>CM053622.1:9753155-9806760 GCA_028646595.1 Phalanger gymnotis
TTGGCTCTTGAGTTAGCCCCTCCCCTTAGGACCCTGGGAAGTTCACAACCACATAGGTTAGGTTAACACCTAATAGGGCATGGCTCTGGAGTTAGCACCTCCCCTTAGCCAGCCCCACCTTGGGCCCCACCCCAGTCACCAATCCACACCCACATAGGTTCCACATCTAATAAGGGTTTGGGCCTGGGGCTTAGCACCTAGTAAGGCTCAATGAAATACACTGAATTACTCAAACAAAACAAAGACTGATTAGATTATGTATCCTATAACAAGGGGTGGAGTGTGTTGGCAAGCAAAATAGGCTCCTTAGCACTTAGTTCAACTAGTGCTCTTGGAGAGTTTGGTTTGTTTCCTTTGAGTAATTCAGTGTATTTCATTGAGAATATTGTTTCTTGTCCCAAGGAAGAAGGATCCCTAAGAAGTATCAATTGCAATTCCAAAAGATCTGGGGTCCTTCCTAGGTAAGGACCAGATTGCAGACCAAGAGAACAGTGATCACAACTCTCCCCGCATCACACCACCTTCGAAGCACTGAAAACTTCCAAACCCCCAGAACTAGCTCTGAAAACAGCAGTGCAAAAAAGTCTAAAGTCTAAAGCTTGAAACCCTAACTCTAACTCTACCCATGCCAGGAAAAGTTCACCCTAACATTAACATAAAGTTCCATATCAAGAATTAGGGTGGAAAAAGGAGATAACAACAACAAAAAAAGAACCTGACCACAAAAAGTTATTATGGTGACATGAAACATCAAGAAACAAACTCAGAAAAAGGCAATGAAGTCAAAACGGCTACAAGCAAAGCCTCAAAGAAAAATGTGAACTAGACACAAGCCATAGAATTCCTGGAAATACTAAAAATGGATTTTCAAATTCAAATAAGAACAGCAGAGGAAAAATTAGGTAAAGAAATGAGAGCAAAGAAATAAAATTATGAAAAGACCTATTATAAAAAAAGACTTGTTATATGAGACTTGTAAAATTATGAAAAGATTTATTAATCCTTAATAAAAGGATTTGTTCTGTAAAATTTAGACTCAGTCAAAAGGTCACACCTGAGGACCTAGAAGGCCATATGTGGCCTCAAGGCTGCAGGTTCCCCACTCCAGGTCTAGACATTATATTTCAAGAAGTTATCAAGGAAAACTGCCTATATATATCCTAGAACCAAAGGGTAAAACAAAAAATGAAAGATTCCACCAATCACCACCTGAAAGAGATCCCAAAATGAAAACTCCCAAGAATATTACAGCCAAATTCTAGAGCTTTGAGGTCAAAGAGAAAATACTCCCAGCAGTCAGAATGCAACCATTCAAATACCATGGAGTCAGTCAGGATCACATTGAAATCTAGTAGCTATTAAATTAAAGGAGCAGAGGACTTGGACTATGATATTCTGGAAGGCAAAAGAACTGGGATTGTAACCAAGAATAACCTACCCAGCAAAACTGAGTATAATCTTTCAAGGGGAAAAAAACCAGATATTTAATGAAATAGAGGACTTTCGAGCATTCCTAATGAAACAGAGCTGAATAGAAATTTTTACTTTCAAATACAAGACTCAAGAGAAACACAGAAAGGTAAACATGAAAGAGAAACCATAAAGGACTCAATAAGGTTAAACTGTTTACCTTTCTATATGGAAGATGACACATGTATCATTATTAGGGCATTCAGAAAGACTGTACATAGAAAGAGAGTGCAAGAGTAAGTTGATTATGTTGGGATGCTATATATGAAAAAGAACAGGTGAGAAAAAGGGGTGTGCTGGGAGAAGGGAGATAAGAATGGGGCAAACTATCTCACACAGAGAGGCAGGCAAGGAGGAGCTGTTATACTGGAGGGAAAAACGGGGGAGGGCAACGTTTGGACCTCATTCATATCTAAAATGGTTCGAAAAGAGAAAATACATACACATATTCAACTGGTAATAATCTTACCCAATAGGAAAGCTGGAGCAAAAGAGAATGGGAGTGGGGAGAAAAAGTGTGGTAATAAAAGAGGGCAGATAAAAGAAGGCAGTAGTCAGAAGCAAAACAGATTTAAGAGGAGGGATAAATAATTAACTTCAGCAAAGCTGCCAGGACATAAAATAAACCCACATAAATCATCAGTATTTCTATATACCACCCCCAAAACCCAGCAGGAAGGGACAGAAAGAGAAATTTCATTTCAAATAACTGCAGACCATATAAAATATTTGGGAGTATACCTGCTAAGACAAACCCAGGGATTATATGAACACAATTACAAAACCCTTTTCACACAAACACAGATCTATACAATTGGAAAAATATTAATCGTTCATAGGTTGGCCCAAGCCAATATAATAAAAAATGATTCTACCTAAATTAATTTACTTATTCAGTGCCTTATCAATCAAACTACCAAGGATTTATTCTATAGGGCTAGAAAAAATAATAAAATTCATCTGGAAGAACAAAAGGTGAAGAATACCAAGGTAATCAACAAAAAAAGAAATGTGAAGGAAGGTGGACTAGAGGTTCCTGATTTCAAACTGTATCACAAAGTGGTAATGATCAAAACAATTTGGTATTGGCTAAGAAATGGAGCAGCAGAGTAGTAGACTAGATTAGGCTGACAATACACAGTAGTAAATGACCATAGTAATCTAGTATTTAATAAACCCAAAGATATAAGTTTTGGGGGTAAAAGTTAGCATCTGACAAAAACTGCTAGAAAAACTAGAAAGCAGCTTGGCAGAAATTAGGTACAGACCAACACCTCATACCACCCATCAAGGTAAGGTCAAAATGGGTACATGATTTAGACACAAAGGGTGATATCATAAGCAAATTAGAGGAACATTAAACATCTTACCTGTCAGAGCTGTGGATAAGGGAAGAATTTATGACCAAGTAAGGTAGAGAGCATTATGGGATATAAAATGTATAATTTTGATTATATTGAGTTAAAAAGGTTTAGATATGCAGAGTGATGTCATAAGTAAATCAGAGGAGCATGGAAAGATATATTTGTCAAATCTATGGATAAGAGAAGAGTATATAACCAAACAAAAATAGATATAGAACATTATGGGATGTAACAGAGATAATTTTGATTATATGAAATTAAAAAGCTTTTGCACCAAAAAAAAAACAATAAACAAAAATTAAAGGAGCCAAAATTAAAAGGAAAACAGGAAATTGGGGGAGAAATTCTGCAGCAAGTTTTTCTGATAAAGGCTTCACTTCTCAAATATAAAGAGAATTGTGTCAAGTTCATAAAATTAAGAGCCATTCTCCAATTGATATGGTTAAAGGATATTTCCAGGCAGTTTTCAGAAGAAATCAAAGCTATCTATAGTTACATTTAAAAAATGCTCTAAATCACTACTGATTAGAGAAATGCAAATTAAAACAACTCTTGAGGCACCACCTCACATCTATCAGATTGGCTAACATAACAAAAAAGGACAATGACAAATGTTGGAGGGGATGTGGAAAAATTGGGATGCTAATGCACCATTTGATGGAGTTATTGACTAGTCCAACCATTCTGGAGAACATCTGGAACTATATCCAAAGGGCCATAAAACTATGCATACCTTTTGACCCAGCAATACCACTACTAGGTCTATATTCCAAAGGGAGCAAAGAAAAGGGAAAAGGACCT
This sequence comes from Phalanger gymnotis, assembly GCA_028646595.1. NCBI lineage: Eukaryota > Metazoa > Chordata > Mammalia > Diprotodontia > Phalangeridae > Phalanger > Phalanger gymnotis. Next base: position 9,756,791 of record CM053622.1, read on the forward strand.
ATTTGAACAAAAAAAAAATATCTACAGCAGCTCTTTTTGTGGTAGCAAAGAACTGGAAATTGAGGTGATATCTGTCAATTGAGGGACAGCTGAAAATGGCATGGTATATGATTGTGACGGAATACTATTGTGCTATAAGAAATGATGAGCAGGATGGTTTCAGAAAAACCTGGGAAAACTTATAGGAACTCATGCAAAATGAAGTGAACAGAACCTGGAGACCATTGTGACAGCAATGACGTTGCTGTTAATGATGATCAACTATGAAAGACTTTGTTGTTTGTAACTGTTGTTCTGTTGTGTCCAACTCTTCACGACCCCATGGACCATACTGGGGTTTTCTTGTCAAAGATACCGGAGTGGTTGGACATTTCCTTTTCCAGTGGATTAAGGAAAACAGGGGTTAAGTGACTTGCCCAGGGTCATACATCTAGTGTCATGCTTCTTAAATAAACTGTGGGTCTTGACCCCATTTGGCAACAGTAAAAGGTTTCTGAATGTGCAATGACCAAAAATTAATTAAAAACCAAACGTGCAATGAATCTGAGGTGTTTCTGGCAGCAAGCACTTGCCCGTGTTGCTTCTTCACTGCAGCCTTCATTGTAGGTTCTGAACACAAAGCATACTCACTTTGCACTCGCATGCCCTCAGGTCACACAACACCAAGTAACTGCCAAAACGTGAAAAGGGGTCACAAGTGGGAAAAGTTTAAGAAGCCCTGAATTCTAGTACATATCTGAGGCCGGATTTGAACCAGACTCCAGCCCCAGCACTCTAACCACTGAGTCATCTGGCTGCCCGGCCAAAGACTTAGCTACTCTCATCAAGACGAGGATCCAAGATAATTCCAAAGGACCCATGATGAAAAATGCTATCCACCTCCAGAGAGAGAACTGATGAACTCTGAATGCAGATTGAAGCATACTTTTTAAAAGTTTCTTTAACTTCTTTTATTTTCTTTTCTTTTGCAACATGGCTAACATAGATACATGTTTTGCATGATGTCACATGTATAATCGAAATCAAACCGCTTGCCTTCTCAAAGGGAGAGGTGCAGAAGGGAGGAAAAGAATTCGGAACTCAAAATTTTTTTAAAATCTATATAGGAAACATTTCACAGAATAAATAAATTTTTTTTTAAATAAAGAAAAAGGTGGTTTTGCCTCTAATGCAACCATATGAGAATCCACTCAGGCTGTTTATCCACGTGGACACTTCTAATACAGTAGGTACATGAGATGGGGGAGAAAAGGAGTACAGATGAGGGATAGAAGGAGAGCAGAAAAACCTCTGGACTGTACGATAAGGCTTGCATTTCCATCCTAGTACTGACACCAGCTCATAGTGTAATCAGAGGTTACTTCCTCTCCTAAATGAGGAAGTCGCACCTAATGGGTGAAGCTTTCTAGGTTTTGACTCTTCAAGGAAAGAAAAGAGAAGCCAAGTGATAAAGTAGAAATGGCCCTCAACTAGAGTCAGAAGACCAGGGTCTATAACAATAGGCAAGTCCCTTATTCTCTCTAAGCCCAGAAACGATGATCCTCTGAATACAATCTCCTAAAATGAAGTCAAAGGGAAGGGGAAAGTAAGAAGGGGAAAAAAGGAACACATGCCCATCCTCACTTTACAACTTGGAATTAGATCTAGGAGGCCTCAGATCTCATCAATGGAATTCAGAAAGCCATTCATTTTAAGAGTCTTCCAAAGCAAAAGGTTTGAGAGCTAAAGGAAGGCTGGCATAAACCTAGTGTAATAGAGGTGGATTTCACAGCTGCAGAAAAACCTTCATGTGACTTAGAAGCCCTAAGGAATTTTCTTCATCCTCCTCCTTGGCCCATTCACCACAGTTTAACCTCCTTGCACATGTCAGCATCACACCATAAAAGGGCACCGTTTCATAAACTCTCCAAAGCTGGACTTGTGATCTCAAGGACTCAGGCAGGTCACCTTAATGCAAAGCACCACTTTGAAAATACGTCAGTATGACTCACAAGAACCGTGTTTTCATCTGCAGGGAGTAATGCCTAGGCCGCCACTTACATTCACCAAGGCTGGGTGGAGGTGGTATAACCAAGCCCTCTTGTGCCAATGGCTACATAGTATGTCAGCTGGCTCTAAGCAGCCATTATCACCAAAGTTGGCACAGAGCCCCCTGCTCTGTACAAAAAAGAAAGCAAATACGGTGAAACCAAAAAGCCCAACAAAGTACCACAGTACAATTCTACTGCAAGTAGTGGTAGGGGAGCTGCTTCCTGTGTAGGCAAACACAAGATAAATGCACTTAAGGAAAAGTAAGATGATGGGCTCTAAACAATCAGAAAGCTGCTCCACACCTCCCAAAGCCCCAAGAGAGTCTGGGCATGTGCAAGAGGAGAATCACAGAATTTTACTTCAGGAGGGGAGTACAAAGGTGATGTTCAATTCCTACACAAATTGTGAATGGGATTTACATCCCAGACAAGTCATCAGCCTGCTCTTGGCTAACACCTCTAGCAACAAGGGAGTCACACAATCAGGCAGCCTACTCCGGCTTTGTACTGTGATAATTACGATCAAGAACTGACACACACACACACACACACACGCGCGCGCGCGATATTTTATTTATCAACACAGATAACATTTTCATAGTGCTTTTTGGGGTCTGCAAAGTATTTTACATATTTAAGGCAGGGAAGTAGATAATACAATTTATGAAACTTTAGTGTAAAATGGGATAAACCTTCAGCTGTTTAAGAAACTCGCCTGGCCAGAATGATAAATTCCTTGAGATTTCCAGATGTCTAAGGTGTTACCTAAGGTCCTTTTCAATTCATGTTGTATGAAACATAATTTTATTTTTGATGCTTTTGTCTTTTATCATATTCATTTCTGAACATAGCCCTCATCCACCCAGTGAAAGTTTCAAGATCTTCTTTATACAAAGTTGAAATGCACCTCCCTGTCAAGCAAAGTAAGAAGTCTAACACCAACTCCATGCATCAACCATTCAAATATTTTAAGACGGTGACCATGCCAGCCCATTTTAAAAATTTTTCCAGGCAAAATATTGATTTCTTCCATCTTTGAGAATTTTAAAAAGAAGAAAGGCTAAAGGATATGGTCAAAGTCAATAAAACCCTGAAAGCTGGAGGTGTGGAAGAGGAAGAGGAATAGGTACAAAGGGTAACACAACCTTGTTAAAAAGTCCTGCACAAAAGAACCCGGGAAATCTCCTGCAGCTTAAAAGAGACCCAATAAGAACATAATAGTGCAGAGATTCAAAGGTTTGGATGGAGCCTGTGAACTCAAAATCTACAGGAGAAATAAGCCTAGGAGGGATGAGGAGAAATCAAGAATTAAATTCTGAAGACATTCATGGAAATGATCCAAGTAAGAAGGGGAAAGGGGAGTTGACTAATGTGGATGCACAGGGAATTCACCACCAACCTGGATTTCGAGAAGATGGAAGAAGATCCTAGAAGATGAAAATAAAAGTCTGGCATAGTTTGGAAGGAAAAGAGCTAGAAGTACCAAACTCCAAATAAACAAGGAAAGCCAAGGACAATGAAAAGTTCTGACAATGATTTGGGCTTTTTTTTCTTCTTCAATCTGTACTGAGGCACAAGTTTGACAGGCTACACTGCAGCAATTTTCAGGACCCTTTTAGAATTCTTCAAAATTAGTGAGTTCTGGTTTGTGTGAATTATGTCTATTGCTATTTACGATCTAGAAATCAAAACATCTTAGTATTATTATTATGAATATAATTTTGACCTTGTAGATTATGTGTATTTTCTGATGGACCCCCAGGGGCTCCCAGCCGGCCTGTAGAGAGCTGGATTTTCTGAACAGGTTGCATAGCTAGATCTAAACAGTCATCAATCTCTCCCTCCCGTAGAGACCAGGCCACCTCCACAACCTAATTCCAAAGGAACCACAGGGACTCAGCCCCTGGATCCCTGGGATTGACAGAAGAGTTATCACTTGATCTGGTCCAGAGCCAAGCCTTTACAGCACCTCTCCTCCATTTCCAGACCATGCTTCCATAAGCATACTCTGTACTTTCTTTCTAGTTCTCCTTATGTGTGGGGGTTATTATTATTATTAGAAAATAGGCTCTATGAAGATATGGATTGTCTTACTTGCTTGTATTTTTATCCTGAGTGCTTATCAAAGTGCCTGACACATAATAAATGCTTCATAAATGCTTTATCATTTGTTCATTCTTCTACAAATATAAGTACACAAAATATATTCAAAATCCTTTGGGGGAGAGAAAAAAGGGTTCGAAAAATGCCTCATGTAAGAGGTGGCACTTGAGCTAAGCCCTGAAGGATCCAGAGAGAGATGACAAGGAAAAACCATTCTAGGGATGGGGGAAAGCCTATCCAAAAGCCTAGAGACCCAAGGTGGAATGTCTCATATGACGGACAGCAAGTAGATCAGTCTGCTTGGAAGAGGAGTAACAGCTATTAAGTCTGCAAAGGCAAGTGGGAACCAGACAACTTTGTATTTGCTCCTAGGAACAATAAGGTATTACCGAAGTTTCTTGCCCAGGGAAGTAATTTGAACAGACCCATTTTAGGAAAATCACTTGGCAGCTGTCTGGAGGATGGTCTGAAGAGGGGAGAAACCCACACAAGCAGACCAATTAGGTGGCTATTACAAGAGTCCAGGCAAGAGGTGATGAGAGATGAAAGTGTTCCTGGCTGAAAACTGCCCATCACAAAGTAGGAGATAGAGGTCTAAAGTTCCAGTGCTTAGCACAGTGCCTGGCACATAGCAGGCATTTCACAAATTGATTGACTGATTCAGCAGAGCAAATATGGCTAGATCTAGAGATGTGGGTATTTTTAGACAGAAATAATTCAATCCATTAGAGCTCAGAAGATCACCTAGGCAAATCAGCCTAAGCCTTTAGGTATACACACAAATGGAAAACAATTTCCTGTGAGACAGAAATGGTACAGTGGCTCCCCAAGGGCCCAGCTGGCAGTCATTGCTACCTGTGCCTGCAGAGCCCCAAAGCCTGTCTCCCGCAGAAGATGCTGCCTCCCAGGCCCAAGGCAAGCAGCTACAAAGCAGCTCATCTTCAGGGTGCCAGAAGCTGTTATCTTTCTTTTCCCACTCTGCTCCAGACTCTCCGGTTTTGGCCATGAATCCCTGACCACCCCCCCCCACACCCCATCTTCAGCCCCCTCCTAGGTATAGTCCTCCTCTGTTGGAAGGTAAGCTTCATAAGAGCAGAGATGGTTATTCTTCTTGTCTGTATTGGCTCTTAGCATAGCTCCAGGCACACAGCAGGTGCTTAATCAGTGGGGCTGGACAGTCTCTTTTTTTGGTAATTGCATCCCCAGGTGCTTAGGACAGGGCCTCAGACATAGTAAACACTGAATAAATGTCACTGTATCAGTACAACAGCCCTTTTGGTTCCAATTTTATCTCTCCTTTTATTTTTAATTTTTCTACTTCTATGCTTTCTGTAGGATTTTTTTAGGGGCACACTCAATTCATTGATCTTTTTTGTAAATACTGTGTTCAGATATAAATTTTTCTTTGAGCTGAAGTCATCATGAATTGTCTCAATGTTCTACTAACACAGGATTTGCTCTTTGGCCTACTCGTTAATTACGGTCACTTTTTTTTTCATTCAAGTTTGTCTTTTGCTCCTGTTTCCCTGAATAATTACAATTTCTATTACAGTGTGGTCTCTAAAGTATTATTTTGGCATTTATTTCTGAGTTCTCTACATATTATTATGTGATCCCAACAAATGTGTGTGCTAAACTGAAATAAATAGGTATAATACTTGAGATTCTTATTCAATAAACACGAAAGGTCTTTAATATCTAGTTTTCCTAACAGACTACTCCTCAGATTCTCCATTTCTTTCTTATCTTTCTATTGATTTATTTGAGCAAAGATAGAAATATCAAGTTAAAAGAAATAATCAAAATGAGAAGATACAGCATGCAATTAAAAGTTCCAAACTGACCTACTTAAACAAGCTAGCAACACAGGAAAATGGAAATGGATAAAGGAAAAGATATTCACACAGATTACCAAAAGAGTCTAAAAATTTCTTTGGCCAACAAATAGTAGTTGTATAACTGTAGGCATATTATAGTCTCTAAATTTGTTATCTATAAAATGGAAATAATGATGCCTGTACTACCTATGTCACTGGTAGGAATGAAATTCATGTAAAATAATGACTATAAAATTCTTCGTAACGCAAAAAGCACAATACAGAGTACTAAATTAAATTTTCAGCAAATGATAGGGATACTGCAGGTGCATAGGAGGGCAAAGTAGGTAAAATGAGAAAGTAATTGGTAACTCTGATCCAAATGAAGATAAAAGAAGTTAAAATCTGATATATTAAACAATATATTTAGTAGAACCTAAACATATTTAGTAGAAATACCAGAAGCTAAATTGTATGGACAAAAATGACATTATTATCTTTAAAAAGGTTACGGGCTTAAAAATGGATATTTTGCAGAAACATCTGGCACACTGTCAATCTTTGGTGAGGAGGAGCCACACAGAAGAAATAACATCTAATTCTCCTTTCTACTTCACTATTGTTCTCTGAATCATGAAGTGCTTTAAAACATGAGGAGATGAAGTGTTCAATAAAATGTATATGGAATGGCTATAAAAGAAGAGGTATTTATTATAATGTTTCTAACCTATTATCAATGTACTTCTAAATTCTGTCACAGGGACGATGACCTGGTTTTCAGTCCCAGCAGACTTCATTAATAAGCTCTGTGAACTTGTCCTAATGACCTGTCCTGCTTCAGCCTCAGCTCCCACATATGTAAAACAAGAGAGTCAAGCTCAAGTACCTTGAATTTCCTTTTCCATTTTAAAAAACTATAATCTTAGGTATTGAGAAACATTTTTACTCAATGCTCAAGTCAGGGACTTTTTCCTTGCTTAAAATTCCACACTTGGATGTAAAGGCGTTGAAAGCCTTTAAAGTATGAGTGATGCCTACCTGGCCGGCACAGGTCCCCATGCTGCTCCTTCTCACTGGCATAGACCTCCATGCACCAAGCATGATATGCAAATGAGAAGAGATCCTCTATCTTCGAAGGAGGCCGGATTGCGTTGTTCAGTCTCTTAAGCCACTCTTGACACTGCTCAAAGGTTGAGAACTGACACCTTTTTAAGGACAAAAAAAAAATCAGTCAACAAGCCTCAATTTAGGGCCTCTTAGGTACCAGAAATTATGCTAGCTGGTGAGGAAATGAAGAAAAAAATGAAACCCTAAGGGAGCTTATGTTCTAACAGCTGAGAAAATGGACGCGTGTAAATTAGAATCCTGTCTTTAATGACCTTCCCATTCAGACCTCATCAAATGCTGTACTACTGAATGCTCGTAGGGTAAAAGTCTATTAGAGTTAGAGGCATCTGAGACTTGTCCTCCTGCCAGACTGGAAGTCTCCTGAGGACAAACATGCCTGGCCAATTCTACACAGACACTATTGAGGTATGTGTTCCGCACTGACGATAAAGTACATCTTAGTGGGAAGAAGAAAGGAAGGTCCTTGGAGGCACTGATGGTTCGGGCCTAAGGCCTGCCTTTGGTGTGCCCTGGAGATGCTGGGCAAGTCATTTCATTTACTTCCTTCCTCCCTGCCTCTGGTTTCTGTCCTCTCTCTCAGACTCTACACTACAGATGAGATGCTGGTCTGCATCAGTGGGCAAGTCCAACAATGAGGAATGCCTAACATCAATGAAATCACAGGTCTGAATCCAAAACCTAGGCAACACTTTGTATTAGTGCCCAGGGGAGTCAAAGATGAGAAACCAAATTTGGCATCTTTCTGGCCCCAAGCAGTATTAGGCACAGAGCAGATGATTCCAATTTTACTGAAATGAATTGTTGATATATGAAATATTCAAAAGGGAAAGAGAAGGGGACAAGCATTTATTGTTGTTATTGAGTCATTTCAGTCGTGTCTGACTCTCCATGACCTCATCTGGCGTTTTCTTGGCTGAGACAGTGGACTGGTTTGCCATTTCCTTCTCTAGCTCATATTACAGATGAGGAAACTGAGGCAAACAGACTTGCCCAGGGTCACAGAGCCAGTATATGTCCAAGGCTGGATTTGAACTCAGGTCTTCCTGACTCTAGGCCCTGTGCTCTTTCCACTGCATTAGCTAATTAGCTCCAAGAACAGAAAGTAAACAAGCATCTGAGTCACTTCGAGACTAGCTAGACAAAGCCAAAGAAAGCCGAATATACTAAATGCTGATTCTGCATTTAACAAACTATGCAATCTCAGGCAAGTCACTTCACCTTGATGGGCCTCTTCATTGGTCAAATGGAAATTGACCATAAGCTCAAAGAGTGGTGGTATCAAGGAAAGGAAATGAGATCATGGATGGCAAATGCGTTAGAACTGTAAAATCTGGCACAAACAGAATTTACTCCTATCACTGTTGTTCAATTACATTGAGTTCCCTCTCCCAACTTCTGAATCTGCCTCAACATGAACAAGTAGAGAGTTCTTCAGAAACGTCTTCCTCAAACCATTCTCCTTTCTGAATCTCAAAACAGAAATCAGCCATAAAAAATTCACTCTCTACTACTCTTCCTCTGGATTTTGAGAGGGCCGAATGGGGAGGGGCCAGGATTTGGCTACCACGGCACACAGACACCTAAAATAAGTTTGACTTTTTTTTTAAACGCTAATGAAATTTGCCATTCAGCTCACTGAAAGCAAGGGCCATCGGGTGGTATTTCATGCACTAGGGACAAGAGTACACCAGCATCAATCTTTCAAAAAATCCATTTCTGGAAGAGGCTTCAAACAGTGAGTCTCTCTCCATCTTTTATATAAATCATTCATTAAGCTAAATGTCAGTAGCATTTTCTCAAACTGTACGTAACTCACTCTGCTCTTGAGGTTACAGGAAACTTTAATGCAGGTGAAGGAAAAAAAAATCATAGGACTAGGACCCCATTCCCTAAATGCTAGCTCTTGTTCTCAGCTGGCTGGCCAGATGACCATCTTTGTAGAACTTCTTCACATGAGCTGGAGTCACTCCTCTCCATATGCAGAGATACTTAAACTACCTGCCCTGTAGAATTAGTAAAGGGAAGTCCTTGGTGAACTGTGAAGTGATATGTGCATGCATGGGTATGCATGCGCATGTGTGTGTGCGTGTGCATGTGTGTGTGTGTGTACACATGGAGGGGGCTATTATTATAATGATAAATAACAATAAAGTTATTTTCAAAACATTTTTTAAATTTTCTCTTTTAGAAATTAGGATTTAGGTGGGGATTTTCACATTTTTTTCCAGGATGCACTAAGTAACAACTGCATTTAAAATATTCAAGGTAACTTTAAAATATATCAATTCAGCACAACTCCCTTTAATAAGATGATCTCTAAGGTCATTCCAACTCTAAATTCTATCATCCTACTATGCCCTCTAGGTACAGAGGGCAGACTGATGAAAAATAGCCCAAGTCCCTCCCCACATGGAGCTTATGATCTACTCAACCAACCTAAGATACCTACACAGATACAGACAAGTAAAGGGTACTGAGGGCAAATGGGGAAGAAAAGGCTTTCAGGCACAAACGATGAAGGAGACTTTGTGGGGAAGGCGGGCCTTCAGCTGAGCTGCAGATTTCTGGCCCGTGTCATTCAGGCAGGGGAGATAATGCCTTTTATTCATCTGAGAATCCACCAGGAGCATCTACCATACAGCCCTGCACGAAGCAGGCACCGATAACTTGGCTGAACTGAAATGAGAATTTCTCTGGCACAGCACAATTAGGGCACTCAGTGGTCACAGGGAGATCCATGACTTTCTGGCCTGAGTGAGGTGACAAGGGAACAAATGGGCGTGCGTTGTTTTTCAGGAGACGTGTCGCAAACCTTAAGCTAACTTTTCTGCCATGACCTAGGACAGTCCAAAATCAGGACAATTTAATAGGCCGCCAGCCGGTGGACCCAGCAGTCCCTCTGCTGCCTAACTGCAGGACCATACCGCTAAACAGGCTAGAGACGGCTCTCGTGAAGAAGTTGGACAAAAGAAAGCTACAAGACACGGCCAGGTCCTATAGAAAGTTAAATGAGGCAGCTCGAGCCCAAGGGAGAACTTCATTTTATCCTCACGCCCAAACCACTGGCTGCTCTCCTAACCCTCCCTGTAGCTGCACTATGCACTGTGGGCTCTGGACATTCCTGATGCCTGAAAAGAAGCTGCCCCAGAGCTGGAGGGAGCTCGCATTCAACTGGACAAGCATTTATTAAGAGCGTCCCATGTGCGAGATACCTCGAGGCCAGCCAAACCGAAGGGTATATTCCCTTCGGAAGGTGACGAGAAACCACCATTTAGGGAGCTCTGCACCCACACCCGCTCCCTCTCAGCATTCCTCCACACTACAAGGTAGAATGTGGGCACGTACCTGATAACTTTGCAGTCTTTGCAAGTCAAATGAAGTTGAAATATATCTCGGCATTCGACGCTCTCTATGAGCTGTAATGGAACCTGCAATTAAAAAGATTCAATCCCTTTATTCCAGAAGGTGCTGGCACCAGGCTGAGGCGCAGGGTCTGAAGGTGAGACAAGGGCAAGTACAAACACATTCAGACCTCCAGTGTTTCCAGCACTTTCCCCGTTCAGTGAATTAGGTCCCTCAAGCCAAGGTCACAAGTATATCACACCACAAAGGGAGAACAACAACAACAAAACCACCAGTGTGTCCCCCAAAGCTCCGCTGGGCTGTAAATGATTTCTCTATGTGTCTCTGAAAGGCACTGGACGGAATTCTTCTTATGAAACTTCTCGAGCCTCCAATCTTTCACAGAAGAGGCAACAACAGAAAAGAACAAGGGTCAGGGGGCCCCCAGAGCTTGGCCATGCTGAGTCACTGGGCCCCCTCTCAATCCCAATTGCCTTCCTGCATTAAGCAGGCTAATCTCTCTCCCAAGGTCCAAGATCTCCCAGTGGCCTTTTCTTAATCCTCATTCTCCTTGACCTCTGTACAGCTTTGGACACTGCTGACTCTGCTCCCAAGATCTTCTCTTCACTTTAGTTTTTCAGGAAACCGAGTCTCCTGGTCCTCCTCCTACTTCTCTGACCGCTCCTCCTGCATCACCTTTGCTGTAGCCTCTCCAGATCACCTCCTCCAACCAGAGGTATCCCTCAGGGTTCTGTCCTGGGTCCTCTTCTCTTCTTCTCCAACTATACTTAACTTGTTAATCTTATCAGTTCCCATACATTCAAATACTAGTCCAGCCCTAACCTCTCTACTGATCTCTAAGCTCATACATCCAACTGCTTGCTGGACTTCTCCAACTGGATGTTCTGTAAATATCTTCAATTCAACACATCTAAAATCAAACTTACTATCTTTCCCTCCAAGCTCTTCCCACTTCCAAATTTCCCTCTTACTGTCAAGGGCACCACCATCCTCTCAGGTGCCAGCCTTGACTTTTCCTTCTGTCTCACACCCTAGAGTGGACATTTCCTCCCAGCTCTGGGCATTCCCATTGGGATGCTTGCAATGCTCTCCATTCTTCACCTCTGTCTCCTGGCTTTTTTCAAGTCCCAGATAAAATCACACCTTCTACAGAAAGCCTTTCCCGACCCCCTCCCCTTAATGCAACTGCCCTTCTCTCTATCAATTATTTCCTATTTGTCCTGTCTCTATCTTATTTACACATATTTATTTGCTTGCTGTCTCCCCCATTAGACTGCAAATTGAAGACAGAGACTATCTTTTGCCTTTCCTTGTATCACCAGCACTTAGGACGGTGCCTCATACACAGCAGGTGCTTAATAAATGTTTGGGTTTATTTTTATTTCTTTTTAAAATTTTTTTATTCATTTTAAACTTAAATAAAAGATGAAAAAAGAGAAAAAAGAGACATTTCCACATACATAGCAGAACATAAGAAAGGATTCAAAATAAAATAAATTTCCATTTCACAAAAAAATTATATAATAAATTCTACACATTATTTTCAAAGCTACCCAGCTTTTCTGTGCTTCCTTCTAGGTTTTCTTTCATTCTCTTCAGTATACTTTCCTTTTTCCCCTTCCCTCCCTTCCCTCATCCACCCTAGAGAAGGCTACAATTAAATGTGAATATATATATGTATATATATATATATACACACACACATGTACATGCACATATACACACACATCTATAAACATATACATATACATCTCCACAGAAAGAACTGATGAACAGAAACATGCGTAGTATGGTTTTACATATATGATGTATATGTGTATGTTTATAGAAACAGGCCAAGTCTTTCCATATTCTTCTAAATCAACCAGCTCATCTTTTCTTATATCTCAAAAGTATTACATCACAATTATATCCTATCTGAGAAATCGTCTATGAAAGTTTCCCTCTAATTATCTGCTTTCATTCTAATCTTGGCTACACTGGTTTTATTTATACAAGAAAATTTTAATTGAAAATAACTGAAATTATTCATTTTACACTTCAACAATGTTCTCACCTTATAATATAGTTTAAGGCCTGGTACAGCTGAATCTCCTTCCTTTACATTTTTTCCCCTTAGTTTTTCTGAAATTCTTGGCCTTTTGTTCTTCCAAACGAAGATATTTTTTCTAATTCAGTAAAATAATTCTTAGTAATTTAATTAAGACAGCATTGAATAAATAGGTTAGGTAAAATTGCAATTTTTATTCATATTAGCTTTACCTACCAGTGAACAATGAATATTTCTCCAATTATTTAAATCTGATTCTATTTGTATACAGAGTGTTTTACATTTATGTTCATGTAGTTCCCATTTCTGTTTTGGCAGGTATACTTTCAGGTGTTATTCTGTCTACTTATTTTAAATGATCTAGAATAATATTGGTGATACATAGTATAGTTTCTCTATTTTTCTTTCACAATCAAATCTATTTTAGTTTTAATTTTGTCTGAGATCATGATTATTACCCCTGCTTTTTTTTACATAATAAATTCTACTCCAGCCCTTTATTTTAGTGTGTATCTCTCATTTTTTATTGTGTTTCCTGAAGGCGATATATTGTTGAATTCAGATTTTTAATCCACTTTGCTGTTTCCTTTTTAAGAGAAATTCATCCCATTCACATTCTAAGTTAGATTACTTGTTGTGCACTGCCCTCCATCGTATTTTTCCTCACTATCATTCTTGCCCTATTTACCCTATCCCTCTCCTCGCTCAAATTTACTTCAACCCACCATCTTGCCCTCCTATTCCTTACTCACCACTCCAGTCTCTCCCTTACCCGCTACCTTAATCTACCTATCTTTCTAACAGTTTCTCCCTTATCCACTCCCCTCTCCAAATTCTTCATCTAAAAGTCCCTCCCTTATCCTATCCCCTAGCCCTCTTATGTCTTTCTAAATTTAGAAGACTTTTATACGCCCTTCTAGATAGATATGTTATTCCCTCTTTAACCCATTTCCAATGAGAATAAGGTTCCAGCACTACCAGCCTCCCCCACACTTGCTCTTCTTTTTCAATTCTTCCTATCAAGCCTCATTTGTATGAGATAATTACTCCTTTTTATCTTATCCTACAGTTTTATTTTTTTTTAGAATCACCCCCATCATACACAGTTCAGCCCAAGCCTTTCTTTCAAACTACTCAAATAATGATAACAATCATAAGAGTACTGATAACATTTTCATATATAAGAAAACAGTTTGACCTTATTGAGTCTCTTATAATTGGTCTTTAATGTTTACTTTATATTTCTCCTGGATCTTTGATGTTGAATTTTCCATTAAACTCTACTCTTTTTGTCACAAATACTTGAAAGTCTTTCAATTCATTAAATGCCCTCCCCGACCCCCTCCCATTCAGGAGCATACTTAACTTTGCTGGTTAAGTTACCCTTGGTTGTAATCCCAGCTCTTTTGCTCTACAAAATATACTATTCCAAGACCTACAGTCCTTCAATGTAGCAGCTGTTAGGTCTTGTGTAATCCTTCACTGTAGCTCCACAATATTTAAATTTTTTAAATTTAAATTTAAAGTTTTTTTCTTGTTGCTTGCAATATTTTCTCCTTAACCTGGGAACTCTGAAACTTGGCATGATATTCCTCTAAGTTTTCCTCCTGGGATCTCTTTCAGGTGGTGATCGATGGATTGTTTTCTATTTCTGCTTTAAGAACTTCAAGGAAATTTTCCTAAATAATTTCTTATAATATTGTATCAAAATTCTTTTTCTGATCATAACATTCAGGTGGTGTGACTATTCTTATATTGTCTCTCCTCAATCTGTTCTCTAGATCAGTTGTTTTCCCGATGAAATGTTTTACATTCTCTTCTGTTTTTTCTTTCTTTTGATTTTTACTATTTCTTGGTGTCTTGATAACATCATTAACTTCTCCTTGCCCAATTATACTTTTCAAGGAATTATTTTCTTCTTTAAGTTTTTGTTTCTCTATTTCTAGTTGGTTGACTTTCTTTTACTAATTGGATTGCTCTTTTTCTTTCCTTCTAATTTTTCCTAGGTCTCTTTTATTTGATTTCTTAAGTCCTTTTTAAGTTCTTCTAAGAACTCTTTTTGTGCTTGGGACCACTTGACATTTCTCACAGAAAAAGGAGTGGCTTTTTTTGTTCCAATATCTTCCTCTGAATATGAACCCATATCTTCTCTATCTCCATATTAGCTATCTACAGTTGGGTTCTTTCTCCTTATTCATTTTTATTTTTATTTTGTTTTTAGCAGCTTATTATTATAGTCAAGTTCCAATCCTGAGGTGTGGGGAGTGATGACCCAAGCATCAGGTCCTTCTAACTGCTATTTTCTGAGCTCTGTCCTGGAGCCCAACCTTGGGCACGCCTCTCTACCTCTAAGCCATGGCTAGGGCCTCCAACCACACTATCTCACAAAGGCTCTTGCTCTTTGTGGTCCCTCTGGTAAGATACAAACTTCAACTGTCCTCTCTGCCCTAGAACTGAAACCAGGGACTCTGCTCTACTGCAAGTGCCCATAGCCAACAGAGTCCCCACCCCTCTGCTAATGCACTTACCAGGCAGCTTCTAATGATGGCCATCCAAGGTAATGACCATGAATAAGCATTAGGGAAAGGGGCTGCAGAAAGGGCTTCTGACTCTACAAATGCCAGGTCATGATTCAAGATGGTCCAGGCTAGGCTTCAGGGAGATGAAAGAGAAGGAGTCTAGGTCTCTTTTCCCCAACGGCCACGCCATCCTTCCCAGTCCTTGAAGTATCATGTCAGAAAGTAGAGTAGGACTGGAGGGGGAGGAGGGTCATTCCAAAGGGATTTTTACCAACTTAGGAGAGGACTCAAATGAAACCCTCCTAGAGATAAACTAGAGAGACACTCTTCACCTCATTTTGCCTCATTCCAAGTTCTCGTTTCTACCCAGCTGCTGTCCTCTGGACTTCTCTGATTTCTCCCCCGTGTCCCAGGAAGTTCTTGGGAAATCTCACCATCAGTCTTGGTATCCCACCTCATCGGCACCCTCTGTTCCACAGAGGGTGGAGCTGAGCCTCCATTTAAGGAGAAAGCTCAGCTCATGCATCTCTTCATTTCTCACCTGGATTAACTACTTGGGGACTACTCTGCCTCCTCCCTTATGATCCTGAGTAGGGGTGCCTCCTTTCCTACCCCAAAGGCTTTTCGCTTCCTTTGGTAAGTTGTCTTCCTCTATTAGATTGTAAACTCCTTGAAGGCAGGAGCTATCTTCCTTTTTTGTATTTGTAGCCTAAGCACTTAGCATAGTGCCTGGCACATAGTAGTTGCTTAATAAATGGTTACTGACTACTGAGTGTTTGCTCACCACATAAGTGAGTCTGCAAGGTCATTCTCATTCCATGGAAAGAATGGAACATTTGCTTCTTATGCCAGCTCAAATAAGGCTGTGGAAACAGTTTGACAAGTTTCTGCATTTAAAGAGGGAGAAGTTCTCCCTTGATTCTGGCCCTCCCCCTGCTAAACGTGGCCTGGAGAGAAGTGTTCCGGGTCTAAGCACCTTCAGGGAAGGAGATGGGACATGAGAGTCTCAGGAAGAAGGCTGGCTAATGTGGGGAGTTGGGGGAAAACCAACTAAGATTGGGGGCAGAGGTTGAAAGATAGAATATGGGAGTCTATGTTGGGCCAGGGGTTTCCATCTAAGACTAAAACCTTCATCTAGGAACTACCAAGAACATAATCTGTAGATCTTCCTTCAGGTTTTAATATGTCAGTATTAGGACAAGAGAGAAGATTTTGCCAGGAGGCACTGCTGGATGTATGCCTATAGGGCCTCTGTGTCTATATACTCCTGCATGCCAAGATGGTAAAAACTGAAGCTGCTGCTGAAAGGTGGCTCGGGAAGGAAGGAAACTCTGAGGAGAAAGGAGGAGAAGCTCTGGAGGGTAGGAGAAAAGGCACATGGAAGGAAGGACTGAAGTAACCTGGGTCCTTTGACTCTGGAAAAGGCAGAACTTTTAGGAGATTCAGTTCCTTTATCAAATGAGAGGAGCTTCCCTGCTTAAGCTTATGGGGCTTCTCTGAAGATCAAATGAAACCTTAACTCCCTAATAGGAGTCTTTTATAAACTGTAAAGCAAAATAATTAAAAAGTAGAGTGTTCTTAATTTGAAAAAGAAAAGGTAAAAAAGTTATCTGTTCCAACTCTTTCATCTTACGGAAGAGGGCAGTGTCCTGCCCGGTCATGCTGGCTGTGCTAGTGGCAGGGCTAGGACCAGCCTCCTGGCCAACGTTCCACTTGCCTCCTCTGGGCCCCTTCCAGCTCAATTCATTGGACCACATCTGTCACTTGTGCCTCGACTCCTACTAGAGTCAAAGCAATAACAATGAGGGATGATAAGCAAACACTTGCCACCCAAACAAATGCCAGTGCTCCTGCTACAACAGCTCTACATGCTCCTGCTGGCCAACCTGTCCAGGTAAGAAGGTTCTTGGATTGTACACAGAACAAAAATGAGAACTGGTAAAGGAAACACCAGCTGACTTCACATCTGCCAGGCCCAGGGAATGGCTGACCCCTATCGAGGCCAGAGATCTTAAGTATCACTCTCCCTAATACTATGAGAGATAGTACAAGGATGGGAGAAAAGGGGCCCTCCTCTGGGTGTCCATCAGTCTACACTCTCTCCTAGCCTCTCGACCTGGGAAAGGCATTCTTTCTCCTCTGAGAGGGCAGCCGTGTTCACTGAGGAGCTTCCTTCTACTGAACTTGAACTCCCCCTTACCACCAGGATCCTTCAGCAGAAGTTTATCCTTGGTAAGTTTATCCTTGGTATGAACCCTGTTTATTCTGATAAGTCTAATGGTAATCTGTTTTCCTGGGGATCTTTAAGAAGATGCCTGCAGGTGATAGAGGGAAATAGAAAAAGGTCTCCAAAAACTTAGTTTTCTGGTTAGATGTCTTAGATCACTTAACTCTGTCCTAGAGTTAGAGGTTTGGAGTAGCACACAACATCAGAAATCATCTAGACCAGGAGTGGGAAACCCGTGTCCTTGAAGTCACATGTGGCCCTCTAGGTCCTGAAGTGCAGCTCTTTGACTGAATCCAACTTTCACAGAACAAATCCTTGGCTCAGTAACTATTCACATTTAAATTAATACCACAATAATTTTTTCAGCCATTATATTCCATTAGGATTTTTTAATCTATTCATTTTTTTTTAAAAAAAAGTTTTAAGCTCTACATACTCCTGCTGGCCAACCTGCCACTGTTGATTTCTTCCCTAGCCTACTCTTGGTCCGACTGATAATCTCACAATCCCCTCAAGCTCATGCCAGAAAACAGTAACATCCCTCCCCTGCACCCCTTCCCTCACACAATGCTGCTAGGCTACTCTCCAACAGGCAGCTCTACAGCAGGCCAGAGCAACAATTGAGCCACAGCAACAGAAAAGCAATCCCAGTGTTGTTTGAGTAGACATGCGATGCGTCTAGCTGTCACACTGCACAGAGTTCAGATAACCATGCTTCTACTAGATTTCTCAAATATCCTTGCTTTTGAAAATAGCTACAACTCTAGACAAGAGGAAAAATGTGTATAAGAAGGGAAACAAAAGCCCTTTTTAAAACCGGTGGGAGTCTGATTACAACGTGTACTCCCATTCTTTAGTCAAGGTGAAACAAACAACAAACAAAAATGCCATCATCATGCAGGAAGAGCCCTGGCCACACACACCTTGACCTTCCAGTTATGGACTAAAACGTCCTGCCCTGGGGGTCTGAAGGCCTGTGCACCTGGGACAAGAGACTGTCCTTGGGCTGGGTTACATCGTCTCTATGGCCCTGGGAGTGAAGGCTCTAAAGCTGACTTGCTATGTGACCTTGGGCAGGACAAGGCACCTTTCTAGGCCTCACTTTGCTCATCTGATGGATGTCTTCTAAGGTTCTAGCTTCAAATCTGTGACAATATGACTCTATGATCTTCCTCTGTTAAGACACACCTAAGCCCATTCTCAATTTCCCACATGCTCAGAAAAGTCACCTTAGTTCTTTTCCTTTGACACTGGAAGCCCCATCAGTGGGACAGCTGCTGTGTGAGACATTACTGATAAGAGAACAGGAGAGAACACCAGTATTCCGGGAGCCAGAGGACCTGGATTTGAGTCCTGACTCTTGGGCCATCTCCCAAGGGAAGCCTTACCTGATTCACTCCACAAAATGAGCATGAGTTTACTTACCTGCTGTAATCCCTCCAGAGAATGGTAAACTCCCTGAGGGTAGAAACTGCTTTTTATTTTTGTCTTTCTATGGCCAGCTCCTTGCACACAAGAGATGCTGAATAAATGTGTGATGAATTGAAATTGCTTTCCTTTCTGAGAGTCAGTTTCCACATTTAGAAATGGAGATGACAGTACAGCAACCCAGATGACTGAATCCACCACCCATCTTGTGTCAGAGATGATGGACTTAAGCTCCAGAAGAAGACAAGCATTTTTGGAAGTAATCAAGTAGGAATTTCATTTGTTGGATTAGTAGGTATGCTGTAAAGAGTTTCTCTTGTTTATTTGTTTTTTCAGTGGGGGTGGGAATGGGGCAATGAGGAGAGAAAAAAAATTTTTAAATGAATTAAAAAATCCTAATGGAATACAATGGCTGAGAAATTACTGTGGTATTAATTTAAATGGAAATAGTTACTGAGCCAAGTCTAGTTGCCTGTATTTAATGTTCAATATTAAATTTTAATGAAATATTTAATAAAAAGAAAAAAATGTGAAAGTATTTTGTAACAATAAAATACTGTAGCGCACATTTATAAAGTATATTACTTTTTCAAAGAACTTTCTTCACAATCCAGTGAGTTGAAGGATAAGGATTAATTATTGTGGCCATTTGGAAAATGTACAAGCTCTAAGAGGGCTGGGATTGTAATATTTTGTCTTTGCATTCCTAGTATTGTGCTTTGTACACAGTAGGCACTTAATAAGTGCTTGGCAACTTGAAGAGGAGAAAACTAAGGCCCAGCAAGATTAGCCCCTGATTCCCCATTTGTAAGAGCTAAGTGTGAAAGCCCCAAGATCACTGAATTTGGACTTGGAAAGGGCCCAGTCCTGTCAGTTTACAGTTGAGCAGAGTGAAGTAGAGGGAGGCAAAGTAATCTGTCCAGCGTCATGCCTACCACACTTAACTTCTCACTTAAGTCCGCAGTCTCCAAATCTGCTCTTTTGTCCTTGGCTCTTTCTCACTTCCCTATCCCCCCACCCCCACCCCCACCCCCACCCCACTCTGCCACCAATCTTTTGCTCTGTCACCATTACCTTCCATAAATAGTAAGACTCCTGCATTATACAACTACCCCCATTGGAAAAAGTGAGGGCAACTGAGCTCCCTCCTAGCTGCCTCTGAGCAATCTGCCCCACCCAGAACTGCTGACCTAGCAAGCCTAGCCCTGGTACTGCAATTGTGATGTGATTTCACAGGCCAATGCTGAATTCAGAAATGAGCTCTTGGACAATAGCTGGTCTACCCTTTTTGGCCCTGCATGATTATATCCCCTTTATGGCCCACCAAGCCTTTTGTTTTACCATTCAAACACAATGTTCTTATTACAATGCTCTGAGATTCCTCCATCAAATCCAGTCCCTGGCAAAACCATAAAGGAAGCCTCCTGAACACTCAAAACAAGTCAGCTACAAGCGCAGGTGTGTGACAACATCCCAGCCTGATCATGCTACTTACTGGGATTTCACAAGAAGGAGATTGAGAGGCAGTCTATCAAATTATAAAGGAAGAGACACAAATGATATGAATTAAAGGATTGAATTTTTCATGGAACTCCACATTAATATTTGTAAACATTACCTAAGCCTAGCAGAGATGTCCTAGATAAGAAATATAGAATTACAGAGTTGGGGAAATGCGGGCTGGCTTTCCCTTTAATTACTACCAACTTTAATTCTGTGGTATATGCCCTTTTTCCTCTGTGTAAGAATTTGATGTTGAGTGAATCTGCATGTTTCATTGGCTGTATGTCGTTTACGGTACCCAGCTCCTGCCAATGTGTCTTAATCAATGCACCATGAGATTAAAAGAGAATGTACAATGTTCAGAAGGTACTAAAAGCTACCCGGGACCTCTTGCTAAGTCATTTTCAAAACAGCTTTACTGATATAAGTATACTAAAAAATGGTGAAAATTCAGAGGCAGCCCATGAAATTTACAGCCAACTAACTTGGGCTTTGAGGCATTATTTGCCTTTTTCCCCCCCAGTTAGCTATATGGATGGCTTTTAAAAGAGGGCACCTTGATCTTTTCTGTTTCAGGTGAAGGCCCATCTCCTAGGCCTAATAAAAATGTGCTCGATGGGGCCCTGTATGGAGTACATGGTCCTTTACAGAACGCCTGTAGTCTGTACAGCACTGAGCACGATGGATGAGGGTGTAAACATTCATTTATTTGCAGGTATCAGGTGAAATCATCTGTCTTTCTTAATCTGAAATGTCTAACATTCATGAAGTCAGTCATTTTTCTGTCCAAAGCCACGATTTTAGACTTTTCATTTCACTGAAGCAAAATCTAGAACATTTATTGAAAAGGGCCACAAATGGCCCACCTCTTTGAATGATCAGCGATCCTGGGGTAAGGACAGAGGGCCAACTCCCTTTGGCACCAGTTCAGGCCTGCCAGAGCCTGTGTTCCAATTCCTGTTGTGTGACTATCATGTAGAACTTTATATGGATATGACCAGCAGAGCACTGAGCAGACAGAAGCAGAATTAAAGACTCAATGGTATATGCCCAGTTTAGAAATGAAGATGTGATACCAATCGAAACACCACATACTACTTTGATCTTAACTAGATATAAAAAACATTGCAATAGAGTAGAAACAATTAGGTGTTACTTCTGTTTTGTTCTGTCTGGGAGAGGGGGTGGATCTCTGAGGATATCCCCCTGTTCTGAGAGAGAAACAGAATATTGTAAATCTCTATTGTCTCCCCCCATATAAAGCTTATTTACGATTCCAAATTAGTTCCAGCCCATTAGCAAGCAGAAAAGCACAAAATTTAATTTAATTGCTTTACCAGTTTCTACTTGACACTGCAAAGATAATTCAGCATCTGAGAATTCAGTAGAGGTTTTCTCTGGAGCCGAGTTCAAGCTCTAAACTTCTAGCTAGTCTCATGAAGTCACTGTGTCCAGCAGCGCATCCAACCCCCATCCTTAAGAAACCTGCTATGTATTTTTAGCTGACGGCCTGATTATAAATATGGCAGCTGTGCTGGCATCTGAGCATAATGAATGGTGTGATCACATCCCAGCCCTACGCACTAAAATGAATTTACAAGACTCCAGCTGTGAGGAAGCTGTAATTATCACTATGGCCAAAGGTGTTTCAAAATGTATATAATGCGTGAGGGACAAACACATATTTCTCATATTTCACAACTAAAAGTATGTCACTGTAGTGTGATATTTCTTGGTTTTTAGATTAAATGAATTGAAATGTAAGTGACAAATGCTTACCTAACACCAAGGTATATTTATCACACTGGACAAAAGAAAAAAAAATAGAGACCACCACAGAATGATATAATTATGAATACTTCATGAATGCATAGCAAAGCTCTATGGCTATGGACCAACAGAAAAGAAGGAAGCACTAAAATCATTTACTTGACTATACTATGTTATGGAGATACTAGAATCCTAAATGAACACACATCGAATTCTGATATTCTGTCAGAAGAATCATGCTATCACCGACTTAAAAGTCAGATGCAAGTTTGGGTCGCTGTTTCCAAATCTTTCGATTTACTGATGATGAGGAGACTGAGTCCTAGAGAGATGAAGTGACTTGGCCAGGGTCACACAGGTAGGATTTGAACCCAGGTATTCCTGATTCCAGGCATCATGCTCTGACTACTAGGCTCTATTCCAGTTCTAAAATTCTATGATGCTAAGATCTTCTCTCATTCCAAACTCTGGTGACCAGGAGCCTATTCTGGTTCCTTTGGCGGAAGGCCCTAAGCACGAGTCATGAACGGCATCAACCCAGAGCGCTCTTCTACGATGACAGCACCTTCACAGACCCAGAGAAAAGGTGTGCCTCTGAAGATTCCAATTCCTTTCATGAGAAAAGAGAGAAGTGTGAACCTCTCCTACCTTGTACGCTCCCTGAAGAGTGCCCCGGGCACATCTTCCTTGTTAAGAGCAGGATAAAGGAAGTTCCGAGGGCATCTTTCGCCTGTCCCTCGGTCTGACACCACACTGATAAAGTGCCTCAGTGAGCAACGCTGGCCCCCGCAGCCAACCCTTACAGGGTTCACCACGTCCAGCTTGTCTGTTGGTCACCGATCAGCTGAATACTCTGATCCGCTCAAAGGAAGTACTGTTTTAGAATGCTCTGAAAGCGTCCCCATCAAAGTCAGAGGGCCCCGAGCCTGTCGGCTTCTTTCCCTGTCAAGATCATTACTGAAATTTCCCTTCCATCGTTTTTCCCTGTCCTCACCACAGTCTGATTACTTACGTTAACGAGTGACTCCGTGAACTTGATGTGCAGCCTGTAATTAGACAGTGCAATCACGGCATCCTCAGCCCGGCCCACAAACTCTGTGCTCTCACCGTGAAGTTCCAGGAAAGGAACCTTCAAAATGGAAGAAGAAATCTTTCAAAGCCCAGAAGCAGTCCGACAAGTTCTTCCGATCCCTATAGCGTAGCCCATTTGCTATATTAAAATGCACTTTATCAACTACTAATAGTTGTAAAATGTATTTAACTGGTTTACTGTTTAAAGCTGAGGTTGAAACTTTTCCACAACGAATACTCTGACATGTAGGTTCAAATATTAGGACCCTGCATGTGGCTGATTACATGTGTGCAGAAGCTGGGTAAGGCCCCATCTTTCTTAAATGTAGTAAATTATCTGACCTCTGAGATCCCTTCAAATAGAGAGAGGGCAGTCATATGCAGGTCCCTCTCACTGTAGTCTTGAATTCTTGGGATGTCACTTACACAGGGGAAGTGCTACTAAAGTGCTGGCCTTAGAAGCTTTAGAAAAAAACACAGAGAGCACTCCCTCAAGGAGAATGACGGCAGAGCTATCACCATCACCCCGGAAGTTCCAGAAAGCGCTTTTGGCACAAACACCCTCGGAGGTCAGTGGTCTAAGTATTATTTTCCCCGTTTTGATAGACGAGCTAATTAACATGCACTAAGGCTCAGGGAGGTTAATGGTCACACAGAGAGTAGATGCCAAAGCCTCGACTGAATTTGGGCCCAGCACACTTCCTATAACACTGGCCTGCCTTGAAATAAACATTCACCAAGTGCCATCAGGGTATGGAGGAGGTGCAACAAGAGACACAGAGATGAATGAGACACAATCACTGTCCTCAGGGAACGTCTAGTCTGGTATTACAGATAAGGTACGTCCATGTCTTAAGAGAAGTCTTAAGGGCAGTGGCAATTCCCAGGAGGGCAAGATCAGGGAAGGTTTCCTGCAGAAGGTGGCACGTGAACAAGGCCATGAAGAACTTCCACAGAGAGTGAACGGGGGGATTACGAGAGAGGAGGGGTTTGAAGAAGAACCACTGTGACCCAAAGTATAGAACATGAGTACTAATGGAAACTGCCCATTCTGGCTGAGTGTAGGACATGTGAAGGGGAAGCAGTGCGAAACAAGTCTTGGAAAGTAGGTTGGGACCAGACAATAGAAGTCCCGATTGCCAGCCCTGAGTTTGGATTTCATGTGGCAGGCAACAGAAAGGAATGAAAGGTCTCCGAATAGACAAGTAACATAACTGGGGCTGGGATTGTGGCATACAGGAAAAACGGAGAGGGAGAGACCACAGAGGCAGGGAAGCTAATTAGGAGGCCAGGGAGCCTTGAACTAGGGGAGTGGGGGTTGAATGGAGAAGGGAAACATACGGGAGTCCCATCCAAAAGCTCAGCAGCCTTGTTAGCAACCACACAACTACGGATTGGTCAAAAAGGACAAAAGTGATCTAGTCATTACCTGAAGATTCTCATCCTCTCGAATCAATTGCTTCCTGGGAAAGATTTGATTGGCCTGGATGCATTCAAGGCTGTGCTGTGTCTCTTCATCCTGGAAAACCCCAAATCTCTGAATAATGCTGATGCTGCTCTTATTCACCCATAAGAGGGTTTGACAATGGCTAATGGGACAATAATTCCAGGGACCCTTGAAAAGGATCACTGGGTACTGGAGACCATCTGAATAGAGACCTCCTAAAAGCATCCCAATCCACGTGAGTCACAATCAGAGACAGCAAACGCTTCAACACCAAATTATAGCCAAAAAGAGGATATTAACGATGGTTCAACCAAACCACATTTTAATAAAGTTGCTGGTACAGACTTTTGGGGAAATAATTTATTTAAACGAGGCATCTTTCACTTCAGGTCATCACTCTGGGCAGAAGGACTTATCTGGGGAACATATGTTTATTAGAAAACTAATCCAGAAATCAAGATACCAGCTGCTTACAAAGTAATTTTCAAAAGCCAGAGAAAGTCACACAAACACAAGAAATACAACAGTCAAGATAATGGCAAACATATAAATTACATTATGTTTTGGTAGTT
Organism: Phalanger gymnotis; assembly: GCA_028646595.1. Lineage (NCBI taxonomy): Eukaryota > Metazoa > Chordata > Mammalia > Diprotodontia > Phalangeridae > Phalanger > Phalanger gymnotis. The sequence goes on from CM053622.1 coordinate 9,781,819, forward strand.
AAGCAAACCTCCTCAGAGAAAGGTTTTTAACCAAACAAAATAGACAGGCGTGTACAGTTTCAAAGATTAAACCTAACACCAACTTTGACCATAAAATTTCAATTATATAATTCACCACTGTAATCAGATCCTCCCATAGAAATTAAAGCCTATGTGACATTTATGTTAATGTCGAATTAGGATATGAATGGGGTTACAATCAATCTAACAGAAATGGCTTGGAGGACTCCAAACCTAGAAATGGTTTGCAAACCATCAAATCACACATTTTCTTACCTCTCCACCCCTGCCCACCCTCTCCAACAAGAAACCAGAACTGAGAGCATCCCTGTATTCCTGTGTATCCAGTCTCACTGATTTCCCACCTTGGTGACTAGAGAAGGGAAAAGAAGAGCCAGTGAGCTTCAGATGGAGAGAAGGCAGAAAGAGCCATGCATCTGGCTTCAGTCAGAAGACTGAGGATTCTTTAGAATTGTGCAATCACAGCAACAGTCCCTTCCCTTCCCTGAGCCTCAGTTTCCCCATCTGAAAAATGAGGCTCCCACTTGCCCCAGCTACCTCACAGGGCGTGTCTTGTGACTCTCATGGATCTGGGGGCTCATCCATGTGGTGGAATTCTGTCCATGTCCTCTCCTAAGAAGAGCACACCTCAAAGCCTTTGGCTTTCGCCTGACTTACCACATGACTCTCCAGTCTTCTCTTGCTAGCCTGCGTTTCCCTGATGACAGACATGTTCTATGGAGTTAATACTTGCTTCTGGGCTGCAGCCTGTTCTCGCCCACTCTGCACCCACACTCCTCTCTCCCCTCCCACCCTCTGTGGGAAAGTCCTTTTTGCTTCTTCAGAGATGGTCAGATCCCAAGCCTGGGGGCCATTCAGCAGCACCAGGAGAATGCTGGCCTTAAAAAGATGCCTCTTGGTTTTCAGGAGATGCATGGCATTATCAAACACAAGTGCTAAACAAACTGGTCATTGTGGTTGTTGCTGTACTTAAAAGAAGCCAATGTATAAAAATCAAGAGTGGTATGCTTCTCACTTAAACCACTGTCTCTCTTTAAAAACATAAATCAAAAAGTCAGTTTTGTTATTCTTTTTTCAAAACTCTCCAAAAGGAAATTCTGAGGGACATGGAGGAAAAACTCTGGCTGAACTGGGCTGAATTAGGAGGCTTTTCTCAGACTCCCACTCACAGTCAAGGAAATGAAAGAAGGAAGGAGAGCAGGATGCTCACTCGTACCTCCAGCAGGCCATTAAAAACGGGGAACCCATCCTTTCTCAGTGCCACACTGCCTGATAGCACCTCACAGCTAGAAGAGACATTCAGGAAGACCTCATTGAATCCTGTTTAGTCCCAGGAGGGGAAGAGGCTTGTCCGAAGACATGCCATGGCTTGGCAGCAACCCAGGGGCTCTCGGTACTACCCCAAGCTGCAGAGAGCAGCGCTACAGAACTTCCTCTCAAGGGATGCCCTGACCTGACTGCCCCTGTGCACACAGCTAGGAATGCTGACTTTTAAATGGCTGAGAGCAGAAATGAGGCAGGCGATCAAAAGCTGAAGAGGCCATTTACCTACCCAGCCTAACTGGCACTGTCATCCCCTGGGTGATGACCATGTCCAATGTATGTAATCCATGAAGTGGCTGTGAATGGGACAATGTCCTAACATAAGAAGAATGACAAAGACTGGAGAGAAAAGAACAGAGTGTCAGCGGCCACTGACAAGCCTAAGCAACTGTGGGCGAGCTTCTGCTCACCTTCATTAGAAGAAGGTGGGTTCCTCTGAGATCAGTTACTAAGTCAATTTTTATTTTTAATTTGATAAAGGTACCCTGGATGGGGAGCTCCTTGAGGGCAGGGGCTGTCTTTGCCTCTTTCTGGATCCTCAGTATCTAACACAAAGTAGGTGTTTAATAAATATTTCTCTTGTCTACTGACTTACTGCTCCTTGAACACACAGGAACAGGATGAGGGAAGGCGTAACAGATTACTTGGGTGAACCAACAGGACCAGGACTGGCTGCCAGCCCACGTGACGATGGGGCCCTTGCCGGATCCTCACAGGTGTGTGCCAAACTGGAGGGTTCAGAAGGAGAAAGCACCAGGTGAAGAGAGGAAGCTTCCAGATCCTCCCAGAGCGCTGAGCGATGACTTCTGCACGGGCAGGTCAGATCCCAGAGCAGGGTTCTTCTACACTCAACAGCCAACAGCTCTCCCCTTCTCCTTCTCAGCTCTGCCACCGTACGCACGGTAACCAAGAGGTATGCACTGACTTCAGCTTAGATGAGGAAGCAGCAACGATCAGAGGCCCTGGAGCCTTGGAAGCTGCCTTTTCTTTGGGAGAGCCTGGGAGCTTAGAGGGAAAAGAGCTGGCTCCTATCCTTATTAGTGTCCACTGCTGCTGTGGCACCTGGGGCCAGTGGCCTCTGCTCCCAGGGCCTCAACCTTTTCATGTCTAAATGAAGGAGCTGGCTTCTGTGATCCCCTCTAGAGCTACCAGGCACCTAGATGTGAGTGTGCTTTCTGTATACACCAAATAGAACACAGAAGGGGCTTAATACATGCTTAGGAAGTACCTTTCATTCCTGCCAGACCTCACAATAGATTCATGTCACATCTTAGCTCCTCTAAAGCCAATTCCAGTTATCTCCATCTTCAGCCTACCTTTAAGGAAGTAACATTTTCCCCCCCAAAGGACCATGTAAAACAGTAAAAGAAAAATTACCTTGCATTAAAAATGCAATGAAAGTATTTTTGTCTAGCATGTTAGAAAATGGAGAGGAAGAGGTGGGGGGGGGGGGCGCTGTTAAAAAACCAAAACTCTCCCATTCAAAGAGCAAATTAAAGATGTGTCAGCTGATTTCCAGCATGTGGATTCCAGTGAAAACCTGAGAGGGAAGGAAAGAGCAGGGATTTCCACATGCAAATCTCCACCACGTCAAATTTTCAAAAAACAAATATTAAAAATTGTTTTTACATGTACCTGGGAAAAAATATTATTTTTAAAAAAGACTGCTTTCTACACTTTAGCTCACTTGAACATCCCAGTGACCTTGTGAGGTGCTGAGGGCATCGTTAAGCCCATCTGAGGCCACTGGACTCACTCTGGAAGTGGCGGGGTGAGGGTGGGGGGCAGGTCTCTCCCACTATAGGCTCAGCACTCTCACCAGGACCCCCTGCACTCACTGGGTGAGAGGGGCAGTGTTATCATCCTCACTTAAGGCACTCCAGAGTGACTGAGGGTCAACTCAGGCAGTGTCTGAGGCCAGATTTGGACCCAGGCCTTCCTGACTCCAGGTCCCATACTCTGTGCACTGTGGTGACTTCACCTCCAAAAACAAGTACTCAGGTGATCTCTAAGAGCCCTCTGCTCTCTACAAAATGCTGCCACTCTGAGCGTCAGGTGGGCCAGGCCTGCGGAGGCTACGCTGCCCCCATCTCTGCTAGGGGACCAGCTAAACAACATGGCGACTGTGTGATGGGGTTTTCATGAAGAAAAGCTACCCCCCAAAAGCAGGCATGTAAAATTCAGAGGCGCGGGGGGGGGGGGGGGGGGAATAAGACACAGGCCTCTATCACAAGACCCTCCTTCAAAGAAGTCCTCATCTGTTACCTCTACAGCCTCTGGAATGGAGTCTCTCCCCTCCTGGGGATCCCTCACCCACTTCCCACAGGCCATACTCAAAGCTGATGTATCAACTCATCATGTATATTGAAAAAATCTTATGCCAAGAGAAGTTATCCAATGCTTTCCCTCCTCTTCTCCTTTAGTACCGACTCTACTGCATTGCTAACTTAAATGAAGTAACGATCTAAAAACACACTTGTCCTCAGGTCCCTAATGAAGCTTGAAATGAACCTGGTTCCTCCAGTTCCCTCTTCTTGCACCAGAATGAAGCAGCCAGGCTCCAGCAGCTGTGTGGGAGCCTGCGAGCCAGGAGTGGGGCCGTTAGAGAAGGCTAGCCCTGATGAGCACTCGGGCTCCAGTTTCCCATCACAAGGCATTTCACTGGAAGGGGATCTATACACTTAGCTGGCAAAGGCTGGAGAAGGTTTTCAGAGCTGGGAGAAGGGGAAAAGAGACAGAAGGAATGAATTTAAAATCATTTATGAAGTGCTATCTGTGCAATGAGCATCATCCTAAGGATTGGGGATACAGCTGCAAAGGCAAAGAAAGTCCTCACCCCAAAAGAGCTTGTGTTCTGTCAGACAGGAGTCTAAAGAGGGGATGCCCAGGGCAAAGTTTCCTGGGCTTGGAGGGAGAAGCAGGGGAGCTGGTTTGCCCACAGCTTCCATTCTGGGGAGTGAGGGCAGAGGAGAAGGGGCAGAGCAGGAAGTGTCAGACTCTGAGAGTGCTGGTGAGGCCTGGGAGAATGAAGGAAAGCATGGCTGGGTCTGTCTCTTAGGCAGGCCCCAATCAGGAGAGACCAGGAGAATGCCTATGTGTATGAAGGGAGGATGAGGGATTATTTCCTTCAAGAAAAAAAGGTACTTATATAGAAAAGAAGAAGACCAAAGAGAAATTCTTTCTCTGTATCCGACAAAAAAAAAAAAAACCCAGCTCGCCATTAATATACAGCTTTACCTAGTTACAAGGCACTTTCCTTACCACAAAGCCTCAAGGTTCTCCCTCAGCTCTTTCAGGGACTAGTTTGATCACTATAATAATATAGCTAGCATTTATGTAACACTTAAAAGGTTGCTAAGTACTTTACAAATATTATCTCATCTGACCCTAACAACAACCCTGCTGGCTATTATCCCCATTGTACAGATGAGGAGACTGAGGCTGAAAGAAGTTCAGTGCTGGTAAAGAAGGAGCCTGGTAAATCTGGGCGTTACCACTGGACCAGCAGCTTTGAGGCTCCTGGGCTTTCACTAGACAACACAGCCTCTGACCATAAAGCCCATAACTCTTTTTGGAGAAGGAAGGTTATTTCTACATCTAAATCCTAAACTCCTGAGAAGAGGCCAGAAGCAGATGAAAGTTAGGTTCAAGAAAATCAGGTTATTTTCTTGACAAGGCTTAATTTTGAATCTAGAGTTCAGCTGAATTAGAAGGCTATGTCTGAGTCCAACTTTTTGCTTGGTGACTCCTTCTGCTTACCATGACAGGAAGCCCAGGTTAGGAGGAGGATCCTCGTCCTAGCACAGCAGATGGCAAGGTTCTTCTTCCTGTCACAGTGAAATCTAGAGAGAAGAGAAAAAGAAAACAGGTCACTGTTTTTTTTCAGTTGATAACCTACTTTAAGTCTATGGATTTAGTGAGCTAACCAAAACCAGCCAGGAAAGGGTTAGCTATGCTTGGCTAATTCCCACACTATTGATACGGAGACCTAATAATTCACTTTTAAAAATCCCACTGGTCTTAACCTATTCCAGAGCAAACAGAGTCTTAGCCTTTACCGAGGAGTTAAAATCAAGACCATCTGATTATGCTGAAACAAGATTCTCTCCTAGACAGAGAAGTGTTTTGTGGTTCATTTCACACACAAAGCGATATCCATAAAAGTGAGAACTGGCAAATCAAAAGCTCGAGACATAAAAATGAACTAGTTTTATTCATACACAGAAAGATTCCCTGTAGCTAACAAGTGATTAGCTGGCTCTGGAAAATATGCATTCCTCATTTACAGGTAGAAGACCTTCTGACAGTATCTGGTGAACACTGCGCCTTCATTTAAAAAGTGCATCACGATCAATTTCCAAGCCTAAACATTTTTCTTACATACTAACAGCTAAAGTATTATGTATCTCACCAAAGCAAGCCAATAGTTTTCCTATACCTAGCATGTGTAAGGAATTGTGGGAAATGTAGAGTATTTAATGAGAATTTCCATTCTAGTCACAGAGAGCAGCCAGCTCTGGGCATTCACTGAAAGTCAATTCCAAACCTAGTCCTCAAGTCCCCTTAGGCACAGACAGACACAAAGATGATACTGCTGAGGTGTAAACGCTAAGTATACTTAGGTACAGACAACAACTGGAAGGCAGTGAGAGAGAAAATGATCACTGTGGCCCTAGGGAGTCAGACTTCATGGAAGACAGCCGAGTAGGACGTAGGCAGAGAAGAAGGAAGATGATGACACCTAGAGGCATTCAAGGCCAGGGCAAGGGGAAGACCAAAACAAAGAGACAAAAATGGGCTATGGAAGCTGAGGGGAATGAGTTCAGTCTGCCTAGAATGCAGGGTTTAGGCAGGACAATGGTAAGATAGAAAGTTGGAAAGGCAGACTAGGGCCAGAGAGTGCAAAGTTTGAAATACCAGGCTACAAAGGTGGAATTCTCAGATATGATCTAGGAGGCAAAGGGGAGTCACTGAAGACACCGAACATGGGAGTGATTAAAGGAGAATTTTCAGAGGAATGTTCTGGTATAATGACTCCTCTACTCAATAAACTCCAATGGCTCTCTACTGTCTCTAGGACAAACACGAAATCCTCTGACGTTCAAAGCTTCTGTAACCTGGCCCCTTCCTACCTTTCCAGGCTTCTTACACCTTATTCTCCACCAGGTACTCTTTGATCCAGCCACACTGACCTCCTAGCTGTACCACAAACAAGATACTGCATCTACTGGCTCTGGGAATTTTCATTGGCTGTCCTCTATGTTTGGTATACTCTCCTCCCTCCTTTCCAACTACTGACCTCCCTGGCTTCCTTTAAGTACCAATTAAAATTACACCTTCTACAAAAATCCTCTTAATTCCAGGGATTGTCTTTTGCCTCTTTTTGTATCCCCAGTGCTTAGCACATTGCCTGGCACATAGCAGGTGCTTGCTAAATGTTTACTGACTGACTGCTTGGCAGCCTGTGCAGTAGAGACCGGCTAGGAAGTTACTGTGAAATTCTAGACATGAAGTGATAGGGAGCAAGGGGATTTCCAGCAAATAATTTTAGTGATTGACTGAATATAGGGACAGAAAGAGGAAAGAATGAGAAAGTTTTAAAGGGGAGATGCTGCTGCTGCTGCTGCTGGAGGCAAGGAGATGTAACCTCTTCTCTCTTTAGCAGAGTCAAAATTACACAGTGATTGGCTGACTTTTGTTCTTGGTGCTGTCTTTCAACTTATATTGTTGGGGGTAAATGTGTATGTTGTTTTCATTCAAATATCAGTGAGTGTTATTTTATGGGAGGGAGGAAGAAATGGAATTCTCAAACAGCTTTTTTCATTTCATTTAAATTTGATTTTATATCAGATTCTCATTCTCTCCCTGCCACTTCTTCCTCCTCCACTGAGAAAGCAAGAAAAACAAAACCCACCCCAAGCATGTATAAGCAAAACATTCCCCCCACCTACCCCCACCAAAACCTGCCAATCTGTACTCTAAGTCCTCACCCTCCCTATTAGGAGGTGGTCAACATGTTTCATCTTGAGTCCTCTAGAATTGTAGTTGTCCGTTACTATGATGAGGCAGCCATGTGGCACAGTGGACAGAGCACTGAGCATGGAGTTCAAATCCAGCCTCAGACACTCATTAGCTTTGTGATCCCTGCCAAGTCACTTAACCTCTGTTTGCCTTAATCCACTGGAGAAGGAAAGGGCAGACCTCTCCAGTATCCTTGCCAAGAAAACCCCACAGATGGTATGGTCCACAGTCATAAAGAGGCAGACACAACTGAACAACATTACTCTTATAAGAGTTCCTAAGTCTTTCAAAGCTGTTTCTCTTAATGCTATTTTTGTCACTGCATAAATCTCCTGGCTCTGCTCACTCTGTTCTCTCAGTTCATACAAATCTTCCCAGGTTTCTCCTTCATTACTTCTTACAGTACAGTGGTATTCCATCACATTTGTAGACCACAATTTGTTCAGCCACTGCCCTCAGTGAGGGCAGTGAGCACCTCCCAATTTTCAATTTGTTGCCACCACAAAAGAGAGCTGTTATCAATACACACATACACACACACAAATACCTATTTTCTACATTGGTCCTCTTCCTCTTTTCCCAATTTCTTTGAGGTATAGATATCTTACCAAGTATTTAACACTAATCTGGGCCAAGTGCTCACTACTCTCAAGTGGAAGGCTGAGATTTGATGAGATTGAGTCAATGAGGCATTTAGCAAAAAATAAAATCACTTTCAAAAGACAACAATACAGAATGCATTAATGAAAGCAGCTCTCCAAGGTTCACTCTACCTCCCCCCCCCCCAGTTCCCTATCGTCTCCCAGGTTTGCTTTCCTACCAACCCATGTAGAGGCACAGGCTAGCAGATGACAAGATCTAATGGCAGCATTCTCTGAGCTACAATGAAGAAGAATCATTGCTCTCCATTCTGCAGGCAAAGCTCTGACTACCCCACCCTAGTTACACAATCCTATGAGGTAAGTAATATAAGTATCATTACAGCCATTTTACAGATGAGAATGCCAAAGCTCTTAAGTCAGTGACTCTCCTATAATCACAGAAGCAAGGTCTGAGCAAGATTCAAACTTCAGACAAGTTTCTTTCAAGATTCTTTCCACTGACTTTTAAAAAACCTACCTGTTTCAAAATTCTTCTTTCTTTCCTCACACAATTATCCTTCCTTATCTCCATGTCTAATACCTTTATCTTTTTCTCTTGCTGACCTCTCTGTGTTCTTGCTCCCTCAATTATTCTATCCCCAATCTCTCCATTTCAGTTACATTTTTAAAATAAATCTATTTTTTGTTTTTAGTTTAAACACTCACTTCCACAAGTTTTGGGGTTCCAAATTTTTTCTCCCTCCCTCTCCTGCCCACCCCCCAAGATGGCATGTAATCCAATGGAGGGTCTACATATACCCTCTTTCTTTACAAACACATATTTATTGTCTTGAAAAATATCCCATTTGATCCTATGCCTCTCTCTAGCTACCATCAAACATCTTAAATGAGTAATCTATACTGAGAGGTTAATTGACTTTCCCAGAGTATGTGTTACCTATTCAAGGATGTGTTATGGTAGTCTTGAACCCAAGTCATTCTAATTCCAGGGTCACCTCTGTAACCTAGCACACCTCTCCTTCTGTGAAACCATATCATTATTTCTTTGTATACTGAAAAGTGCTTCTTACTGAGTTAGTTCAGCTCTCCCCTCAACTAGAATGGGATTCTGCCTGTTACCTGGCTTCAAATGATCAAAGGTTCTCATACAAGATATTATTAGATTACCCAACCTCTTGATAAAAGTTGGGCATTCTCTATGCCTCTTCAGGACTTTTGTCTTTGTTTTTATTGAATCGTTTCTTCTTTTTGCTTGTTTATTTTTAAGGTATAATTAATGTAATTTAATGTATAAAATTAATAAAGATAATAGATGTGCAAAAAAAGGTTCTTTCCACTGTACCACATTGCCTCTCAACTGTAAGAAGTATAAAAAAAAGATTTCATAATAAACATGTAAACAACATATATGAAAAAGACTGAATTAGATAATTCTGGATAATTGCTTTCAGCATATATTTCAGCTTATTTCAGAGGTACATTTTACATTCTGATATGTGCAGAGCATTGCCTGACCATGATCTCCTGGGTCTATTCAATCAACTCTAATGGCTCCATATTGCCTCCAGCATCCCACTGGACTGGGCTCCTCCTACTTTTCCAGTCTTCTTACACCTTATTCTCCCCTGACATACTCTACAATCCAGTAACACTTCCCTTGTTGCTAGTCCTCCAACACAACACTTCAGCTGCTAACTCCAAGCAGGTTTTTTTTTTTTGGCTGTCCCCCATGCCTAGAAGCTCTGTCCTCCTCTCCATCTCCCTGGCTTCCTTCAGGTCTGTCTCAGCTAAAATTTCACCTTCTGTAAGAAGCCTTTCCTGGTCCCCCTTTGTTTTTTCATCTTACAATCCAGGAATTTGAAGAAGAAGGTGACGGTGGACATGCATTGTGCTATAAAAGCAAATGGCACCAATAAACGTTTTTTTTTTAAAGTTGCTGGGCTCACAGCTATGGGTAAGAGATGTGTTCTTAACCAGACAAGAAATGGAGGCAATTACAAAAGGTAACAAAGATAACTTTGGATGAAAATAATTAGAAAAGTTTCTGCAAAGATAACACTGATACACCTAGGATAAGAAGGCAAGTGGCTGAATTGGAAAAGGACCTTTGAATCAGATTTCCTGCTAAGAGCGTGGTATCCAAGATACACAAACAACATATAAAACTAAGAGCTGCTTCCCCAAGAGATAAGTGGTCAAAGGACAGGAAGGAACAGTTCTCAAAAGAACTGCAAACTATCAACAACCACAGGAAACAACGTTCCCACTCACTGAGAATGAGGCTGGAGGATGGCAGGCTAGCTCACCAAAGCGCTGCTGAAGCTGGGAACTAGCATGACCATCTTGGAGATGTTTGTAATTATGCAAATAAAGTGACTAAAATGTCCATACCCTCAGACCTAAAGAGCCCATCCCTGGGCTACTCCCAAGGAAGCAATGGATAAGAATGTCCCCACATACAGCGCACTGAAACCCTGAGAGCAGCACAGAACCAGAAACAACTGGGGGATGGCCAAACACATTATGGTGTGTGAATGCAATATGACTGAGCTGTAAGAAATGATGTGTGGGATGAATAAATACAGAGAACAGAAAGGTCTATGTGAAATGATGCAGAGTGAAGTCTCCAAAGCCAAGGAGACAATCCACACAGTGGCTACAACAATGTAAACAGGAAGAACCACACAAAAAAATAAAAAAAAATGGAAGCAGTAAAATGACAAAGCTGATGCAAGAATCGACTAAAGAGATAGGAGGGGTGACCCCTAACTTCCCCCTCATGGAGGTGGGAGGTCTACAGGTGTCACGCACTGAACCTGTTTTCAGGTTTTCTCAATGCACTGATCAGCTATATTGAGTTTTTACTCTTCTTTCTCTTTTCTGGTCTTCAAAAAAATACTCTGTTATTTGGATTGATGAAGGGGAAGGGGGAGGGACCCTGGGGCAAAATCTGAGGCTGTAAGAAACAAAAGACATCCATAAAAACTTATTTTAATAAAAGGAAAATATAATCATAAAAATGACCAAGAGTTGCTAGGGTTGAAAACTGCATCAGGTGGAGGCTACGAGGAGGCCAAGCTTCTTGGTGGGTGCCAGTAAGATGCTGCTCTTATCTTATCGTCCAGGTCCTTCAAAGACTCGTGAATGCAAACAGTGTGGCCATCCTTAGCCACAATCCTGATACACTCTGGCAGACCAACCTCTACCGGGATAATTCTCTCCTAGGCACTTCATTAAAAAATATTCACAGGTTGACTTCTCTAACCTAGTCTTTCTCCCTAGCTAAAGAAATTCTTGTCTGAGTCTAACACCTGGGTTGTACAGGCTTCTGGCAGACAGATGCCTAATGAGGCAACAGCCCACTGGGAGTCGAATAGTACATTTATATCAAGCTGCACCTTGCAAAAAGCCTCTGTTCTGCAAGCGTCACTGCCTCTGCACCCAGAAAAGCAACCCACTCAACATTCCAGGTCAAGCTACATGGGCAAAGGGCTCTATGCTGGGCACAAGAAGAGCTTGAGGGAGCCCCTTAACCACTCCGAGGACACTAATACCACCATGGCTCAACTCCCAAGAATACAAGGGATAATGTATACAAAGGAATTTATAAATTATAAAGCAATAAACAAATGGTGACTATAAGCATCACAAATATATGGGGTAATAGGAAATTTGGTCTATGGGTTAAATAACAGAATTAGAGGACCCAAAATCTTAGGGAACCAGAAGGTTGGGAGTGACCGTAGGGACATTTTCAGATATAGCCCAACCTCAAGAAGGCCTGCCACCAATTATTCTCTTCATGTGTGTACACGCACACATACACACACACACGCACACACAAGAATCTCACACAGAAGAATTTTTAACAATCTTGTCAAGAAATCCTTCCCTAATTATAATTCCTTTCCCCTGGCCTCTAGCTCATCTCAGGCAGTCAACATATGCTTGCTGGGTGACTGACTGGTGCTACAATCATAAGCCATTTCTTTTATCATTAGCAGAGATGAAGAACAAATGGCCACTAATTATCTTTCCAATTATTCATTCTTTCATTTGGGCCCATCCTTGCTGAACATAAAAGCACAGGTACAAATCCAACAAACACCAGAACAAACAATTCTGATTCTCTTTTGAAAAAGTCACACGATTGGATCAGCTCACCATGTTTTACGTCTCCTGCAATTGATGAATTAGGTCAAACAAACTTCTTGTCCAGCAGTTTCAGTTATGTCTGACTCTCTATGACCCCATTTGGGATTTTTGTGGCAGAGACACTGGAGTGTTTTGCCATTTCTTTCTCTGGCTCATTTTACAGAGGAGGAAACTGAGGCAAACAGGGTGAAGTGACTTGCACAGGGTCACACAGCTAGGAAGTGTCTGAGGAAGTCTCGAATCTTCATGACTTCTAGGCCCACGATCTATCCACTGGGCCACCTAGCTGCCCCTCAAACAAACTAAATATGGGTAAATTTTAGGTTTGAAAAAATCTTAAAAGTTTCTGTCCAGAAAAGATTTTAATCAAAAAAGGCTCTCAGTATCCAAGGGTGACAGCAATATTTGGCAAACAGAAAAGGACTGCTTTCCACTGGCAGAGATCAAACCGACACCTAGAGGGACTTCCTGCCAAAGTGGCTGCCTGAACAAAGATGGTCACAGTCTAGATCTGCTAAGCACTTACTCTGTCCTTCATTCTAGAAGAGGACCAAAGTGACATCACTATGTTAGAGTCAAGTTACAATGAGTGTGACTGTGGCCGATCAGACCGATACAAGCTTGGAATGCTCTACCACAGACGGGGCACAAATAGCCCATGTGAACATTTAGACTGGATTCTCTAAATCTGTGCATCTTACATTTCTTTTGAGCTACTTCAATTCTATAAAATTTCTGCAAAACTCTGTGCTAAAGCACTGGGAATACAAAGAAAGGCAAAAGACAGCCCCTGCCTTGAAGAAGTTCACAATCTAACAATGAGAAAACAATCAAAAAACTCTGCACAAACAAGAGAGATGGGATAAATGAGAAATAATGAAGAGGGGTAAAGACCTGGCATCAGAGGGATGGGGAAGGCATCCTTTATGGATGGAGGGTACTCAGGGTTAGTTGGGACTTGAAGGAAGCCAGGGAAGCCAATAGGTAGAGATGAGGAGGGAAGAATCTTCCTGGCAGGGAGGACATCCAGAAGAAAATGCCCTGAGATGGATGGAGTGTCTTGTGCATGGAACAGCAAGGTCTATATCAACAGATTGCAGTTAATCTTGCAAAAAATCTAAAGTACGCACCAGACTAAATAATGAACAAAAAGTCCAATGAGAAATCAAAGTATGTGAATTCTCTTACCAAGAAATACAGAAAAAGTCAGCCAGAAGCCCACAGGCAATCAGAAAGGATGCTACCAGAAAGGCCAGAGCCAATGCAGGCCAATAAGCCAACAGTCATTTAGAGTGGTAAGAGGTGCCAGTGAACTGTAGCCTGCATGGTGTGTCAGGAAGCAACAAAAGCATCAAGCCTCCCCAAAAGTCCCCCGGGGATGCCCTGGAACTAAGGAATGCAGAGCAGTGGCCTAGACTCCCAGAGCTCTGCTTGGAGGAGCCCAGCACTCTGTCCTGAGACAGTCTAAAGACCCTGAACCTCAAATACGCAGGGAGAGCCTAACCCTGTGAGGGGGAGGTCAAAGGAGTGAGGAGAGCACAGAAATCCAGGGGACCCAGGGTAAGAACAAGAAGAGGACAGAACCTAGCCATGGCACAAAGCCCAGGTCTAGAATCAATCAAAGACATCATCAATATGAAAAAATGACAATAAACTTAGATATCCCTTAAAACCCAGTCTAGAGAGAGTCAACTGTCTTAACTACAAGCACAGAATCAAGGAAAAAATAAATTTTGCACAAGATTACATTAATACCTCAAAGAAACGAAATAAGAAATTAAAACAAGAAAAGCGAAACTCTGGAGGAACAGCTGGAAAAAGACTAAGTAGCTTAGAAGAGAAAGTAATTAAGTCTTACCCAAACAGGGGGGTCCCTGAAATAGAGCAAATAGTCATCAATGATTCCATATCAGAATAAAATCAAGATTGCAAAAAAGTAAAAGAAAATGTAAAATATCTGATATAAAAAACAACTGACCTGGAAAACGGGCCAAGAAGAGGTAATATTAAAATCACTGGACTAATTGAAAAAAACATAATTTTCTTTAGAAAACATCCAACCATTCTGGAGAGCAATCTGGAACTAGGCCCCAAGGGCTATAAAACTGCGCGTATCTTTTGACCTGGCAACACCACTATTAGGTCTGTATCCCAAACAGACCAAAGGAAATGTACAAAAATATTTATAACAGCTTTTTTTAGGGTGGCAAAGAACTAGAAAATTGAGGGCTTGCCCATCAGTTGAGGATTGGCTATAAAAGCCGTTGTGATGTATGATTGTGATAATACTATTGTACTATAAGAAATGACAACAGGACACAGAAAACCACAGAAAGATGTGAACTGATAAAAGATGAAATGAGCAGAACCAAGGGAACACCGTACGTAATAATAACAACACTGTACAATATTCTGCTCAATAAAATGATCCAAAACAACTCCAGAGCACTCGTGATAAAAACGACCCCATCTCCAGAGAGACCTGATGGCGGCTGAGAAGAGGCTAAAGCGTGCCTTCGTTTACTGTATCGCTCTTGTTTGTGTGTGTGTCTTTTTTTGCAACATGACTACTATGGAAATATGTTTTGCATGACTTCGCATGCATAATCAATATCATATGGCTTGACTTCTGAAGGGGTGAGGGAGGGGACAGAGGGAAAAATAGAAGTTGGAACTCAAAATTTTAAAAAATAAATGTTATAAAATTTTTCATGTAATTGCAAAATATTTAACAAAATAAATAAAAATATATTTTTTTGAAAAGAAAAACTAAAGAACTCAGATCCAGGCAATAACCAACCATGTTTCCAGAGAAGCATATTATTCATGTCCTGAGTGAAGGGGGAAAGGCTCATGCTACAGAAAAAAAAAACAACAGGTATTTAGGGGCATTATCACTGTATGAATTTGTTTTGCTTGACTATGCTTATTTACTAAAGAGTGATTTCTTTTTTAAAAAAGCCTTTAATGGGGGAGAGGGAGGAGTTTGGAATTTTAAAAATAGATTAAATTTAAAAAAAAAGGAAATCTATACCTCTATGGTATATCCTTCAGGCAATTAATATTGAAACCACTGTATATTTAACCAATATGAGAGATATATTCCTGGCCTCTTACTTTTTCTTACTCTTAACAATTTCAATTGAAATAAAGTAGCTGTTAAAGTAGTCATAATCTTTGACCTTGGAATCCCAGTACAGGAAATATGCCCCGAGAAAGTTAAAAAAAAAAAACCCATGAAAAGTTTCATATATACCAAAGTATTTTTAGCAGTACTTTCTATGGTAGTAAAAGTTGTAAACAAAGTGGGTACCTATTGACTAGGGTCTAGTTGGACAAGCAGTGGTACAGGAACATAATAGAACAGCACTACGGGGTCATGGGATCATCAATTGAAGTGAAAGAGATCGCAGAGGCCATCTAGTCCAACCCTCTCATTTTACAAATGAGGAAGTAAAGGCCAAAAGAAGGTAATAACTAATAATACTCTGACATGTTATGAACCTCAGCTTTCCTGGCTCAAAATCCAACAATTTATTCATGATGCCAGGCTGAATAATAATTCAAATGCACTGTAAAAAGAGGAAAGAGGAAGAGGGAAAAGGAGAAGGGGGAAAGAGAGACTGATTAAGAGAAGACTTACATGAACTGATGGAAAATGAAGCAAGCAGAACCAAGATAATATACACAGTAACTATAGTAACATGTATGAAAACCTGAAAAGTGGCCAATCTTTGATTAACTGGAATGACTAACCTTATCATAAGGAAAAAGATGATAAAATATTTCCTTTCTTTCCAAAGAAGCTAGGAGGACATAGGATAGAATATTACTGATGCTGTCAGACTCAGTTGCTCTCTTAATCAGTTTTGCTTAATCTCTCTTGTTACAGGGAAAGATTCAATGGACAAAGAGAATTTCAGAATATGACTGGTATAAAAGCAAAAGGCATCAATTTAATTTTTTTAAATGAGGTAACCAGGTTTGATGATCTCTTCTCCTTAAGAGCTTTATAATTCCTTATTAGTGATAGAGAGATGTCAACATCTGATTTCATTACACTAGACAAATCTCCAAGATGAGGTAATGAAAGAAAGGCCCTATAGGAAAAATCAGGCAGAGAATTATGCCTACAGTTATCTAGGAATGGTCTGGGAATGAACTCTTCTAAATAAGAGCAGTTTCTAGTTTAGTTAATCTGCAATCATTTATCAAGTTATCCACTCTATATGTGAGGCATAAATGGCTGAGGTTTTATATTCTACCCTTAATATAAAGGATTTTGATATAAAATTCTTTTTAAAATGTGCAATCTATTTCCCTTGCATTAAATAACGATAGTGTATGTATGTATGCATGTATGCATGTATGTATGTATGAATATAGTGACTTAGGATACAAAGTATCTTTAATACTAATATCATACTGATATACTAATTGGAGGAAAGAATCTTACTTGATACTCAGTGGTGGAAAGAAGACTATGTGGACTAAGGAAGAGCTAGGTTTGAGTTATAGTTCTAAGGTTTACTAGTTCTGTAATCATATGCAAGTCTTTTAGCTCTTATGACTTTAGTTTCTTCCTGTGTAAAATAGGAAGTAAATGCTTACCTCACAGGACTTGATGAGAAAGAAAACACTTTTCAGATCTTACAGTGTTATATACAAATATAAATTGTCATATACAATTTATAATTAACATCAAAATAACCAAACAAGCTTGTATTATCATTCTTATTTTCCATCTTAAAAAAGATGCACTCTAATCAAAGCTAATGTGAAAAATATTACTTTCCAATCGAAAAAAGTGAGGGACAAATTACTTATGTCTACAAAAGAATTATCTGTTTTATGAATGATTTCATCATAAGATTGTAATTAAAATAGGATTCAAACTCCACATTTTTATTTGTTTAAAAGGATTTATTAAGGGCCATCTCTGTGCAAGGCTTTATGGGGAATACAAAGGAAGGACACCACCATCCCTATGACAGAATTTAAACTGTGTTAAAGGCAGCATGACCCAATAGAGAGAGTGCTAGATAAATATTCGGGATATCGGAGGTCAAGTCTCACCTTATATATTTATTAGCATAGAAACACACGTGAGTTAATTAAACTTTCAGAACCTCAGTTTTCCTCATCTACAGGGTCATTTTGAGGAAAACCTTAAAATATTATATAAATTTGAGTTATTATTGCATTATGTAAGACGAATCTGAATAGGAAGATACTGATCAAGTTTGCTGGACTGTCAAAGCTCACACATGTCCAGAAGATGGAAACAAACATAAACAGCAGAAGTCTACACCAAGCCATGGCCCAAAGAGCCGAAGGGCTGTAAAGGAAGCAAAACTGGTTGGGGTGGGGGGAGGGGGAGGGGGAGCAGGCAGTTGTTTTTTAGCTTCTTGGGGAAGGCCTTCTGCTTGGAGTGAATGGAAAACTGACAACAAGACAAAATGGAGCCAGAAAGGACCAAAATGTCTGTGGCGAGAATAGGGGAGCCCTGAGCCACCACTGATGAGTTCAAATCACATGTCCCAGATGAAATACATGCCAGGTTTCTTTAAAAAAACAGAATATATGACTGCTTGGCCATTGTCTATGATATCTGAAAGACCAAGGAGAACAGGGGAAGGAACTGAAATGGGTAAATGTGCTGATGTGAAAAAAAGAGAAGAGAAAAGAGTCATGATACGGAGAGCCAGGTATACTGACTCATGCAGGCAAAGTTATAGAAAGGGGGTTCTTCACCATGCATCTTGGCATCCTGGCAAAACCATCAAGCCCTTCTCAGAATGTTTGCTGCCTACATCCATAATTGAAGAAAATGCCAAATTTCATTTGTTTTCTCATCCAAGTTTCCAAGTTCTCAAACCCCAGGTTAGGAAGCCATGTTCTTGAATGTATTTTTAAAAGGATGAATAGAATAGTTAACATCTACAAAAAGAAGCAAAGATCAATTATAAGGAGAAAACGCAGTTTTATCAAAGACAAGCCATGACAGGTAGAGGTAAGACAGCACAGATGCAGGGAGAATTGCTGCGAGCTCCCTACCAAAATGCAGGAAGGGAGAGGGGGAGGGGGAGGGGAAGAGAGAGGGAAGGAGGGAGAAAGTGGGAGAGGGAGAAAGAGAGGGAGCGAGTGCGCACCCAGTTATGGCTGCTAATGGCCGCCCTTGTGATGGTTAGAACTGAACAGGCTGACTTAGCTGTACTGTTTGTTTTGCGGAAGACTCCAGCAAGGGGTCAGAGAGGTTTTGGGATGGCGAGGCTCCATGTTGTGATATTGTGTTTTGAGTTCCTTGCTGTTATGTTGAGGTGGGCTGACTGGCTGTGGGAGCTGAACATTTGGTTATGGGATATGGTTCTCTGGTATCTGAATAAATGTTACACTTCTCCCTTCTTTATAGAGAGTCTCTCATACTTTGAGACACAGAACTACATAGGCATATTTACGATTATCGTTGATGTTGTATTTATTGCCTTACTGATACAGAGGGGGAGGGGGAGGGAATTTTTGCTTAATTAAAAAAAAAACCACACAGGTCATGACAATAGTCATTCACCAACAGGGCAGTGGTAAAAGGAGATGCAGAGGCAATTTTCAAAAGAAGAAATGCATACTATCAACAACTGTATGAAAGAATAATCCAAATCCAAAAAGAAAAAAGGTAAAACGAATGATACCCATCATGTTGGCAAAGATGATCAACATTAAGAGAGGCTGACAGAAGACAGGCCCACTAATGGACTGTTGGTAGGATGGTGAATTAGTGCAACAATTCTAGGAAGCCCTTTGGAACAATACTAGAAAAGCCACTAAGCTATATATATGTTAACCTAGAAATAAATACCTCCACTAGACATATGCCCTAACAAGGTTATAAACAAAGGGAAAGGTCCCATAGAGACAAAAATATTCATAGCAGCACAGAACTGGGGGTCCATCAATTAAGGAATGGCTGAATAAATTAAGGCATATGAATATTAACAGATTATATTCTTCCAAATATGAAGAATTCAGAAACACTGGGGGGACCCTGCATCTTAGCACAGAGCCTGGCACACTTAGTAGTAGGCACTTAATAAATGCTAGCTGACAAGGGACACAAAGAAAAAGTGAGGCGATAGTGAACTGCCCCTCAAAAGCTGGAGGGCATGTTTGGAATGGTGTGGGAAAGATTCCTGCTCAGGTACAACACTGGAGAATCTGTGATCACACTTAAAAGGATTATCATTCTAGACACATGAATAAAAGCCTAGGATAGTATGGTTGGAGTCAAGATGGCAGTGTCATAGGATCCTGTATCCAGAGGTGGAAGGGACTCCAGAAGTCATCTCATCCAACTCCATATGACAAAGATAGCATGAGGCACAGGGGTAGAAAGGTCTAAGGTCATCACACAGGCAGTAAACATCTGAGGAGGGATTTAAACCTAGTCTTGTGACTTTAAACCCAATGTTCTTTCCACTTGACTCCCTCTGCTAGGTCAAGTCTAGCTGAAGACACACACTAGTAGTTCTATGACCCTAGGCAGCAAGTCACCTAACCATTCAGTGCCCCAGCCAATTATAGGGGTGCCTGTTTGCATTCCTGGAGGACAGTTCCACATTGGCGACTTCCTACAGGTCCAGACCAGAAATTTAAAACAAACAAAATAAAGTAACTTACTTAAGTATAAATGTAACAAAATTATAAAGATCAAGTAGGACTCAAATGAAGAAAGATGAGAAGATACTCTCAACCCACTTCTTCAAAAAGGTGGGAGATCGACAGGTGGGACATGTTTTCAGACTTTTCACTGTATTGATCAGTTATGAGGGTTTTTCCTTTTTATTTTTTTTGGGGGGGTGTTGTTAAAAATATTATTTGTTATATGCAATATAACACAACTAGAGATATATCTATATATAGTTATATCTATATACATGGGATATATAATGGATTCTGGGGAAAACTACTCTAATATAAAAACAGAAGTCATAAATAAAAAAAATTTTAAGTATATTTGCTAATAACAGAAAAGTGAACATTCCTCTAATTAATGAATTTACTAATTGTTCGTCCCTACTTTGATGCAGGTCTTAGTCAACAACAGAGGAAAAGAAGAAAAGAAAATGCAGACTTACCAAAAGTAGATTCGTTGTCAATAATTTTTCAAAGAATTTTTTCTGCTAATTCAGTTCACATTGAAACCTACAAAAGAAAATCCATAGTTATAAAACATAAAAATCTCAATCAAAATTAAGCTATTTCCAATACCTACAACAGTACGCTCTCTACCATAAACAGACATTAGCCAGTAACGCTCATTCTTAAGTGTTTAAAACATGTCAGCATGTGCTAATGATGATGACGACGATGATGATATTATTATTAATGTATCAGCTAGTGATTTCAAGAATGTTTTATGGTCCTGGAACAAAAACTGCTAAGCGTCAATATAACGTTCAGAAACTGGACCCATAGGCTAACAGAATATTAAAATTAGGAGAGACCTTACAAGTTATTTTGTACAACCATGTTCATTCAACTCAAAGAAAAGCTGAGGCACAGAGAAGAGAAAGGAGAAGGCCTGTGGTATTACAGCTTTCCAAGAACCCAAACACAAAGCATGTTAAAAGTATTTATCTCAATAGAGAACAACATAGAAAGAAGAGTCCCACTTTCTACCTCCTTTGATGTGTACATCTACACTTACTTTTAAGACTGTTTAAGATCATGACCTTGGACTTCTCAGTTTAAGGAGTTAAATGCACATTGTTTGGTTTATGAAGGGATCTAGCCTTTTATATTTAAAACACCCAGTCCAATGCCCTTTTAAAGGTGAAATACAAGGAATTCTTGCATCAACTATGCTTCAATTTGACCTTTCTAGGGACAAAAGAACTTAACAGCTTCCTACTTTGTGGATGATTTCCCTTCAAAGGTTCAAAGACGGACAGTTCATTCCACTGGGCCAAGAGCATATTGAAATATCTGAAGTCACACAAAGCAAGCATGTATAAAGGGCATAGTAAAACCTTAAAATTAAAGAGGCAGTTGAATTGACAGAACATTTGCTCCCATAATTAGCAAATTAATTCTTCTGCAGCTGAATATAATCAATGGAAACATGTTCCCTCTCTCCTTTGGGCTATTTAAAACCCCTTTCTTGGGTTTAAGAAAAGACAGGCACACAAATACACTGTTGGTGGAGCCCAACTATTTTTTAAATCACTTCGGAATTAAACTAAAAGGTGACTAAAATGCGATATACCCTTTGACCCAGAGACTACTGTGAAGTATCCTAAGGAAGTACAAGACGGAAAGTTCCTAGAGATACCACATTATTACTGTACTTGTGGTAGCCAAGAACTAGAAACAAAATCAAAAGAAGAATGCTAAACAAATGGTGGTGTACAAATGTAATGGAATACTGCTACATGCTAGCAAGTGTCTTAATTTAATGCATCCAAAGAATTCAGGAAAGTATGAGAAAACTTATAGAAACTGATGCAGAGCAAAAAAAAAAAAAAAAAGCAGAACCAAGAAAACAACATAGACAATGATCACAACCATGTGAATGGAAAGAAAACTGAACCAGTTTCATAAGATGCCCAGACTTAAATGTCCAGACTTGGCCCCATAGAAGAGAGGAGAAAACACACCTGCCTCCCTTCCTTGCAGAGGTTGAGGACTAGGCATGTGGGATACTGCAAAGATCATCAGGCTGGGTAGGGGTCTTGGTCAGTTTTTGCAGACCTGCTTTTTTCTCCTTTCTCTTTATTTTTTTGTTACTAAGGACAGCTCCCTGAGTAAGGGAAGGGGTGGAGGATCAGACTGGAAAATGAAGCTAATGTAAAAAAAATAAATAAATAAAACCAAGAGATACCAATGAGGTGTTGGTGTTGTTTTTAAATTAAAATTTGTCTCCTTAAAAGTTCAGCTCAGGATCCAATTTTTTCATGGAGCTTCCTCAGTATTTCTTCCTTGTTCAAACTTTCATTTGGCTCTTACCTACATCCCAAGCTACTCCTTTTAACATCCTTCTCTGTGTCCCCCCACCCCCAACTCTATAAAGTAGATGTAAGCTGTTCTTGAGGCTGGCAATGGCTGTTTTTCATCCTAATGGTCGCAACGGTCATCACAAATGGCCATCGATGCCCATATTGGATACATCATAAATGTTCTGGCCTGGAATGCTCTCCCTCCTCACCTCTGCCACCTGACTCCCTGCAAGACTCAGCTTAAATTTCATACCTATGAGTCATTTCCTGGGGTCTTCAACACTTTTTAACCATGCCACAAGTAATCATTTCCCCCTGAATGTTTATTTTATGTACTATTTTTTTCTAAGAAGACACTGTCTGATGTAGTTTGTAGGCTCCAAAATTTAAAAAGCCTTCCAAATTAAGGCAATGAGTTACTTAGAACCAGTTAGACACAGTTAAAGAATGTCAGACTTGTAAGAGACCTTGGAATCACAGAAAAGAGAATGCAAAGGTAGAACTGGATGGGAATTTGTAGATCATCTCATCACTCAATGAAAACTGCTCTCTCCAAAGTTCCCAATGATCTCTTAAATGCCCAATCCAAGGGCCTCTTCTTTACCGTTCTGGACCTTTCTAGTCAGTCAATAAACATTTAAGCGCTTACTATGTGCCAGGCACTGGGTTAAGTGCTGAGGATACAAAGAAAGCTGAAAGACAACCCCTGCCCTCACAAAGCTCCCAGTCTAAGAGGAGAGACAGCAAGTAAACACACAGACTGCAGACCAGATTAACCGAAGTAATCAACAGCATCTGAAATTGTTCATCTACTATCCTTGTGAATGCTCTCTCCTCTCTAGGCTCTGCCCTAACACTGCCCACTCCCAGTTCCATGGCACCCACTAATCCTGGGTAACAGCCCAAGGCTTTGTCTTGAGTCCTCTTCTATTCTCCTCTACATTATATCACTTGGGGATGCTATCAGCAACCAGGGATTCAGTGATTTACAGATAATTCCCAGATCTGTATAACACACACACACACACACACCCTTTCTCAATAGACTTCCATGGCTCCCTATTACCTCTGGGATCAAAACTCTGCCATGCAAAGTCCTTCAGAACCTGACCTCTTCCCACCTTTCTCTATGCTCTCTACTTCTTCTAACAAGATACTCTATCTCCTGCCACTATCCTTCACACTGGTTCCCCCTGCTTAGAATGTTCTTGTCCCCTCACTTCCTCCTTGTGGCTTCCTCATTCTTGACTCATCCCAGTCCCCATCTCTGTACCACACACCCCCTCCAGCTGCTAGTGACTTTCCCTCTGAGATGACCTTCCATATACTCTGTATATATCTTGCATATACACAATTATTTACATGTTGTCTCTCCCATCAGAATATGAGCTCCTGAAGGGAAAGAGACTTCTTTCCTTTCTTTTGTTTCCCCAGTTTAACATAATGCATGGCATACATTAAGAGCTTAATAAATGTTTGCCAATTCACTGGTAGATAAGAAAACTGAGACCCAGAGAGAGGCAGTGCCTTATCAAATGAAGGTTACAGAGCTGAGACTCCAAGTCAGAAGACCTGAGTTCAACATCCAACCTTCCAACTCTCTTCATTTTATTAATGAACAATCTGAAACCCAGAGACAGCAAGTAACTTACAAGATCACAGACATACGCAGTTCAGAGACACAAACGTACATGTTCTGACCTTCAAGCCAGGGTTCTTTCCACTGTCACTCTTTTGGTCCGAGTTATTAAAATATAAAAATGACAACCTGACCTTACAAATCACATCCAAGGAGACCACCCTTCAGATGGGTAGAAGACTTCTATCCTGTTGGCAGGATCCTCTGTTAAGTCATGGGAGAACACACAGGATCAAAAGGCATAATAGAGAATACAGATGGCCAGAATCCCTCCTTCAGTGAGGCCACAAAACCTCTCCAGTACTAAAGAAATCCCATTCACATGGTACCAAACTTTCCTTATAGACTCACTAGACATTGACCCCGAGGAGTTTTCTTCTTGATCCTGGCTGTCAGTCTCTTGCCTCTTCAATCGACCCACTATGGAACTGCATTCCTAAAGCACCAATCTGACCTCATCACTTCTGTGCTCAAAAAGCTACAGCAGCTCCCTAGCACCTGTAGGAGCAAACTTCAACTCTCTTCAGTGTGGCATTTAAAGCCTTTCACTATTTGGCACCAGTCAACTTTCCAGGTTTATTTCTCCCTTCCATACTCTTTTACAGGTTGCCCTTCTCCAGGATCATGCACGGAATGAACTTCCTCCTCAGTTCAAACTCTTCAAATCCCTAGCTTCCTTCGAGGGGGCTCATCTGCCACATCTTATGAAAAATGTATCCTGATTCCCTCTATACTGGCTTCATGTACCTGCACCTAATGAATTGTCCTGCACACAGAAGACACTTAATTCTTATTGGATTAAAGTGCAAAACCCATCAACTGTAAAATATTTATTTAGCTCCACCTTATACTACATGCTCTGGGCTATACAAAGACAGATACACTGTCCCTGCCCTCAAGAAGCTTAAAATATTATTGAAAGATACAAACAGGTGAGAAATGAAAGAAAAATTGAATATAGGAAATGCCATAAAGGCAAGACAAGATTAATTGCCAGGTATTTCATATAGGCAGGAAGTGCAATCTTGGAATGCACAAATATAGGCATCCTTTCCAAAACAAGGAAGGGAACAGTCTAAGGATATGCTGGTAAGTGGCTTAATAATTGGCCCTCCAGAAAAAATGGAGGGAAACAGCAAAACCGCAGATGCCCCGCACTTCTATGTTTACTCCACACTATCATTAGCAT
>CM053622.1:9807260-9872895 GCA_028646595.1 Phalanger gymnotis
TAAAGGCGACCCAAAAAAATACTGAAAAATATACTGAAGAAAACATCACCTTAAAAAGTAGACTAACTCAAATGGCAAAAGAGCTCCAAAAAGCCAATGAGGAGAATGCCTTGAAAGGCAGAATTAGCCAAATGGAAAAGGAGGTCCAAAAGACCACTGAAGAAAATACTACTTTAAAAAGTAGATTGGAGCAAGTAGAAGCTAGTGAATTGATGAGAAATCAAGATACTATAAAACAGAACCAAAGGAATGAAAAAATGGAAGACAATGTGAAATATCTCATTGGAAAAACCACTGACCTGGAAAATAGATCCAGGAGAGACAATTTAAAAATTATTGGACTACCTGAAAGCCATGATCAAAAAAAGAGTCTAGATATCATCTTTCAAGAAATTATCAAGGGGAGCTGCCCTGATATTCTAGAGCCACAGGGCAAAATAGAAATTGAAGGAATCTACCGATCGCCTCCTCACATAGATCCCAAAAAGAAATCTCCTAGGTCAATGGAGCTAGGATTAAAACCAGGAATCACCTACCCAGCAGGGCTGAGTGTCATGCTCCAGGGCAGAATATGGACTTTCAATGGAGTGGAGGACTTTCAGGCTCTCTCAGTGGAGAGACGGGAGCTGAGCAGAAGATTTGACTTTCAAGTACGGGAGTCGAGAGAGGCATGAAAAGGTGATCAAGAGGAAGAACGGGAAAGGGAAATTGAAAGGGACTTACTAAAGTTGAACTGTTTTGCTTATGTTCCTACATGGAAAGATGATGTGTGTGGTTCATGGGACCTCAGTATTGGGGTGAATATGCATGTATGTATTTATATATATATATATATGTATATATATATTTATGTATGTGTGTGTGTTTATGTGTATGTATGTGTATGCGGAGAGGGGGAGGGCAGGCACAGGGTGAGTTGAGGATGAGTAGGGGATGAGAGAGGAATGTATTGGGGGGGGGGATGGAGACAGATAGAATGGGGTAGATTGTCTCACATGTGGGTGGCAGGGAGAAGCAGTTCTGTAGGGGGAGAAGAGAGCGCAGGTGCGGCGGGTGGGGAGTGAGTGAATCTTGCCCTCATCAGATTTGACCTGATGAGGGAATACCATGCATACCCATTTGGGTATCTTGCCCCACAGGAAAAAAGAAGGAGGAGGATGGAAAGGGGGGAGATGGTGGAAGGGAGGGCAGAGGGGGGAGGAGGTAGTCAAAAGCAAGCACTTTCAAGCAGGGTCAAGGGAGAAGGTCAAGTGAAGGGGGGTAGGCTGGGAAGAAGCAAGGTATAGTTAAGTCTTTCACAACATGGGTATTGTGGAAGGGTTGTGCATAGTGATGCACATGTGGCCCATGTTGAATTGCTTGACTTCTTATGGAGGGTGGGTGGGAAGGGAAGAGGGGAGAGAATTTGGAACTCAAAGTTTTAAAGAAATAGATGTTCAAAAACAAAAACAAAAAAGTTTTTGCAGGCAACAAGAAAATAAGATACACAAGCAATGGGGCATAGAAATTTATCTTGCCCTACAAGAAAGGAAGGGAAAAGGGGATGGGAGGGTAGCGGGGTGACAGATGGGAAGGCAGACTGGGGAACAGGGCAACCAAAATATACACCATCTTGGAGTGGGGGGGAGGGTAGAAATGGGGAGAAAATTTGTAATTCAAACTCCTGTGAAAATCAACGCTGAAAACTAAATATATTAAATAAAATTTATTAAAAAAATTTTTAAAATCAAGTTAAAAAAAAAGAAACAAGGCTTAATGAGATCACTTGATTTGGCTTCCTGGATAAAATTTGGATGAAAGCTTTACCAAATTTGCACCCAGACCTACAAAAGTTGTAAAAATATAAAGTGAGTTTTGCCCTAATGCTTTAGAACGTTGGTTTTTCTTGTACATCAAATATTCTTTATTTATTTTTATTTTCCAAGACTGGGCAGCTGAAACTGGGCAAGAGGGACAGTTTCAGTTGCCAAAGGAGTAGAAAAGGCCATGCCCAAAAGCAGACAGATAACACACCTCCCTGAAACACTGGGTAGCTAACGCTGCTTTCAGTCCTCCTGCAAAAATCACAGAATGGTGGAGCTCAAAGGACTTCAAGTCGCAGAATACAGAATGACTGAGAGGGAAAAGAACTGGACAATCTGCTCATCTTAAAATGTTGGGGCCAGAAGGTTCTTTAGATACACAAAATATTAGAAACAAAAGAGGAAATGGGAGGGAGGTATAAGAAGGTAACTGATTGACAGAAGGTTATCCACATAGCCAAACTAGGATTAGAAAAGGTTCCCCAGGCCAATGTTCCACCCACTACATCACAATTTAATTAAGTGAACAAACCTGTCATTGTTACTCTATGTTTCCTCCTAAGCTCATGCTTCTGGCGGGTCAAGAGTAAATACAAAGGGAAAATATACAAAAATTATAATTGAATTACCTGAAAAAAACTATTAAAAAAAATTTAAATCTAGTCTGCCAGGAACAGTAAGAATTAAATAACCTAATTTTAAAAAATAAAGGAGGATGTTGTAAACAGAAAGCTTCAGTTGAGTGTGAGCCTTTCACCCTTTAGGGGACATGTCTACTTACTCCTGAAAGCATCCCCAGTGACATACACCAGAAACACTCCCTGTATTTGGTCACTGACAACTGCCAAATCATTCTGCCAGCCAGGTCAAGGGGCATATTCATGGCTAAAGCTGAGAGGTCATGTGACTGCCTGGGGCTCAGGTCACAGGTCAAAACCCAAGTCCTTTTGGTCCAAGTCTACAGCTCTTTCCATGAGAAAACAGAAGTTCTCACAACCCAAGTTTTAACATAATGAAGAACAGAAGAAATTGGGGGCGGGGGAGGGGGCGGTGAAAGAAAGCAAAGTGGACAATTGCAAGAAATTATTTTCAATTGGTTCAAAGCTCTACAGGATCACTTTCTCTGTGTGCCAAAGGTAATTTAATATTGATATTTACTATGGAAAGATCAGAAAGCCTGGCACCAGCCATGGAAAAAGCTTTCTTGCATCCACCCCTGTGAATAGCTTCTTGGTCAATTTTTGGGCAGCCTGGAATAGGAAGCAAGTATTTCAGACTAACATTCATCTGCTTCCACTAAAATTCTGGTGAATCAAAAGGTAAACAAAGCATGGGCTTCTGACAGGCTCTAAAACTGACAAGATGGCCTTGGTCATGTCACTCGACTTTCCCAAAATGAAGGTGACAGCAGAGGACACAGGGCACGGTAGAACAAACTTCTTCCTGGTTCAGTCCAAATCAACTCAACAGACATTCACTACAAGCCTTCTCAGTGCACAGCACTGTCCTCAGGAATGAAGACAAAAGATGCAAAAAGATGCTGGGAGGGCGTTCAGATGATACGATGAAAAGAAGTCCTGAATTCAAACTTGCCCCTCAAACTCCAGCGGTCATCACAGACAGAGCCTGGTCTAAGGGCCTGCGTGTCTGGGCTGCAGCCTTGGCCCTTCTGTTTGCTCGGGCTCCAGTACTTCCTAACAGTGTAATACAGATTTCAAATTGCTAAGTTTCAGTTTCCTCATCTAGATAATAAGCATCAGACTCAGGGGCTGAGTCAGGGTTCAGAAAGATCTCCCAATTTGGCAACAAGGGGCCAGCTATATGAGGCCTATACATGACAGGAAGGGGAAGGAAAGGGGAGATGAGGGGAAAAACGGAAATTTGTGCATGCTATAAAAGTTCTACCAATTACAACTGGAATTGGAATGGACCCTCACTAGACATCTTCAAATGAAGGTGCGTAACCACTTGTCAACCATGTCGGAAACACACTGGACTGACCAGAAGGCCTCTGAGGCTACTTTCAGTTCTGATCTCTTCCCATCTCTCATGGGATGCTGGAAGGATTGAAGGAGTAAATAAATGTGAAAAGCCATGTGACCTGATAGCTTTCAGTTACAGGGTCCCCAAATCCTATCCTCTAACAGATCACTCCCGCCATCATCCTGCCTCTGACAGTTAAGTCTCTGCTGCTCTGGGGCTTCTTCCCTGCTGCCTAGAAACAAGGACATCCATACATTTCATAAAAGAGTCCTCACTTGATGTGATGATTCCTCCTGGCTATCAGGCTGTCTCCCCTCCCCTTCCCAGCTAAACTCTTTGAGAAAGCCCTCTCCACCAAGTACCTCTACCTCCACTTCACTCCTCACTCTCTACTAAAGCCTCTGCAGTCAGGACTCCAATCTCATGATTCAACTGAAACTGCCCTAAGGCTACCCATGATCTCTTCAATAAATGCCAAATGTAATGAATTCTCAATTCTCATCCTTCCTTTCCCTTCATCTAGCACCTGACACTGCCGACCACCTGCTCCTGGATACTCTCTCCTCTCCAGATGTGCAGGCCTCTGCTCCTTCCTGGTTCTCCTCTGACCTGCCTGCCTTTCTCCCTTCTCTTTGCTGGTTCTGCATCCAGGGCAGGCTCTCCACAGTGAGGGTTCCTCTTTCTCTTCCATATTCTCTCCTGCAGATTTCTCAGCTTCCATGGGTTCTGTTCTCTTTTCTCTGTCACATCCCTATTTCTGCTGAGGGCATTACCGTATTCCCAGGCTCGTGCTCAGTGTTATCCCCAACTCTGGACTTTCATTTAACCCACATGTTCAACATGTTAGCAAATCCTGTCATTTTTACTTTCAAAAATCTACCACCGCCTCTCTCATATAAATGGATATGCACCCCCTTTTCCTAACGCAGGCCCTGATCATCTCTTGCCTGGTCCATTAAACTAGCCTTTTACTCATCCTCCCTGCTTCAAGTCTTTCCCCACTCCAGCCTAGCTTCTGCTGAGCTGACAAAGTGGTCATCAATGGCACTCCCCTGCTCTACAAACACTGGTGTCTCTTTATTCCTTCCAAGACATGATATTAACTCCTCTTATTGGCATTTGAAGCTCTCCATCACTTGGCCTCTTATACTGTGCTATATTCTACCACTAACACCACTTTCCCTCTGCCACTAACCCGGCCATCCCCCTGCAGTGAGTGGTCTTTCTCCTCATCCCACCTCTTAAAATCTCTGGCTTCCTTCAAGCTTAGTTTAAATCCCACCTCCTGCAGGTACCACAAAATCAGAATATCCTGTTTCATATATATTCCAACAGGCTAGAAATCTCCTGAGATGAAGAGGACAGAGGTTGGACAGAGGTGAAGTGACGTGCCCAGGGATGATCCAGCTAGGAAGTGTCTGAGGCCAAATTTGAACTCAGGTCTTCCTGACTCCAGGCCCAGCACTCTAACGACGGTGCCACCACCACCTCCTGGAGGCAAGTACACAAAAGGTGTGCAGGGCAACAAAATGTAATCTAAAAAAACAGACCAAGATTCAGGCCAGAATCCAATTCATGTCCTGTTCCTGGTCATTTTGAGGAAGCCAGCTAGGCAGCAGCACAGTGCCCAGAGCACTAGGCTTGGAATCAGAAGACTCATCCTCGAGTTCAAATCCAGCCTGAGGCACTTCTTAGCTGAGCGACCCTAGGAAAGTTACTTCACTCTGTTTGCCTCAGTTTCCTCTTCTGGAGAATAGCAAACCACTCCAGTATCTCTGTCCATAAAGCTCCAAAATGGGGCCATGGTCGGTCACAACTGAAAACGAATGAATAAGAATTGAATTTCTGTACAACATGTGTTCTCTCCGTTTTGTCTCAGTCCCCTAACTTCATTTTCCCACATCATATGTGTTCACTTTTTTCTTTTCTAGAAAGCTAAGGGATTGGATTTTCCTTGTCTCTAGCAGTGACATTACACACCCACCTAAATTTGAGTCTCTTAATCAGTCCTCACCTTGCCAAGCATTTACTAAGCACCTACTGTGCTCCAGGCAGTGGGCTCGGTGCTGGAGATAAAAGCACCCCCAAAAAATCCCTATTCACAAGAATAATAAGGGAGACAATCCATACAAAAATATATGAGCATAAATATTAAATTAACAAATGTAGAGCAGTTAGCACTAGCAACCGAGAGGGTGAGGAAAGGCTCTTTGTGGAAGGTGGTCCTTAAGCTGCATCTTGAAGAACAAGATTCCAAATCACACATGTGGAAGGAGAGCATGCCAGGAATGTGGACTAGCCAGTGCAAAGACCTGGAGATGGGAGATGGAGTAAAATGTGGGATGAACAGCCAGTTTGGGGGGATCTCAGAAAACGTGGGCCTGGAGAGACAGGACAGGTTGGGGCCCAGGGAAAGTGGCAACAGGAAGCCACAGGAGTTGGCTGAGCAGGGAGTCATATAGTCAGGTCCACATTTAAGGAAAATCACTTTGGCAACACGTTGCACCGCTCAAGTATAATGGTGATGGGGGCCCAAACTAAGGTGGTGAGCTGTCTGAGGAGAGAAGGGATCAGATGCAGAAGTAATGACACGGTGTGGTAACTGACTGGCTATGTGGGATGAGGGAGGTCGTGATCCCGGAAGACTTGAAGGACAGAGTGCCGCTCAGGAAGACAGAGAACATCAAGAAGCTAATGCATTCTCAAAGAGCGTCATTTGTAATTTTTACTGAATTATAACACCGAGTAATCAAAAGGTCTTAGCTGATCTTTATTAATACGAACGTACAGCACTCTCATGTGGATAAAATGTTTTACATCCACCTTTTCCACCTTATTAGGAAATACGTCTCAACCTGCGTGACTGTGGGGGCACGGGGCCCCAGGCTCCTCGTTTGTATGATGAGAGGGAGGAGGAGAAGGGAGAAGAAAGGAGGGAAGAGGTGGCAGCAGTAATACTTTTATTCAGCTTCAAAAAGTTATTTTACCTACGTGGGCAAGTCCACAGACCAGGAAATATAAGAATAATAAATAGTTAACATTTCTAGAGCAGTTTAAGACTCACAAGGCATTTTACATATTATTTCATTTAATTTTCACAACAACTTTGTAAGGTAGGCACTGATTCGCCAGATGAGTAAACTGAGGCTGGGAAAGCTTTGGTGGTATGCCCAGGGCCACACACTACTAACAGCCTAACATATTACAAAGTAACAGCAAGAGAGCAACTTGTCCAAAGCCGTTCCTATCTAAACTCCACACAAAGAGAGGGGAGCCAGGTTATATAGCCAAAGAGAGCTGCCCCCACAGCCACTGCTCTAAGCATTTCACATAGCACCTCATCTGATCCTCATCGAAACTGGGAGCTAAGTACTGCAGGCATTATTATGCACATCTCACGGATAAGAAACTTCTTCACTTAAGTGACTAGTCCTCCACAGTCACGTGACTAACAAGCAGCAGAGCCAGTCACTTAAACTCATGGCTTCTGACTACAAATGGTCTTTCTACCAAATCCCAATGGCTTGACCAAGTGTTTGTTCCTTCTCCCACATGCTCAGAGATAAGCAACAACCTTCACACTTGCCAAAATCATCTCAAGACTGACAACTGCCTAAAGAGATCAGGTCAATGCAGTTTTCATGTACAGAGGAGTCACAGAAATCAGCCAGAAAGCTGATGTTTTGTATCTGTCACACTACTTGACAAGAAAGAGAGATTTGACGTTTGTAAACCAGGGCTATCCAAATGACAGACTTTCCTATTCCACATAGCCATGGAGTGTACAGAGAGATGATAAACAAAGCTCAAAAGATCCAATCTCTATAAAGTTAAGAGTTCAGTTTTCCACTGGACTCAATTTTATTTTCTGAAAATTAACCAAATGGGTTTCCATTTGAGAAGAGCATGTACTCAAATTTTCCAAACAAATCAACAAAAACCTAACAGCTTCTAATAGTGTCCCCCACAGCCCTCCAATCCCACTCCCAACACACCAACCACAAAATCGGCTCTACTCAAAGAGGTCATTTAAATACCTATTGTTTAGCTGTAGCCACCCCTTGACTAATGGCTAACAGAGATGAAACGGTCTTGACCAGGAACTTCAACCACCTTCTCAAAAAGTATTCGTAACAGCACCGATTCTACATGGCCCCAAAAGGAACCGCCCCTCCAACTTGTAATATTTATCTCATGCAAACAGAGAAGTCGCTTGGGACTGTCATCCACAAATATGCAGAGGGAAAAGGCTAAGAAACCAAGCAGAGTAATTCCTGTGGGAGCCATGTCTGCTGTGGACTGGAAGGAAGTGCTATCATCCAATACCAAGATACTGTGACTGAAAGGAACTACTAATTAAAGGGCTCTAACTTAGGGTTTTAATTAACACTCTTTCAGCAAAGAATTAGAAGAGACCATAGATCTAAGTCAAGAGTAAATGACATTTATATAATGCTTAAAAGATTTGCAAAGAGTTTTCCAAGTGGGAAATGGGAAAAAAAAATTTCCTTCAAGTTTCTCTGATAAAGAGCTCATCTCTCAAACAGTCAAAGTAATAAAAATAAGAGCCATTGCCTAATTTATAAATGAGTAAAGGATACGCCAGGCAGTTTTCAGATAAAGAAATCAAAGATATCTATAGTCACATGAAAAAATGCTATAAATCCCTATTAATTAGAGAAATGCAAATTTACAAAACACTGAGGTACCACCTCATACCTATCAGACTGGCTAACATGACAAAAAGGGAAAATGACAAATGCTGGAGGAAATGTGAGGACAGTAATGCACAGCTGGTGGAGTTGTGAATGGGTCCGACCACTCCAGAGAATAATATGGACTATAAAACTGTGTATATATCCTTTGACCCAGCAATATCACTACTAGGTCTGTATCTCTAACAGATCAAAGAAAGAGGAAAAGGACCTATATATACTAAAATATTTATAGCAGGTCTTTTTGTGGTGGCAAAGAATTGGAGACTGAGGGGATGTTCATCAATTGGGGAATGGCTGAATAAGTTGTGGTCTATGATTGTGATGGGAGATTACTGTGCTACAAGAATGAATAGCAAGATGGTTTCAGAAAAACCTGATTAGACTCTAATGAACTGATGCAAAGTGAAATGAGCAGAACTAGAACATTGTACATAGTAACAACAATATTGTAACAATGATCAACTGTGAACTTAGCTACTTAGCAACTTAGCTACTCTGATCAAGGCAACTATCCATGATAATTCAGTGGGTCTCATGATGAAAAATTCTATTCATTTTCAGAGAGAGAATTGATGGATTCTAAGTGGAAACTGAAGCAGATTTTCTTTCACTTTATTTTTTCTTGTTTTTTCCCCCCTTAACACAGCTAATGTGGAAATGTTTTGCAGGACTTCATATGTATAATGGGTATTGTATCTTCTGTGTTCTCAATAAGGGGGGAGAGACAGAAGGAAAAAAAATTCAGAATTCAAAATTTAGAAACAAAAACCAGAGTATCACCTCATTTAATCTTTACAACTTTGAGTGAAATGCTACAATTATTCTCCATTTTGCAGATGAAGAAACTAAGGGTAGCAATTTTTTTTTTCCTCTACAAGTACATTCCTGATTCTAGACCTTCTCTAACGTGCCACAGAAATCTTCCCTCTTCACAATGGAAATTCACTCTACCCCTTGACCTCATACACTCAAAGTACCCATAAGCACCTAACTCCTCCTTCCCCTGGAATTGGCTGATTCCTCCCAGAACCAAGGAAGACACTCCAGGCCAATCCTATCTTCATTCCTCTCCAAGCTGCACTCTGGACTCTTCTGACTTGCTTTACCATGAAGGAACCCCTATCTTGACCTCTTCCCATGCAGCCCCAATTTTTAGCTTCCTTTTTATGTATTTGCTGTCTTCCTCCATTAGAAAGTAAGTCTCTTGAGGGCAGGAACTGTCTTTCTACTTGTAGCTGTATTACCAAATTTTAGCATGTTTATGATAAATGCTTGTTGACTTCAGTGACTTGGTCAGAGATACACAGTAGGGCAGGCATCTAAGGCAAGATTCAAGGCTCGTTCTCTCTGACTCCAAGGACACAGATCTCTCCAATATAGCATGTGGCTTCTGAGGTTGAAAAGCCAAGTCAAGTGTTAGTTTTGCTAACTTTCAAATTCTCAACTACCAGGAATACTTTAAAAATGAAAAAAAGTTTACAAGAGCTGCCTATTTAAGATTGATCCAATTTACAATAAATGGTTTTTAGCTGATTGTTAAAAGCACACAACAAATTAAAGGCTCCTTATAAATCACAGTTTAATTACATATTCAGGCAAATTGCTGGATTTTTTTTTAAAGCCAGGATGGCTGAATCATCTAAGTTATACTGAAGAATTAATTAATCTCAAACATTCCACAACAGAATATGCAATAAAACATTTCTCAAATGCACAATCCAGTATGCGTGCAACCCAACAGCTCACATTTGCAGAGTATTTTAGTTTACAAAGCTCTTTCCTCATTAAACTGATTAGTAAGTCCTTGCCTTGTCCTGGTCCCCATTCCTAGAGCAGCTCCAACCACATGACTCTCATCACTCCAGCTCAATTAACTCTCAAGAACAAATGCTACAGGTCCCCATCAGATGCCCCTCCCCTTTCCAGTACCCCTTTCATACTTTCTCTTCCCCCATTACAAAAGCTCTAGGAGAGTAAAAACCATTTTATTTTCTTTTATTTGTGACACAAGCACTTAGCATAGTACCTGGATTAAATAAGTGTTCCTTCTGTTTCTTTTTTCTTTCTTTCCTTCTTATCTCTCTCATAACAACCCAATAACAGAGGTAATACAAATATTATTATCCCCATTTTATAGATGAAGAAACTAAGGTTCAGAGAAGGTAGGTGACTTATGTATGTTACACAACTGAAGAAGTGCCAAAGCCAGGGTTCAATAAGTCGGTCATATGAACATCTTACACACAAAAACATAATTTCTCAGTAGATTCAATCCAGAAAAACAAGCCCTTGGGGTAGCTAGGTGGTATAGTGGATAGAGCACCAGCCCTGGAGTCGGGGGGACCTGAGTTCAAATCTAGTCTCAGACACTTGACATTTACTAGCTGTGTGACCTTGGGCAAGTCCCTTAACCCCACAGCCTCACCACACCCCACACCCCCAAAAAAGAACCTTTGCTTGCCCTGGGCTACTTTTAGCATCTCCCAGTCCAGATCTTAGTTTGTTATCTGAGTTGACATTTGAATAAATAACATTGATAAGTTTGTTTTATTCCAGGTAAACTTCACTAGAAGACTCAATACAATGAGATGAGAATGGGAAAGAGCCATCTAAGCCTTTCCCCGGAATTTCGGTGGGACACTGAAAAAAATCTCAAAATGTTACCAACCAAAATTTTCCAAAAGAAGTCAGAAAAGAGATTTCTCAACTTGTCTGTTCCACTGTTTTCCAGCAGGAATGAGCCTTGATTGTGCTCATCTAAACTTCACAAGCTCAGCATGAAACCACCTCCTATTATTCTTCCTTATTAGAAAGAAGAGAATAATTATTATTCATTCATAAAGCAGACAGTCTAGTAAAGGGGCTGCTGCAAGCACTGACACCTGCAGCGCTCAATATTTGTGCAGATGCATTGGAAAGTCCAAGGGTGCTCTGCAAAGTCTTGCCGTCAGCCACAACATAGCACCTCCATGTTCAAGAACTCTGAAATCCCCTTATCCTTGCATAATCTATTGGTTTTTCACCTCTCCCTCTGCCTTCCCTACCATCATCCTACTCTTTACTCTCACCATGACCTCCAATCACTTGATCTCTCAGTTCTGTACCCAGCCATCTCCCCTGCACTAGCCCCTCTCTCTTCTTCTCTCCATCTTGACTCCTTGGTTAGCCAATTCAGCACTAAACTGTCCCCATCTCTTAAATCTCTAGCCCCCTCATATCACTGATTACACTCAACAAGTCTGTCTTAGATCCTTCCCACTATTGGTTGCCTCCGTGCCTAAATATCTGCTGAATGAAGGCAAAAGAAAAATCAGATACCCATTTTGAGTGGGTCCACTACCCATTTATGCTACATAACCTCAACTGTGCCCTCACAGCTGCTTGGCAATCCTACTACTCTACCACTCTCATCAACTCATTCTCTCATTCTCCACAGTGGCTCTTGCAAGGCTTTTCATTCCTCCTCAAATCTCCCACGGCTTCCACTCCTCCCTCTCTCTCAGCTGAGAACCTCATATTTTAAAGAAAAAATAGAGGCCATTTGCCATGAATTCCCTCTTCGCCCCTCTTCCTCATCTCCTATCACTCAGATTCCTTCTGCCACCCTCTCCCTCTTCACCCCTAGTATTCACCAACAGCCATTCTCTGTTCCACCCATGAGGATGCTCACTCCTTCCCCCATGCACATCCAAATCCTATCCTTCATTGTGACTCAAGGCTCACCTCCTCCCCAGAACCTTTCCCCCATTTCAGCAGCCCACTCCAGTCCCTCCCTTCTCTTCTCACCACAGACTTTGGCAATTCATTTGTCTCTTAGAGTCCATGTGATAAAGTAGCCTTACTCCTTACCAAGGCTAACCCCTCTACCTGTTCAAGTGATCCCATTCCATCCTACTTCCTCTAACATACTGCCCCCTCTGTCACTCTTTCATTTATTTTCAATCTCTCCCTCTCTACTAGCTAATTCTAACTGGCTACTCTAACCTTAACCCATATTCACGTCTCTTTCTATTTGGAAAAACAAAAAAAAACCTCATTTGATCCTTCCACCCCTGCTAAAAGTCATCCTGTTTCTCTTCACAGCTAAACTCCTCCAAAAAATGAGGTGCCTCCACTTTGTAAGGTCTCCCTTCATTCTAAATTCCTTGCAATCTTATCACTCCACCAAGAAAAAGTAACTCATGATCTCTTAACTGCCAAGTCCAATGGCCTTTTTGCAATCACGTCTAGCTTTGTGACAGATGCAAATTTGATGAATATGCCATCTATGCTTTTATGTAAGTCACTGATAAAAAAAAATTGTAAAAAACACAGAACCCCTAGTCATTCTACTGGGAATCTCTCAAGTTGATGTCAAACCATTAATGACTAGTCTGTTAAAACATATCCAAATCCACCCCATTATACTCTTTAACTAGCTACATCTCTCCAACACATTCAGGAGAATAACATGAAGACTTGTGTCAAACACCTTGCTAACATCTTACTCAACTATGTAACATCTCCCTGATCTATCTGATTTGTAACCCTGTCAAAAAGAAAATAAGTTTAGTCTGACACACCTTGCTTTGTAGAAGCCATACTGGCTCACTGTGATAAACACTTCTTTTTCTAGGTGTTACATTTTTTAAATAATATATTTAGGATTTTCCAAGCAGTGAAAGTCAAGTTCACTGGCCCAAAGTTTGCAGGCGCTATTCTCAAAAATCAATCATTTGCTTTCTCCAGTCTTATGTACCTCCTCTCCTACTGTCCTCGGTCTTTTATTGTCTGAGGATACAGGTTCAGCTCAATTCAGTAAATATTTATTAAGTACTTTCTGCAAAAGCAAGGCACCCACTGGTAATACAAAAACAAATGATAAACATTTCCTGACCTCAAGGTGTTTACATTCCATTCCAATATCTACAAAATCGGTCAACTAGCATTTATTAATTAGCCACTCCATACCTAGCCTTGTGCTAAGTATTGGGGATACAAAGAAGACAAAAAACCATGTATGCCCTCAAGCAGCTCCCCGTCTAATGGAAGGGACACCCTGCAGAAACAAACTATGCCCAAGACGTGTTGGTCACAATCTCTGAGGGAAGAAAGGCCTCTTGTATAAGTTGGGACTTCAGCTGCAACATGAAGGAAGTCAGGAGCATGACCAAAGCAGAAAATGTCTGTGGAGCAAAGCTATTTAGACACTTGCTTAACAATAAGAGTTCCTTTTGACTTTCAAATGTTTGCCAGACCCGTAACAAGATGTGGAGCACAGGAACCGAAATGTTCGTCCTTGGTATTTTCGCTTTGCATATTTCTGCTTCCTAATTCCATTCTCTCATTGTAAAAATGTCAACCATTAGCCAGGTTTATATTTTTATCTCTGTTTAAACACATTTTAATGGAACTCATCAGTTACAATTCATACTCTTTAAACTGAACTTACTGCTGAAATAGCTGTTCTGTTTGGTTTCTATTAATGCTATAATTCAAAGCAAACACAGAAGGTAGATCTATCTGTGAAAATGAGTTGATTAAATATTGTTTTAGAAAATGTTTATTGATAACTTTCTTTAATATCTGCAAAATATAATTATTTTTGTTCTTTGGCTTTGCAGGCTACAGTGATTTAGACTTATGGATTATTTGAAAATCTTCAGTTTAAGAAAATGTTAATAAGTAGAAAATATAGATGGCATGCAGCCAATCTTTATGTGATAGCTCATTAATGTATTCTAATTTCCAAGGAGAAATCTATGACTCTTAATAGCAACGTTATGCAACAAATTTGCCCTGTGAGTTAATATTTTCTCCTGAGACAAAGTGTCGAGCCTGACTGATGGAAGGTATAATGTGCCTGAACTTCAGAAAGACTTGTAATTGTGGTACTTGTGACATATATCAAGATGCTGGAAACAAGGCTTGGATCTGGATAGCACACAGCTGAGTAAAGAGGTGACACACAGAGTTATTACCAATTCATTGCCAACCTGAGGAGACACAACGAAACCTTTTGTGCAACAGTTGGTCTTGAGTTCTTTACTTTTTAACTGATAGATAACTTGTCAAGCACCTTACAGAGTAGGATCAGAGTTCAAAGTTATCTTCTTCTATGAAAAGAGGTTGGAAGTAAGCAATAAAGATATGTGAAGTGAATGTATTTAAGGAAAATGGATTGGAAAAATAGAAAAATATCTTAGTATGATAGAGGAATTTTAGGTGTTATACTAGATTAAATTCCTGAACTGGACTGAACATGACTGAGTGCCTGTTCCTGCACTTCATTCTTCTAAGGAGGTGGCCATGAGGACCCACAGGCCCATCCAGTGGGCCAATGAAGTCTGGTCTAGTAATGTATTACGTATCTATCATCTCAGGATCAACTCAGCTAATTCAGGAAGGCTTATTCTTCAGGAAGGCTTCACTACCACTTTTAAGGAGAACAACCACTGAAGGGCATTTACAAAGGCCTAAAGAGGTGATGATTTGTGTTGGTGGAGGGGGTCTAGCAATACAGATGCAAATGGATTGGTTTCTAAAGTATAATAGATTGCGGGATGAATACGTTGGCAAGATTTAACTTTTAAAAGCAAAAAGCTGAGATGTGCAAATAGGATCATAAAATATAAAGAATTACTTTAAGATAGCAACTTGAATGATGATTCTAAATTTTTCATGGCTGGACCAAAAAAAATGAAGAATAATGATAAATATTGAACAACCACAAGACCATCACTTTTGGTATTCCCTCTGTTGAGAGGTGATGGTTCCAAATGAAACTGCAGGGGCATCTAAGTTGTCAATCAGCGACTACCGATCATCTGACACTTTGTCTAGTTTGTGCTGCACACTGTGGAAGATATAAAAGATGTGTAAGATATCTCTGCCTTCAAGGAACCTGTGACTTATGAGGGGAGACAGAACTAGCACACACGGACTCTTAGAGACAAATGTGTCAAACACTATGGAGAAAAGAAAAAGGAGGGGCTGGAGTGGACTGCTGAGATGGGTGAAAGGAGGGGAGGAGATGGGCCTTGAGTAACAATGGAGGATAGGATTTGGGAAAGGCAAATGACAGCCTGTGTGTAAGGAGAAAGGGTTAAGCACAACGGCACTGCAGAGATGCTCACAGGTGGAACAGGAGGTGGCTGCTGAAGAGTAGGAAAAGATACTAGACAGGCTGGCTAGGGCCCTTGGAAACTGTTAAGAGGAGTCTGGAGTTAATTTAATAGCTAGTGGTCTGTTTCAGAGCAGCTAGGTGGCACAGTGGAGCAGACCTGGAGTTAGGAAGACTTGAGTTCAAATGCAGTCTCAGACATTTACTAACTGTGTGACCCTGGGAAGTCACTTTACCCTCTTCGCTTGTCAAACGAGCTGAAGAAGGAAATGGCAAACTACTCTAGTATTTTTGCCAAGAAAACCCCAAATGGGGCCACAAAGGGTCAGATACAATTCAAAAAAGACTAAACAACAGTCTCCATCCCAGGTTTCTTTGACCTTACTTGGAAAGTCATAGACTCTTTGTTTCCCAGCACAAACATCTGGGAGAAAGAAGGTAAGAGAGCTAAAGCATCCAGGATGAAGGAAATGGCAGTCCCAGCTGGGACGCATGGTTCAGTCCTGGATGCTCGACTTAAACACATGGAAAAAATCCAGAAGGCCCCCAAAATGAGCAAACAACAGTCTTGAGGCCCTATCTTATGAGGACTGTTTGAAAGTTGAGGTTATTTAGCCAAGAAAAGAGAATGCTTAGGGGAGTAGATACACGAGAGCCATCTTCAAACACCTGAAGGGCTGAGAAGTGGGACAAAGTGAAAAGCAGGAGGAAAGAGTGCAAGTTACCAAAAGGCAAAGTCATGCTTGATGTGAGGAAGAATAGCCTAACAATGAAAACTATCTCTGAGTGGAACAGGCTTGGCTCGGCAGGAAGTCTGTCTCCGTTCATCTTGAGATACTCGAGCAAGGACAAGGCAGAGCTTCTTTTCGGTTTCTTTCAGATAGAGGTTGGATCAGACGGCCTCCAGAACATTCCAAGTCAGGGAAAATCTTCATAGCGGTCTTTTTGATGACGCTCATCATAAGCACTGCAGGGAGAGTCATCCCATTAAGTCATCTTGGGCTGCAGAATAAAATCTACTCGATTTACTCTTTTATTTTCATTGTTAGGTGAACCTGTGAATTGTCTTTCCATTTGACTGCCACTTCCTTAATCCTCTTTGGACACTGGACAAAGATCTCACATTCAGAGAATCCGTAAGTAAACTGGTTTGGTCTGTTATCCTTCGTGCTTGAAGAGAACCAAAATGACATCACCATGTTGGAGTCAAGGTGCAGTGTGTCCCACTATGGCTGATCAGACCAATAAGAGCTCCAAATGGTGTTGGCAGACTGTCCAGGTTTCACAGGCATACAACAATGAGGTCAGCACCACAGCTCTGTAGACCTTCAGTTTGGTAATCAGTCTAATATCTCTTCTCTCCCATACTTTTCTTCGGAGCCTCTCAAATAATGAGCCAGTTCTGGCAACATGTGCATCAATCTCATCTATGTGGGCATCCCTGGAAAGTCTATTGCTGAGGTAAGCAAACTTATCCACAGCATTCAGAATTTCTCCATTTGCTACAACTGATGGCTCTATATATGGATGGTATGGTGCTTGCTGGTGGAGATCTGTTTTCTTGGTGTTAACTGTCAGGCCAAAATTTGCACTAGTGGCAGAGAATCAATCCATACTCTGTTGCATGGCAGCCTCAGAGGCTGCATTGAATGCACAATCTGCAAACAAAAGAATCATGCTTCCACTCTCCTTATGCTTTAGTCTTGGCTTGTGGCCTTTTCAAGTTAAATAATCTGCCATCTCAGTGCAGTAGCTGACCTCGATGCCATGTCAATCCTCACTAAAAGCATTTGACAGCAATGCTGAGAACACCACGCTAAAAAGCATGGGAGCAAGCACACAGCCCTGCTTCACTCCACTGGTAACTGGGAAAGCACGAGAGCATCGTCTATTCTCCGGAGCTCATGCAAGCATGCCATCATAGAACTGACATATGATGCTAATGAACTTTAACAGGCAACCAAATTTGCCCATGATCTATAACAAGTCCCATGATTGACAGTATCAAAAGCCATGGTCAGATCGACGAACGTTGCGTATAGACCTCTATTCTGCTCCTGGCATTT
The DNA here is from genome assembly GCA_028646595.1 of Phalanger gymnotis. Classification (NCBI taxonomy): domain Eukaryota; kingdom Metazoa; phylum Chordata; class Mammalia; order Diprotodontia; family Phalangeridae; genus Phalanger; species Phalanger gymnotis. The sequence continues at coordinate 9,824,932 of CM053622.1, forward strand.
CTCCTAGAGTTGTTCAGGAGCAAACACCATATCGACCACTGCTCAGCCCTTTCTGAAACCACACTGACTCTTGGGTAGAAGACCGTCTTCCAGGCGAAGGATCAGTCTACTAAGGAGGACTTTGGCAAGAATCTTGCTGGCAATGACCAAGATGGAAATGACCCCCTGTGATGATCACAGACAACTTATTTCCTTTTCCATTACAGAGATGGACAATGGAGGCATCCTTGAGCTCCTGGGGGACAACCTCCTCTTGCTATAAGACCCAGAAAACTTTAGTCAGCTTTTGTATGAACAGTGGACCCCCAGTCTTGTAAATCTCTGCCGGAATAGAATCAGCACCAGGCATTTTGCCACATGACAGGAGCCTAATGGTCTTCAAAACCTCTTCTTCAGTTGGAAGCTCAGCTAAGGACAGACTGACTTCAACCTGAGCTATACAGTCAACGCTTCAGCGCTGGTTGATGACAGCCTGTTGAGAATGCTACGTAAGTGTTCAGCCCATCTCTCTAGGATCACGTCCTCATCACTAATCCATATGGTTCTATCAGCACTGAGTAGCTCTGATCTACCATATATCTTTTGCCCATAGATAGCCTTTAAGGCATCATAAAAGTGCTTTAGATTGTTACTATCAGTATAAAACTGAATTTCATCTGCCTTCTTACTGAGCCAAGAATCCTGTGTCTTCCTAAGCTTCACTTGCACTTTACCTTTGATAGAATTAAATGCTTCCGTCTTAGAGACAGATTAACTATTCTGGTGGCAAATGCTGTAGAGTTCTCATTTTTTTATCAGCTTCTGAATTTTCCATCATTGTGGTCAAACCAACCTTGATGTTTGCAAGTGTTCTGGCCCAGATGAGTAAATGTAGGGGTATACACTTAATCTCTGAAAGCTGCCCACTCCTCTTCTGCTCCACTATTGCCAACCCCATGCTGGCTCAGCTTAAGCTAGCAATCAACTTTTCACACTCAGAGAAGCGCTCTAATCTACTGACATTAAGGCTTCTGGTAGTCATCTTGCCTTGGGGCCCCAGCTTTTGTTGAATATGAATATTTAGCTTGGAGAGGATAAGTCCATGATCTCTCCAGCACTCAGTGCCACACATCATCTTGTGGCACTCTCACATCCTGTCTCTTCTCCTTATAATGACATAGTCTATTAAATGCCAATGTTTGTTGCAGGGGTGTATCCACAATGAGAAAGTCATGAGATGCACAAGTCTTCAGAAGTAAGCGACCGCTGCTGTTGCTGTTTCCAACTCCATTCATTCCAAGGGCTCTCAACCATGTCTGATAGACTGTGCCTACTCTGGCATTAAAGTCACCCAGAATTACAAGCTTGTCCTCTTTTGGTACATTGATTGTCAGGGTGCCACAGAGCACTGGGCCTCCAGGAAGAAGATAGGCGCTAAAGGCCAGCCTGCACTCCCACTTGGCCTGTCAGCAACTCTGCCATCCAGGCACTGCTCACACAGCCATGACTCACACTGTTCTGTCACCCATCACCTCATTATTTCCCTTAGTATGATATTCTGTGCTTACCTACTGTCTCTAAAATATTTCCTTTGTTTAGCTTGTAAAGCTTTCTACCAATCGGCCCCAGCCTGTCTTTCCAGCATCACTCCCCATTACTCCCTATACTATACTCCAAGTCCAGCCAAACAAGAATGCTCAGAGGGCTTCCCATATCTCACCTGTGAACCCTTGTACTAGCTATCTTACACACACACCCCTCTTCCCCCATCAATGTCCCACCCCTGACTTCATTTCACAGAGTCCTGCTCAGTCATTACATCCCTCTCTCCTTAAGGGCTAGGCATGATGCTTAGTTAGTACCCACTTTCTACACACTCACTATGGGGTCTCCCCACAGTGTAAGGCCCTGAGAAGGAGGTGCTTCGGTCTGGGGTTTGACACATGCCCTAGGTGCCTGACCCATAGAAAGTACCTGATAAATGCATCTGTTGACTGACTGATGGACTGAGTTAGAGGTTGCTGACAAAAGAGCCAAAAGTTCAGCCCAAGGAAGAATCTATTTGGCTTGCCTCTACTACTGACTACAAGAGACTTGTTTGGCAGCTGGGAGGAGATGGAGGCAGAAAAGTAAAAGCTTGATAAACAGAAAAATTACCACTGAATTATTTAAAAAGACCCAAATGCTGATTACCTCAAAAGGAGGTGTCTGCTGGTTTGCCAACCTGGAACTCCGGCCTCAGCCCTATCCATTGCTGCCTAACTGTGGGGCTGTGTCCCAGCACCAGACATTAAGAGCTGGCAGGGTTGACCAACCCTTCACTATATACAACAGGGCATTAAGGACTGAAGTAGTTAAGGCATCTACCCAAGATCACAGAGGCAATGAAAAGCAACACCAAAGTAGTGTTCACAATGAGAAAAAAAATTAAGAAAGGGGATATTAGAGTTTTATTGCAGTGGCTTCCATTCTATTGGAATTGTCAAGGAAGGTGGAAGATACTGATTCATCAGCAAACTCTCATACAGAGACTCAACACAAAGCAAAGCTCCCAAGTTCTGGTCATGGGGGCCAGTGAGCTTCTTTTCTTTCCCAAGGTAAGCAGTCCATGCATGTTGGATTCCCATGTTACAAGGGCCTTGCCCCACGTCACCCAGCCAGTGAGGATTGGCAGCAGAGGCAGGCCCAGGGCTTGGGACCCCTGCCCTATCCTGAGCCCCTTTTCCATATGGCCAAAAGGTTACAGGGCTGGGACTGCACAGCCCTCAACCTGAGAGAATACACTTTTAAAAGGAACTTTCCCCCTTTTTCATTTGTTTTACCATGAGTAGTATCGCCTCCCAACCACTCACTCACAGTGAGGGGCATCAGGAAACAAGGCCATTTTTCCAATCAGCCTTTGCCAGGCTGTTGTTGTTTCAGTTGTGTCTGACCCTCTGTGGCCTCATTTGGGGTCTGCTATGAGAGAAGAGGAAACTGAGGCAAACAGAGTGATGTGACTGGCCCAGGGTCACACAGCTTATAAAGTATCTGGGACCAGATCTGAATTCATGAAGATGAGTCTCCCTAATTCCAAGCCCAGTGGTGTAGCCACTGCACCACCCAGCTGCCCCCTTTGCCAGGCAACAAAGGGATAAATAAGAGGCAAGCTAGGGGAGGGAGGGCTAATACAACTATCATCAGAGTCAATAAAGGGCAACTAAGGGGCAGAGTTGAGAGTGCCATGCCCTGGAGCTAGGAAGACTCATATTCCAGAGTTCAGGCACTTACTAATTGCATATCCCTGGGCAAGTCACTTCACCCTGTTTGCCTCAGTTTGCTCATCCATAAAATGGAGAAGGAAAATGGTAAAGCACTCCAATATCTTTGCCTAGGAAACCCCAGATGGGGTCACGAGGACTAAAAAGACCAAACCACAGCAGTGTCAGCAAAACCTGGGTTCAAGCCAACCTCTGCCACATACCGGCTCACCATCAGGGGGAGCTAAGACACACATAAGAATGCCACTCAGTACAGTGTACCTGCAAAGGAGAGATCCAGGCAAAGAGCTAGGGGAAAATGTGAGGAAACCAACTGGTTTCCAAACAAGCAAACCCTAATGTGGATGTATCACCCAAAGTCTGTCAAGACAAAAAAGGAACCCCATCAGCTACTCAAAGAATGTTCTTGCTTATGGCCAACGGAGTAACTGAAACTGTCAATTCAAATAGTCTGTGTACCCTTTTGTTTCTTGTTGACATCTCTGCTCACTCAATATAACCTGTGAGGAGCAGGTTAGCAGGGAACCCAGGGTGACCTTGGTCAAAGGAAGGGGAGGCCCCTGCTTTTTGGAGACTTACTTCCTGATGTCACACTGGCATGGGCTACAAAGCCACTCCATCCAATTCAGTAAGGACTCACTGGCCTTAGGAAAAGGTCCATTTGCATTTTCTTAATCAGTATGATAGCTTCTCCCTAAGTCCTGCCCATTTATGTGGTATCTTTCTTTCCCCACAGATCCCAAGCCACTTCACACTTTTAACATATGCCACACAAAACTCTACCATGCCTATGCCAGGGAAGAGGTGGCTCTGGAAATCGATCCTAAAACCACACCCTGCGGACCCCCTTTCCCTTTGATATTATCCTATTCCTGTACCTGAGACCATATCCTACCCCTCTAGCCCCCATGTCCTAGGCACATCCAAGTAACCACAGAATTATGAAATTTAAAGGTAAAGAACTGCACGGGTCAGCAAAGTTCACCTCCCAATAGGCTGAATCTTACCGCAAGGACTTAAGTAGACACTAAAATAAAATTAACTTTCAGAATACAGGATTATTGAGGGTTTTTTGCTTTCCCTCTCCCCTGCATCGGGTCCTGTCCTATCCAGTTTGAGATTCAAAACCTTGTTCAACTAGGGAACAAAAGACACATAAGATGCTTTTTCTGTGACACAAAACTGATTGACTTATCACATCCTGCTAATTAGAGAGCCAAGTGAGCCACAAGTTCCTCCTTTTAAGAGAAAATGATGCAACTGAAAGTTAGTCTATTGCTCATTGCCACTTCATCAGTCAAACACCAATGTCATTCCAGATGCCACCCTGGGGACTGGCGTTACAAGGATAAAGGGGGAAACAGTGTCTATTCATGAGAAGGTCACATCCTAATGAGGGACACTAGTACATACATAAACACGGAAATATAAACATACACAACATAGTGAAGTGCAAGGTAACTTGGGAGGGAGGGCACTAGCTAGCTCAAGGATAAGGAAAAGTGTTCTGCATGAGGTGACGCTTGAATAGTTTCTTTAAGAAGACGGAAGCAAGGAAGGGATGCGTTCTAGGCCTACGGGAAAGGGAACTGGAATGAAACAGAAAATTCCATTGCAAAGACTCAAGAGACAGGCCACAGAACAGAGAAGGCCTGTCTGGCTGGGTGTCAGAGCGTGGGGGCGTATGCCCAGTGAGGCTGGAGCGCTACATGGCGGCCAAGCTTTGCAAGCTTCGAAGCTGAACAGAGGTGTTATTTTTGATCCCAGAGGCAAAAGGAAGACGGTGGAGGTGATTGTGAAAGGGAGTCACTGGGTAAAATTTGGGTGGACTGGAGTGGACAATAATGACCTGAGGAAGACAGACCAGTCAGGATGCTGGAATAATCGAGGAGAGACGTGATGAGGGCTTCAAACTACATAGTACTAACTATATATAGTCCTTGAGTCGACAGGTGTTAGGGAGGGGCGGGAGAGACAGAGAGACAGACAGAGAAGGAGAAACACAAAGTGGTCGGAAGAAAGCAAAGGGACAAATCTGGGAGCCTGGGAGGACGTTGGTGCCTTTGACTGAAATAGGAAGTTTGGAAGGGGGAGGGTCTGGGGAAGAGAGAGTTCAGTTTTGGACTCACTGAACAGAAAATGTTTCTGGGACATCCAGTTTGATTTATCCCATGGGCAACTGCTGGGGTGAGATCTACAGACAGAGGATCACTTCAGTCATATCAGTATTTCACTCAGCTAGGCACAATCGTCTGGTGTCTGGGGCACAGGAATATTCATTGAGGGATGGGAAAAGGAAAGAAAAAGATGAAAGGATGATTCTGGACGAGTGGCCTGGCTGCAGTACAAGATTGGGAGGGGAGCAGGGACAAGCATTTATTAAGCATCTACTGCGTGCCAGGTACTGAGCTAAGCACTTTACAAATATCACTGCATTCCATCCTCACATGAGCTAGGTACTACTATGGTCCCATTTTACATTTGAGGAAACTGAGGAAGACAGAAATCAAGTGACTTCTCCATGATTACACAGCTATTGTCTGATGCTACATTTGAACTCAGGTCTTCTTGATTCCAGACCCAGTACTCTATCCACTGAGCTACTAGCTACCTCAGCCACGAGAATATGCAAGGCAGCATGAAGGCATATGGGGGTGGGTGCGGGTGGGGGAACTGCAGCACCACACAAAAGAAATTGAAAGAAAAGTTCAGAAAAGAGGCCCAAGGTTGGCAAGGCTAACTTCTGCATACTTCCCAGCCTTAGCCAGATAAGGGCCTGTTGGTAGGCAGGAGGGCGACTGGGGGTGGGGATGGCTTTTTGTATCTGTTTTCAGGATGCCCAAAGATCACAGCACCAATCTGAAAAGCTGCTCTCCCTTCCCCCAAATCAGCTCAGTATCCAGAATGCCCTAGTATCTTCCCTAGTCCATCCTACCTTGATAGTCTGGAAACTATGGTTAAGTGAGGAGAAAAGAATTCCAGCTCAACCCAAAGCCCCCTTTCACAGGGACCCTAAAGTCTCTCTGTAGTACAGTTTTGTCTAAACTAAAATGAAGGAAAAGGGTCTTGAAAGAATCAGGCAGAAGAAATTCATTCTTTTCAAAAGAAGGAGAAGTGGTTTTTAACGAACAAGAAGAAAAAATAAAGACAAATTCAAAGGTAAAAACAAACACCATCCTCTTTCTCAACTAATTTCTATAGTTAGGCCAGTTCGTGCTGGTCCTTTAACCATCCAAGTGGCCCCTTAGTGCATCCAAATCTCCCAGGCACTAAAGGCTTGTATGGCAGCTAAACTAGCACCAACATTCTCGAGTAACTCAGAATTAATTAGGAAGGACACAATCTTAAACAAAAAGAAAAAAAAAATTAAACCAGATTTCAAGTGAAATCCCAAGAAGAAAAAGCAGCCCTTCCTTAATGAATAAATGCATTGGTTGAAGTAGGACAAAGAGGACGGATCCACAGACAGGAATCCAGGCTCACCTACCCAACCACACAGGAACATTGTGCTAAGACCAATACCTTCAAATACCAAAAAGCTGCCAAACGCAAAGAAAACATTGGCTACTTTTTTGTTGTTGTTTAACCAGCTTATCAAAAGGTTTCAGTTAAAAAAAAATACTATAGCAAGGCTGAGGGAGGCACTCCCAAGAGTTGATGCTAGTGAGAGGGCAATGGGGGGCGGGGCAGGGGGGGTGGCTTTGTTTGTTCTTTGTCATGAAAGGGAGGGGGCTGGTGCTGATTGAAAAAATGTTTTTCCTGTAATTTAAAGAGTTCTTGATTGTTCCTCTCCCTGAGCATCACTCCCATCTTCTGTTCTTCCACCACCATGACCTTGCTTCTGCCCTCACTCAGTTATCCAGGCACCTGCCATCGCCCAATCCCCAGGGGTCTCCTAACCTCCAGGTTCTTCCCAACTCCAACCCATCCTCCATACAGCTTCTAAAATCATTCTCCTCAGGCCAGGTCTGACCATCTCTCACTCTTCTGCTCAAAAACCTCATGGAGAATTATTTTAAATTTCCTTAAATATTGCTTCTAAGATAAAAGACAAAACTCCTCAGTCTGGCATTGAAGGTCATTCACAAGACCTCCTTTCACATTGTTCCTCCACCCACACTTTACTTTTCAACCAAACTTGACTACGTGGGGCTCCCCGAACTCCGCACCCTCTCTTTGCCATCTCTACCTACACCTAAATGAATACTTACCTACATAGATGCCTGTCTACTCATCTGGTAAGAAGATCTCCCTGGACTGGGATTATTTCTTTTATCTTCATATCCTGAACATTTAGCGGAGTACACTGACCTAAAAAGTCACAGTCAACTCTTTGAGGGCAAGGCCCTATCTCATTCACCTTCCCCAACCCCTTGAACAGTCGACAAGTATATGACCGCGAAGAATGGCCAAACGCAGCCCCTGGCCTCAAGGAACTCAGTCTACAAGGACTCTGTATGGAGAAGAGCCAGCAAACTGTATATTCAAGGGAGAGTGAACAGGCACTGACAGCAGATACTTGATGCACAAGGCAAACTGAGTACACTGCATACAGTCGAGGAAGTCACTAAATGTTTGATGAAGGATCATAGGCACATCTACTCAGGACTCTCAGGCATGCCATGAGGGTTCCTTCCCATTTACTTGCTGGTCCCACAGATCCTGGATGGGGCCAGCCAGATACATAAACCACACTGAAGGTGCTGGAATTAGGGCTCTGACTTCCTTAGTAGGGCAGAAGAGTCAAGTGGGTTAAGCTGCCCTATCCTGCCTATAGGAAGTAGACCATGTTGGAGCCAGAAGCTGCCTCAGAGATCATCTATCTCAGGGATTCTTAACCCAGGGTTTGTAAATTCAGGGATCTGTGACCTTAGGTAGAGAAAGAATCACATCTTTATTTCACTGTATTTGGTTTTCTTTGTTATCCGGTGTATTTAATTTTACTCCTTATCCTGAAAAGATACTTAGGGGTCCGTGACACACAAAACGTTATGAACCCCTGATCTAGCCGAAACCCTCAGTGTACATGGACAGGTGGGGAAATGGAGAACCAAAGAATCAATCCATCACTGGCAAAGCTGGGTCCTCAACACAGATTTCCTCATTTACAGCAGAGTAATCACTCCACAACATCAACTCCCTCTTGGTTCTTTAACTACAAAATTGGATCCTGGCAAAAGAAGCCAAAAGGGAGAGAGTCGGCCCCTCGAGACCTTTCCACTGTCCGTTTTGAAAATGTTTCCACTAATTTCAGTTTCTCTCCAAAATTCCTTGGCAATTGAGAGATCTAATAATATCAAGAATAGCTGAGGCTAAGAATCATGGGATCATTGATCTAGAACTAGAAGAAATCTCGGAGATTATCTCATCCAACCTCTCATCTTACAAATGAGCTCAGGGGAGTTAAGTCTTGCCCAAATTCACACGGGCTGTGGGCATCGGAAGAGGGGGTGTGGATCCAGAATCTCTGACTATAGGAGCATTGAACTACTCTACAGGATTGCTAGGCTTGCTGGGTACATCAGGGAGAGCTCCACTTCCCTCCTCATTCCTTGCCAAGCAAATTATCATCTCATGCATAGGGAACAAGCCCCGCGACAATATTTAACTTAAATGGAGAACCTGGGCATGATCTCAAAGAAAATCCAAATGGAATAACTATGAACTGTCAAAACAAAGGGATTTGGGGTGAAAGCAGTTTCAAGTCCAACGGGGGAAGCTGGCATATGACTTACTATCGGTTTAAACTAGAAGCAATAAGCCTAAATTATTAGGCTTGAAAAAACTTAGATGATTTTACCTCAGAAACGATACAAACTTCTGACTGAAAACCGCAATTCAAGAGACTAAAATTATTCTAACTTCCAAAAGACTTCTTTCTTTGGAAGGCCTCAAATTCTGCATAAAATAAAAAACCAGATTATTACCCACAATTAAGACAAAGAACCCCTTTCTTCATCATCAATCATGTAGTCTGCCTTTCCAAAATTCAAACTTGCAACATAAAGAACATGAACTGTAGTACTCTTTAACCATATCTTAATTTAGCCTGATGTTCTAAAAGGAGTTTGTACACATTTTCTCCCCAAGGGTGGGAAAAGCGAGGAACACAGGTGAAATATGCAATTATAAACCAAAATTAGAAAAAGCAACTAAAAAGCGGTTTTCAAAATGATCTGTGGGAAAATCTGACACATTAATAAGGATTCTTTCAGACTGGGTGAAAAAAATATGAAAAGCCATTTATAAACAAACTACTGATCAAGAAAAGTCCATCTTTGAGCTCTCCTAAATAAATAAAAACCCTTGCCTTGTCACAGCTTCTAAATGTGACATGGAGATTTCAGGAAGGCATGTACATCTAATCCAAAGCAACATACACACTGTATGGAAAGATCACAACATCTCAAAGTGAACAGGCCTCTCAGTTCAAGCTCTGTCTGCCACTTACTAGCACGAGACTTTAATAACAATCCAGTTACATGATAGGTGTGGGTGTTCCTTCAACCAATGCAAAATGCAACTTGTCTCCTGTTGAAAAATTCACTATCATGCATACAATGTAGTTATAAGCCTCTCTTGAATTTAGTAAACCTTGTTCTTGTAACTACAAGGGATGGCTGGGTGGCACAGTGCATAGACTGCTGGGCCTGAAGTCTGGAAGACCTGAGTTCAAATTCAGGCTCGGATACTTACTAGCTGTGTGGCCCTGGGCAAGTCACTTCATCCTGTTTGCCTCAGGTCCTCATCAGTCAAATGGGCTGGAGAAAGAAATGGCAAACCACTCCAGTATCTTTGCCAAGTCAATCCCAAATAGAGTCACAAAGAGTCGGACACAACTGAAAAACAACTGAACAGCAAAGTTCTTGAAACTACATTCAAAGGAAAAGTCCCATGTTAAAGGTAGCACTTGAGTTGAGTTTTGAAGGAAATAAGGGATTCTCCTGAAGAGGTGAGAAGGAAGGGCATTCCAGGTATGGAGGCTGGTCAATGCAAAGGCATGAAGACTAGAGGCCATGGTGTATTCTGTGTGAGGCACATCAACAAGGCCAGTTTGATTGGACCACTGGGTGCACAAAGGGGAGAGTCAAGATGGAACCAAGGTCCGAAAGGTCGACTGGAAACAAGTGGGGAAAGACTTTAAAAGCCAAAGAGAAAAGTTTACATTTGATCTCGGGGCACTGGAGTTCCTCAAGTATGAGCAGAACTGAACTTAAGGAAAAGTCCTTTTGGTAGACAGCTACACGGAAAATGGTTTAGTCTGGGGGCAGAGTTGAGTGAGAAAGACCAATCAGCAGGGCGCTGTCACAAGAAGGGATGGAGGCCTGGACTGGGGTGATGGTTGTATGAGCACAGATCAGACTCAGGGATGTCATGGCAATGGAGACAGCAAGATCCCGCCCCTGGCTGGCTGGCTAGGGTGAGGGGTCAAGGAGACCACGGAGGCCAGAATCATGGGCAAGTAGGCAGATGCTAGAATCCAGAGTGTTTCCTCATCTGTAATTTGAGGAGATTGGAGCATGTGGTCCCTGAGCTCCCCTCCAGCTCTGAATCCTGTGATTCCGTTCACAAAGTAGTTGGAGGAAAGTGTTTTGTAAAACGAAAAGACTCAGATGAACATCAACTATGACTCCTGCCCAGTAACGCCCCAGAAAACAATCCTACCCTCAGAAGTGTGCTGGCTCGGAAGCTTATTCACTCACTCAGTGGCTTGTCTTCCCCTTCTACCTGAGTCTATAAAAAGCATGTTCTTCCTCAAATTTAAAAAAAAAATGAAAACAAGCAGGGAGAAATAAGAGTGGGTAACTGTAGTTCATAACAACTTTAGAACAAGTATTTGTACAGCCCTTTGACTTAGGCTTTTACAAATCGCTAAGGAAAAAGGGTCACAGAACTGGAGCTAAAAGGAGCCTTAAAAATCATTCACTCCAATCCAAGCCTTTCATTTGCAGAGATGAGGAAACAGGCCCAGGGAGGTCAAGTGTCCTAAACAGAAAAGCGCTTGAATGGGGCTCCACAAAGGCAGCTCCTCTGAAGCCCCAGCCAGCACCTGTCTGCTGCCCCATGATCCGGGCATGCTGGCTTGGTGATTAGATCCTACTAAAAACACTGTGAAACAGACAGTACAAGAACTGCTGCCCCATTTTACAGACAGGGAAGAAGCTAATGCTAAGAGGAGCTCACAGGGGGACAGAGTTAGACCTAAAAGCCTTTACGCACCATCCAGTCCAACCTCCTCATTTGATTGATGAGAAACTGAGCCCTAGGAAGGTAACTGTCACACGGGCAGGGCCGGAGAAGGCTGGCACTCAGAGCAATCATGCGTTGACTCAGCTTAATTGACTTGCCCAAGCAAGGTAGCAGCAGGAAACCTGAACGTGGGCTCTGGGACTCCAAGGTCAGAGATCCTTCCAAAATACTCAGCACTGAGCATAAAAATGATGCCCAAACAGGCTCAAGGCAGCAAACTAACTTTTTTTTTGGAGGGGGGAAGGCAGGGCAATTGGGGTTAAGTGACTTGCCCAAAGTCACACAGTTCAGATTAACTTTTAAAGAGAATGTGCTGGGCACAGAAAAAGGTCCTGCTTCTGGCATTGCCAATTCAGAAGCCTATGACCCAGGTCCCGAACCTGCAAAGCCTCTCACTGGGCCGCCCAGAACAAGTCACCCTCTAGGTAAGGACAGGGCTGCCCCTTCCTAGTCACAAGGGATTTTTTTTTTCATTTCATTTCACTTTTCTTTCAACTAACAAAAATGTATTTTCTCTCTCTTACTCCATCGTTGGGGGAAAAAAAGTAAAATAAAAAAGCCTTTGTAACAAATATGCACCGTCAAGCAAAACAAATTGTCACATTGGCCATGTCCAAAAATAGAGGCCTCATTCTCTGTACCCTGAGGACATCACACCCTGTCAGGAGGGGAGCGGCAGACTTCATCACCAATCTTCTGGCAGAGAGGAGGCAGAGAAGCCCAAATGCTGGAGTGGGGAATCAGTAAGACCTGAAGAGTCAAATCCTATCTCCAACAGATGTGAGCTGTGTGACCCTGGGCAAGTCATCCCACTTTCTCAGCCTCAGCTTCCTCAGCAGTGAAATGGGGACAATAATCACTCCCTCAAAGAGTTGTGAGGATCAAATGAGATGACACATGTGAAGTACTATGTCAAATGTTAGCTATTATGATTTTCTCCCCTGGAATGGGTGCTCATCACATTGATGAGAGCTAAGTCTTTCAAAGCTGTTTGTCTTTAGTGTCATGTGGATCACTCTCCTGGTTCTGTCACTTCACTCTTCATCAGTTCATACAAGTCTTCCCGGGTTTCTCTGAAGCTGTCTCTTTAGTCATTCCTAACAGCACACTAGGATTCTATTACATTGATACAACTTAACGTTTTCAGCCATTCCTCAATTGACAGGCACCTCCCCCCCCCACCATGCTTGGTTCCCAGTTCTCTGACATTATAAAAGGAGCTGCCAGAAAGGTTTTTATGCATCCAAGTCCTTTTCATTTCTCTTTGAGCTCTCTAGGGTGCGGGCCTAGTACCTGATCACAGGGCATTTTCAAAGAGTGTATCACAGGCAAGAGATAAACAGTATATACTAATTAACTCACAGGTATATAGAGTCATTTAAAGGCCTTCCCAACATGGCTCCAACCTTCTGTTGCCAATTTATTATTCCTTCAAAAACACCACTATTCAGTCAAACTGGCCTTTTTCCTCGTCCTCATACACACCATTTCTCATCCTTTACACAGGACCAGAAATGTACTCTCTCTGTCCTTATCCAAGCATCCGTGGATCCCCGGCTGTAGCAGCAATTTAGATTTGAAGATCTTTCCCACCCATGTGACCTGTTTACATCACAGGAAGCCTAAGACACGTGGGGTGGGAGGAGCTTCCTGACAGGAAAAGGAATGTCACAGGAAATGGAGAGAGCGAGGGTGAGGGCAAGCAGTCATGGCCGCCCTAGTGAAAAAGCTGAACAGGCTGACTTGGCTGTGCTGTGAGTGTGTTTTGGGGAAGACCCCAGCAGGGGGTCGGAGAGGTTTTGGGAGGGCCAGGCTCCAGGCTGTGATAGTGTGTATGGATAGATTGGATAAATGGCTTGTGGGATCTGGCTCTCTGGCATCTGAATAAATGGTTTGCTTCTTCTACCTTCCATGTGGAGAGCCTCGTATACTTGACGATACAAAAGCACATGGGCATTTTGACAATTATCATCTACACTGGTATTACTGCCTTCCTGATACACTGAGCTCCAGCCTCACCTCCTACATAAGGCCCTTCCTGATCGTTATCCCCAGCCACTACCACCTTCCCCTCTTCCCATAGTACGTTCATATTTACTCTGCATATACTTATCTGTGCACATGTTCTTTCCCCTGATGGAATACAAGCAGGGGCTAGGTCATTTTTGTATATACATCCCTAGTACATGGAACTTCTTGTTCAGTCCTTCTCTGGCATATATTACAGATGAGGAAACTGAGGCAAACAGGGTGAAATGACTTGCCCAGGATCACACAGGTAGTAAGTGTCTGAGGCCACATTTGAACTCAGGTCCTCCTGATTCCAGGGCCAGTGCTCTATCCACTGCACCACTTAGATGCCTCTACAGAACTTAGCAGGTGTTTTAACAAACGTATGCTGATCTAATGACTGGTGCTTGCAGAGACGTTTAATCTTAGAAACAACTAAAGTATATTAAGTAATAGGTACTTGCTGGTTGGAAATTCTACTTTTTCAAACGAATTTGACCTTACCTGAAGTTTGATAAGAATGAATCAACATGGAGAATCAAAAGAGGAAGAAAGAATGAGGTTTACTGTCACCTATGGGCCCCTGCAGGCATCAACAAAGCTCGACGGGGCTCAGAGCATGAAGAGATGCTTGACCACCACCACCGTGCACAGTCTGGGAGGGAGAAAGTAAGGTCAGACCCAATACTTCTATGATTAGATGTTCAGGCTGCTCAGAACCCTCCAGAAGCCTAACTATGGACAGCAGTCCTAACACTCTGAATGTCAGTTGCTTTATCTGTAAAATAAGAATAATAACACTTGTCCCATCTATTTCACAGGGTCACTGTAAAGCACAAATGAGAAAATGTAGGTAAAATACAAATCGTATAACCACATAAATCTCAACCACTATTTTTCTACATAAATGCTTGCTACATTCTAATTTAAAGTGTTAGAATTCTGGAAGACGAGACCGCCCTACTTGTAAGTTGCTAAAAGTCTAGTGGGATAAATGAGAGAAATCTCTTGTATCAAAAAAGACTACTGAATGAAAACCAGGAGGCTAAGGTAATAGTCTGGACCCTGCCACTAACTAGCCATGTGACTGGGATAGCAAGTCATGTGACCTCTGTGGGCTTCCATTTTGGTATCACTAAAATGAGGAGGCTGGCCAAGCCCATCTCCCATGGGCCCTTCCAGTTTGATTTCTTTGAGTCTAAGTCCCATACAATGTTTTTTAATGTGGTTCTATGTAGCCAACAGTTAATCTGTATACGGCAGGCATTTGCAGCCCAAGAGAGTAATATAATAAAGTCAACAAATGTGATCAGATCCCAAATGAAGCCCCTTATATATTGTCCCCAGTCCAAAAAAAAAGGTGCTTTGCATGAAATTTATGGAAAATAATACCATACTACTCTAAATACAGAGAAATACAAATGAGATTCCCTTCTCCGGAATATATTACCTGAATAGGGAATTCTGAAAGGCAATAAACAACTTTTAAAATGGGAAGGAAGAACATCGGCAGGCATCATTATTTCACTTCCTAGAAATTTTCATTCAATCCCAATAAGATAAAATAATTCACTGAGAAAGTCCCATTTACTATGAAAAAAGGCGTCTCTATATTAGGAATGTAGAGAAACCTAGCAGACTATACAAAGAGGAACACAGGTAACAGACTGTACTTAATCAGTGGACTTCACTGAGTTCTATTGTACTATAAGCTACCACTGAGCTCTCGGCATTGTCTAAAAATACAGTACATAAAATAAAACAAATGCAACCATACATGCATTCATTTGCGTGCTGAGTATGTATTCCACATCAATAAAGGGCACTGCTGTGTGCCCAACTTCTAAGGACTTAGCTCACTGCACATCAGCACCAGGATAATGAGATCCCAAAGGGAGAAACCTCTCCCACCCAGCAAACTCTACTGCTCACTTTTCGGATAGGAAATGATCCAGGGCAGGGAGGAAGTACACTTGCCCCGAATTTCTAGGCAGTAAGTTGGTGTTGTTATGGGTACCAGCACAATAGAAGCAAATACTAGGACAAAGAAACACCAAGCTAACAGGAAGGGCTAATTCAGGCGATGTATGAGCTCGGTAGAAGAGCAGACAGATTCACCACCCTCTTCAAAATCAGCTTCAGCTTAAAATCAATGCTACACTAAAATGATATGCATAAGGGAAACCTCACACAACATAACCAGATAGGTTCGGACACCTCCTTTTAAGTCAATCCTAAACCAAACGATTAAGCTAGGCTACAGAAGAACCATAAGGCCCAGTTCCAGGTTAAAAAATAAAGATCTGAGTTTCTCAGTCTTTTGTATTTACCCGGGCTGGAGGGATAGGGTCAAAGATTCTGCTCAAATCCCAAAGTGAAAATCTGACTGACCCACTTGCTCAAGTGTAGCCAACAGCTATAACGTCTTTCCTGCCCTTTTCTCCCTGCACAGGAGGGAGATGGAAGCGTATCGGGATACATGATCAACCGCCTTTTCTCTGGCAACATCTCCTCTGGAGCCATACCTGCCTCTGGCTGCCATCAAAGCTGTCTGCAGCAGGGCAGCCGAGAGGCATGAAATCTGCTCTCTCTCCTTCCCAAATGCACCATCACAACCAAGAAGTCTAGTTGCTGTCCCTCTGAATCAAGAATCCTTTTGCTGACAGCAGGCAGCAGCGTCTAATGGGAAAGGCATGAAGTTGGGCGTCATGGTTCCTAGGCACTCACTAGGTATGTGCCATAACCTGCCTGGCCTTCATTTCCTCGCCTGGCAAACAGGGATAATACTCCCTTTCAAGCCCACCTCACTAGGTGCTCTGAGGACAGAATTTAATTTATAGCTACTATTCTCTCTGGCACAGAATCACGCATAAGGTAACAGATATAATATATAATATAGATATGTAGATATAATATATAATATAATAGGCACAGAATCATGCATAAGGTAACAGATATAATATAATAGTCCAAAGGCTGGTGCTGAAATTCCCTATCACTTTTGGCTTATGGATTCTTCGGCTGCTGCCTATCTATGGCCACTAGAAGGCGCAGTGCAAAGAGCCCTGGCACTAGAGTCAGAAAGGTCTGAGTACAAATCCACCCTCAGTTGCTTGTTGTGTGACCCTGGCAGTCACTTCACCTCTTCTGCTCTATTTTCCTCCACTGTCAAAATGGGGATCACGACAGCGCCCCCCTCACGTGGCTGTTGTGAGGCCCAAGCGAGTCATTATTTGTGAAGCGGGGCTTGACAAATTCTTGCTCCCTTCCCCTTCCTTTTCCCCTGTGCATAAGGACTGATTAATTCTTTCTTCAGTTGTTGGATGGCCTTTACAATCTGACAACATTCATGGCTAAACGGCTGACCAACTCCTTCCCCTACTCAGGACGGCAGGCAGAGCACAAAGTGCCTGTGCCTGGCGAGCTCAGACAGGGCAGCAGCAACTCCCAAGAGAAGGCTGAGCTTCAGCTCACGCACACACCAACACCCCCCCAGGCCCAGAATAAACGGGGCTGACTCACACCTCTGCACACCTTCAAGGGCTAGAAGACCCTCAGTTTTATTAAGAGATCATGATTCTTTCCCTTTCTAGTAAATCGATGTTGGCAAGACAGGCCAATGTTCACATAAAATGGGTTTAGAAAAGTCCACCATGCTGTGGTCCCAGGTGACACTCCCATTAAAGTACCTTAAAAGAACAAGGCAAAATGGGGAGAGGACACAAGGCACCTGCAGGACTCAGCAGATAAGAACAAAGCCTGCATTCAAAGTCACAAGTTTGAATCTCACCTCATGGTATGTGCCAGTAGAACAAATCCTTCTGCCCTCTCTGGATCTCAATTTCCTGACTAGTAAAATAAAGTGATTATATGAGGATGGATAATCTCAAAGAGTTCTTCCAACTCTAAGGCCTATGATCCCCCTCAGTGCTTTTAAATTTGAAATACACTATAATAACATGCAATAGTATACCTGATGTAGATCCCCTAACCTCTACAACTTGGCAGTCTTTAAAAGCTGCTGTGGCCAAAAGCAGCTGTTGGTTCATCCTGGAGCCAACCTGGTAATGAATGGCTCTGAATTTAAGGAAGCTGGTGCTTAGGCTAATATTCAAAGCTGAGTATTTTTTTTAAAAAGTCCATAAATTAACTAGAAAAATCTGAATTTTCAGTTAAAATGTCATCATATTTTCAAGAGCGCTGGTTTTTTACTGTGCTGACTCCTCCCCTACAAAAAGGAGGGCATCTAAGTGAAAATCTTTCAAAGAAATAATAATGTTCTGTAAGCACAAAATCTATCAGAGTAACTTAAAATACCATATAAGAACTTCCAAAATTTCTTCTTGCACTATGGTTTACACTCATACACTGTTAGAGCAGTAATTAGAAAATGATCTATACTTGGAGCAAGACTAAATGGACTGTCATGAATCAGCAGGGATGGCTATTTGACACTTTGCAAAATATTTAGATTAGAATGAAAGACAGGGCCTTACTAAATATCTGGCTAGTGACTACATGACTGGGTAAATCATCACCTTTCAGTGTCTTGGTTTGTTTCTCTTTATGAGAAGGTAATCTGGGAGCCTGGAATAAATTATCTGCCAGATCTATTGATAAGGAAACAGTTTACAACCAAGCAAGAGATAGAGAGAATCACAGGAGGTAAAACAGATATCGCTGATTACATGAAATTTAAAAGGGTTTGCACAAACAAACCCAACGCAGCCAAAAGTAGAAGGAAAATAAGAAACTTAGAAAAAAATTTATAGCAAGTTTCTCTGATAAGGCATCATTTCTCAAATATGTAAGGAGCCGAGCCAAATTTCTAAAAATAAAAGTCATTCCCCAACTGATAAATGGCCAAAGGATATGGTCAAAGGCAGTTTTCAGAAGAAGAAATCAAAACTATCTCTGATCACATGAAAAAATATTCTAAATCACTAACGATTCTTCTTGTTCAGCGATTTTTCAGTTGGGTCTCACTCTTCGAGACTACATTTGGGGTTTTCTTGGAAAAGATACTGGAGTGATTAGCCATTTCTTTCTCCAGCTCATTTTACAGATGAGGAACCTGAGGCAAACAGGGTCCAGTGACTCGCTCAGGGTCACCCAGCTAATAAGCATCAGACCAGATTTGAACTCAGGAAGATGAGTCTTCCTGAATCCAGACCCAGCACTCTATCCACTGTACCACTTAGCTGCCCTGACTAGTGATTAGAGAAATGAACATTAAAACATTGTGCTAGGTGGCTCAATGGATAGAGTACAGGCCTACAGTCAGGAAGATATGAGTCCAAATCTAGCCTCAGGAACTCCCTAGCAACACTATTCCTAGGCCTGTATCCCAAAGAGACCAAAGAAAAGGGGAAAAGATCTATTTGTACAAAAAATATTTATAGCAGCTCTTTTTGTAGTGGCAAAGAAATGGAAATTGTGGGCATGTCCATCAACCAGGGGATGGTTGAACAAGTTATGGTATATGATTGTGCTGTAATACTACTGTGTTATAAGAAATGACAAGCAGGATATTTTCAGGAAAACCTGGGGAAGACTTACATGAACTGATGCAAAATGAGATGAGCAGAACCAGGAACACAGTATACATAGTAATAACGATATTGTACCATGATTAAATGTGAATGATTTAGCTGTTCTCAACAATGCAATGATAAAAGACAATTCCAAAGGACTTATGATGAAACATGCTATCCACCTCCAAAGAAAGAACTGAAGGAGTCTTAAGGCAGATTGAAGCATACTTTTTAAACTTCCTTTATTATTTCTCAGTTTGTTTGGTTTTTTGGTCTGTGTTTTCTTTTGCAACATTGATAATATGGAAATCTTTTTTATGACTGTACATGTATGATCTATATCAATTTGCTTGCTTTCTAAATGAGGGGGAAGGAAGGGAGGGAGAGAATTTGAAACTCAAATTTTTTTAAAAAAAGAAATGTTAAAATTTTTTACATGTAATTGAGAAAAAATAAAAATTAAATGTAAACAAATGAGTAACGCTTCAGCAAAAATTAAATATTCTATGATAAAGCAATGTTCTATTTTTCTTGGCTGCCATACAGTGTAAACTCCAAATGCTAATGTTAACATAGCACTATAAAACAAACATACAGGAGGCAAGAAGTGTGGAAATAGATACGGGTAAATCAATGACTAAACCAACACTGCACAGAGACTGGGTGTAATTTCAGAGGCTGAAGTCCCCTTAACGCGACTCTGGCAGTATTTCCTCTCAAGAATTTATAACGAACATCAAAATACAAACAGGATCAGAGTGTGAATTGTCCAATCTCCCTTCAAAACAGAATGTCACCCTTGGGGTCCAGAATTTTCAAACAACTTCTTTCAACTAACTATCTTTGGTCCATTATCAAAACGAGGCAAATTTAACTTAAAAACAAGGTCAGAAACATGTAAATAACCAAGAAATTAAGTAAATACAGAAAAACCTAAATTAGTCCAAAATCTATTCTCACTTTTTATGGCAGTTCATAAGGTTGAAATTAAATGGCTAGTACTTGCATTATAAAAATTAGCATTATATGCCTTTCAGTCAAAGGATGATAAGTCTCATCTGTAACTGTTTAAATTAGATTCTTTAAAGGGGCTATAAGAAGGAGGAAACTGGTAGAAAACAGAAAGGTTGGTTTGGTTTTTTTTCAAAATAATGAAAAGCTACCTTATGCCAAAGTGAACAGAAGCTGTGTGTGTGTGTGTGTGTGTGTGTGTGTGTGTGTTCCTTCAACTAATATCAAAAGACCATCTGAGGAAATTACTACTGTTTCAATAAATCAACAATATTTGGTAAGCATACCAACATGGGCAGCACCTACATCTTCATCAAAGGTTCGTTTAATAGTTTAGACAAGACCAATGGGTGACTTGATTTTGCTACTATATTTATATATTACATTTATATGTATAATTACATTTTATACACAATATATTTATATATTACAAGAGAGGGATGGGGGGGGGAGGTCACTGAGGAGAAGTGGTAGAGATTTATTAAAAACCACACAGAAGATCAACACTAAAACATTTTAAGAAGAGGACAGAAGGAAGTTCAGAAGGGGACACAGACAAGAAGTGCAGTGTTGGTTAGGACCAGGCTAAATTTAAAATATGCTTAAAAAACAAGTTGTGTGTAAATAGAGATTCAATTTCCTAGACAAGTCTTGTTTTATGTTCTTTGTATAAGGAAATATTCATGTTTCTCGAGTTTAAAATAAAAGACTCATTTGGGGAGGAAAAGAAGCTTAATGTACCTAAAGTATGCTTTTCAAATTAACCTGAAATTCTTGAAATGCCTAACCGAATTTCGATTACTACATTATTAATAGAGATTTCACAGATGAGTTATTACTGCCCTTTTGTCACAAAGAATGAAGACTGTGTTCACCCCAAAGTCTTCCACTTACTAGCTATATGACTCCGGAACAATCCCTTTACAACCCTGTTCCTTGAGTTTCTCACCTGGAAAATGAGGGCTCGGACTAAACAACAAAGAGCAAGCATAGTTTCATCAAGAAAGAGGTATGTCATACCAGACTAACCTCATTCCCATTTTTGACAGAACTAAAGAAGAGAATGTTGTGGAAACCATTTATCTTGATTTTAACAAATAATTAAACAGACAGTTTTCAAAAGAAGATATCAAAGCTATCTATAGTCACATAGATAAGTGCTTTAAATCACAACTGATTAGAGAAATGCAAATTAAAACACCTCTGAGCTACCACCTCACACCTATCAGATTAGCTAATATGACAGAAAAGGAAAATGACAAATGCTGAAAGGGATGCAGAAAAAAAAAATGGGACATGTACTGTTGGTAGAGCTGTGAACTGATCCAACATTCTGGAGAGGAATTTGGAATTATGCCCAAAGGGCTATAAAATCATGCATATTCTTTGACCAAGCAATACCTCTACTAGGTTTGTATCCTAAAGAGATCAAAAAAAAAAAAGGAAAAAGAAAATGATTTATTTATACAAAAATATTTATAGCAGTTCTTTTTGTAGTGGCAAAGAACTGGAAATTGAAAATGCCTGTCAATTGAGATACAGCTAAACAAATTGCGGTATATGACTGTGATGGAATACTACTGTACTATGAGAAATGACAAGCAGGACACTCGGAAAAACCAGGAAAGACTTATATGAACTTACATGAACTGATGCTAAGTGAAATATGCAGAACCAGGAAAATAAGACTTAGCTATTCTCAGCAATAAAACAATCCAAGACAATTCCAAAGAACTTTACGAGAAAGAACTGATAGAATCTGAATGCAGATCAAAGGGGTTGGTTTTCTTTTTTTGGTTAACTTTCTTTTTTTCTTGGGGTGTTTTTTTCTTTTGGTCTGTATTTTCTTTTACAACATGGCTAATATGGAAATATGTTTTGCACAAATGCACATGTATTAAACTATATCAAACTGCTTGCCTTCTTAAGGAAGGGGCAGGGGAGAGAGGGAAAGAGTTTGGAACTCAATTTTTTTTTAAATGAATGTTAAAATTTGTTTTTACATATAGCAGTAAAAAAATTAAAATTTTACATTAAAAAAAGAATTGTTTGGAAAAGACTTATTTTCCCCCTATCACAACCCCAACAATTTAAACAAATACATCAAAGAATATGTATATACATATACACACATACACACACACACACACACACACACACACATCAAAGAAAAAGAAAGCTTTGTCCCTTGTAGGACCCACGAGACTCTATTTTCCTGCACTAAGTGATTCACATTTGTTCATTCATTTAATTTTTCATATGTGAACATCAATTCCTCATCAAAATCAGGGCAAGCACAAGATATATCAGTCAAGCTATATATCTTCAAGCAGTAATAGTCATAGGTGTCAATCCTGAGATCCATGGACAAAATAAAGACATCGGCTTCAGCCACCCATTTATTATTAACTTCTCAACAGCCTGCTATGAGCTGAGCACCTTGTGTTCCTATGAACTAAAGGCTTTAATCTTCCTCTGGAATTTCCTGATGGGCTTAATTTCACATATTAAAATGATGAGGAAAAGTGTTTTTTTTTTTCCTGGCCTATTAGGTATTGTTTAATCAGTAGAAATCTGAGTCACTTAATTAGCGAACATAAATAGTATGAGTTGAGAATTTTATAACTTAATAAAAAGGAGTAATTTATGGGTTCATCTGATCTGTTTAATTTTTTAAAAAAAGAAAGAACTTCTGAAATCTAAAAGTACAACTACCATGATTTGTCTAGGCCTCAGTTTCCTACTCTGTGAGAAGAGGAAGTTGGGTGGATGGATCCCCCAGGCCCTCTTTAAGCTCTGAAATTCTGATTCTAATCAACTAAATGGCCCAAACCATTAGTTAGCTCTTTAGCAACCTAATAAAAGTTAGGTAAAGAAAGCCTGTCACCCATTTATACCAGGATGAAAGCTAATGCAGAACTTCATTTCTCCCAGATGAAAGAGAATGTGTACAGGAGAGGGGCAGCCCCAGAATCCCTACCCACTGAGCCCACAGCTCTCTGGATTCCAGGGTTACAAAGACTTGACTACATGAAGACCTGTGGTGAAAGTTTCTCTCCCCCTAGTCCAGTCATCTTCAGCTCTAAATACCAGTTCTTTCCCAAAAGTGCTGTTGCAAACTTCATGACAAAAAAGAACCTGACCTGAAGAAAGCAACAAAATGTGCCAAGTGGGCCAAGCAGAAGCCAGCTCCAGCACAAGGCTGGACTTAAAGGTGGCACATTTTTCTTCAAGTCTGATAGGTACAAAGGAAAGAGCAGCAGATTTGGAAATCCAAGGATCAGAATTCAATTCTTAATTGCCCACCTGCTACCTCCCAGCACTTAGCATAGGGCCTGGCACATGGGAGAGAATGTATAAAGATTTAATGACTGAATGGCCTTAGCCAAGTCACTTCACCCTCTGTGCCTCAGTTCAGTCTCTATGGTCTCTTTCTACTTAAAATCTTTGGTTCCATCACCCGTGCCCTACACCCTCAGAAAAGGACCACAGAGAAGTGACTTTTGTTTTGAGAATTTCAAAACATTCTTTAAAATTACTAAAGACACATGTCCTGTGACACCACGAAGGCAAGTCTGGGCATCACTACTATGGGCATTCAGCTCACAAAGCCCACATTCCTCTAGAAAAGGAGGCAGTCTGGTACAATGGACAGACTTGGCATCAGGAAAGACTTGGATTCACATTGTGCTGCTGACCCTTACTAGCTGCAGAAACACTGATAGGCAAATCATCATTTAATCTCCCTGGGCCTCAATGTTCCCACCTATAAAATGGGAAGGATAATAGCACATACTATCCTCATAAAGATCAAATGAACTGCAAGTAAAGCCTTATGCAAATCTCTCGTTTTCTTCTGTAAAATGTGAGGACGTGCACTTGCCAGCTCTATTGCCTGTGATCTAGTGAAAGTTACCCTACAAGGCTGGGGTTTTTCCTTTTTTACACAAACTTTCTTCGATAGGTTCAAAGAGCCTTGGTTTCTCTGCTCAAAGTCCTCCTTTCACTAAGGCACACTGCAAGTACTTTGCAACCTAACCAAGAGTTTAATAAGTTACGATGGTCAAAAATGATCAGGCCCTGGTGGCCAAAGCCTCTAGTGATTACTGCCTCTCTCTTGATTTAACTACAAAGATCTTCAGGAGAGAGACTTACATCTCAGTCTCAAATCCAAAGCCTTTACACAATGGGATTAAAATGCCCTTCATAATTGTCTGAATATAGAAGAAAATACTGGAAATAATGGACAAATGGGAAACTGAGGGAAAATGGCAAATTTAAACTGAGATGATCTCTGTCATCTTGATACCATCAAAAACAGGAATAACAGTAATGCCTATCAGAAGATTCTTCAAACAGGTTACTGTAGATTCATCTCATCCTCGGTCACCAGCAAAACCTTCTGAAGGGCAAATGAACAGAGACTCTCCAAGTTAGATGGGATCTCGGAGGTCATGAAACCCTTTACATCCCCAAGTGGTCCCACTTCTCTGCTTGAATACCCTGAGTAATGGAGAACTCACTGCCTGACCTGCAACTACTTCTCTCAGTAAGCAGACAAATGAGCACTAGCAGCCCAGGTATTCCATCCACAGGAGGCCTCCTTTCTGATCGAGAGCCCTTCTGTCTGGAGATAATTCTAATCCTTAGAAAGTTAGTCCATATACTGAGGCAAAACTCTCTTCTAATAATCTATGCCCAATGATCTTAGTTCTACAACTCTGAAGTTAGACACAAGTCTAATCTTTCTTCTACATAGTAATCTTTGCGAGATCTGATGAGTTAGCAAGTTTCCTAAGTCATCTCCAGGGTGAAAATCCCTCTAGCCAGGACAGCCCAAGTGTTAAGGTTCTACAGAAACACTGAATACAGGGTAGTCTCCTTATCTGAAGGACTGGTTAGGTGGTGGCTTTTCAAGCACCAGATCACTCTGACCAGGCAAACACCCAGTACTATTCCAAACACATCTGCCATAACAAAAAGGTTATTAAAAATGATCAGAACACATCTTTTTCTTCAAAAAGCTTTATGGATGCCTTTTCACACCATATCATTTCCAAATATTTGCCACCCCTTAAGTGCACCCCCGCTTCTCTCTCTGTCTGCCTCTCTGTCTCTCTGTCTCTCTCTCTCACACACACACGTACATCCCTTTAAATGTATGGTACATTCAAGGAGCTGCACTTTCTTCACCTGTGCTCCAGGATCCAATTGGTCACTGCAATTATTCTGAAGGTTCTTTTCATTCCCATAACTAACATCACTGGATATTTCTTCTCCCAATTGTGTTACCTCATTTTTCACCAGGTCATGTAGATTTTTCCATGCCTCTCTATAGTCTTCACACACAATGTTTCTAACAGCACAGATATATCCCATCACAAATAGTCACATTCCACAGTATATCTGGCCATTCAATAATTGACGGCCACCCACATTTCAGATTCCAGCTTTTCACTACCCTCAAAAGTGCAATTACTAACATTGTATTACATTCTGGGCCTTTTTCTTCCTTTGACTTTCTTGGATTACATGTCTAATGATTTCTGGGTCAAATGGTACAAATTATTTCCCCATACTTAGGACAGCCTAGCACATATAAAGCACTTTTAAAAAATTGTTTAGGAATTTTTTGACTGATTATTCACTTTTCTTGAACAATTCCAAATTGTTCTGGAGTCTGGCTAGAGTAGACCAATTTGCAACAGTACCATCAGTTTATCTATGTGCCTGTCTTCCCACAGACCCTCCAACACTTACTTTCTCTCTCTCTCTCTCTCCCTCCCTTCCTCCCTCCCTCCCTCTCTCTGTCATCTCTGCCAACCTGCTAAGTGACTTGGAACAATCTTTCATGTAGTTGTGGAGTTTCCACTTCTTCTTGGTTCCTCCTGCATCTGACATACACTAGCTGTGTGACCTCAGGCAA
Organism: Phalanger gymnotis; assembly: GCA_028646595.1. Taxonomy (NCBI): domain Eukaryota; kingdom Metazoa; phylum Chordata; class Mammalia; order Diprotodontia; family Phalangeridae; genus Phalanger; species Phalanger gymnotis. The sequence continues at coordinate 9,850,902 of CM053622.1, forward strand.
GTCACTTAATTCTCAGTACCCCTAGACATCACTTTAAGATTTGAAGTTGCAGGACGGCTGCCAATCTCTCACTGGGAAATCTTGGTTCCAGAAAAGTTTTGTCTTGTTTTGTTTCATCCACATCCTTTGACCACCTACTTGGTCTTTCTTTTGTGAAAGGATGCGCCAAACTCCTCTTCCAGAAAGCTCTGCAGTGTCATCCACAAAGAAAAAGGGCCTCAACATCCCAAAGATTCCCTCCTCAAACTGGAGTCTGAACTGGCTCACCAGCCTTCCTGGGCTAAGCCTCACTCAATTATTCCTAGCAGATCACTGAGGAGGATCATTCCTGTTGTTACACCTTCCAAGGAAACCCTCAACAATAGTAATGTGTATAACGGAGGAGTGTCTAGCTATCACCCCCATGCCTCAGCAGACCCTTCTCCTATTGGTGAAATCTCCACTTTGGAGAAGGGGTTCCAGCTGGCTACCCAACATTCACCCACTTCCGGCTCCGATTAGGACTCTCCAGACTGTGCTCTGCCAGGGCACTAAGCAGGCTCCTTCTCTCCCTCACTTTTCACCTCCCTTTTATGCACTGTGAAGCTGACTGACAGCTATCAAAAGAGCCTCTACTAAACCACATTATTTTTTCATAATCAACAAATGACAAGCAAAATTGGATCCCCTATATTATTCAGTTACTTACAAGAAGATAACGACATGGTCAATTGGGGATGCCAAGGGGATTAGATTAGATGACTCAAAGATTTTGTATATATAGATAAGTGGGTAAAAGACGGGTAGTTATTGATATTCTCACAATCTCATTTGCTCAGTATTAACAGCATCCAAGACTTTTTCCACACTTTGAAATCTTGCCCCTCCTTCCCAACCCACCCCTCCTACTCCCCCTCAATGCCTCCAGACTTGGCCCATTCTGGCAAAAATAAGTGCTAGCCCAGAAGGAGACAACATCATACAACTCTGTATAAACAAGACAGATACAGAGAATCAACAGAGCAAAGGCACTGGGCATTAAAAGGGTCCAGGAAAGGCTTCTTGTAAAACACAGGATGTCAGTTAAGGCTTGAAGTCAGAAGGTAGACATGAAAAGGGAGAGAATTCCAGGCCTAAAAAAGCACAGAATCAGGAGATGGAGTGTCTTATATGTGGAACAGCAAGGCCAGTGTCACTGAACTATATCACACAGGACAGGAAGTAAGGCATAAGAAGGCTAGAAAGGTAGGAAGAGTCTATATCAGGGGAGGGCAACCTGCAGCCTCGAGGTCATATGTGGCCCTCTAGGTGTTCAAGTGCAGCCCATTGGTTGAATCCAAACTAATGGCCCACACTTGAGGGCCTAGAGGCCACAGGTTCCCCACTCCTGGTTTGGTTACAAAAGACTTTAAAGGAACAGAATTTAACAGTATCTCAAAGAACCTAGCTGTGTCAATTAACACTGTGCATTTTTTTTAATCCATAAGGCAAATAAGATAGTATGAAAATTTTTATTTTATAGTAAAATTACAATACAAATTTTGCATTAATTGACACATCTGGTCCTTCTAGTGTTAAAAGTGACAACCTCTGAGCCCCAGCTTCCTCAGATGGTTACCTCACAGGGTTGTTGTAAGAATAAAATGAGATAGTTCACATATTAAAGAGCCTGGAAAACCTTGAAATGCTAAATAAGTATTCGTATTTTATTGAATGGCAGGACCCAAAGAGCAGTCACATTCATGTCTTGACATTAACTGTTCCAAATGAAGTCTCCCAGGCTTGTCCTGCTGAACATTTAAAATCAATGCCTTGGACAAAGTCATAAATAGCATTCTTATCAAATGCCCAAATCAGAATCTTTAAAACCTCCATAGCCTAGAACACTGGGTTCAATCTAGTTAGATGAAATTTAATGGAGATGAAAATATCATTCGAAAAACCACCTTCACAAGCACAAAAAGGAAGATATGTGGTCAGACGGTTTGTCTAGAAAACATAAGGGTGCCTGTACGCTAAAGTACAAAAAGAGTGTGATGTGGCGGCTAAGAAAGGCATGTGCCCGTGCCCCAAGAGGTGCCATGCCCAGGACTGGGCACTACCTGCGGCCCACATCATCCCCTATTTGGAGTACTGTCTGGTTTCTGGGCACCAGAAAGCACCTAGAGAGGAGGGAGCAGGATAACAAAAGTTTTGTGATCATGCCATTGGAGGTCAGTTAGCTCAGAGAGAAGGAAAGGCTTAGGGAGACACAGAATAGCTATCTTCAGCAATGTAAAGCACTTCTCTATGAGAAGAGGAAATAAACTTGTTCAACTCCATCCCAGAAGGCAGAACTAAGAGCCAGCAATTCAGGCTTCCCAGGAATGAGAACTCTCCAAAGGTGGAAGGCTCTGGTCTTGGAACTTTCCTTCACTGGAGTTCTTCCCGCACAGGGTGGCATCCTTGTCTGGGCAAAGGCCAGGCAGTTACTGGATGGCTGACCTTTGAGGTCCCCACTGATTCGGTGACTCTGGGTAAATTTTACTCTGTAAATTAGAGTCATGTAAATAACAATTACAAGGGTTATCTTTTTAATGGAGGCTGGAGATGTGCTTCTGTGCATCATCTCCATGCAACTGATTTCAAGCACCCTGGAAGGAAGGGTAGGCTGCAGAGGCTGGGACTGCCCAAAGCCCTTCCAGGGGCACTCTGTAGGGCTTCTGATATCAATCTTTGAATGTGAGACAGCAGGTTAGGACAGACTATTTCCAAATGCTTCTGGGTGATATCAGTAAGAAAATTAAACTATGTAATCCCACATTTTATAGCCAAAAAAAAAAAAAGTGGACCTGCAGGGGGAAAAAATACATCTGCCAGTATGTTTTATCAGGAGAACAGCTTTATGTCCTAATATCAATAATAAAATCTCCTGGGTGGCCAATAATTTATAAAGACCTTATTCCTTATCCAAATGAATGCCTCCAAAAGCTAATGAAATGCAGGGAGATACCACCAAGGATTTAATTCCAAAGTCTTTAATATAGAAATAACTACCCTTGAATTCTACATACAATGGATTAATCGCAGAATAATCTGTAAGCAAATAACAACATTACAAATCTCCAACTACTGCAGGGAACTATTGAGAATTATTCTAAGCCTGAAAGAAAAGGAGCCATACTAAATTAAACCTCTAGACCCAGGATTACTGTCCACCAACTGAGAATAAATAAAGTCATGAATAAATATTGCTTATAATATTTGCACGAAGGAGAATCACTTCTTTGCTAGACGGACTCTATGTGTTAATACCAGGTCTAGGGCCATGAATATTTTAGCTGAGCCTTGCTGCTACTGTGAGGCAGCCTCCAAATTCAAACACAGATCTCATATGGAAGCACTCACTGCTGCTAGCATCTGCCTAGAGGAGGTTAGAAACCAAGGACTCATGCGGTCAACAAAGCACAATTAGTCTACAGATTCACCAATGTCTGACCTCTTAGGTAAGTGGGAGGGTCCATGCTTCCCCCCTCCTGCCTACAGACAGTAAGCCGGTCTAAGGAGCCGAGAAGCTGCTTCATTTGGAGTCAGAGTACCTGCATGCAAATGCTGGCTTTGCTCCTACCACCTGTGTGACCCTGAGCAAGGCTTCTCTGGTGGCCTGGAGCCTTCTCAGGCCTTTCCAGCTCTGACCCTCCGAGGCTCTGATGCTAGGCTCCCTTGAGAACGTACTGCACGGAGTGGATGCAATTGAAATGTGATGAACTCACTTCCCTGACACAAATGTTCCCTATGTGCCTTCAACATACAAATACTGTGCTGCTGCCCAACACCAAATAGGCCCTGAGCTTGAAAAAACCTCCATCGATCCATGGAATAAGCATCGAGCCAGAGAGCAAAGTAAAAACAAGCCTCTCTTCTCTCCTGCCACCTACACCCTGCCTTTCTCTTTGCCCCCTCAGCAAGGCAACCAGGACGAATACTTCTCTGAAAAAACCTCAGGCCACCTTTATTTTAAGCTCCTTCACACAGTCAGTCAACTAATCATTTCTATAGCTCTGAGTGCCTACTCCTCGAGGGGTTAGGAGGCAGTGTGCTAGGTGATGGGAATACAAAAAAAAAAAAACGGCAAACAACAGGCCCAGCCCTCAAGAAGTTCACACTCTAATGGGAGAGACAACAAACATATCTGCAAACAAGCTACGTACAGGATAAAGAGAGAGTGAGAGGTAAGCACTAGAATTCTGAGGGCTATGGAAAAGCTTCCTGTAGAAGACAGATTTGGCGGGGACGTAAAAGGGAGCCAGGGAAATCAGTAGGCAGGGATGAGAAGGAGAGCATTCCAGGTCTGGGAAGTGCCAGAGAAACTATCCAGAGCCGAGAAATGGCTTGGAGGCAGTGTCACTGAATCAGAGTGCAGCTCAAGGACTAAGGTAGAAGAAGGAAGGCAGGTGGAAGCTAGCTTTGGAAAGGCTGGGATTTTCTATCTGACCCTGGAGGCGACAGGGAGCCATTGGAGCTTATTGAACAAGGGCAGCCATGGCCAGATGAGCACTTTAGGAAGACTAATCTGACAGCTGCGGCAGGCAGATCGCCCAGCAGCTATGGCAGTAACACAGGCAGGAGGCGATGAGGGCCTGCACCCGTGTCAGGAGAGAAGGCCCTGGAAACAGACTGCATTGGGGGAAAGGGAGATTGGGGAGAGAAAGGATGACACCTAGGCTTCAAGACTGAAGGACTGAGAGGATGGCGTCGCCCTCTACAGTAATAGAGAAGGGACGTGGAGGCGGGGAGGATTAGGGAAAAGATGAGTTCACTTTTGGACATGCTGAATTTAAGATGTCTACTGGGTACCCGGTGTGAGGCATCAAAAAGGCAGGTGGAGATGCGAGACTGGAGGCTAGCAGAGAGGATGGGGCAGGACAGGTAGATTTGAAAATCACCAACATAGAGATGGTCATTAAATGCATGGGGCTGATGAGATCACCAAGTCAAATAGTAAAGAGGGAAAAGAAGGCCTAAGACAGAGTCCTGAATGATGCCTATAGTGAGAGGTGTGATCTGGAGGAGGATCCAGCAAAGAAGATGGAGAAAGAGCAGTCGGAGAGGGGGGCGGAGAGGAGAGAGGGGTGCTCAGAAATCCTGGAGAGGAGAGGGGATCCAGAAGGAGGGGACCAACAGCACGCAAGGCTGCAGAGGTTGAGGAGGAGGAAGATGGAAGCCACTGGATCTGGCCTCATCTTCTTCATTCTTCTCAAGCTCTCTTCGGCCTTGGGCATTATTCGTTCCCTTCTTCCCGCTGTTCTTTTCTCAGGGTCAGTAAGGTCTGCTCATCTGTAAAATGAGCGTACAGACACAAAAATACTTACAGCAGCATTTTCTGTTCTAGAACAAAATGAAAACAAAACAGGTACCTATCAGTGAGAGAATGGCTAAATGACTATATAGGAGTGGAAGGGAGTATTACTGCACCTTAGTTCAGGCCCTCATCTCCTCTCATGCTGCCTTCTGCATGGACTGCTAGCTGACCTCCAAGTCAGCCAGCAGCCAAACCCAGATCTAACCACGTCACTCCCCTACTGAGTCAACTCTAGCGGCTCGTCTTGCCTCTAGAATCCAATATAAAGCTTCAGAAACCAGACCCGAGCCAGAGGTCCAGCCTCCCCAGTACACCCAAAGCGCCAACCTCCGCTCCTCACACAGGGTACCCTACTTCCGCTCCAGCTCTCCTCTCCCAGGATTGGCCCTGGCCATGCCCTATGCGTGGAGTGCATTAACCCTGATTTATCGCCTCTGCCTTAAATTCACTTCCTCCTGCAGAAGGCCTCTCATGATTCCTCCCGCCCTCATTACTTTGTATTAACGATGCATATATTACATATACAGGTGGTGTTTCCCTCAACAGAATGTAAGCTCCTAGACAGGGCATTAGGAAGCCTACACAGACATGTCCTACATCTTCAAGTTTGCAAACGGTGGCCCACTTCAGATTCCACGAACGGAGGCGGAAATGGAAGCCGGAGTGAAGACGGCATGCGGACGCGTAAGAGCCACCTCTGCAGGAGGCTGATGCCAGGCCTTCCCCTAGAGGCCAGCCTCATCCTCCCTGCACATGTCCTCTACCTATTGCTGCCCGTTAGATGGGAGCTCCTTGAGAACAGGGACTTTTGTTGTCTTTCTTTGTATCCCCGGCCTTAATCACAATGAACAGCACAAAGCGAGCAACGAGTGATGCCCGTGCCCCGACCCCAACCCGGAGCAAGGACCATGCCCCTGACACAGCTTCCTAAATTCTTAGCCAGCCGGCTAATGCCGGCTGACCGATTCTCCCCCTCACACAACTGCAACCGCGCTAGTTCAGGCCCTGATCTTGTTTCCCTGGCCAAGGGTCTCTCGGCCTCCAGGCCTCCCTCCCTTCACACTGCTGCCACACTGAGAGTCCCACAGCACAAAGCAGAGTACGTCACTCAAGTGCTGGACAAACTCCTGTGCTTATCTCTGTCTTGTCTGGCTTTTAAAGCCGCCTTGCCAGACTTAACGACCATTCCTCTCCAATGAAGCCGAACTGGCCTTCTCGATGTTCCACACATGACATTCTGCAGCCTCTCTCACATAAACAAATAGTTCGAGACCAAACATATAGGAGATCGTGAGGTACTCCCAGCAGGAGAGACTTCCCAGAGGTGCCAGGGCCTGACCTTCGATGGAAGCCAGGGCTCGTATCATTTGGCAGACGGGGACAACGTATGCAAAAGCGAGGCAAGTAGAGGAAAGATTGAGTTCAGGAAGAGAGCCAGTACAAGACCCTAAATGCTGAAGTAGGGCTGGCAGTATGTGTAACGTGAAACGGCTGGAGACAGACTGCAGAGGGCTTTCGAAGTCAATCCTCAAGAGAGGCAGCATGGAAGCAGGAGAGGGACAGATCAGACCTGGGCTTCAGGAAGATTGTTTTGAAATATGTACGGAACATGGATTCAAGAGAGGAAAACCAATTAGAAACTATAGCAGTAGACCAAGGGGGAGGTGATGGGACCCTAAGTGAGGAGGTGAAGAGAACAGGAAGGAGGCAAAAGATTTGTCAAGGTAGACTCCACAAGACTTGGTGATGGACTGGATCCAAGGAATGAGGGAGAAGGGGTCAAGGAGACCTCCAAGGCTATAGACCTGATTGGCTTGAAGGCTGGCAGGCCCTTCCACAGAAAGAGTAGAGTAGGCAGAAGAGGGAGATAAACAGGTTCTGTTCTGGCCATACTGACAGAGAGCTGCTTGTGGAACACAAGGTAAAAAGGTACCACAGGTCACACGTGATGTAGGTGAGGAGTGTGGGAGAGAGCCCTGCACCAGACTGGGGAGGGAGATCCAGGAGGAGGTGAATAAATGAATGTATTTGACAAATGTCCTCCCCTGATTTAAATATACCATGCTACCAACCTCTCTGGACCTCAGTTTCTTCAACTGCAAAATTAAGGAGTTAGACTTGACCTCCAAGGCCCCTTCTGCTTATAAATCTATGATCCTATGATCATATACTCATCAACTCCACCTCTCATTTTATTAAGTAAAACAAAGAAAAGTTACTTTCCCTAATAATTCTGCCTTACTTTTCCACACAGCTCTCGTTCCAGTGCCTCATCCATACCAGCTCCAGACATCTACCATGGTTGGGGGCTGCCCTTTTTCCTTCCACGGCAGGAGAGCTGTTCAGAGAGAAGTCCTCTGGGTAAGGCAGCTCTGGAGATGAGGGAGGAGACTCTGACTCCTAATGTAACTCTGACTTACCTGTCCCACCTCTCCTGGGCCTTGGGAATACTTTCTTCTGTCTCAGAAGGGGCTGTGGTTTTCAGGAGAAGGAGATTACCCAAGCCAATTCAATGATAGGAGCTTGGAGAAAAGAAGAAGCCACACCCAGGTTAATATCACTACCTCCTTTGGCAGTTCAGGGGCCATGAGAACCAAGTTGCATCCCCAAAACCCCAGAGTAAAAGTACTATAATCGTGAGACTCTATAGCTGTTAAATGATCTGATAACACATTCGTGTTTATTCATAACGCTCCTGGACAACAACTCTTACTGCCCAACAAGCTTTCAGCTCCCATTATTTAGAACAGCCAGAGCAATGCAGCTTTTCTGGTGAATTATTTCTCTAAAACTTTTTTTAAAATGAAATATGTACTCTTTAGGGTGGCTAGATAAGGGCCTGCATAAAGGCAGGGAAAAGGATTAAATTCTAGACCATTGTTATAAAAAATGCCATAGTCAATCAGCAATAATCAATTAAAATAAAAACCACTGAGCATATAATCTACAAAATCAGGTTTCCTCTTAAACAATTAAATTAAAGAAAAGACGTCCATGCCCAGGCTAACTCTGGGATATTTATTCAAAGAATGCCCCAGACAATGCTCTCTCTGCTCTGGAGTCTCACTGGAGCCCTAGGCTCAGTGCCGATACTTAGGGTGACTGACTGATTGCTTGACAGACAGTGGACCGGATCCCTACAGTCCTCCCTAAATCCCTTCAGATGGAATTCCAGCGAGCCTCATTTTACACATACTTCTTTAGTGAAAGTTCCAATAAAGAGAGACAATATGGTGTAGTGAAAAGAATGCTGACCTAGGCATCAGGCAGGGCCACAAGCCCTAGCTCAAGTGAGTGATTTTGGCCAACTCACTTCTGTGGCAACTTCCACCATGAAGCCTTTGATCAAGCTCCTCTCATCACTAAGATAAGGAGGGAACAGACTGTGTGATCCCCTCTCCAAGGCCCAGCCCCCCCCCCAAGTCCTAGATCCTACAAGGTTTTAGGAGGCCATACGCAGGATGGGCCGCCAAATAAGGGTAGCCCAGCCAAAGGTGGATGTAACGTGGAGTTCTCAAATATTTGGCATTCCAGGCTAGGTGAACAGCTGAGTTATTTTAGGAAGAGAAAATTTTAAATTATTCATCAGTGCTGCTTAGGTACGTTAATCTTATTTTTCTTTAAACACTACAAGAAGATTAATTCTGAAGCAAAGTTTCAATGAATATTGTTGCCCATTTCCCTTCTTCCCTAACATATCAAACCTCCTAACAAGAGTCAACTACTAAAACAAGAAGATTCTGCAACATGATGCCAACAACTTATTTAAAAAGTGAGCTAAGAAATCAATTCCTAAGATCTTGTGAGGAATACAGGAGGATCCCCACCCAGCTAAAGGAAGACGCCCCTGGGAGAGCTTAAAAAGCCTGAGGCAGAATACCCTGATTGCAGAAGACCAGCAGGAAGAGCCCCAAGCCCCTTCTCCCTTCCATTCCCCAGTGGTCTTTCACTGCCCCCTCTCCCACCTTTTGCTCCCTGCTTCATCCTGTTAGATATACAGAGAAGAACCCGATCAAAAATGGCTGGGGGAGAGGGCAGCCCAGCATTCTCCCTGCCTGCCCTTCACTTTCTTTTTCCTCTCAATGAAGCAGGTCTGCTTGACTGTCTTGGTACGTGCTCCATGCTTCCTCGTACTGGGCTCTGGTATCTTCCAAACTGCCTCAAGTCTGTGTTAAGCTAGGCCTTAATAACTCCAATACAAACCTGAACTTCACTGTACAAAAACAAATTAAGGGGTTCTGGTTCTCCTACACACCCAGAATTTATACACAAATCTTTCAAATGTCCTGTACAAGAAACGAGCAGCTCTACTCCAAGGATCTGACTTGGAATAGGAAGGGCCTTGGTGCAGCTCCTTCATTTTATAGAGGAGAAAGCTGAGGCTTAGGTAGAGAAGTCAGATGAACCGCCCAAAGTCATACAGGCCGTTTAGGTAATTCAAAGAGAACTTAAAGTCAATGTAATGTAGAGTTTTCATTTTTAAATGAACAAAGCGAGCTCTGGAGGGACAAATGAGTCCCTCATGGTAAGAATGGGAATTCTAAAGTAGCGGAACTAGAATCCGGTACTGTCTGGTACCCTGACTCCCAAGACTGAGGCTCTTTGCACTGCCTCTAATGAAGAAGAAGCTCAGCTGTGGCACCCTACAATCCCACCCCAGACAAGTCTTCATCTTCCAATTTTTGCTTTTCGTTCTTTCTCTCCCTCTTCCCCCATCCTACTCTCTGTGCCTAGCCATTCGCCCTAGAAAAACAAAGGAGATTAAAAAAAAACCCCCTACGGTCCAAACTCTAATAGCAACTGCAGCCCAACAGTAGTAAGCCCATTACCACGCATTTAAGACACCCTTCTGCTTTAAAAAAAAAAAATTGTACAATAAGATCCTGTTTCTAACTGTTAAGGTCATGACAGCACACGCTTACCACGTATTTATTTTTCCCCGTGTTATTAGCTTACCCCTTGCAAGACTTTCGTTATAGCTCATTAATACCTAAAAATTGCGGGTAAATCATTCGAGTTGTGGAAGGGCTCGTCTTTGCAGTATAATAAAAATTCACTGGGCAAAGTACTGAAATATTTAGCCTACATAAGAATAGAGGCCAACAAAGGCACTCTAATAGCAAGATTTATATACCATATGCAAATTATAAACGATTATTATTTAATAACTAATATCCTCTAAGAAACAGCCCTTGGCTCTCCATTCCCCAATTTCTTAATAATAATAGCTAGCATTTCTACAACACTTCTAAGGTTTGCAAAGAGCTTTATGAATGTTATTTTGTCCTCACAACAACCCTGAGAGGTAGGTGCTGTTATCACCCCCAATTTAGTGATAAAGAAACTAAAGCAGACAGACTTTAATTGACTTGCATAACTAGGAAGTGTCTGAGGCCAGATTTTAACCCAGTACTCTATCCACTGGCCTAGCAGCCTCATTTAAGGACAAAAGAGTACTTATTGTGTGCTTAAAGAAGTAAAATTGCAATTACTTAGTATTCAACGATTTGGACTTTTCACAAAGTCAAGCCACTTATCCCCCCACCAAAAAAAAAAAAAAGAAGTAATTAGTGAGATTTTACCCTGATTATAAATAGCTGGACACAGAGTAGTAACAAAGATGAATCCTGAGTGCAAAGTTAGCATGGACTTGAAATCAGGGTCACCAAAGCACTGTCCTTAATGAGCTGTGTGCTAGGACTGAAAGGTCAGCTGTCACATGGCAAGAAACATCTAGAAACTAAGAACAGAGGCCAACGTGAAGGGTTTGTGGAGAAGACTGGAAGCCATTCCCAATCTGACCTATCAGGCCTATTTTGCTTTCCTCCCTTCCCTCATGAAGACTACGGTCCAGCCTCTCCCCTCCTGAACAGTTCTGGGTCTCTGTCTGACCCTTCACCTCCTCCCCCATGATCTTATGAGGGCCTATAAATGTTTTCATAAATAATTTTAAACTAACAAGTTCAATCAATGGAGCGCAACTGAAAAGGCAGTGGTAGTCTGGCAGACACCTCTGGACCAGGTCAGCCTTCAAGGATCTCCAGATGGACATCTCAGATTTCAGGCGCTGCCCCTACCTGCCCCAAAGGCCCAAGGGCCCCAGCCCCCTGGTGAAGCAGAAGGCCAGTCTGCCTTAGCTACTGGCAGCACTAGGTGAGCCTTGTTCTATTCCTCTAAGGGCCTTAGGAACTTACATTCTATTGAGGGCATATGTAAGTATACACAAAAATAAATACCAGCTAGGTAGGAAGGGGGTATAAAGGAAGGCTCTCTGTAAGAGGGGGCCACAGATCTGCCTCTTGAAGAAAATGGGGGATCCTTGAGACAGCGACAAAAAAGAAAAGCATTCCAGGTGAGAATAGGTGAATGTCTCACCTCCTTTCTGGCTCCCTTTTGGACATGGTCTTCGCCCACTAGAATGTAAGCACCTCGAAGGCAGGGTCTGTCTTGCCTGGCACCATTCAAGTTAAGGCACCACGTAACTCGGGAGAGGAGAAGCCAGCATGTAATCAACAAGGGGTGAGTAGCACAGTATCGTGTGTGGAGTTTTCATTCCCATAAGAACCTTTCTTGGGAATGATCATGATAATCAGCAAAGGAAAACGATTTGATGCAATAACAGGACAAGCACTTACTGTGTGTGTGCTGGGCACTGTGCTGAGTGCTAAGCATAAAAGGGCCAGGGTGGAACTGTCCGCCCCTCCAGGAGCTTACACTCTAACTGGGAGGGCAGCATGTCCATATCGGGGTGGGGGTAGGGGTGAAGGCGGGTGTGCATAAACACACACATGTATAAAAAAAACACCAGCAGCCAGTAGATGGGCAAATGTCCCAAGTACAAGATGGGCATCACAGTAAGAACCTCAAACTTGGAGTCAAGAGACCCAGACTTAGCAAGGGCCTAGATGTGTGATCTTGGAAAGTCATTTACCTCTAAGTCTCAATACGCACACACTGTTTACCTCCTGCCTCTCTAACCTCAATGTATCCTGTGATGCTCAAAGAAGTTAATGTCTACAAATGTTATTCTTATCACTACATACAAATTCACTATTATTGCCCAATTCTAAGACTCTTCAATACTGTATATGCAACCTTTTTAGAATATCTACAGTGAAGATATTTCTGTGAAAGGGAAAAAAGTTATATAACTTCTCTATGTTTATTATTATTAATGTCAACAGCAATAGCTAGCATTTCTATAGCGCATTAAGGTTTGCAAAGCCCTTTACATATCCTCACAACAGTCCTGGGAGGTAGATCTGTGCTATCTTTACCTGCATTTCACAAATGAGGAAAATGAGGCAGACAGAGTGAAGTCTTGCCCAGGGTCACACGGTCCATATTTGCACTGAGGTCTTCCTGACCGGAGATCACCCTCGCACTGTGCACCGTGGCACCACCTAGCTGCCTCTGAGTACTAGGGTAGTACAGGCCTAACTTCCGAGATCAACCTAAAGATTTAGGTTCCTAAAAACTTTACCTGACACAAAATCGGGCTGAACCTAAGCGGTGATTCTGAGGAAGTCAAAGTGGGCTCCCATTCTAAAGTGACAAAAGCTCATTTAGATTCACAACTGTTTACACAAAACCACGGTCAGCTACAATGTTCCTATGTTACAAATAGATGATGAATCAAGGAGTTGAATGAAGGAATGAATGAATCTAAAGCTGGGATTCTCAACCTAGGATCTGTGAACTTTCCAAAAAAAAACCTGTTATAATTGTTGCTTTTTCTGCAATTGTCTATTTTATTTCATAAATTTAAAAATGCTCTTCTAAGTAGCTTGAGGGGAATGCCAGAGAGGCATTGACAAAAAGGCTAAGAACACCTGGGGAGAACTTTCTTCTGTCTTCCTAAAGAAAAAAGAAGGGGGAGGGGCTTTTGAGTGGAAAGAATTTCAAATTTCTTAGGATATCTAAGTTTCAAAGTTATATTTTGTTTCAGTGCTAAATGTTTCAAAACAAATGAATGTTACAAGTTGAGACCTCTGTCATGTACAAATTCTTTGCAGATCTATCACCCATGTTTAGCTGACAGATTCTGACACCAACTACACTTTGTATCTTTCTTGTACAACCAGTCCAATGCAAACTGGTTGTTCTCCATGAATGCACTAGATTGAGACGTACTCTCCAAGTCCAATTCAAATAATGACCTACTTTTATCATATCCAGGCATCTCTGAGACTCAGAAAAAGGCCCACTTTTCACTACACTCGAATGACCCTAAGCAAGCTGTAAGAAAACAGGCCAGACATTCTGTTCTTTACAGAAACTACTAGTACCACTGGGAATACTCAATAAATAAAAGTTACAGTAAATGGTAAAATGTTAAGTTTTCAATAATCATTTTTAGATTATTCGTCCAATACAATGGTCTTGAAAAACTGTTAAGATTTGCAGGATCAAACAACTTATTAAAAATCTAAGAGGGTTTTTCCCTATCAAGTAACATGCTTCTGTATACAATTCTGAATACTACTCGAGGCCCACAATAGCTGAGTTTGAAAGGGTGGCTGCCCTGTGTCGGATCCCCCAGCCAGAGACTAGGCCCAGCTCCCCCGTTACTCCCAACAACGTGGCTTGGGCATCTCTCCTTTTCTCACTTTTGATAAGGGCCTCATTACAGATGCCCCACAGGGCTGTGAGGAGTGCAAGGCTGCTGAACCACCCAGTACTGTGTAAAGATGTATTATGGGCCAAAGGCATTTTCAAGCACTCAGGCAGCCTCCTTTAAAAGGGTGAAAATCAAAGCCAAATGCCTCCTGGAACACAGCAATGTGGGAATTCTGACATTTTTTGTTTTAACAGCAGAGACTCAGTAAGAAACAAAAAAAAATCCTTTTTTTCAAAGTGCAGGCTCTTAACCCCAGCCCCCAGCTGGGTAACAATGCTCTGGCCAGAGGGAAGATTAAGTCTCAAATAAAAAACTTCATATTCCAGCAATATAAAATATTATTTCAATAAGAAAAGCATTTTGAACCTTATAGAGATGAGCACAGATGATGAGAAAACACATCACTGTCCAGATTCCTAAATATTACAATGAAATGACAGAGAATCAGCAAATAGATGGAAAGCAATTCCCCCACCCCACTCCACACCTGACAGCAGCTCCGTAGCCCCACTTCATGCCTGCCATGCCCTGAGAGATGGCATGTTCCCAAGCGGAGCTCAAAGCCAGGATTCGCCTGGGCTTTTTCCCTTCTCATCTCCCGGATAACCTTAAACAAAAATCCGAAGGCCCAATGAGGAGAGTCAGGTTGCCTATTTCCATGCCAGGACATCTGTTTCAAAATGTTCTGTGAGCCTGATACCTGAAAGGCGACCTGCGCAAACTCAAAACTCCTAAGCACGTTTCACAAGACTTTGCTCTCATCCACCCGAAGCCCATCAGCTTCAACTCCTGCTTGACATTACTGTGGCTGGGCAAGCCCACCTTCCTGAGGCATGCAATACTTGGAGGCCACGGGCCTATTCTGCCGAGCTGAAAGGACCATTCTGTGCTTCTCAGATGGCTCTAGTCCCTCCTGATCTGTTCAAGTATGAAACAGTAGCTACACTGTCTGACACAAACGCGATCCGTCTGCTCACTACTGAGCGAAGTGTATTCCCTTCTCGCTTGAAAACCGATACTATACTGGGTTAACCCTTAATCACACAACTGTCCTTCTCCAGAAGAGTGAGACCTGGAGTTAGAAAGCAGCTATAAAGATTGTCACCACCACCCCACCCCATCTCACTGGACTCTGGGCTTCTTTTGCCCCTGTGGACAGGAACCCTGGGCTAAGCAAAAATATATCCGGTGTCCTTCCCCACACTAGAGGCCTACCTAAGGCACCACTATTCCCAAGAGGTCCAGGCAAGATCTCACTCTTGACGTCTTGGCTGCCTTTCACTGATGTAATCATGGCATGAAGCTTTGAAATCTGATCCTGGGATAGGCCATTCCCTTCCAAGTGTCTATCACTGCTCCCTGGTGAGTCAGCTTCTGGCCTGCTTCCAAACTGCTTTTTGTGAAGTTTATCATGAAATCACACTTCTAGAGTTGAAATGGTGACCCAAACTCTCCACTTCAGAATGCTCTCTCGCAGTCTCTTACGCTCAAGGCTGGAGCATCCAATATACATGGCTAGCATACAAAAGCAAGTGAAATCAACAGTACAGTGAGATTTGCCTTGTACTAGATTAACCAACAGACTCTGTTCCTGTGTTTCTCAGGAAGCTTCTACAGAGCCTACTAATCACTGCGCTTGGCAGATTTTATGTTCACAAGACAGTTTAAAGGTTCTGGATGTCTTTGAAGAGTTTGATGAGAGTTAGAGTGGGTGGTTCAGCTAAAGGGTGTGGAGTCCAAGGAGCCTGAGATTCCCATGGTCTCTTTTCAGACTATAAGCATCTTTAAAAAGGAAGCCTGTTCTATTTAGAGAAAAGAATTAATGATCATTTCACTGAGGTGGAAGAGAAAAGAGAGCCATCAGACTAGATCAGAAGTTGGAAGAGTTCTACAATCAGCCTTCCTATATAAAGCACAAGAGTAATATTTTCAAAATATGGTATATCAAAATAGAGTGAGACTGGCCTCAAGTTCAAGACCTGGATTCAAGTGCCACCTCTTGACAGATCTTGGATATGCCACCCTACTCAAGTCACTTCTTTGCCCCAGGCATTTCTCTGAGAGCAAAAAAAAAGGCTCCTCAGGTGTGATCTACATGGCAGAGAATTCCTCACTGGGAGCTCCCAGGATTGAGGAAATAAAAAATACACGGGATAAACACGTCTATGATTAAGCCCCCTTCAAAGGCACCAGCTCTTTCCTAAGAAGTAACGATGAAGCCATGGTCACCTCTGGAGCCGAAGCTGCGAATGAACCAGTTTTTTCCATGTTGTTCACCAGTACAAGGATTTCTGATGGCTTCTCCAAAACTAACTGACATATGGATTACTGCAAGAGCCAGAACATCTGAAGAATCTCACCATAACTGAAAATATGCAATAAGGTATCCAAAATATAAAACCCACATTTAGTTGTTTTAATACTTAAAATAAAAAAATTTGCCTCTAGTCAAAAAAACATAAAGTTTGAAGACTGGAAATCCTAGCCCAGAAAATTTATTTCAGAAAGATTACTTCAGAGTAACTACCAAGCAGAAGGTAAAATATGTTTGCAACCTAGTTATTCTAACGGCAACATAAAATGAGTAAAAAGCAACCAGCTTAAGCTAAATGAACATGTCTAAAGGTACACTTATTATAATAACAGCTCACACTTAGAAAGCCCTTAGAATTACCAAGTGATTTATACCCAAAATCCCTCACAACAACCCAGTAAGACTTTGATAAACAAGGTTATCACTGAACCCATTTCACAGATGAGGAGACAAGGTTCAGAGAAGCTAGCTGGTCTCAGGCCACACAGATTAGGGGCTCCAGCAGAATACCAGCCCATTATGGCATTCATCACCCATACAACCCACCCTCCCTCATTCACTTGACAGGCTCTGGCCCTAAGGAAATTCATGGCACAAAGAGAAAGGCAAAAGCTACCATCCCAGGGCCTTGGGCCAACTCTCTCTACTGCCTCTGGCGGTCAGGAGGCATTCTGACAGCCTCTCCTGGGCACTGCCCATAAAGAAGATCAAGCAAAAATATCTGAACCCTTAGTTGGCCATAAGCAAGATTTTTCACACATTGATTCCATTGAACCACTTTAATAAGATTCTTGACTTTGAATTTTGAAAAACTATATTGGAAGAGGAAACTCAAATGTGGCAGGAGACAAGCAGCAGCTTAGACCTACAGCAAACACTTAAGAGCCTCCATTCTGTAAAATGAGGGCGCCTGTCAAGCCATTCCATAACCCTTCATACACACTGGGCACTCAGAAGTTTGCTGACTGATTACATTCTTCACTTCAGAATAACTTCTCTTTTTGGCCCACAGCCTGAAGGGACAGGATAGTGCAGTGGAAAGTCGACTCGCTGGATGTGGAATCAGAAGAGCTGAACTGAGCCCAGGATCAGGCAAAGTGAGTGACAGCAGACTGTGGGCAAGGCACAAGGCTGTAGCCACTCTGTTCCTCTACAGAACAAGAACATTACTCTGGGGAAGAGGTCTCCACAGACCCTTCCTGCTCTAAATCCTGTGGTCCTTCGATCCTCTGGTTTGGGCCACAGCTCTGAGGATCCAAAACTCAGCTTCCCAGGCCTGGGCCGGGCCCTTAGGATAAGCCCAAGAGTTAAGAACCTATGAGGGGATAAATATAAGGTTTCACAATACAAGCATGCTTCTACTTAGTCGCTGAGTAATAAACGTTAAATCCAAGGGAGAGAATTTACTCAATTTGCAGAGAGAAAGTGAGCGACTAACCTTAGAAGGTGCTTTTGTGCATTCACAAAACATCTTTTTTTTTTTTCTGGAGGGGAGAGGGCAGGGCTTGGGGTTAAGTGACTTGCCCAAGGTCACACAGCTAGTAAGTGTGTCAAGTGTCTCAGGCCACATTTGCACTCAGGCCCTCCTGACTCCAGGGCTGGTGCTCTACTCACTGCACTACCTAGCTGCCCCCCACAAAAACACATCTGACAAGAAAAAATCTAAGTTCAGCAGAATCACAGAATTTCCGAGTCAGATCATCCAGTCCAACCTCTCTTCACACATGCTAATGTCCGTCATACAGCTCAACAAACACAACGCTATCATCTGGAGGGACCTGAAATAAGAAGGAAAGTGCGCCCAGCAAGTTCTTCTGCTAATGGTAAGCACTTAGTACTACGATGGAGGTGAAAAACACTCCCAAGTTCAAAAATGCCCAACTTTGAGATTTTCTGCACATCTGCTCTTAGGAAGACCGTTAAACTGCTATTTGGTAGCTCTAGAGACACTTATCCAAACACCTCCCAATCAGCTGATCCTCACATTGGGGTCTGAAAGGATTAGCCTAGATTCCAGGCCAGAACAAAAAACAACAGTCTACTGTACTGTACTCTAGGATGCAGAACAACCTATGGTCCATCTCTAATCCACAAGCCAGCCCGGCAGGAATGTCAGCAGTGGGCAGAGCAGAACTGACCTCCAAAAGTAAACCTTGCAAAAAAGATAGCTTGGCTCTTTCTCCATGGTGAAGAGATGCAGCATCTCACTAGCTCTCTGTTGATAATAGGTAGGTGGCAGGACATTCGGTGTGGAGGGAGAAAGAGGATAATCTAACAGCATTTTAGGGCTGGTTCCCAATAACCTCAGGTCAATGTAAGGAACAGGCTGAAAGGGGCCAGGAACTCAAGGGGCCACAAGCAAGTCACCTCCTCGTCCCTGGAACGGCTCCCTCCTCTAGGCTAGGATGGCGCAGAGCAGCCGAGCTGGGCCATTCTATGCTTAAGATTCTAACAATGGCAACTGAGAAAACTAGTCAGCTTGAACTTTCCCCAAATAAACAATGTTTGTTTAGACTTTTACAAGCACTTGGACCACGTTCCACCATCTGAATGGAGAAGAAAAGAAGGCTAAGAATGCAAGCTTCAAGGACCTACCAAAAAGTCTGAGTGAAATATTCAGTGTGCTAAGAGGCTTGGTAGGCAAAACTAAGGCTTTGGGCTTTTTTAAAGCGTTTGCTTTGACAGTTTATGCTACAAAATGGTCTTTGTGGAGCAGACTGTTCCATCCTACTTCCAAAGGATTTTTAAATAAAGTTCACTAAGTAAATTAATTAAAAATACTAAGACAGTTACATACGGCTTTATATGGCATGCTCTGTGAAGGCCAGAACCAGAAATGACTATTTCACCAGAAATAAAATTCACTGAGGTAATTCAGCTTTCCTAGGCAAAACTAGACCTGCCCAGAACCACCAAGTAGGGGAGAAAGGATCAGAGGGAGCATTTGAAGCCAGGCCCTCTAACTCTAGAATGGATGCCCTTTTACACCTGCTTCTGTCTTTGCTCCAGCCTCCCATTCCCTGATCCTGTCCCTTTCCCGGATCCTGTCCCTTTCCCCCTCCTCAACTTGTCCCTTCAATCATCCCCTCACTCTCCCTAATTTTCACTCTCCATTTTCATCTGTTACAGAATCCACAACTCCCTAATACTCTCCTCTCCTCTCTCACACTGAGCCCACACAGCCCATCAGCTGCTACATCTTGTCATTTCTGTATCCACGACATCCTCTTGTATACACATCAATAGCCACTCTTCTGGTTCAAGCCCTCTAAGCAGGTCACCCCCTATGCTAGAAACCCTAAATAGCTCCCAAATAGCATCTCTCAGGCCAGCAGGCCCCTTCCTAGCTTCTTAGTCTTCTCACACAGACACCAGCTTATCTGCTGCTCCTCACACAGTATACTCCCATCTCTGGTCTGGATAATCTCTATCCCCACCCCAAGCCTGGAACACTCCCTCGCCTCAGCCTCTCAGAAGTACTGACTTCCTTCAAGGAGCCTTCTCAATCCCCCCAGTCGCTAGTGCCTGACATGATCTTGTATGTACTTTGTTAGCATTCTGCACATACCTATTTATGTATATATGCTGTCTCCCCCACCTCCACTCCAAAAGAATGCAGGCTCTTTAAAGGCAAGGTATCTCCCCTACCCGAATGACACAACACCTGGTACACATGAAGCACTTAATAAATGCTTACTGACAGATAGACTGAATATATTCTGGACACTATCATCAGATGAATCTTCATTTTGCAACTATGTTGATCAAGTCACTCCCAGAACCAAAATACTCCAATGGTTCAGAGGTAAGAGAAGAAAGTTCAAAATGCCTAGTCGATTCCAATACACCTTTTCCAGCCTCATTTCCCACTACTCTAAGTTCATAAACTCTTAGTTGTAGGGAGACGGTCCTTCAAACATGCCTCTTTGTCCCTTTACTTATGTATTTTCTCCTTATGTGGAATGCTAACTCACACTACCCCCTCCCCATTTAACGCTCTCTAAATCCTAGCCAACCTCCAAGATTCAAATTGTACCACCCTACTAATCCAAAGTCATGCGGCCCTCTTCTGAACTATGACTCCCCACTGTTGGATCTTTCCACCCTGCTCTAGACCCTGCTCACATTCCTCGAGACCTCTTCAAGCAGGCCCAGCTCTTCCTTCTGCAGCTCCCCCCAGCCTTGGAAACCACACATTAGGAGCAGTCTCCACCCTGCAACTACTCTCTCTGATCAGAGGCCCAAATCTTCCATTTAGGGAGGATGCCCAGGCCAACTACGTCTCATTCCTCTCTAAGATGCTCAACAGACATCCTCTAACAAGCCCCAGCTCTTCATCCTAAGGCTCCCTCTAGCCTTAGAACTCTACCCATAGGAAAAATCCTCTGCCCCTACAGATCTCTGCCTTGATTGGATGGATCCCAGACCCTCCATGTCAGAAAGAGCCTAGGCCCAGAATGCCCAGTTGGTGATGAATTCTTTGGTCTTCTAACCCAAGAAAAAAAAATACGGTTCTAAGTTTTTCAAGGGTTGCTTCCATTTCTAAAGTGACTGAGGCAGTGGCAGACAAGAAGGCCAAGGGTATCTGCTAGGAATTGAGGGTTTTAGACTATATCTAGAAACAATAAATTAGCTCTTAGAAAGTACCATGGGAGGGGAGCCAAGATGGCAGCTGGAAAGCAGGGACTTGCTTAAGCTCTCCCCCATAATCCCTCGAAACACCTGTAAAAAAATGGCTCTGAACAAATTCTAGAGCTGCGGAACCCAAGAAATAGCAGAGGGAAACAGGTCTCCAGCCCAGGAGAGCCTGGATGGTCGCCGGGAAGGATCTGTCTGCTGGGAGCAGAGCACAGCCCAGCATGGGCCGCCCCAGGACATACCAAACCCGGAGTTAGCCGGCAAAACAGGCCCTAGGGCCATGAATCATTGAACTGTGGCAGTTACCAGACTTCTCAACCCATAAACGCCAAAGACCACAGAGAAGGTTAGCGGGAAACTGCAGGATCAAGTTTAGAGCAGTCTGGCCACCAGTCCTGGGGGTGGCAGAGGTGCTGCAGTGGTGGCGGTGACAGCAGCAGGAAGCTCTTAAGGCTGCTTCCAGAGCTCCAGTGTCAGCTGCTTCCTGAGTTCCTGGCTCACACAGTGGGAGGAATCTAGCAGATCAGAGGGGGAATGCAAGGAGAGCTTTGTGGGCACAAAGGAAGGTTCTCTTGCTGTACCCTGCTTGGATCTGGACCGTAGTCCTCATTGGTGGTTCCTGAGGGAGGAGGAGCACTGCTGTGACAGAGCCTGGGGTGACAGTGGAGTAGAAGTAGCTCTGAAAAAAGAAGTGCTTGGACCCTAAAGCTTGGGACAAAGTACTCTCTACTCTACAACCAGTCACACACTGACAGAAAGCTCAAGGGTCAAGTAGTTGGCTGGGAACATGAACAGGCAGCGAAAACAAACTCAGACCCAAACTCAGACTCAAACTCTAAATTCTTTTTGGTGACAAAGAAGAGCAAAACATACAGCCAGAAGAAGTCAACAAAGTCAAAAAGCCTACATCAAAATCCTCCAAGAAAAATATGAATTGGTCTCAGGCCATGGAAGAGCCCAAAAAGGATTTGGAAAAGCAAGTAAGAGAAGTGGAAGTAAAATTGGGAAGAGAAATGAGAGAGATGCAAGAAAACCATGAAAAACAAGTCAAGGACTTGCTAAAGAAGACTCCAAAAAATACTGAAAAAAATAACACCTTAAA
>CM053622.1:9873395-9907965 GCA_028646595.1 Phalanger gymnotis
GGCATCTTACTCCACAGGAATGTAAGGGGAAGGGGATAAAAAAGGAGGGATGACAGGAAGGTAGATAGGGGGAGGAGGTAATCAAAAGCAAACACTTTTGAAAAGGGACAGGATCAAGGGAGATAACTGAATAAAGGGGGACAGGATAAGATGGAAGGAAATATAGTTAGCCTTTCACAACATGAGTATTGTGGAAGTGTTTTACATAATGATACATGTGTGACCTATGTTGAATTGCTCGTCTTCCTAGGGAAGATGGGTGGGAAGGGAAGAGGGGAGAGAATTTGGAACACAAAGTTTTAAAAGCAGATGCTCAAAAAAAAAGTTGTTTTTGCATACAGCTGGGAAACAGGATATATAGAAATAGGGCATAGAAATGTATCCCGCCCTACAAGAAAGTAAGGGGAAAGGGTATGTGGTAGGGAGAGTGGGTTGACAGAAGGGTGGGCTGACTGGGGAACAAGGCAATCAAAATATATGCCATCTTGGAACGGGGGGGAGGGTAGAAATGGAGAGAAAATTTGTAACTCAAAATCTTGTGGAAATCAATGTTGAAAACTAAAATATTAAATAAAAATGATAAAATTTTAAAAAAAAAGAAAGTACCATAAATCTGAGATCCTCATCCAATGAGCAATGTAACCTAGATATGCTGCACCAAGTGGAGGAACAGAACACCAACCTTATAGTTGGCATTATCAATGAAATGGCAGATAAAGAAAGGCATGGCGCAGCTTCACCAAATATACAGGGCACTTTGAAGGGCTTACAAAGGACTTTCCTCACCACATCTCTGTCAGGTAGGCAGCATAAATACTACTGTTCTCATTTTACAGATGAGGAAGCTGAGGGCTCTAACAAGGATGACTGGCCTGTGGATACAGTCAGCAAATGTGCTTGCTGAAGGCAGAGGATTTGCACCCAGGATCTGCTCCTGACTCAAAGACCAGAGTTCTCTCCACTATGAGGTGCTGCCTCTCCATGGAAGGATGTCTCACAGCTTCTCCTTGGGTAGAACTGGGTTAACTGCATATCTAAAGGCAATGAGAATCAACATTTCATGACCCCTTCCGTGAACTACTTGGTCATAGTTCTGTACTTGAAATACCACAACGAAAATGACTGTTGCTTATATGTGAATATTTTGTGGCAGAGACCATGGGGATCAAGAAATTCTGTGAAGAACTGTTGAGAAGCTACAAATTAAATAATAGACTTCAAAAGATTTAGAGCCAGGAGGGATCTTCAAGGCCATGGAGTCTAATAATAATGATGATGATAATAACAGCACATTTATATAGCATTGTAAGGTTTGCAAAGTGTTTTATGTATATTGTCTCACAATATACCTACCCTGCAAGGTAGGTGATTTTATGGGGAAACTAAGGATAAAAGCTATCCAACCCTATTATCTTGATATTTTAATTTAAACTTTAATACTTGGTAACTTCAAAACAAAGGTAGGAGGGGATGGTGGAAAAAATGGCTCAGGTCAAAGAAATAAGAGAGTTCAAAGGCTTATAGACCACACAATTGGGAGGTTCTGAACATGATGAGCTGCAAGACAGTATAGCAGATGAAACTGACATGTATTTAACAAAGAGAAAACGACTGGTTATTGACACGGAAGTCATTTCTGAATCAGCTGTCTGTGTACTGTCAGACCAACTTGTTAGAGCAAAGTTCAAAATCCAGACCAAATTAAAAAAAACGGTGCACATTTAAAGCAACTCTAGACTGCCCTATTTTAAAAAGCTGCCGCCACATATAAAAAGAAGTTGTATTAAAGGCCAGACATCAGCACCATTTCCTGGAGAAGTGTGACCAACATAAATCATTCACAATAACAGGCAGATCAAGAGACCAGAAACCAGCTAAGTCAGTGAACATTCCTTAACAAGACAACTGAAAGACAGTTCTCATGCCAGCAGTGGGGTCCAAGATGAAACACCAAAACCAGACATCAGGATCCCTGTGGCTACATACTGACCTAGAAAACTACCTATTAACATTACCTATGTATAATCATATTTTTTCTTGTCTTCTTAAACCTTTTCCAATGATATTTTAATGTGGTTCGGGTTACACTCCAGAGTGCTGTAGGCTATGGGCTAGACACCTCTGGTCTAGAATACTCCTTTGTTCGAAAACTCTTGTAGGAAGATGACAAAAGACGATGAACAAATAATCTCCTCAAAAACAGTACCAGGAAAAACAAGTTGAGGCAAAATTATCCCAACATCATTTAAAGACCAACTGAAAGGAAAATAAACTAAAGGTATGAAGATTCCTAGAAGAAACTTCTTCCACATCAATAAGTTTGTCCTCTAAAATCATGGTCCTCGATGACCTGTATGAGGAAACAGAAATGGAGTGAAGAATATAAAGACAGCTCCACAGGGAGGTCTGTGGGGGAGGCAACCCAACTGAGGGAAGGTCAATTCTCAAGCTTATCTGAAAGAGGGAGGAAACTTAAAGCTTGAGAAAAAACTTGACATTTTTACTCCAAGTGAGGCAAGCAGCAAGTAAGAAAATCTCGCTAAATCTGACCCATATGCCTGCTTTCCCATATATACAAAATGATGACAATAATAACCTATGTGTGTGGAAGGTATGCCCAATGAAAAGCACAAGATAGGAACAGGCGGGCTTTCCCAAACCATCAGCCATAACGAAGCACAGATTTATACGAAGGCTGAAAGGTGCAAAGAATCCACAATCCCACTGCACTTGTTTTCTGACTATTAGTAAAGTAAAACTGTCACTTTTTAAGGCTGTCCTCCAAGGTATATGTCATTTCAACAAAGGTGCCTGCTACCATCACGGAAGGGGTCCAGCACAAAAATGCAGAACAGATTATCCACAAATGAGGGGTTTTTAACTGTTGCCCCTCCACCCTTGGCAGTCTGGTGAAGCCTTATGGATACCTTCTCATAATCATGTTCAAAAATGTATAAAATGAAATACATGAAGATTCCAAAGGAAACTGATTATACTAAAATATAGTTACCAAAAAAAATTTTTAAGTTCAAGCCCCTAGGGTAAGAACCTCTGCTATAGATGATGAAGATGCTTCCATTTGTGGGTGACACTGTGTGGGCTGCCACCATCCCTAAGCCTCTGAAAGACCTCGGAAACAGGGGCCATAGATCACTCAAAATCATTTGGTCTCATTCTCGAACCAGAGGAAAAAAAAAAGCCCAATAAAGAATTCTTATTGTCTAGACTATGCTGTGCAGCTGAATGAACAATCCCTAGAGCTAATCCATCAGTCTATCTCTCTCGGACAGACAATAGACAATGAGCTAGACCCAGAATACAAAAAGAGGAGAGGAGGCTGGAGTGCCCTCAAGTGCTTTTAACGACCTCAAGCTTCTCTCTAAAACAAAGGCCCAACTTCTTAATAACAACACTCTACTGACTGGTGATGCTGTGTGGCTGAATCACAGAACATGCCAAGATCTCCAAAGGATTCAAGATGAGGGTCCCCCAAAGGGCAAAGGAAAGGTACAAGAAAACTGCAGCACATCACCTGGGAAGAATTGTGCAAGACCCAAAGTGTAAAGGCTGTCGTGGAGAACCGAGTAACTAGAAAAGAAGGGGCCTGCCATGGGCTGGAAGCAATGCATGTTCCACGGCAGGGCTTCACAGATATGCCTGAAACATCGAAGAGTGAAAGGATGGACTCCCTAGGGAAGAGCTGAGGAGGAACAGTGACCACAGGATGTGAAGGCGGGCTAAGCTTCAATCTGTGCCAGGAGAGGGAATACCCGAATCGATAAGACCAGACGGCCATCAAATAAGGATCAAAGCTTCCCTGGCACCTAACACACAGCAGGCATTTAATACGCTTTTTTAATGAATTGAATTACAGAAGTCAGATGAGAAAGAAACTATAGGATTCAGGCATGCAGAAAAAAAAAGCTTCATTGAAAAAGCAGCCATTTGAGCCTGGACTGAATGATTGGGTTAAGACGCAAACAGGTGATTTGGGGCAAGGAAGCATGCTGTGGAGTTGACCAAGCACAGGGAACAACTGAAAGCGAAGCTTGTAAGAGGAAATGAAGGAGTGAGCTGAGGAGATACCCGGCAAGCAGACGCTCCATATCTGACTGAGATGGCCTAGGAGTCCAGGACTTTCCCACCATATGGCAGCAATATCTGAGGATTCACCATGTTAGGAAGCAATGATTTCTCATCTTAGGCCACAAGAAATTCCCTTTGAACATGAATACTAATGAAGATTGACACAAAATGCTATAACTTACAAAGAAAAAACCCTGATCTGTTCAAAAAGAAAACTAAAATCAAGCATTTTTTAAAAAGTACCTGGCTCCAAAGCCACAGCATCAGCCAGGGATGGGAAACGTTACCTAAGAAAGCGAGTTCCTGGCCCTGAAATTTAACATTTAGCATCTAACGTGGCAATGCACTCTAAGTCATCTGCATTTCCTTCGGTCAGGTCCACAAGGCCTGACCGTGTGCCAGGCACTGTGCTAAGTAGGGCGAAACACAAAAAAGTAAAAACACAGCTATCAGAGCTCACCTAATGGAGGAGGCAAAATGGAAAGCAGAAAATTGAGAGAAAACATACACTCTTAAGAGACGGAGGCCACTTCTGAGAGGCAGGCACAAATGGCTGATAAGGCAGGGAGACCCGGACGGGCCTTCTTGAAGAAGACCCATCCAAACACCTCCTCTTACTGTCTTCAATTTCTGCCTCCATTAATGGAAGCATGAAGCAGGGCCAAGCATACGCAAGCTTCTAAAGATAGCATACTATCTTCAGACCCTTTTTCTAGTGTCCTGCTAATCATTCTCCCATAAACATTTGCAACCTTCTATATCAATGGGGTGCAAACTATTAGTAAAAAATGAAGCTCTAATTACAAGCACTTAAAAACAAGGAAACTGTATATTACTTACTCATTCCTAAAATAACCAAAATGAGCAGAGTTATTTATGATGGATTCGCCTAAGGACTTTATATTAACATCAGAGCTTTCATGCTGGGCAGTCACTATACTCCTGTTTTGTGGTATACTGCACACCCAGTTTGCCATGAATTCCACTTGATACACAAATGAAATATATAAAATATACAAAACCAGGTCTAAAATGCTTATAAATGCTAAGTGGAAGACACTCTGCTAAGCTCCAAGACAGGAAAATAAACAATGTGGTGCCCAAACTCAAGTTTAAATTCTATTGGCGGGGAGAGAGGGGCGGGGGAGGCATAACAGAGGAATTCAAATAGGTAGAATATGATAGAGGTCAGCAATGCCATATGAACATCTGAGGAAGAATTCCGCCATTTCAGCCATTTCAGCTAGGAGGGACTTCAGAGAGTAGGTGAAGTTAAGCCAAGCCTTGAAGGAAGAAAGGAGAAGAGTGCATTCCAGGCATCCTGCAAATGCCCAGAGGTGCATGTGAAGTCAGGCAACCACTTCACAGCCAAACAGAAGCACAGCATATGAAAAGGGGTAATGGGAAGGAAGGCTGGCCCAAGAATTAAGGAGGCCTTTACATGCCAGACCAAAGAGCCTGTATTTTTATCCAAGAGGGAAAAGGAAGTCACCAAGAAAAGTGAAACATGGAGGAGTAATGGAAAAATCCCAGGATTCAGTGGGGGCTGCTAGCTGTGCAGCAGTGGGTGACCACGTCCCTTTCCTCAATCTGTGAGACTCAGGCTGATGTTGGCACTGCACTTCTGGCAGAGTAAATAAAGCCTCCAGTCTCACTGCAAGCCCAGCTCAGAGGGTGGCCCAGGACAAGGCTCTTCACCCACCGTGTTTTAGCAGCAACGGGAAATGCTTCAAGTTGCAGAGAAGAGCCATCCACCTCAGCAAAGGGAATTCCTTACTGGGGGCTCCCTACACCAATGAAATCCAAGACTTTGGCATTATGCCATAGTCCTGAGAAGCTGTGATTATGTAGGACTAAACTCTTCTGTCTTGGCACCACTACCTTGGATCCTACAGAGGAGGCATCAGATTGCCATATAAAGACCAGAAAGCAACCTTAACCCTTGGTGAAGAGAGTAACCCAAAGAGAATGAAGGCTTCCTCTCAAAGAACAGATGCTGGTGACTATCCATGGCAACCCCTCAGCCCTTGTCTGAACACCAAGTAACGTCCCGAGTTGATGAGGGGTCAGCAAGTACCAGGCTGTGTGCGTGGCTCAGTTCTCCTCCTCCATTTTTCTGCAGCATTTCATTAACGCTCGTCTCATGAGCTCCATGACCATCCTTTGGCAGGTCTACAGAACTAGTCCCAGATTGTGTCCTGAGGGCCAGTCTCACATCACTAACTGCCCATTAGACATTCACAACCGGGTGTCCTGGACGCATCTCAAGCTGCCCATGGCCCAGGCAGAGCTCATAACCTCCCTGCCTCAACCCCACCTCTAACTTCCTACCTCTGTCGCTCAGTTACCGTCTCCATCCTTCACTCTGTCATCCTCCATATCCAATGAGGTGCCAAGCTTCATCTATTTTACCTACACAACCCCTCTCACATCTGTCCCCTTATCTCCACTCATAGGGCCACCATGCTTGTTGAGGCACTCAGCACTATTTGCCAAACCAACGCAATCACTTACTAAAATGCAACAACCTCCACCTATAATCCACAGTCTAGCAACTGTCAAAATGCTATTCCAAAATCACCGATGATGATGTCTTCTTTAACACTTCTGATCCTATCTCTTCCCAAGTTCTCTAGCAGATTGTCATCCCCTTCCTCATTCCCCCTCCTCTAATCTCCCTCATCTTCTCTTTTTTTTAAAACCCTCTAGAGCCTGCCATCCCAACCAGCTAGGAGCCTCCATCTCCCCTCTCTTTTTCAGCTAAACTCTTCTGAAGAGGTCACCTACACTCAATGCCTCCACTTCCTTCTAACTGTTTCAGCTTCCAACCTCATCAAGGCACTAAAAACACTCTGTCCAAAGTTCCTAATGATCTCTTCATTCCCAAGTCTCAATCTTCATCCTTCTTGACCTCTCTGCAGCATCTGCCACGGTTGCAAGCTCTCCTCTCGGACATGATGCCTTTTTCTCAGATTCCGCGGCTGGATCCTCATCCACATCAAGTCCACTATGAGTGTCCATCCCCCAAGGCTAGGTCCCGAGCCCTCTTCTCTTTTCTCTCCACATTCTCTCATAAGGGGTTCAGAACTCCCATGGGTTCAATTATCATCTCCATATCCCAGCTCTATCTCCTGAGCTCCAAGTCCCACATCACTGGAGGCCTACTGAACATTCCCAACTGGACGCCGTATGGACAACTCAAACCCAACACATCCAAAACAGAACTCCGCATTCCCCCAAACCTTCCCTATTTTCTAACTACCTAATTTCTATCAAGGGCTTCACTTTCCTTCCATTCACCCAATTTCTTTCTCAACTCTTCATTTTCCCTCATCCCCTATAGTCAAACAGTTGCCAAGTCTTATTATTTCTATCTCCACAACATCTCTCATGTCTTGTTTTCCCTCTACTCAGTCATCTCATTATTTCTTGTCTGGCCAATTGCAATCACTTCCTAACGTCTCTCAAGCTTGTCTCTCTACAGGAATCAGTCACTTTCTTCAGGAAGACTTTCTGGCGAAGAGTCTGCTCACCTCCTAACTAGCCTACTGCAGCAGCCTGCCTCAAAGGCCTCTCCACTCCGCTCTAAGGTGGTCAGTGATCTCCCTAAGGCTTAGGTCTGACAATGTCATTCCCACAGTCCGCCAACTCCACTGGTTACTAGTTGGGAGGATTGAATCAAATACCCTCTGTTTGGCTGAAAATGACTTCATGGTGGCCTGCCCTTCGTTTCCTTTGTTTTGCCCCCATTCCTGGGAGCTTCCACTTATTGACGGAGTGTCCCCAGCGCCCCGTGTGCACATCATAAACACTTAATAAATGCTCACAGACAACTGACTGATTTGATGGGTCTGTATTCTTGTGAACAAAGATAATCTCTCCAGAGAGTACAGATCTCAAATGATCC
The DNA here is from genome assembly GCA_028646595.1 of Phalanger gymnotis. Taxonomy (NCBI): domain Eukaryota; kingdom Metazoa; phylum Chordata; class Mammalia; order Diprotodontia; family Phalangeridae; genus Phalanger; species Phalanger gymnotis. Next base: position 9,881,389 of record CM053622.1, read on the forward strand.
AGGATGTTCCCTCCTATACAGCTAGCCCACCCTCTATACAGAAAAGAAAATGGCTGGTAACATCAGTGCGCAGCATGCCTTTCTTCTTGCCTAGGACAATTCATTCCTGACCCTTGGACAGTAGATGAAAAAGATTGTTCTAAGTAGATTCTCTCTCCTAAGATATTGATATTTTATACATGTCACATATAAAGATAGATTTCAGGAAAAATGGAGGCCTGATTTCAAAATGATATAAAATAATTTACACAATACAATGCTGGACCTGGAGTCAGGAAGCCCTGAGTTCAAATCCAGCCTCAGACCCTATTTAATAGTTGTGTGACACTGGGCAAATCATTTAACCTCTCTTAGCCTCACTTTCCTCATCTGTAAAATAGGGATAATACTAGCACCTACCTCACAGGATTGCTGTGAGGTCATAGTTGTAAAGCACTTTGTAACCTTACAGCACTACACAAATGTTATCATCACTTTGAACTGGAAGAGCTAATTAGGGGACAGTTACAGACAACATATCCATTAAGCTACAAAATACAAATTAGAAATTCTCACAGCTATAATACATATGCTAAATAGTAAATTATATATGGAGTTTTAAAAAACATTCAAGTTGTTTAAATCCCTTTTCGAATCTCTAATGTGAAGTTTCATGAGCAACAAATCACACGAAATACCTGAATTAAGATACACATGGCTTCCCCCCCACAAACTGTAATAGAACATTCAGCCTCCCATCTCCACTCCTTTGCATGGGCTGTCCACCATGCCTGGAATGTACTCCTTCAAACACCCTGGCCAGTAGTCTCTTCTCCAGCACTTGTTGCCTCCATCACTCTGAAAACACCTCGAATATCTTTTGCATCTACTTGGAGATGCACAAGTTGACTCCCCCAAAAGAATGTAAGGGTTCAGCAAAGGTGTTGGTAGACACCTAATAAATGTGTGCTGATGAGATCTCATTGTAGAGAGGAGGCGTGGTACGAGAGCTCTGGGGGTTTGCCACTTCCTGGCCCAGTGACCTTCAATTCTGAGCCTATGTTTCTTTATTTGTAAAATGTGGTTGACAGTGACACTCACTACCAAGCTTCTAAGTTTGTGGTAAGAAAAGCCTTCTGTAAACCATGAAAGCGCACATAAATTTTCTACCCTCTGATGCTGAGGAAGATGATGGTGGAGGCATTCAAGTAATTATAATTATAAAATAGAATATATAATGACAAAAACATAGCTTATGTATGCTACACTGCACTGGAGGAGGGGACAGGAAGGCAGGGTCAACCCCAGCCTCTCTAAGGCTATGCCAACAGAACACAAGCTCCTATCCAAAGCAGGACAGGCCCAACAAGAGCCTGACGAGCCAAGTCCAAAGAAGCCCTTCACCAGGTTGGCCGTAAGATTCTTAGTTCGGAGGCGAGGGGAAAAAGCAGCTCCCAAGAACTACAGCAGGTTGTAACCCACAATTGTGGAGGGAAATTACAAACTTTTGAAGTATTAAAGGGCCTATGACATACAATAACAGAATTATGCACTGAGGAAGACACAAAGAAAAATAAGATTCAATTTCTGCTAATAGGAATGGTCAGGCTCATGAACCAATAAATATCACATTCATTTTTCAAGTGAAATGAAATACCTTTTCTTGCTTTCACAACGAAAAATGAGGGGAGAAAAGAACAAAGTTAATTTTAACTCAAACTTAGGAAAAAAATACCTTTGGGCAAGTTTCTTCCTGAGAAGGCATTTAAAAAAAATCTCTTGCAGGCTTTTCTCAATAGCATTACCTGGCAGGCTCACTGTGGTACTTTCTAGTAAAAGAAAAGTAGTAATTATCATTTAGCCCTTCATTCAAATTAGGATATGCTGTAAACATTGAAAACTTTCAACCAAAAAAACCCAAAAGCCCTACCCAACTTCCCCATAAAGGTGAGAAGCCCTATTTCTTCAAAGCTGAGAAAAATCAAAGTGGCCAGTTCCTCAAGCCAGTTTCCTAGGCCAGGATGTCCTTTTCAAGTTTGGTCTGTCCATCCAGATTGGCAAAACTTCACCAAGATGAGGCCTTCCCACCAATAATGTGCTAAATCAACAGGACCATGCTCATCCCACTAAACAGAACCATCTGCAGCAGAGGATCTTCAGTCCCCTAGGCCCCCATCCTTCAGTCTGTGCTGCCACCCTCCACTGAGTGCCTATCTTTAAATGCCCCTGTGCAGACCCAACCACAAGAAGAGGAGGGCAAAGCTCTAAACACTTCCAGCTGCCAGCTAAAGATGGTGATTCCTGTGAAGCTGACTGCTTTGATGCATACACACAGGCAAGAAGCACTCAGAGACCCAGATTTAGGTCTGTCTTCTAGAATCAGGCCTTACTTTACAATCGATACTATGGATGTAGGTAACTCTATCTGCACATTTCCACCCTTTTCCCAACCTGCCTCCAAAAGTCCAAAAATCAGAACACCTGGCATTTACAGAACACCTGAAGGTTCACAAGGCACTTTTACATGCACTGGGCCCTCACGACAACCTTGTGAGATAGGTGCTATTATTACTACCTCTTTACAGATAAGAAAACTAAGTCTACGAGAGCTTAACAATCTTGCTTAGAGTCACATAGCTAGGGTATAGACAGGATTCAAACTCAGGTTTTCCTGGCACCAGCACTACCCACTATGCCACCTGGCTAACTCTCTCCTGATTCTCCTCCTGCCTACTTCTATCTCCTTTGCTGGATCTTCACATCACACCTGGGGGCTCCCCTAGGTTCTGTCCTGAACAGTGGGGTGGCACAGTAGATAAAAAACTGAACCTGGACTCTAGGTCCTAGAGTCAGGAAGACCTAAGTTCAAATCCAGTCTCAGACACATACTAACTGGGTGACCCTGGGCAAGTCATTTCCCCTTTGCCTTAGTTTCCTCAACTGTAAAATGGGGCTAATAGGGCCATTGGGAGGTAAAAATAAGATGTAATATTTGTAAAGTGCTTCACTCGATCGAATGATCTACAATATACAAATACGAAGGATTCGTGATAAAAAACACCATTTGCCTCCAGAAAGAGAACTGAGGCCTCTGAGTGGAGGCTTAAGCAGATTTCCTTTCACGTTATCATTCTTGGGGGGTTTTCTACACTGCTAATATGGAAATGTTTTGTACGACTTCACATATATGATGGGTATCATATTTCTTGTCTTCTCAATAGATGGGGGAGGAGCTGGAGGGAAGGAGGGAGAGAATTTTCAAAATTTAAAAATGAATGTTAAAAATTCTTTAAAATTTTAAAGTTTTTAAAAGTTGCTTAGCACAGCACCTGGTACACAGTAGGTCTTTAATAAATGCTTGTTCCCACCCTGCCTTCTTCTCTTCTGCCTCTCTGTCACTAGGTGATCTCATCAAGCTTCGGTGGTTTGAATGATCACCTCTGTATGTAGGTGACTCTCATCTACTTGGCCAGGCCTAACTTCTCTTCCCACTTCCAGTCTTGTATCTCCAACTGCCCAGTGGACATCTCTAACAGGACGCCTCATAGACATCTTCAAACTCAGCACGTCCATGTGTCTTCCCCTCCAGCCCTTCCCTCCTCCTAACTTCCCTCCCAGCCACCAAGGCTCAAAGTCAGGCAGCATCCTCTGCTCCTCATTCTCTCTCACACACACCAACTAATTGTCTGGTCCTATTGTTTCTACCTTCATGAAATCTCTAGAATAAGGACAATTCTCTCCTCAGACACTGACCCCACCCTCCTACAGGCACACCTTGATTATTCCAACAGACTGCTGGTTGATCTCTCTGCCTCAACTGTCTCCCCACACTAGCCCATCCTCCACTCAGATCAAAGTCAGTTTCCTAATGCACAGCCTGACAGTGTCATCTCTCTATTCAATAAATTCCAGTCACTGTCTTTTCCCTCCAGGATCAAACAGAAATCTTCTGTTTGGCTTGTAAAGTCAATAACCTGGCCCCATTCCCACGTTTCTTGCACCTTACATCCCTCCCCCCGCCCCCTACTTACTCTGCAGTCCAGTGTCCAGGCCCTCCCATGTGTCTCCTGACTGAGCAGCACTGGCTCTCTCAGCATGCCTGGAACCCCCTCCCTCCTCATCGCTGCCTCCTTCGAGTCTCAGCCAAAGGCCCACCTTCTGCCTCCTTAATCTTACTTATTACTCAGAGCCTTCCCACTGAGATGCCCCCAATTTATCCCATCAATAGCCAGGCCATCCTTTGTCCACACGCTGCCCCATTATACTACAAGTTCTGGGAGAGGAGAGGCTGGTTTTTTCTTTTGGATCCCCAAGACTTAGCACAGCATCTGGCACATAATAAATAAAGGCAGGCTGGCTGGCTGGCTGATGGACTGACGGACTGACAGACTGACTGCCCTTGGCATCAGGAGGCTTCTATCCGATCCTCATCCTGCTCTACCATTAGCTATGTTGTGACCCCACACAAGTTATGCTAAGCCCCAGGTCCCCTCACCTGCAAAATGAGGGTATACTGACACGCTAAAATGTGAAGTCCCTGAAGACAGGGACTGTTTCATTTTTGTCTCTGTACAGCCAGCACACAGCCCAGTGTGTGCACACAGTAGAAGCTTAATAAACGCTTGCTGATTGATTAGACTACCTAGCTCATTCATGGGAGAGTTTAGAAAGCCTGAGTTAGAAAGCTTTTGATACAAAAGTGAGCTATAATTATTATTTGGATACCAGATCACATTAGACTAATGCCAAAACAAAGTGTTTCTTTTGCTTTTCAAGACACCTGACAGAGAGCCAAGAAACAAGGAGCCTTCCATGCCTACACTTAGCCCTTCTGTCTTCATAAGCTACATGGAATCTAAAGTCAGAAAGGTCTCATGTATCATCCATCTGCCAACCTCCTCACTTTGCAGATGAAGAGACTGGGGCCTACAGAAGGGAATTAATTTGTCCAAGGAACAGAGGCCCTGGGCCTACAAAAGCAATGTTCTTCCCACTATACCACAATGACTTGTTCCTGCTGAGTGCTTCCAGCTTTATTAGCTCATTTCAAGTCTCTCCATTTTCCCAGGTCACCAAAATGAAGATATTCCAAATGAGCCAAGTGAATGTCCTTTGGCATCTAAACTGCACCACTGAATTGAGGATAACGATGATGATACCAGGAAAAAGGGCTGCATCTCTTAGGTTCCCATGACGTGGTCCTGCACTTCACCTCAACTCCACAGAGGCACAGATGGGCACACCCTGGATCTCACTACCACCCAAAACTGTTCTATTTCCTCGTTCCTGAATTCCAAAATGCCTTTACTCCTAATCCTTTAACTTTTCAGCTTGTCCTCTGCCTGAGCATCCTGGTTTTTCCTCTTCACACCCTCTATTCCTCATACCTCAAGCTATCACTTATGCATTGGCTATACTCTCCTCCCTTCCCTATTCCCACCTAGTTGGTCGATTCCACTCTCCACTACCTTCTACCCTCAAATCCCTTTCCAAACCCCAACTTTGGACTGGGCCAACCATCTGCCTCCTTTATTCCTACTTACTTGCTGCTGTACGGAGCTGGAAGAAATCAAGAAACCATGTTGACTGGATTTATTCTAAATCTGTTATGACCTAATAGCAATTAGGACCTCAGTGCAGCCAGAAAAACCTTCTATTCCTAACTGATTTACTAGCCCACTCTCTCTCCACAGTGGTGGTTCTAAACATTGTCTCTCCTAGGACCTCCCACAGCAGTCCCTGCTCCCACTCTCTGAACTGAGGACCTTGCCTCAGATTTCACCCAAAAAATGAGAACATATACTAAGAGCTCCCCCTTCTCAGCATCATATTCAGATATCTTCCCCCACTGCCTCTTTCTTCACTCCATTCTCTGATGAACAGCTGGCCCATCTCTTTAGTAATAGCTAATAACAATTAATTATAGAGCCAGAAGTTTTGCAGAACACTTTACAATATGATCTCATTCGATGCCCAAAAGAGCCTAGGGAAGTAGATGCTATTATTATCCCCATTTTACAGATAAGGAAATTGAGAGAAGTGACTTGCCTGGGATCCCACACAGACACACTTACATGTTGGAAGCAGGACTTGACCTCAGGTCTTCTTGAGGCCCAGGCATGTTCCTCTTGATCTCATCCCCTCCTAACTTCTCCATTATCATCTCCACACTCTCTGGTCTCTTAGTTTTCTTACTATCTAGGCTTCCTCCTCTGACTGAAAAACATGCTTGGATCTCCTTTATCCTTAAAAAACTAAACCAAATCCTTCCCTTTCCACTCAACATGTTCCTCTACCTCTCCTCCCCTTCACAGCTAAACTCCTTCGTAAAGCAGCCTATGCTACAATGTTCCCCTTCCCTCCTCTCACTCACTTCTAAACCCTCTGCAATTCCACTTACTCATTCAAATGGATCTGCCTTCTCCATAGTGAGCAACCATCCCTCAACTGCCAAATCCAATGGCCTTTTCTCAATCATTCATCCTTCTTGACCACTATTCTGCATTTAACACTGTTGATCACCCTCTTCTGGTACCTTTCTCCCCTAAAGGGGGTGGGGCGCAGAGAAATGGAGGTTTTTGTGTCATCTCTCAAAAGATTCTCCTCTGATCTGTCTGATCACTCTTCATTCACCTCTTTGTTCTTCATCCAGATCACATGCACCAATCATAAGCATCCCCAAAGGCTCTGACCTGGGTTCTCTACTCTTCTCTCTCTATCGGCTCCTCTGGGTTCAGTCACCATCTCGATGCAGATGATCCCCAGAACTAGAGATCCAGGCCTAACCCTTCTCCTGAGCTATACTCAAGCTTCAACTGCCAGAAATCTCTCTATCAAGAGGTAAGAGGGATGCATGTTTCATGAGTCCTTGGGAATTATGACCGATTGTTAAATTGATCAGAGTTATTAAGTCTTTCCAAGTTGTTTGTCTTTACATTACTGTTATTAAATCAACTGTTCTCCTGGTTCTGCTCACTTCACTCTCCATCAGTTCATACACATCTTCCCAAGTTTCTCTGAAATCATCCCCTTAACCATTTCTTACAGCCTAAAAGCATTCCATTACATTCACACAGCCTAATTTAGGCAGTCATTTCCCAAATGAGGAACAGGCCCTTCATTTCCAGTTCTAGACAACCACTGGCAGCCATCTCCAGTCATCCTGATCTAGATCTGGCCACCAGATCCACATAACTCTGGAAGAGAAAGTGACTTTGCACAGCCCTCCCTCACTTAAATCTAATTCATTTGCAAGTCACAGCATTACCTTCCTGATGTCAGTCCTCTTCAAAAAGCTCCTATAAATATTTTTGTACATATAGGTCCTTTTCTTCTTCCTCTGATTTCACTGGTATACAGACCTAGTAGTAGTATCACTGGGTCCAGGAGTATGCACAGTTTAATAACTTTTGGGGGCATAATTCCAAAATACTCTTCAGAATGGCTGGACCAAGTTCACAGGCCCCCAACAATGAGGTACAATTAGCTTTCTAACTGATGTCCTTAACTCAAGCCTCTCCCCACTCCAGTCTATCCTCCATTCATCTGCAAAGGTAGGGTGAAGAATCATCACCTCTGACACTGCCCCAGCCCCCACCTTCCCCCAGGGTGGAGGAAGGGAAAAGATGGAAGAAAGAAAAAGCTTAGTGCCTGATAATTTTTAAAAATGAAGGATAAGTCTGACCATTTCACCATCATCACCATGTGAGCTCGAATAGCCCTCAATTACCTGTAGGAACAAATCTAAAATCCTCCTTCTGGCGCAGAAACTCCTCCTAATCTGGTCCCTTTCTGCCTTTCCACAACCCTCCCCTCAGCTCTCACCTCTGCATTGTGGAGCCCTCAGGCCTGCAATGCTAGATCCCCCCACCTTCACCTCTTGGTTTCTTCAAATCTCACTTCAAGTCCCACCTTCAGCAGGCCAGCTTTCTTGGCCTATCCCCTTTATGCTGCAATCTAACTATGCTAAGCACTGGGGATATAAGAAGTAAGACAGTCCCTGCCTCCAAGGAGCTTACAATCCAAAGGGGGAGACAACATGTAAACAAATATATAGAAAGTAAGCTGCGTACAGGATAAATAGAAGAAAATTAGCAGAGGTAAGGTACCAGAATTAAGAGGGTTTTAGGGAAGGCTTCCTGTGGAAGGTAGGATTTTAGTTGGGACTTAACAGAAGCCAGGGAAGTCACTAGTCAGAACAGAGGGAGTGTTCCAGGCATGGGGGACAGCCAGAAAAAAACTCCTGGAGCCAAGAGATAGAGTGTCTCATTCATGGAAGAGCCAAGAGGCCAGTGTCCCTGGATCAAAGAGCATATATATGTCAGGGAATAAGGTGGAAGGATACTGGAAAGGTAGGAGATGGGTAGGTTATGACGGGCTTTGAATGTCAAATGTCAAACAGAGCATTTTGTATTTGTACCACTAATACATACAGAAGGTTTATGTTGTGAATGCTTTGACAGACAAATTTCAAAGGAGATGTCATATTTTATATGTGAAAGTTGTATACCAGCTATGGTTCTCTCAAGTGTTCAATCTTTTTATGGAAACAAAAACTGAGAGATCTCTTGAATCTGAAATTAAAGCGTAACTGAGAAACGTTTAACAAAGTAAATAATAATGCAATACAACAGAGAACATTAGATCAGGGTTATAAGCCTCGACAATATTTCATTAACCTAAATGAAAAATCATCAAGACCCAAAGTTTATGGTTGTTGTGTTTGCCCTTTGTTTTCAAAGATGACCATGACATCAGGGAAATGATGACATGACTTGCAGTGACTTTGATTTGAGTGAGGGAAGGCTGTGCAAGGTCACCAGCCTCACTTTCTCCTCCAGAGCCATCTGGGTCCAGTGGCCTGCTATTCACCAGGATGACTGGAGATGACCCAGGATGCAATGGGAGACCCTGGCTAGGGCCTTTTCACGTACTCACTTAGACTGAGGTAACTAACACCCATTCAGTAAATAGGCCTCTTTAAGGAATCAAGGGATGGCCCCTTTTTCTGCTTGTTTTATTTTGTTTTTAGAGGGGGGAAGGCAGAGTAATTGGGGTTAAGTAACTTGCCCAAGGTCACACAGGTAGTAAGTGTGTCAAGCGTCTGAGGTCAAATTTGAACTCAGGTCCTCCTGACTGCAGGGCTGGTGCTCTACTCACTGTACCACCTAGCTGCCCCAAGGGATGGCCCCTTTAATTAGAAAAAAAGAAAAAAAAAATCAAGCTGGGAGGGGAAGACCCTCAGGGTTGCTGTCCCAAAGAGAAACAGTTACCATTGACATTCACTCTAAGCCAGGAGGGCCCAAATACAGCCATTAAGTGAAGCTTGGGCAGGGACCTATTGTGGTCCAATCTATGGGCTTCAGAGTGTTTCCTAGGGGCTTGTATTTATCACAGTAACTTACAGCAAAACTCCCTCAGTCATCTGCTTGCCCTTTTCTTAATAAAGTTGCTTGTTTCTCCTTTTAGAAGTTCATCTCTGGCTTCCAAGTCCAAGTCTTCGTCAAACTGATGTACACTATATTTGCCATTGATTAACACCCCTCCCAGTCCCAGATCCGACAGGGCTAGAACGCACAAGTAACCTTACAGTGCGGTTACACTGACTAGAGGACCTTGTCTGAGATACAGGGGACTCCCAGTACTCAGGCTTTGCAACAGTGCCACTGCTCCAAACAGGCCCCCGAAGTGACAGGCACACAGATGGAGGCAGGACCCCTCCAGGTAGAAGCCCCTGGGAGCAGTGGGGTCAGAGCATCTAGGTTCCAAGTCCAGCGCTCTCATTTACTACCCATGTGACCTTGAACAAGCCAAGTCATCTCTATGACCATTCTCTGTAAAATGGGGGAGCCTAGCCCTAACTCCATAGTGCGACTGTATTCCTAGAGATCACAAACAACTCAAGTGGATTTTACACTGGGCACCCTGCTGCTTAACGATGCTACGGCCCCCAATGACAACCATCTTTGCACTGTGCCTAACAGATCACACTACCTTTAAATCACCTTTCAAAGGTTTCATGCTTTTATCACTCCTCTTTCAAAGAAATGGATTACTTTTCCCTTTTTTTTGACCTTTTAACTTGATTAGCGATAGATCTGTTTTGACACAGAGACTTTAGAAACACCCAAAACCCATCTTCCAAAGCACTCTCCCTAAAAACAGTTCTATTATCAAGTGCTAGTAGAGAGAAGGAATGTGTCCGTTATTACTAGTCAGTAATACTGACTATATAGTGTTGGCTTACTATTTTCCTAGAAGAAAAAGAGAAAATGAAAAAAAAATTTATATATATACACATACATACATATATACATGTGGCATAACATTTCTGTCTTTATTAATCAATCATTTGGGTGGTTTCTCAGACAATTGAGTATCCAAGACCAGAAGAGAGAATAGGTTAGCAAAGGCACACATTCATCTATGTAAGGTTACAGAATTCAGCTGTTTTTAGTAAACAACTGACTACATTTATTGTGCAAATCCTCTGACCCTCTGAGTTTGGCGAGCACCCACTATCAAGTTCCCTTCGTGAAACTCCATTTATTTCAACACTGAGTGAATTGCAACAGTGAAGGCAGGTTGTTTCTACATCATACATGCAATGTATTGTCCATTTTCAGAGCAATCTGGGACAATATTGACCAAAAATCCAAAGGCAAACACAGACCCAAGCTGTGGCAGCAGTATTAGAGAGTGAATATGAATTCAAATTTCTATCTTCAGTACCTACGATAAATGTGAAATGAAGCAACAAACTTCAGAATCATGGAATTCTCAAGCTGGTAGAGACCTCAGAGATCAGCTAGCCAACTCCCATGTTACAGATGATGATAACTACTACTATCCTAACTGACATGACCTCTCCTCATGCACCTCCCCATCCTCACCTCCACCCCTCAAAACCCTGGCTGGCTTTCTAGTGGAAGCTAAGAGCCTTAAGGGCAAGGCTTGCTTCCCTTTTTTTTTTTTTAAGTGCTAGTGCCTTCCCTTTAGGATTCTCTCCAGAGGCACTTCTGCATGCAGGGCAATCTCCCCTTCCTCCTGCAACCTTCGAGCCTTCATAAACACAGTTGGGGTATCCCAAGTCAAGGCAACACTGAATGCGGGGGCCTTCAATTTTAAGAAGTCAATGTATTCTTGGGAAAAATCTGAGTATAACTTGAATTTATGTGGATCAAACCATTTTCCCACTGGCACTAATTTAAGAGATAATTCATCGTAATTTATAACTGACTTTCAGGAAGGCTGTGGCTCCTAAAACGTCAGCTTTAAATTTCTATAATGATTTGCCACTTCCTCTCTCCCCCACCCAATACTACCCCATCTCCACCATGGTTGGGCAAATACAAAATATATTCCCTCTTCTGCAAAGGGAACCTTTCATCAAAGGAAGAATCCTTTGTAATAAAGAATTACCCTCCAACCCATCTGCTTGGAAAGTGGAGCATTCACTTATCTCACCAAGTTTATTCCAAAAAGGGGGAAAACAAGAGAAGTGTGCTATCACACCAAGGTATAGAGAACATCCACTCTTAGGTTGATGGGCTTTCTGGACTGCTTGAGAAACTAACCACCAACATTCCTCCCAATTTCCCATACAAAACACAAATGAAATTTTGCCTCCTGCCCAAATGACACAGAACGATGATATACCTACAACAACTTGAAATGGGAAAGGCACCCAATAAGGAAGCTGTCTATTCTGTTCTATCCCCAGGGACCCTATAATATCATAATGCATATGGAACAACTACGTTGAATTTGAATGAGAAGAGAATGCTTTAAATATTTCTTTTTTAGTAAGGCCTGGTAAATGAGGCTAACTTGGTAAAATGACTAAGATACTAGAATGTCCCCATATGAAACACTGGCTCTCATTTGCAGAAGTCACCATTGAAAATGCTGAAACTCTTCCACCATGGAGGACTTATTAAAGAGAATAGAAACACTGCCACGAGAGGGAGGGCCCTACACTGTTCAAGGTTTCCAGCACTCAAAGTCCAGAAGAACATTGTGCTTGTAGCTTCTTTCCCAAGATGTGATACATAAAATGTCCCAATTTCTATCTTTACAAATACATTGTAATCCTTTACTGAGCAGCTCGCATGATGTGCTGCAGTGTTCCTGGAGTTACTGATCATGGAACTTTTCCACCATTTTCATTCTCTCTAAAATAACTTTCCCACCCACTTACTACCAGGTCAAGAAAATGTCCCATTGCAGTAAGGCCAGAAAAGCAGCCACTCCTCCTCCCCAAATGCCTGGAGCCACCTACAAGCTTCTACCGAGATTCCCACTAAGCACCACACCCTCTCCCAGCAAAATCAGGAGAGCACCAGGGTTTGACAAAACATCACCCTGTGACCAGCCAGCCAGAGAAATAAGTGAGGACAACCAAAAGTCATTCACCTTTACCTTTCCCATTGATATAATCCTTCTTCTCCAGAACAAGCCCATATTTCCAAGGCCTCCTGCCTTCACAGTCACAGACTATTAAGAGCTAGAAGGGGCTTGAGAGATCATCTTGTATAACCCCATGAGGAATGGTCTAGTCCAACCTCTATCAGCCATTCAACAATAGGGCCAGAATTCAAATTCAGCACTTCCATTCTCAGACAACTTCAACTGAACCGAGATTTATTAAAGCACCTACTCAATGCATTCAAGGCAATATATGCAGTCTCATTTCTCCTCTCCCTCCCCCCACCCAACAGATGGGTCTTTTTCCCAGGGAACCTCCTATCTCTCTACCACACACAAGGTGGAGAGGAAGACAGATTCCCCAATACCGACAGGAGGCCGGGAGAGGCCCTGGCTCTGTACCTGATGTGCTGCTCGCTCTTAGCCAGAGACCTGCCTGCCCTCTCCAGGCTTTCCTTTCCTCCCCTGTCAAAGGAGGGCATTGGAATCAATGACCATCCAGGTCCCTCTCTACTCTAAATCTCTGCCATTTGTCATTTTTGTGTCCCTCATACACACACAGTGGGCACCTAAATGCTGAACTGAACAGAGACCTAAGAAGGTCTGCTTATGAGATTATACTCATGATCTCAGTGGTCCCTCCCTCCCAGCTCTAATAATGGGGGGGGAGGGGAGGGAGGGGAGAGGAGAGACAAGCAGCAAGGGGGTTCTCAGTCCCCTCCACCATCCCCTGAACTTGTTTAAGGCAGTGAAGGATTCCCTAGGGACAACACCCTCAAGGAGGTATAATCAGAAAGCTCAGGGATGATCAAGAGTTTGAATCATGCCTCTGCCACTTTGAAATCTCTCATGAATCTCTTAATAAATCTCTACTGAACTGGGCAAGTCCCTTACCCTGCCTAAGCCTCGATTCCTCATCTGTACCGGAGGAGCTCACACACCTGATGACCTCAAGGGTCCCTTCCCCTCCAACATTCTATGAGTCTATGAGGTATCTAGGGTGGGGGAAGGGGGAGCAGCTGGGGTCTCTCTGGGCCCCCCACCCACACCAAAGGGCAATAGAGGGAGGACCTCGCCAGGGCCACCACCCACGAGACAGCAGGGTGAGGCTGCACAGGGTTCAGAACCAGAAGCCCTGGGTTCCAATCCTGACCCTGCCACCACCTGTGGAAACCGGAGACAGTCATTTTCCTGCTGAATTCCACAAGCATTTATTATTCAATTGTACAAACAATTATAAAAATATTCTATTTAACTGAAAATTAATCAGAACACCAGCCAAAGCAGCTTATTTTACAGCATCCTAAGACCCTTTGTGGCTGCCCAGACCCTGACCTGCTCAAGGGGTGGAACTGCGGGCCACAGGGTGTCTTTTTCGACTCCAGGCCTCAGTTTCGTCCTCTGTAAAGTGAGGGGGATCCTAAGACATCTGATCTCTATGGCTCGCTGACCCCTGGCCCAGCGCCCATGACCATCTCTACAATGAAGGGACCCCTAAGACGGCCAGTCTCTGGCACCCCACACACCTTGGTCCGGCCCCCTTCTCTAGGCCTTCCTCCTCTGTAAAACCAGGGGCTGGCGAGGCTTCGCCAGAACCCCGGCTCGAACCTGGAAGTCTCCTAAGCCCACGAAGACCCCCACCTTGCCCCTCTTCACACGACTCACCCCTGATTCTTGGGGGGTGGGGGAGAAGTCTCCCCTCTCTGGGTCTCGGGGTCCCCAAGTGGGCTAAATCCCCCCCCATCTCTGACGGTAGGCCAGGGCTCGCCCCTTCCCTTCCCCTGGTGCACAAGACCCTTCTCGCGGAGTGGGGGTCTCCCCGTCTACGACTCCAGGCTCGGAGGTCCCTCCCCACTCCAGCTGAGACGATCTGGAGTGGGCCCCGCCCCTACCCACTCGGCCCAGGCGGGACCCCCTCCCCAGGGAGGGACAAGCAGCAAACGGGCCCCCCCCAGCTCCGAGAGCCTGGGGAGTCCTGGAAGACCCTTCCCACACACTCCCCCGTCCCGGGCAGGAGGGGGCAAGATCCTCCTCTCCGGGACTCAGTTTCCCCTCCGTACAGAGGGGCTGGACTCCGCTGCTCCCTAAGGGGGGGCCCCGGCCTCCTCCCCGCCCCCCGCGCAGGTCTCAGTTTCCCCGGCCCAGCCCTCACTCACCAGGCCCCGAGGGCGGCAGCAGACGCTCGGACAGCAGCGGCGGCAGCGGCGGCAGGGGCGGGGGCGGGGGCAGGGGCAGTAGGACATGGCGGAGCCCCCGGCGGGCCGCGGCCTCGGTTCCTCCGCCCCCAGCCAGGGCCCCCTCCCCCTCCCCTCCCTCTCCTCCTCCCCCTTCCTCCTCCTCCTCCTCCTCCTCCTCCGCCCTCGACTCGACGCTCGGGCCGCCGAGCCGCGGGGAGGGGGGTGGCCGGCGCGTGCGTGTCTCGGCCGCGGGCTGCTCCGGCTGCGGCTGCGGCTGTGACCTCGGCTGCCGCTCCGGCTTCGGTTCCGGCTGCTCCGCCGCGCCGCTCCGCCTCACCACCACAACAACATGGCGGCGGCGGCCACACAGAGCGCGCCCACGAGACGCCGGGCGGGGGCGCGCGCCAGCGCCAGCGCGAGCCCAGCCGAACGGAGCCGAGCCCAGCCGAGCCGCGACGGAGGGCGGCCTGGGGCGGGGCCACGGGCGCCGCGGACACGCCCCTCGCCTTCCGCCCGGCCGAGAGCCTTCCTCCGCACTGAGAGGGAAAGAGAGAGAGCGCCCGCACCCCCGAAAGGGGCGGGGCCTGGACGCGGCGGACACGCCCCCACCTCGGCCTGCGTCTGGGAGAGCCGGAGGGAGGCTGAGACTTTAAGAAGCCCTTGGGAGGGGGCGGGGCCGGAGCTCTCTGGACACGCCCCCCCTCCGGAGCTGGCGTCATCGAGGGTCCGAAGGAAGACACCGAGACGGAATCCGGAGAGGGGGAGGAGCGGGACTTGGAGATCTCAGGACACGCCCCCACCTCTGCTCCTGTCCGAGAGAACCGGAAAGACTGGTTCTTCAGAACACGGGCCACGCCCATCTACAGGACTAGCCCCTCCCCCCACGAAAATGGGCTTGAACTCCTAGGGCACGCCCTCCCCTGCACTAGCATAAGAGCCAAAAAAACAGTTCCGAGGCCATGCTCCTGGCGGGACCTGGTTCAGGGAGAGGCCAAAGAATCTAGGAAAGGACAGTCCTCTCCTCCAGGGGACTGTGGGCGGCCTTACTTGGGGACGGGGTCTTCCTCCACAGAACACGCCCCCGCCACTCTTCTCGGGGAGGGCCTGGAGAGCCCAGAAAGAACTCCCTAGAATAGCCCGGGGAGGGGGTGACTTCAGCTCTTTGGTCAAGCCCCCTCAAGGCCCTGGAGAATACTGAAAATCCCTGCCAAGGGGACCGAGCCCAAAGAGACCGGGGAAGGAGGAGGTGGGGCTTGAGCTCTAAAGCCACGCCCCCGCAGGGGTCAAGAAAAGCCTGAGGTGGACGAAGGGCTTCTCGGAGGGCCCCGCCTCCAATCAGTCAGTCAGCAAACATTTACTTATTAAGCTCCTACACTGTGCCACGCACTGTGCTAAGCTCTGGGGATGCCAAACAACAACAACAAAAAAAGGCAGAAAGCAATTCCATCTCTCTCTGGAAGCCCTCCTCAACCCCTCAGTTCTAATGCCTTCCCTCTGTTAGTCATTTCCTATTTCCCCCATAAGTAATTTGTTTGTACATATGGCATATGTGTTTGTCTCTCCCGTTCGATTGCAAGCTCCTTGAGTCCAAGGACTGTCTTTTCTCTCTTTTTGGAAATCCAGAGCTTAACACAGTGCCCAGCATATAGTAGGTGCTTAATAAATGTTTCCTGATTGATTTCTCTTCTCAAGGAGCTCACAGTCTAATGGGGGAAAGAACCTACAACCAATCTCTAGCAGGATAAATTGGAAGTGATCAATAAAGGGAAGAGACTGACACGCCTACCTACGATGCCATCGGTCCAACCCAGGAACAGACCAGAAGAGCGAGATGCTGAGGGGCGGGACCTAGGCCTCTCAGACCACGCCCCAAGTAGCCTAAGGGTCTAAAAGGCCACGCCCCCAAGTGGTTCTGGAATGGGCTGAGGGAATCCCCAGCTAGGAAGAGGTGTGGTCTATGGAGATTAAGTTACACCCCTACTGGGGGTACTCTATACATCCGCCCACCCCCCACCCTGCAGACCCGAATGGGGCGGGTCCTAAGGCTGGAGGCCAGGCTGCGGGTTCAAGTAGGGAGCCCCAGGCCGAGGGGAAGGAGCCCACCTCCCCGAGGGCGAGGGTAGAAGTATAGGTCATGCCCCTAGGAGGGCCTAGAGAATACCAGGAACCCTCCAAACTGAGGAGGGAGAAGGGCATGAGCTTTCATCTTCAGGGGCGGGGCCTAATTCTCCCTCCACTGCCCACGTAGGGCATCTTCCCTAGTAGAGGAAGGAGGAGGGATGGGCAGTGCACGCCTTCTAGGGGGAGGAGCCTAAGAGCTCCCTTTCTGAGACCTCCCCAGGGTACAGAGAGGCAAGTCCCAGGGATGGGGAGAGGGGCAAGACCCACGGGGCTGCACTCCTTTGGATATCTTAGCACCCCCGCACCGAGGACCCTCCCATTCCTCCCCCACTTTTTAGCTTCCTTTTGTGTGTTGTCTGGCCCTCAGTAGATTGTAAATTCCTTGAGGGCAGGGACTGTCTTCCTTTGGGAAACGTGTTTTACATGATTGCCCTCATATAATCTATATCAAATTGCTTACCGTTATAGGGAAGAAGGAAAGGGCAAGGGAGAAAATTTGGAACTCAAAAAAATTTTTTTTAATTAATTTGCAAATTGTCTTTACATGTAATTGGAAAAAATAAAATATTACCTAGAGAGATAGAGGAGAGAGAGAATGGAGAGATAGAGGCAACATAGTGTCTGAGTTAAAATCCAGGTTCTGAGGTTGTAACTCCAACCTTAGCACAATGCCTGGCACATAGTAGGCACTTAATAAATGCTTACAGACTGACTGACTCCCCTTAAGAGGCCATCCAAGAATCACGGAGAAAACAGGCCAAGGAATCAGAAAATCAAGGACAGTAGAACAAATCCAAGTCGAAGGGAGAAAGCCAGAAGAGGCAAGAAAATGCAAACGAAGTAATGGAAATATGAATGTCACCTCCTCCATGAAGCCCTCCTCATTTCTCGCCTATCCCCATCCCCATCCCCATCACTATGACTGGGACCCGTAGATCTAAAAACCAAAGATTTTAGAACTGGAAAAGACACCCCCATCTTACAGAGGAGTAAACTGAACCCCGGATGGAAGAGGTCGTAGGTTACAGCGACTGTCTCATCATCTGACACTCTCGTGGGGCGCAGAGAGCTTATATGAATTTAAGGAGCACCGGAGCAGAGCTGGGATTCTTCGAAATCTAATTCCAGGATTCTTTCCCAGTCTACACTGTGCTACCTCCTAACAAATGGAGCTGTCCAGCTGTGGAAAAGGCTGCCTCTGTGGGGATTTAGTTCGTGGTAATGGGATGTTTCCAGGTAGTGGCTTGAGAAGAGAGCACTGGACTTGGAGTCAGGGAGACCAGAATTTGGTACTAACTGGGCAAATTGCTTCACCTCTATCTGCCTCAGTTTACCCCCCCCCCATAAAACAGAGACAATAAGAGTACCTACTTCCCAAGGTTTCTGTAAGGATAAAATGAGACTATGTTTTTAAAGTGCTTCGCAAACACCAAAGTACCATGTGAAGACTAGCTGTCAGATTGTTACTGTTATAACTACCTGTTGGGGGATCAGAAGGGCCTGATGCTTCAGTCAGGGGGACTGACCACTGAATACTGTAGTAGGACCTCCCAGTCCAGCTTCTATGGTTCTTCCCCTAAAGGACCTTCCAATCTAATTAGGAACACACAATTTTGACCAGAGGAGGGAAAGGGTAACATAGTAGGACCTCCCAGTCCAGCTTCTATGGCTCTTCCCCTAAAGGACCTTCCAATCTAATTAGGAACACACAATTTTGACCAGAGGAGGGAAAGGGTAACACTTGAAATAGAATATCTTCAAGGGAAGTCCCAGAATGGAAACTCTCTACAGATCATTTGTGCTCTTAAGTGGGTCATCTGTAATCAAAAGGAGTTTCACCATGGTTACAAGTCTAGTACTTATCAGTGGGGGACCTTGATCCCCATCTTCCCGACTCAAAGGCAATTATCCATCATACCGTGCTGGCTTTTCACAGAAAAAAAACCGACTTATACATGGAAACGTTGAGAGGACAGGTAATTACACAATGTTACTGATATGGAAATATGTTTTACATGATCGCACAATACACCCTATGTCAAATTGCTTACTGTTCTGGGGAGAGAGAGGAGAGGAGGAAGGAAGGGAGAAAATTTGGAACTCAAAAAATTTTTTAAATGAATGTTAAAAATTGTCTTTACATGTAATTGGAAAAAATACAACATATTTTATAAAAGAAAGAGAGAATGAGGAGGTAGAAGTAACATGGGGCCCAAGTCCAGATGCAGGTTCTAATACTTACTACCAACGGGACTTTTGGCCTCCTTTCTCCTTAACTGTAAAATGAAGGATTTGCACAAGTTGGCCTTTGAGGTCCTGAATTCAAATCCTGCCTCAGACACTGGCCATCAATGCGATTTTGAGCTAGTTACTTAATGCTCCGTACCTCAGTTTCCTCCTCTGTAAAATGGGGTTAGGCACCTCTGAGTTATGTATGTATGTATGTAATGGGCTTTGCAAGCCTTAAAGGGCTATATGAATGCTAGTTATCACAGTCATATTTGTTATCTTCAAGTATTTAAGGTCACGTGGAAGGAGAATTAACTTTATTCTGCTTAGCCAAAGGGGGAGGAAGCAAGGACAATGAGTAGAAGGGTAAGAAAAAAAGGCAGATTCATTGACTACATAAGGGAGAGCTACCTGGGTGGCCTTGGGCAAGTCATTTGCCCTCTTTTTGTTGTTGTTTATTGTTCAGTCGGATCTGACTCTCCATGACCCCATTTGGGGTTTTCTTGGTAGAGATCCTGGAGTGGTTTGTCATTTCCTTCTCCAATTCATTTTACAGATGAGGAAACTGAGGCAAACAGGGTGAAGTGACTTGCTCAGGGTCACACAGCTAGGAAGTGTCTGAGGGTAGATTTGAACTCAAATCTTGCTGACTTCAGGCCTGGCTGTAACCACTGCATCACCTAGCTGCCTTTGTTTCCCCTCTAGAAGCATTTTTTCCTTCATCTGATGAGGAGGTTGGACTAGAGGATCCATAAGGTCTCTCCCACCTCTAAATCCTGTAATCCCAAATTCTTCTGTCAATCAAGTCCCTCCCCCTGAGCTTCCCACAAAATTTTCGCACTGAGAACCTCTCAGACCTCATCGGGTCTTTCATCCCCCATGACATCTTTCAGATAAGTGAACATAATGGAGTAATAGACCAAGAAAAAGAAGGGAATTAGGAGTCATCTAGACTCACCCCTTCATAGGAACCAGGAAGGGTCATCAATTTAGAGCTGCCAAGGTCCTTAGAAATCACCCTCCTTTTTACAGATGAGGAAACTGAGGCCCACAGAGGTGAGATTCTTTGCCCAAAGTCACAGTCTCATAGGTCTAGACCTGAAAGGAACTTCAAAAGCCATTCAATCCAAACCGAGCAACCTGGAAGCTTAAGTCTGAGGTAACAGGTATTAAGAGCAGAGGTGAGATTTGAACCCCAGTCCTCGAATCCAGTGCTTTCCATTGTACTTTGCAGAAAACAACCATCTTCTTCTTCTTCAGGTGAAGAAGATTCCTTAGTTTCTTAAAATGATTTCAAAGGCGATGATTTTGCTCGTTTTGCTTCAAACTTTCTACCCCACTGCCAATAGGGATGGGAACACAGCAGGTGCTCGGCACAGTCCTGCTGAATTGCAAGGGCCTTTGGTATAGTCTAGGCCACGGAAGAGGGAAGGGAAATTTGGAGTCACAGGAGGTAGAAAGCCGGACTTGGGAGTCAAGAAGACCCAGATTCAGATCTCATCTCTGACCTGCCCTCCCTGTGTGACTCAAGACAAGTCACTGAACTAACCACTCCAAGCTGAGGTTTCCTATATAGCCCATCCCTCCCAGGACTGTTGGGAAGATCAGATGGGAAAACAGATTTAAAACACTTAGCTGACTTTAAAGCACCATGCAGATATCAGGAAGAGAGGCAGAATGATGCAGCAGACTGACCACTGGGTTCAAATCCCACCTCGGACACTTTTAACTTGTATGAGCCTAAACTCTCTGAATCTCAGTTTTCTCATCTGTCCAGTGGGGATAATAACAGAATTTCCCTGATAGGAGAATCAAATGAGAGAATGTTTGCAGAGTGTTCTGTTAACTGTAAAAGCCACCTGCCCTTCTTCAGATGATTGACTCCTTCTAGGGCCTGAAGCCCATCCTAGGAGGAGGAAAAATATAATTAACACATTACGTTATGGTGTATTTTATAGTATATATAGAATGTATAATATATCAGAGTCTACTAATATATTACAGTATATCATATTCTACTAATATATATTACAAGTTATATATCATATTCTACCAATATTATATATCATATTTAATCATATTCCACTGATATTATATATCATATTTAATCATATTCCACTGATATATCTCATATTAAATCATATTCTACCCATATTATATATTATATTAAATCATATTCTGCTAATATATTACAGTATATCATGCTCTGCTAATATTATATATCACAGTATATCATGGTCTAATAATATTATATATTATAGTATATAATACATCAATAGAGTTTCAGAGTGAACTGGTTTAAGGTTTTATGGAAGAAGAAGGAAGGAAATGGGTCCCTGCCCAAGCTCCACTTAACGGCTGTACTTTGGACCCTCCTGACTTAGAGTGAATGTCAATGGTAAGTATTTCCCTTTGGAACAGCAACCCTGGGGGTCTTCCCCTCCCAGCTTGATTTTTTTTCCTTTTTCTAATTAAAAGGGCTATCCCTTGACTCATTTCTTAAAGAGGCCTATTCATTGCATGGGTGTTACCCCACTCTGAGTACGTGAAAAGGCCTTAGCCTAAAAGGGTAAGGGTCTCCCATTGCATCCTGGGCCATCTCCGGTCATCCTGATGACTGATGGTCACTGGATCCATATGGCTCTGGAGGAGAAAGTGAGGCTGGTGACCTTGCACAGCCCTCCCTCACTCAAGTCAAAGTCAACTGTAAGTCATGTCATCATTTCCCTGATTCCACGGTTCTCTTCAAAACTGGAGGACAAACACAATATTGATAGAATAAATATTAATGCTGGGTTTTATGTTTATAATTCTATGTTTGTATTTTTGGTCCAAATGTATGATTTCAGTGGTATAGACTCCATCAGTCCCTCTGTTAAAACAAGCGAATAGCCATAATCCAACAGCATATAGTGCTACAGCATAATTTGGGGCACTAATTAGTCAGGCCCCTTACACAGAGCAAACAGCCAAAAGGGCGTCAGAGGCTCATGAGATCATCAACTAAGGGGGGCCTCAGGACCCCCGAGCCCAACCCTCTTTTGCAGATGTGGAAACTGGGTCAGCACAAGGTTAAGTAAGTAACTTGTCCAGGTCCACCTATGTAGATGGCTCAGAGGCCGTGGCTCTCAGCAGCAGGCTGCTGTGTTATAAACGGCCTCCTTCACATATACGTGAAACACAGTCCCAGAACACACAAGTGTGGGGAGCCCTTCGATGGTGTGAATTTCCTGCCGCTGGGGTAACGTCACACAGGCGTGAGGACCTGATACCCTCTGGCTGGGGCCCGGAGCCTGAGCAGCTGTGGAAGCTTGGTGCTGACGGTGAAGGGCTTAAGCCAAAAGTAGCTAAATCTGGGACACAGACTTGTCATCATTATAAGGACAGTTGGTGACTCAGTGGATAGAGGGCTGGGCCTGGAGTGGAGAAGACCTGAGTTCAAATCTAGCCTCAGACACTTCCTAGCTGTGGCAAGTCACCTTACCTTGTCTGCCTCAGTTTCCTCAACCATAAAACAAGGATAATGATAGCATCTACCTCGCAGGGTTGTTGTGAGGATCGAATGAGATGATATTTGTAACAAGTGTTTAGCACAGTTCCCAGCACATAGGAGGCACTATAAAATGCTTATTCCCTAATTATAACTCCTATTTCTCTAGTAACTTATACTTTATAAAATAGTTTCCTTATATCCTATGAGGGGAAAATTACTATTCCCATGGTACTGATGAGAAAACTGAGGCAGGGAAGTTGGCAAGGTAGCCTGACTAGTGCGCTGGACCTGAAGTCTGGGAGGCTGAAGTTCACACCCTGCCTTTGACCCTTACTAGTTATGTGACCACGGGCCTGTTGCTTCACTCTATGTGCCTCGGTGTTCCAATCTGCAAAACGGGGAGAGAGTCACCTGTAGCACACACTTCATAGACGTGTGCAAGAGCTTTGCCCCTGGTGAAACACTGAGATGATCTGTAAAAGGTCAGAGGTGAGATGGCATCTCCATTGCCTTCACCTCCCTATCACGCTCCCCTCCTCTACCGGCCCTGAATATACATCCGCCATGTTCTTCTCCAGCCTCGGCCCTTCCTTCACCTTTCCAAAAGCTATTCTCCCTGCCTAGACCATACAGCCCATTTCCAAATCTGATGCAGAGACCAAAGCAGCATGGAACTTTGTGCCTAAGGTCCTATGGGCAATGCAAGGAGAAACCCAAATAAGGACAAGTCATACAGAATCCCTGGCCTGAGGCAGCAAGCAGCCAGTAGGGATGGGGGAGGGGAGGCATGAGAGAGAAGACACACAAATCATTATTACACCAAGTGACACACAAGCTCATCGGAGAGCACAAGCACTGTGGAGCTCCAAAGTGGGAAAGGTCATTACCAACTAGGAAGATCAGGGAAGGCTTCCTGGAGAAAATGATCATTGTTAAAGCCCCTCCCAGCTCTGAGATCCCCTGTTCTCAGGCCCCTCCCAGCTCTGACATCTCCTATTCTAAGACCTCTCCCAGCCCTGACATCTCCTGTTCTGAGGCCCCTCCCAGCCCTGACATCCCTTGTTCTAAGGCCCCTCCCAGCTCTGACATTCCTTGTTCTGAGGCCCCTCCCAGCCCTGACATCCCCTGTTCTGAGGCCCCTCCCAGCCCTGACATCCCTTGTTCTAAGACCCCTCCCAGCCCTGACATCCCCTGTTCTAAGGCCCCTCCCAGCCCTGACATCCCCTGTTCTAAGGCCCCTCCCAGCCCTGACATCCCCTGTTCTAAGGACTTCTTTTTTGTTCTCTGTAATAAGATCACATTCTGTTCTAATGTTCTGTGTTCTGTGCTCTAAGACCAGTTCAATCCTATCCAACAAACATTTATTATACACCAGGAACAGAAAACAAAGCAGTCTGAGTCCGTCTGACTGGAAGAATTGGAAGCCTTCGTGGAGAAGTAAATACAAGGTAATCCGAGGAGTAATTTGAGACAGGCGTGCCCCATTGAGTGCTCAGGCCAGACTAACACAGGAGGCAGTCCTGCACTAAGCAAACCTGCCAGCACCCTGCCCCCATCCCATGATTCCCAGTCCTTGCCTGGCCACTGCTGTGTCCACCTCTATGCCTCCGGGACCCCTCTGGCTGCTCATCACTCTTTTCTGGTGTTCTTCTCTGCACAGACCAGCCATCAGCAGGAGGGAGCAGGCTGTGAGCAGCCCAGGAGGGGTTCCCTGGATACAGCCAGGACACTGGGAAGATTGGTGTGCCCAGGAAGAGGCAGTAGGCTTGCAGAGAGCACCCTCTCCCTACCCTAACCGTGCTGAATGCCATTCCCCCAGCTCCTTGCCAGAGCCTCAACCCAGCTTGGACCTCAGCCAGCAAAGCTGAGTCAGCATCATGGAAGGTGCCTTATTCTGGGTGAGAAGAGCTGCTGCTCTGGCATCAGAAGGGCAGCATTTAAATCCTAGCTCTGCTGTTTACTGGGTGACCTGGGCCAAGTCTCTTCATTTCTCTGGGCTTTAATTTCCTCATCAGTAAAAGGATTATTTGGAATCATTATAGTATCATAGATTTAGAGCCAGACTGAGCCCAATTCCTTCATTTTGCAGGTGAGCAAACAGGATCAGGGAGATAAAAGATTTGCTCAAATCATAAGATCCTTAATTTTATGTTGGAAGAGACTTCTGAAGCCATGGAATCTAAACCTCTCATTTTACTAATAGAGGTGACATAGACCACCCAGGTAAGAAGCTTCAAAGGCAGGATTTGAATTCAAGACCTCTGACTTCAGAGCCAAGACTCTTTCCACTCCATCCCACCACCTCCCAATGAAGGCCTTGAAGGTCCTTGCCAGCTGTAAAGCTGTGATCTTACATTCCTACCCAGGGATCCCATCTTCCCAAGAGAATAATTATTAGAAGGAAGGCAAAGATAACCATGTTCAGAACAGAGAAAAGCTGATCACAGCCACCTGTAGGCCCCATGATGGGGGAATGGTTCAACCATTTGAGATGACTGTGTGCCATTACACATGACCTCTGTGAAGAATACAGAAAAGAACTTAGAAGTCATCCCGGTGCTGAGGGCTCTGTCTGGGAAGGACATGGCAGCCACGTGTAAAGAGCCTGGAATATTGTTATCCATAAGGACCTATTAAAGGAAATGGAGATGGCTAGCCTGGAGAAGAGAATACTCAAGGCTAACACGAGTGCTGTCTATCTTCAAGTGTCTGAGAGGCCATAGTAAGGGAGGATTAGCTTAATTCTGCTTGGCCTCAGAGGACAAGACCAGGAACTACCTGTAGGAGTTCCAAAGAAGCCAATTTAAGCTGGAGGTCAGAAAGGACTTATTACCACTCATTGGGGGATATTATGATGGGGGTTACTATCACGCATGAGCTAGACTCGATAGGCCCTGAGATCCCATCTACCTCTGAAATCTGCGGCTACAGAAAAGGGAGATGTTACTATTAGAAGGTTAGAAATCAGTCAGTACAGATGTCATGTCCTGTGATCTTATGGAACAAGAAACTCAGGCCCAGAGAGAGAGACACACACAAATGCCAGCTATGCTATTTACTTCCTGTGTCAGCTTGGGCAAGACACTGTACATGGCATGGGAGATAGGAGCCTGGACTTGGAATCAAGAAGATCCGAGTTCAAATCCTGCCTCAGACACTTACTCACTGTACGGCTGGGGGCAAGTCATTTCACTTTTGCTATCCTCTGTTTCTTCAACAGTAAAATGAGTGCGTTGCGCCTGATGGTTTCTCAGGTCCTGAATCTTTGACCCTCATGCCTCTTTTGGCCTCAGTGAGGGACTGACATAGATTATTGGTCCCTTCTAACTCCAGATCTGGACTTCTTAACTTAGGATGGATTTGGGAGGGGGTGCTGTAAACTTTGGTGAGAAAAATTACACCTTTCTTTCAAAGAGTGAATTTCTTTTGTAATTCTTTGTATTTTATTCGTTCATTTAAAAACGTCATTCTGAGGAGGGCTTCAAAGGCCAATATTAATAATGGCTAACATTTTTATAGCATTTACTATGCGCCAGGCATCATGTTAGGCTCTTTACAATTATTGAGTCATTTGCTCTTCACAATAACCCAGAGAGGTAAGTACTGTTATTATCCCCATTTCACAGATAAGGAAACTAAGGCAACAGGGGTTAAGTGACTTGCCCAGGGTCATACAGCTAGTAAGTGTCTGAGGCTGGATTTGAACTCAGGTCTTCCTGATTCAAGGCCCAACGCTTTTTCTGTTGAAACACTTAACTGCCCCAGCTTCACTACACTGATCACCAAGGGGGTCCAGGATACAAAAAACCGTGAAGTACCCCTAGCCTAGAGATACTCTGATGCTTAATAACTCGCCCAAGGTTAGACTCAATGCAGCCTATACATACTTGGCCTGGAATCAGGAAGACCCGAGTTCAAGTCTGCCTCAGGAACTTACCAGCTGTACGACCCTGGTGTAGTAGGAAGGCCGAATTTATGATCTCAAAAAGGATCATATAAATATCTGAATGGTTCGAAATCGTTGGGTATACAGAATTCTCCAAGCAGAAGGCATCAAAAAATTTATTCAGGGCCCAGAGCAACAAATTAGCGAACCAACCTCCCCATTCCAGTATTGTGAACACAAGCCTCCAGGCCCAGTAGGCCCGCCTC
>CM053622.1:9908465-9938873 GCA_028646595.1 Phalanger gymnotis
GCCCACACAGGTTTCACACCTGATAGGGCTTTGGGCCTGGGGCTTAGCATTTAACAGGTGAAAGTACTTTCACCATAAACAAAAGCCAAACTCCTCAAGGGCATCCGTTAAACTAAGCCCTTTTTGCCTTACTGGCACACCTGGGCAAGTCACTTAACCCCTGTTTGCCTCAGTTTCCTCATCTGTAAAATGGGGATCATAATAGCACCTGCTCCACAGGGTTGTTGTGAGGGTTAAATGAGATAATAATTGTTAAGTGCTTAGCACGGAGCCTGGAACATAGTAAGTTCTATTTAAATGTTAGTTATTATTTATTATAGCACTTAGCACAGAACTTGGCACATAGTAGGTGCTACATAAATGTTAGCTATCCATATTACTATTAAAGTGCTTAGCACACAGTAAGTGATATAGCATCATTAGCTATCGTTATTATTACTATTAAATGGTATCGTGCTAGGTCCTAGGGACTCTTGGGTCTTCATTAGTACAGGGAGGTCCCAATGATGAAATTCTTTGCTCATGGATGATCTGATGTAATTAATGGTCTTAGAAAGTTGCCTAGGGCCTCCCAAGGCCACATAGCCAATATGTGTCAGGGGCTGGACTTAAACATAGGTGTTCCCGACTCTAAGTCAAAAGCTCCATCCACTATTCACTGGGGATACAAAGAGAAAAGTGAAAAACAATCCCTGCCCTCAAAAAGCGTGTAGTCTAGTAAGGGTTACAACCTATAGAGAAGTAAATATTTACTGGGCAGTTTGAGTAGAGGGAGTACTCCCAACTAGGGCCCACAAGTTAAACTAACATGCTTCACAGAGAGAGTGAGCTTGGGGCTAATAAGACTTGGGTTCATATCTTGGCTCGGCCCCTATCCATGTGACTTTAGGCAAGTCAATTAACCTCTCTTGGCCTCACCTTTCTCTTCTGTAAACCAAGCTTGTACTTAAAGACATGTAAGGTGCCTTGCACTTTTAGTTCTGTGATACTGTGAAATAAAGCTAGAAATGCTAAGAGGTGATGGTGAGGAAGGAGGACATTTGAGGCAGGGGGTAGAGGCAGCCTGTGTAAGGATCCAGCAGGGAAAGATGGAAGGCTGAATTTGTGGGGACCTAGCGAGTCAGCCAATTTGGCTGCCAGGTCATCCAGCTAATTGTTGGCAGAGATCCTGTGATGAAAGCCAATAAGAGAGAACCCGGGGGGTTCTATTCTGATCAGAGTAAGTGCTATATTGGCAGCTTGCCCTGAGCCAGGAACATGTTTTCTCTCAGTAAATTGTATCACATTTCCAAGGGTCATCAGCAAAAAGGTGGCTCTGGCCAGATATCATCAGTGTTGTCAAAGCAGTTCACCTATTGGCTCCTGCTAGTAAACAGTAAGCTCCTTGAGGGCAAAGGATTGTTTACAAAAAAAAAAAAATCTTTGTATGCCTGGTGCTGCTATATGGTACCTGGCACATAGTAGGCATTTAATACTCCCAAATGACATTTCTATAGTGTTGTGTGGTTGGCATAGCACAAAGCACACATCATCTCATTTGATGTTGTTGTTTGGTTGTTTCAGTTGCGTCCACCCTCATGGCCCCATTTGGGGTTTTCTTGGCAAAGATACTAGAGTGGTTTACCATTTCCTTCTCTAGCTCTTTTTACAGATGAAGAAACTGAGGCAAACAAGATTAAGTGACTTGCCCAAGGTCACACAGCTAGAAAGTGTCTGAGGTCAGATTTGAACCCACAAAGATGAGTCTTTCTGACTCCAGTCCCAGCTTTCTGACCCTTGCACATAGTGACCCTAAATAAATGCACACCAACTGAACAAATGAGTCAAAGGATAACTTTTCCCTGCCTCCTTTTATTCTGGTCCACTCCCTGGTGGTACCCAGAGGCAGATGCAAACAGGCTCCCAGCTGCCCTGAGGTCACCCTCCCCTCTTCCTTTCCTTTCCGCTAGCCCTTTGATGTCACCAGGACTTGGGGACCAGGGCTAACAGCTCCAGAGTAAATCATCGACAGCCAAGACCCGCTCATTTGTTGAATTTAAAGTAGCCCGTGCCCCAGGCAAGGAGGTAAATTGGCAAGAGGCTCCTCCGATAATTTAACAGCGCTGTCCAAAGGTGCACATTTCTTCCCCCCCCCCCCCCCCGGGAGCTAAACATATTATCCTCTTTTCCCAGGGCCCTAGTTAGCCGACAGGATTTCGGATGGAGCAGCTTCAAGTACGCACAGTGCTGAGGAAAGCATGGGGACCACAGAGGCAGCTGCCCTGATTTTAAAGAAATAGGGCCAGTTTTTCTCCTGAAAAATATGTGATAACCCCAAGGAGCCACATTGCCTCCTCGCTGACTACAGCCACAGAGAAAGAAATGAGCAAAGAAGGAAGGAAAAGCAGGCCAGAGATGGAGAAAGTTGAGGCTGTAGGCCGGTATGGAAATGGAGCGAAGTGTTTTCCTTTCTTGTTGATCATTTGTTTTGGTTCTGTCTCGATAAAGACCCTACAGGGGTTTGGGGTAAGATTAGATCTCCTTTTCTGGATTTGCTTGGTTGCTGCTTTAATGATGGTTCCTTTCTTGTTTTAATGATAGGACTAGCAGAGGGGTAGATGGAAGGGAATGGAAGACTGCCTGGGGTGGGCAGCCTGATGTGGGGCACTTCCTCCCCTGGGCAGCCCTCTGGCCTGGGATGGGGCATTCTAGATTCCAAGTCCCAAGCAAGACAACCTAGGGATAAGGGCCCAGTGAGGACAGAATCATCTAGAAAGAGGCTCATCTTCTGAACTGGGTGTAATCCCAGACAGAGAGGTGGCACAGCTCCCAGCCTGCCCCCAGGGAGAGCAGTGGGTCAGGGGGAGAGTCCTTCGGGGGAAGAGAGTACATTTCTCTGGACCTTGTTGTACCCTGAGGAGGGGCAACAGAACAGGCAGCCTGGGGGAGGCGGGTGGCCTGTAAGTACTGACCCTCCCCAGTCTGGATTGTCCTAAAGAGAGGAGATGTTTTGATGCTAGGTGAGGCAGAGAGGAGGTAGGGGCAGTGCTTTCTCTCATGGAGGGAGGACATTTCAAGGTCCACTCAGAATACTCTCCCAAGGGAAGGAGGGCCATGGGCCCTTCGGTGGACAGCAACTGGGCTGATACAATTTGGGGGATGTGCTTTCAGGGAGGAGCAAAGCCACTGTGGCACAGCCTCCAGGAGAGCGACCATCATCCTCCACCCCTTCAAATGAATTTTTCCCAAGCCCCAGAATTCCCAGTTATAGCAATATTCATAATAAGATCATAGATCTAGCACGAGAAGGCGCCTTAGAGGCCATGTTTTCCTACCCTTTCCTTTTTCCAGGGACGTACACTGAGACACAATCACTCAGGAACTATAAAGTCAGCATTTGAACTCAGGTCATAGGATCATAAACTTAGAGCTGGAAGGCAAAGTCTTCTGTTCTGTTACCCCTCTGCTAGTCCCATCGTTCTTAAAACAAAGGCCTTCAGAGGCAATCTTATAACTCCTCCACAACCACAGACATTGCAGCAGCTCTACTTTATGATTCCGTCTCCTCCTTCCGAGACTCCTTGGCTTTGGATTCTGAGCACCTAAGCGCAAATCCCACCTTTGCCCCTTACCACCTACGTCACCTTGGGTGCCGCACGTCCCCTTCTCATGGGCTAGGTCTCCTCACACCTGAAATAAGGGGGTTGAATTAGCCTTTGAGCTTCCTTCTAAATCTGCAACCAGCCATCTGCTCTCCTCAGATAGACTCAACCGACAAGCATTTATTAAGCTCCTACTGCATGCCAGGCACTCTACAGTGTCTGCCATCGAGAAGTTTACATCTCACTTAGCCCCGTTGGCTATCTGTGGGCCTTTTCTTCCCTAGTAGGGCACAGCCTGGGACTTAGAGATGGAAGATCTAGCTTTGAGTCTCCACCCTTTCACTTACTAGTTGGGTACCTGTGGACAACTCATTTCAGATCCTCAGTTTCCATGTCTGTTAAAATAGAATAATAATCTTGGCATTGCCTACCTTACAGGGTCATTAGGACGGGAGGGCTTTGAAAGCAAGAAAGCTGTTTCTATGATCCTGAGTTTTTATTTTCAGTTTACTTCTGGGGACCCCAGCGGGATTTGGTTAAGCATGGGAATCTCAAAACCAGGAGGTAAGAGTATCGCTCTCTTGTCTCCTAAACTGGACCGTGAGATCTTTGGGGAGCAGCCTCACAAAGGCTCAAAGAGCCCTGACCTCAGAAGGCGTCAAAAGAAATCCCCAAATGACTTTCTGTTTGAGCCTCTGCTCCAAGACCTCCCAGCAGTTCATGGCTCTCATCGTTGCGAAGTTTTTCCTGATATCGGTCCAAAATGTACATGCCCTATGACTCTCGGCGGCCAGGGAGAGCTCTGCCCTGGGGGAGGCAGGACAGGGCAGTGGGAAGAACCAAGAGGGATGCTTTGGTATGAATCGATCTTTTCATGCCCAATATTCAGAACAGAGATTCTTGTTGTGTATCAAATCATTTTTCAGTCGTCTCTGACTCTCTGTGGTCCCATTTGGGATTTTCTTTGGCAAAGATACTAGAATGGTTTGCCATTTCCTTCTTCAGCTCATTTGACAGATAAGGAAACCGAGGCAAACAGGGTAAAGTGACTTGCCCAGGGTCACATAGTTAGTAAGTGTCTGAGATCAGATGTGAAATCACAAAGATGAGTCTTCCTGACTCCAGGCCCGGCGCTCTGTGCACTGCACCACCTGGGTACCCCAGAATAGCCGTGGCCTGCCTCAAATAGACTTACAGGGTTAGATTTTTTGGACTTTTCCTTAAGAACAGAACAGCAAACCTACTCTCAACATTTGAGTTTTGACGTGCGATCATAGGTTCATTTGATACCAGAAGGGACCTCAGAAGATGCTTTGTCGCGCTGCCTCACTTTATTGACGAGAGTACCGAGGCCCAGAGAAGATAGAAAATGTCCGAGGCAGGAGCGGTAACTGAGTCTTCCTGACCCCAAGTCCAGTGGGCCATCCATTAGACCATACCATCTCTTACTCAGTGTCCGTTTGCCTGAATGCTTTAAGTTCTTAGCCTTGATCTGTTCTCTGTCCAGGGAGAGGGATTATTATCTTTCAGGGGCGGCTGGGTGGCACAGTGGACACAATGCTGGACCTGGTACTCAGGAAGACCTGAGTTCAAATTCTACCTCACACACTCCGCTGTGTGAAGTTGGGTAAGTCACTTTACCTGTTTGCCTCCAGTTGTAAAATGAGGGTAACAGCAGCCCCTCCCTCCCAGGGTTGTTGTGAGGATCAGATGAGATCATGTTTGCAAAAAGCTTACACACTGTTTGGCACATAGTTGGCACTACATATGCGTTAGCTATTATGGTTTCTTTGCAGTGGCATTGATGGAAAGGGAGACTTTACCATTTGCAAAACATTTTGGAGGCATGGTATGGTGATTAGAGAGAGGAACTCAGGGCCCAGAAGGCCTGGATTCAAGTCTTACCTCCTACAAGTTCTGGCAGAAGGACTCAGTAAGTAGCAGAGAAGGACCTACCACCCTTCCCACCCCCACCGCTACCACCCTCCCTACCCCCACCCCTACCACCTTCCCACCCCCAATCCTACCACCACCCCCACCACTACCCCTACCACTGCCACCCCTACCCCTACCAACACCCACTCCACCCCCACCAGTGATAGGAGTGCCTTCCTCACTGGGACCTCTCTGCCTCAAAGTCATCACAGATGTGGTCAAAACTAAAACTGGGGAAGTCCCAAGTGTTTGTGCTAATATCTAGACCGACCAGAACTCACGGGTGTTTTTGGCCAGGATACCTGGCCCCCTCCACATAAAAGTAAACCGGCCCCCCTCCCACGATCAAGACCGCCCCAGAGACTCACCAATCATGGCCTTGGCTGAATGACTAAGGCCAGGCCCAGCCCTTTCATCTCCCAGCCAAGGGTGCTGGCTGAAGATGCTCATTAAAGGCCGATGCCCTAGGGAAGGAGGCCCTGATTGGGAAAACAAGAGACAAATGGGTCACTGAGATGAAAGAGGCTGTCACAGCACCAGGGAAGCTGGAGCTGACTGCAGGCATGGGCAGGCCCTACAGAAGGAGACTGGAAATGTGCCGGGCCTCAGAAATGTCATCTGGAAGGGGCGGACAGTTACCTGCAAGCTTCCCAGGAGTCACTTGTGGGACATCAGAACTGGAAGAGGCCTGAGGACAGAGAACATAGGCTGTCAGAGTGGGTGGGGGGAACCTTAGAACATTGATTGACTGGGAAGGGCCTTAGAACAGGGATGTCAGAACTGGGAGGGCCCTTAGATCCAGGAATGGCAAAGCTGGAAGAGGAGCCTGAGAACGGGATGGCAGAGCTGGGAGGAGCCTTAGAATAGGGGATGTCAGGGGTGGGAGGGGCCTTAGAATAGCAGATGGCAAAGCTAGAGGAGGAGCCTGAGAACAGGGAATGTCAGAGCTGGGAGAGGCCTTAGAATAGGGGATGGAAAAGCTGGGAGAGGCCTTAGAGATTGTCAAGCTGGGACTCTTCATTACAATGTAGTAAAAAAGCCTAGGACACTGCCTTTGGACTCTGCCTTTGGACGCCAGGTTCTAATCCAAGCTCCTATAAGAACTCCCATGTGACATTAGAGAGTCACTTCTCTCTGGGCCTCAGTGTCCTTAAATGAAAAGGCAGAGGTTAGACTCAGGCCCCTGACTCTGAGGTTACTCTTCATTTTATCTGTGTAGGCCCAGAGATAAGGGATGGGCCTGCGATCACACAGCAAGTTACTAACAAACACAGAACAAGATCACGAGTGGCCATCTACCTCCAGAGGCTCAAGTCTTTCCCCTCCTTCAGGCTATGACTGTCTACACACACACACACAAAACACATACAAACACACATATCAACATATACAGACATACACACAAATATACACATGCACACGAACACACATGTGTGTATATACATGTACACAAACACACCTACGCACACAAACACACATACAGACCTATACAGACATACACACAAACATATCTGTATGCACATACATATGCATACAAACACATACGTATGCACATACACATGTATACAAACACGTACACAAACACACTATACAGACATACAAATATACACATACACAAACACATATATATATTCATACAAATGCACACCAACACACATGCAGACACACATACAAACACACATATAGACCTATAGAGAGATACATGCATGCATGCAAGTACACATACAAACATATATACAGACATATACACACAAACACATATATGCACGTACACAACACACATGCACACAAACACACATACAGACCTATACAGACATACATACAAACACATACACGCAAACATATATACACACACACACACACTCCCACAAACACAAAGACACACTGCTCTACTCCCAGTCCACCGTCTGCTCCCTGCTCACACTGACAAAGCCCAGTCCAAACTGGAGCCGCCACTGTCGGTTTCCAGCCTGCCAGCCCCTTGTTCTGTCTTGGCAGACAGAAGGGGAGCGGGGCCGATCCCAGGGGGCAGCCAGCCTTGTTTGCAGGCCAGAGGGAAACGCACAGTCGGTCTATCCGTTCTCTATCCAGAGCCCAAGTAAATGAGGCATTCACCAGAAGCAGAGTCAACGACAGACTGTGGGGATCTGGAGTCCCACCGAGGAAACCTCGGCTCTGTCCCTTCTGCCCTAAAACAGAGACGGGCTTTGTGCATTGTGGCCAGTCTGGAGGGGGTAACGAGGCTTCCTGGGGCTGCCATTCCTGGAGTGTGTCCAAAGGAACAGAGCGGCCCCTCTAGGCCTGGGTGGCAGCCAACTTGGGCAGGCGCTTCAAGCTGCTTGGAGGCTGGGGATGGACAGCAGCCACTGAGAGCGTCTTGATCCAAAGCCTCAGTGCTTATGGTGGCCCCCAGAGCTTCCGTGGGATACTGTCAGGGGCCCCACATGGCACACAGGCAGGCCCATGGGCCACAAATTCAAAGGGAGAGTCAGCTTTTGCTGCTCCTCCCAGTTCTAAGCCCTCTAACCCCGTCATCTTCTCTCCCAGAGAGAAGACTCCTGGTTCAGAGGTGGGAATCTGGGCTCACATCGTGGCTATCTGATACCTAAGCTTTCCACTCTGCAGAATCATAGATGGAAGGCACTGTGGCTGTCTTCAAGCCCAACCCTCCCATTTTACAGCTCAGGAGACTGAGGCCCAAGATCCCAAGGGCTGGGATTCTACCCGGGTCTGCTTTACCTCGCTTGGCCCCAGCTTATGCTGATAAGCTGCTTCCAAGGGATGGGCTAAGAATGAGATAACAGAGGGAAGGGAAGGAATAAGCAGTTTATTGAAGCTCTGTGTTAACCAGTTTACAAACATCGCCTCATTTGATCCTCACAACAACCCTGGAATCTAAGGGCTTTTATGACCCCCATTTTACAGATGAGGAAACCGAGGCAGACAGAGGTTTAGCAACATGCCCAGGGTCACACAGCTAGGAAGCATCTGAGGCTGGATTTGAATTCAGGTCTTCCTGGCTCTCCAACCACCGCACCACCAGCCACCTTCTAGTTATGAGCTTTACCAGCTATGAATGACTAGTTACTAACAGCAGGAAGGCATCAGATCCGGGGCTGGGAGAGATCTTAGATGTCACTGACTCCAGCTTCCTTATTTCTCCAAACGAGGGAATGAAGGCAAAGAGGAGGCCGTTGGAGGCTGCTCAAGGCACTGAGCCCTGGGTTGGGCGTCTCTGCGCTCCTGGGATGAGAAGGGCCCTGGCCCAGGGGCTAGACTGGGACGCTGAGGCTTCTACAGCTCAGGTATGTTCTACAGCTCAGGGCCTCAGCAACCTCACCTGTAAAATGGAGACAATCAAAGCTGTGCTGCTGATTTCATCCACATTGGGATAATCCAAGGAGATGATGATGGTGGAATGAAGTGGGAGTCACAAGTTCTGGGTTCAAATCTTGCCCTCCTTTTTCTTTGAGGAAGCCTTTCGAGGTCTCCCTTAATGCTAGGCCTTTCCTCCAATTTCTCCTATCCTTACCTTGTTGGTCCGTAGTTATTTGCATATTATCTCCCTCTTTAGACTGGAAGCTCCTTGAGGGCAGGCACTGTCTTCTGCCTTTCTTTCTATTTCCAGTACTTAGCATGGTGCCTGGCATACAGGAGGTGCCTAATAAATGCTTATTCCCCTCCCTTACGCTTAGTTCCTCTGAACTTCAGGTCTTTCATTTACAAAATAAGGACAATCTTAGCAATATCAGCATCTCTGGAGTTATTCTTGTCTCTGACTTTGTCCCAGCCCAGTAAAATACAATCTCTTAGAGGGCAGGGGCTGTTTTTCATTTTGTCTTTGGGTGTCCCAGTGCCTAGTGAGAGGGGGAAGGTATAGAGGCTAAAGAATTGCCCCCTCCTCATCAGAAAGACTGTGTCTGCCTCATTCTGGCTGCATGACCTTGGGTGAGTTTGCTCTCTGCCTCAGTTTCTTCTTTTGTACTATGAGGGGATCCTTGAAGCTCTAGATCCTATTGCCCTCCCCCCAATGGATTGTTGACTTGGCTGTCCATTTTACAGATGAGGGAAATGAAGCCCAAGCCGGGGAGATGCCTGGCTAGTCAGCAGCAAAGCTGGGGCGTGATCCCAGGCCTTCTCAGCCCCCAGTCTAGCCTGCCTCTGAGCTCTTATCTCTTCCCATTTTGCTTCAGTTTGGCACTACTGATCAAACCTCCCCAAAACCCATCCCAAGGAACCAGGAAACAAAGCCAGGCTGGGGCCAATGGAGACAGACCAAGCAGAGTCTCAGGCCTGGAGCCAGAGAGGCTGAGGGCAGCCAGCCTCCCCGAAGGGCTCCCTGGGAGCCTCTGGGCCAGGGTCAGGTTCCATCAAACACCTTCCAGAAGGAGCCCCCTACAGCCCCCAGCAGGGACGCCCAGTGGGCAGACACATGCAGCCAACGCCAACTCAGCTGGACCCTTTGGCAGGCCCTGACCCCATTTCTACCTGTGTGCCTGGCATTGGCTGCATGAAATGAGAAATTAATAATTCAGCCGCTTCCATGAATAATTAATCTGAGGGGGGAGGGGAGAGACAGAAGAGCAGCAGGAGAGAAGGCTGGTTTCTAAGACAGAATGTGCTGGCATCCAAGGGGAAAGCAGTAAGAACTTTGCCCGGGCCTGGCCAGACCTGGGATTTCTGTGACCCCAACAAGAGTGAGGATTAAAAGGGAGGGAGGGGACCCAGGTTCAAATGCCAGCTCTGTCACTCACTTGGGCAAGTCCCTCCCCCTTGCCTCAGTTTCCCCATAGTGTCGGAGCTGAAAGGGAACAAAGCGAACTGAGCAGAACCAGAAGAACATCATACATGGTCACAGCAACATTGGACGATGATCTGCTGTGAGTGGCTGAGCTCTTCCCAGCAACGCAATGACCCAAGATGACTCAGAAGGACTCTGGAATGAAAATGTTCTCCATCCCCCCAGAGAAAGAATTGGTGAACTCTGAAGGCAGATTGAAGCATACTTTTTTTTACTTTATTTTTCTTGCTTTTTTATTGTTGTTGCAACACAGCTAATATGGAAATGTGTTTTGCATGACTTCACATGTAGAATGGGTATCCTATTTCTTGCCTTCTCAATGGGTGGGGGAGGGAAAGAATGAGGAATTCAGAATCTTAAAAAATGAATGTTAAAGTATATGGAATAAAAATGATTTATAAAAAGAACTGAAAGAGACTTTAGCTAATCCAATCCCTCCATTTTACAGATGAGGAAACTGAGGCACAGAAAGGTTTGAAGCTACATGTGGCCCTCTAGGTCCTCAAGGGCAGCCCTTTGACTGAATCCAAACTTCACAGAACAAATCTCCTTCATAAACGGATTTGTTCTGTAAAACTTGGATTCAGTCAAAGGGCCACACCCAAGGACCTAGAAGGGAAGCCGTAGGTTCAGCACTCCCAGAGGTGATTGTTTGAGGTCACACAGGATTATGAAATCGAAAATGTACAGCTGGAATGAACCTCAGAAGTCATGAATCCAGGCTCAGGCCCTTCACAAATGAGGAGACGGAGGTCCACAGTGGGCCTCGTCTCACAGAGGCTGAGGTGAGATTTGAATCCCAGCCCCATGACTCCAAATCCTTCATTCCTTCTAGTAGACCACACAGTCTCTGGAAACTAAAAGAAAGGCTTTGAACTGGGTTCCCTTCTAGCTCTAAAATCCTTTGATGGATTTTGGCTGAGGGTAGAGGTTATGCAGTAGATTGAGCACTGGACCTAGAGTTGAGAACACCAGAGTTCAAATACTGTCTCAGACGCTTCTTAGCTGTGTAACCTTGGGCAAGTCATTTAGTAGCCTCAGTTTCCTCACCTGTAAAATGGGGGAAATAATAGCATCTCCCAGGATGCTATTGTATTGTAAAACACTTTGCAAACCTCAAAGCACTATTTAAATGCTACCTATTAGGATTCCAGGCCTTTCTCCTCAGCTCTGTCCAGAAAGATATCAGATACTCAGGAATAAAAATAACCTGTTGGAAATGGTGTGAAGCTTCATTGCCTCCCACCCCATTTCAGGTAGCACAGGAGCCCTGGGGGTGACACCCCCCCCCCCAGCCAGGCTTCCAGGCCAGCCCTCATAGGCATCATCGGGGTAGCAACTCCTGGGGAGAAGGCGCCAGCCATCTCTGCCACCTGCCAACCAACCGCCACTCCCAGCACAGGAGAGCCAGCCTAGTGGAAGCAGCAAGGGAGAGCCTCTGGGAGAGCCAGGAGGCAGCAGCATGTTCCAGGAAAGCCAAATTATCCCCCATCAGACCCTGATGAATACAACCTGGGACCCTGGACCCTTGGGAACAGTGCCCTCCACCAGCAGCATCCTGGGAAACTACCCTGGAGAGATGCAGCCTGGTCCAGCTCCTGTAGCCCCTGAAGACCCAGGACACAGACCTTGGCATTGTCAAATGGCCCAACATCAGAAACTGATCAGATTTGATCAGCGGGGATGACACTGAGGTAGCCGCTCACCATCTGCTCTGTCGTTGGCCCCCAAGGACCATGGGACTTTTGCTCTCACTTACAGTGGGACCCTCCCATATGTGTTGTGACCCCATGACAATGTGAGCCCCTTGAGTATGGAGACCGTCTGACTTACCTATTTGTATCCCTAGAGCTCAGCATGGTGTTTTTGTACACAGCAAGCGCTTAATAAGTGCTTCTTTCATTCACGTCCCAGTCCAGAGTAAATTGCTCCCATCTTTTGCTTCTGCCCATACTGATTAGTATTAAGAAAACCATTGCCACCCTTTCTTACCCTCCCTCCACCCCCAACCCACTGCTGCTGTGATCTGTGGTCTGAGGCAGCCTCTTCATCTCCCAGAGTGGGACCTAAAATGATAGAATGTCACAGCTGGGATGGATCATAAATAGAGAATTTTGCACATCACAGCTGGGAGGCACCTTCCTCATCTAAATTCCATGATTCTTTGAAGATGGAGAATTCAGGGAAGCTTGGGACTCTAGATAACAAGCTTCCCCCATCGCTCCAAAGAACTGGCCTACAGGGTACCCAGCTGGTGGCTATCTGCCTTTGCTTGGAGCCCACCATGGAAACGGAGCCCGCTCTGTCTCATGGCGGCCCGTTCTACTTGGGGACAGCTCATTGTTAGAGGAGGCTTTGCCCTCATCCAGCCCACGCTTTCCTGGCTTCTCTGAACTCTGCTCTGACGGGCCAAGCAGAACAAAGCTAAGCCCTCCGCTGGCGTACCCTTCACATCCAGCCAGAGGTCTTCTGGATTCTCTCCAGGTCATCAATCAATGTCTTTCCTAAAACATGATGTCCAGACCTGAACAATACTCCAGATGTTTTCAGAGAGCCTTAAAAAAAAAATCTTATTTTGAACTTAATCTTTGTAATTGTCAACAAAGAAGCAGATTTCAATATTCAAAGAACACTAAAAAGACCCTATAAGAATCTTTGAGCTTCAGGCATATAGTTTATTTTTACGTGTATGTTAAATTTAACATGCAAGGTGGCTCAGTGGACAGAGAACTGGGCTTGGAGTCAAGAAGACCTGAGTTCAAATCTGGCCTCAGATACTTACTAAGCTGTGTGACCCTGGCTAAGTCACTTAACCTGTGCTTGCCTCAGTTTCATCAACTGTAAAATGAAGATAATAATATGTACTTCCCAGGGTCGTTGTGAGGCTCGAATGAGATAATGATTGTAAAGAGCTTAGCACAGTGCCTGGCATATATAAATGTTAGCTTCTTCCCTTCCCCTTCTCTTATCTGTAAAAGGAAAGGGTTGGACTAGGAAATTCTAAGGGCCCTTCCAGATCTAGAGCTGTGATAATCATAATAATAACAATAATGAAAATTGTGCTGTTTACATCCTCTTTGTAGCTTTTTATTTTCTTTGGTACATTTTTCATGTTTTAAGGTTCTTTTCTCTCTTTTTGCATCTTTATAACTACCCACTAACTCATCTCCTGCCCCCTCCCCCAATCTATCACTTCCCTATTCCTGGAAACTGTGCCTCTGTTCATGTGGCTTTAAGCGACTCAAATTGTACTTGTGAAATTGATGTTTTGAGCCCAAGAATGTGACTTTACATTTATACCTAGTGCATTTCATCTCATTCGATTCAGCCCAATGCTCTAACCTATCAAGGTTAAAACCTATTGTTTGTATCTTTACTCTGTCATTGAGAGTCTGTACTGGATAACCCTCATAGCTTTGTGTCATTTACAAACCTGGTGAGCATATCATCTATGTTTTTCTACAAGTCAGTCAATAGGCATTTGTTAAGCACCCAGTATGTGCTGGGACTCTTTGCTTAAGAGCTGATATAAAAAAAGGTAAAAGACAGTCCTTACTTACCATAAGGAGCTCCCAATCTAATGTCATTGATGAAAACATTAAATAGCAGTGAGCCAAGGACATATCCCTAGGGCACTCCACTGGAGGCTTGCTGCCATATTGATGTTGAACCATAAATGACTTCTTTTTAAATTTTCTTTTTTATTGTGAGCTTAACAAACATTGACAAATAGGAACATTTCGACATAAAAGAGTAGAAAAAAGGATTAGGTATGAACCTATAAACTTATACACAGTTTAGGTTGTTTTCTGAAAGTATATTAAATTTAACACTGTAGTAACAAAACTTCCCTGCTGATTCACGTCCCCTCCCGAGCTTCCTTTCTGCTCCCTTCTGGGTATTTTTTGAGGTTTCATGGATGCATTTTTCTTTACTTCTTTGTTTCTTTTTTCCATCACTATCTCTACCCAGCAGTTCCCCAACCCCAAGTAGAAGCCCTCCCTAGTACCACTGAGGTCTGCAATAACATCTTTTTGAGGTCAGCCATCCCACCAGCTCCAAAGTCGAGTAACTGCATTGTCGCCTAGCTCATTCCTCTCCCTCTTAGCCATGTGAATGATTAGCATGAGAAAGTGTCAGCTGCCTTCCTGAAATCTAACTGAAATCCTCACCTAAACCACTTCTTTATGACCTAATAATGAACTCAGGGATGTCTGAGCTCCCTGCCAGTCAGAGCCGTCTAGTACAGTGATCCTTTGAGCACCTTTTCTCACCTCGACCCCAAAGATCAGTGACACCTATTTCGTTTTCAGCTTTTGGCTGCGATAAATCGGGGTGGGAGAATTTAGTAGGTAGGAAGCTTTTCTTTACGCCCTTGACCTCCTTGGGGTAAGAGACTTGGAATTTGAAAAGGCTTTCCACTCCAAAGCTACCACCCTAGAACTAAGCTTTTATGTATGTGTGTGTGTGTATATATATATATACATATACATACATATACATATATATGGATAGAGAGAGAAGGGGGGTAAGAAGGGGGGGGAAAAAGAGAGAGAGAGAGAGAGAGAGAGAGAGAGAGAGAGATGCTTGGGAGGTAGAGCAACTATTACTTACAAATTAGAATGAGCTTACTCATTATATGGGGCAAGCTAGGTGCCTTCCAATTAGGCCTTCCCTTCTTCCCCAAGCCAGGCCCGGTTCCTAGTTGCCTGTCATTATCTTCCCGGACTGTGTTTACTGACTCAAAAACACAGGGTAGGCATAACCATATGCAGATGTGGCTCTATTAGGGCCCCCAGGGGTGTAGTTCAAACTTTCACCAAAGTGCTCATTCTCTGACTCCATCTGGAGTCAGCAAAAGTTTTGATGAAGCTGCTGACTTGGAAGACGTAGGGCAAAGTCTAGTGGACCAGGAGGCCAGGTGAATTCCTTCAGCAAACCGTAGAATGAATCCCCAACCAGCTGGGCAAGAAAAGGAGCTCCTAAGATGAATGGGAAGTGGCTGCCTTCAGGATGCTTCCAATCTAGGCAGAGAAATGAGGTGCGTAAGTGGGATATTGGAGGGACCTGGGATCAGTGGAGTGGGCTCAAAACCCTTCTATTACAGGGGTGGGGAACCTGCAGCCTTGAGGCCACATGGGGCCCTCTAGGTCCTCAAGTACAGTCCTTTGACTGAATCCAAACTTCCCAGAACAAATCCCCTTAATAAAAGGATTTGTTCTGTAAAACTTAGACTCAGTCAAAAGGCCACACCAGGACCTAGAAGGCCATGTGGCCTCAAAGCCACAGGTTCCCTACCCTTGATTAGTCCGTGAGTCCTCAGGAAGTTAGGTGACTTAGGCAGGGTCACATAGCTACTAAGTGTCAAAGGCAGGATTTGAACCCAGGTCTTCTAAACTGCCGCTCATGCTCTACTGTCTATCCCATGCTTGCCTCTATAAGACGGGTAAACATAGAATGAATCTCCAGGCCTACATCTGGCAGTGTGCATAGGTGAGAGCACTGGCCTTGGAGACAGGAAGTCTCTAAAGGTGGGTTCAAATCCCACCTTTCTCTTCTTTCTTAGCCTCAGTTTCTTGATCTGAAAGATGAGGTCATTGGGCCAGATGACCTCTAAAGTGTCTTCCAGTCCTAGGGCTGTGCACCTGTGACCCTTGGTGATAATAGCGTAAAACAAGGTTCCCAGGAAAGTTTAGAGGCAGAAGTCTTGGGCTGGAGGAAATGGTGAATGCAGAATGGGGGCAGCGGGTGGGCCTGCCTTGAAGGATGGGGAGGTTGGACCTGAAGAGATAGTGGAGAAGGGAATTCTGGGAAGAGGACAAGAAGGGGCAGAGATGGAAAAGGGGGTTCATGGGAAAGCGAGACCTTCATCCAGGCTGGAACATTGGGTATATGCATAATGGGAATTAGTGGAAAAGTAGGTCGAGGATAGAGGAGGGGCGCCTGCAGAAAAATTGTGATTATGTTCATAGGGTTGTTTGGTGACATTATGGAAACCCCAATGACAGATGGCATGAAGGAGCAGCCTTGGATTCAGAGGTTTATCAGAAGGACCTGAGCGCTTTGTTATAATTCATTTCATAGGTTATGGGACCCAAAGTTCCAGAGTAGGTCAGTGTTATCTCTCCAGGACTTTCCTAGACTGATGGAATCACAGGTCTGGGCCTATGGGTGAACTCCCTCCCCTCCTGTGGCTCTTAGCCCCCTAAGTTTGGGTCGATGATTAGATGGTATCAAAAAAGCTGCTCCCCAGTCGCCACCCCCAGACAACCTGGTGATGGGCTTCTATAACCAATTTAACCAGGCTGGTTGATTCTGGCTGAAATGCTTCCTGCCTAACCTTAGCAGAGGAAGAAAAAGATACTTCATAATCTACAAGTATATAATTCCTGGAAGCATCAAAGATGCCAAGATGGCAGCTCTGTGATCTCACAAAGCCTCGAAAGGCAGTGCAGTGTAGGGGACAGAGCACTGGACTTGATCTGCGTTCAAATCCCACCTTGGACACTTATTAACTGTGTGACCCTAGACCAGTCACTTCCTTTTCTGTGTTTTGGTTTCCTGATCTATAAAATGAGGGAGTTGGGGCTCGGTGGCTCTCAATCTGGACTTCCGTCTGTCTTTCAATCTACAACACTATCAGGGGTTCTGAATTTGGGGTCTGTGAACTTGCTTTTTTTTAAAACATTTTGATAATGATCTCAATATAATTGGTTTCCTTTGTAATGTATGTATTTTATTTTATTTGCTTAAAAATGTTATTCTGGGAAGGGATCCAGAGGCTTCATCAGACCCTTCAAGGGGCCACAAATTTCTGTACTGTCCCTCCCATAATGAGACAAGTCCAACTGAGGAGCTGAAGTCAGTCAGTCAACAAGCATTCCTACTGTGTGCTGACATTGGCCTAAGCACTGGAGAATAAAAAAAAAAAAGATGGGGGAAAAAGCCCAAAACAAAACTCCCTAAGTACTCTCAAGCAGCCTTGAGTCTGTTTTCTTATCTCCGATAAAGAGAGGTTTTCTGGTGGCTGCTCATTTCTTTTGGCTGCTCAAAACATCACATCACACAAAACATCAGGTTTCAGAGGGGTTGTATTTGTAGACCCAGACCAGGTGGGCTGTAAGCTTGCCATACTTTCTTACCCAGAGACCCCTATGGTTTGATCAATACTTTGCAGAGGACGCTTAGAATCCTGACTTCCTTGAAGGTTCAGCTCCCCTCCCTGCCTACAGTGTGTAGGTCGAGACCCACAGTTTAAGAAGCGCTGATGGGGTTGGGAGTGGAAAACGTTGAAGAGGCCTTGCCTTGGCAACTCTTGGGATCCACCTCCTTCCCCCACCGCCTTCCCCTACAGTCACCCCAGAATGCATGCTCTCCGAGGTCAGGCACAATCGATCGATCTTCCTCCTCTCTCCGTTTTGTGTCCCTGCTGACTCAGGCAGTGCTCTCCCCTCTTCCTCTAAGAGTCTCAAATAATCTGGTTACCTAAGCTATCTTCCCAGAAGACTGTAAGCCCCTTGAGGGCAGGCACTTTTTTTATGGTTTCTCTTTGGAGCCTCAGCCCCTACCCCAGATATTTGTCAGCTGTTACGATAACGATAACGGTGGGTCCTGCTGCCTATGGCCAACAGTGACCTGTGTGTGAGGA
The DNA here is from genome assembly GCA_028646595.1 of Phalanger gymnotis. Taxonomy (NCBI): domain Eukaryota; kingdom Metazoa; phylum Chordata; class Mammalia; order Diprotodontia; family Phalangeridae; genus Phalanger; species Phalanger gymnotis. Next base: position 9,926,431 of record CM053622.1, read on the forward strand.
GTGGCCTAGAAGAGGTATCATCAGGGATACCTTTGATGGGGAAAGGAGGCAGGCAGCCATGGAACAAGAGTCAGCATATTGCCCTGGGGTTTTCGGTCCCTTCAGTTGTGTCTGACTCTCCATGACCCCATGTGGGGTTTTCTTGGCCAAGATCCTGGAGTTTGCCATTTCCTTCTCCAGTGCATTTAACAGATGAGGAAGTTAGGGGCCAACAAGGTGAAGTGACTTGCCCAAGGTCACACAGCTAATAAGTGTCTGAAGCCAGATTTGAACTCAGGAAGATGAGTCTTCCTGAACATAATAGGAGCAAAGTAAACACTCATTGACGTTTCCATAGCACTTCAAGGTTGGCAAAGGGTGTTACAGATACTGTCTTATTTAATCTCACAACCACTCCGAGAGGTAAGTGCCATTGTCATCCCCGTTTTACAGATGCAGAAAATGACACCCAGAGAGGTTAAGTAACTTGCCCGGTCTCACACAGCTAGTGAGCATCTGAAGCAGGATTCAAACTCGGGTCTTTTCCTCCGAGTCCACTACTCACTCTTTTTTACCTGTTGCCACCGTTACTACTAACTCCAACAATACTTCCTCTTTCTAGAGCCCTTTAAGATTGACAAACCATGTTCTCCACCATAGCCCTGGGAGGCAGGTAGTGCATCATTCCTGCCATCTTACAGATGAAGAGATTGAGGATCCGAGAGGGGAAATGCATTCCTGGGTCCCACAGCTAGTAAGCGTCAGAGGCAGGACCAGAACCTGAGTCTTCAGACTCTGAGTCTAGACTGTTTCTCCCCTCTGCTAGATGGTAAGCTTCTTGAGGACAGGGGCCTTGTCACATTGAAGAGATATTTGTTGAAAGGACAGTCATCCTTGAAAAGAAGGTGGTTTGCCTTCCAGCAGGTATTTAATCAACAGGGTACCAGGCTCCTCCATGCTCCACAGGTTCAAGCTGATCCTTTCAGCTGAACACATGCTGAGCCCCAGAAAGAGAGGCTCTTTCTGGACATGGAGCTTTCCAAACGAGACAAAAGGCTTGAAAGCTTCAGGAAATGGAGGAAGCCCCAGTTTCAATGTAATGAAGAGAAGTGGAAGGATGCGCTCTCTCACTTCCTTTATAGAGTTGAGCTAAAGGCGCTTGGCTTCTCAATCAATCAATCAATCAATCAACACACATTTATTAAGCACCTACTGCATGCCAGGCCCTGGAGATAAAGAGACACAAATGAATGGGACAGAGAAAGCAACATTGGCACATATAAGTATATACAGTATAAGAAATGTACAAAATAAATACAATGTAATTCAGAAGCATGGCATCTGCAGCTGGGAGAGATCAGAAAGACTTCATTTAGGAAATGATGTTTGACCAGAGCTTTGAAGGAAGCTGAGGATTCTCTGAGAGGAATGTGAGAAGGAAGGGCATTCCTGGCATGGGGATCTGCCCTGGCAAAGACACAGAAATTAGAGATAGAATGTCACATTAAAGATATCTATAGGCATATGAAAAAATGCTCTAAATCACTATTGATTAGAGAAACGCAAATCAAAACAACTCTTAGGTACCACCTCATACCTGTCAGATTGGCTCAAATAACAAAACAGGATAATGATAAATGCTGGAGAGGATGTGGGAAAATTGGAACATTGTCACATTGCTGGTGGAGTTGTGAACTGATCTGGCCATTTTGGAGAGCAATTTGGAACTATACCCAAAGGGTTATAAAAATGTTCGTACCCTTTGACCCAGCAATACCACTTCTAGGGTTGTATCCCAAAGAGATCACACAAGTGGGTAAAGGACCCATATGTACAAAAATATTTATAGCAGCTCTTTTTTGTGGTACCTAAGAATTGGAAATCAAAGGGATGCCCATCAATTGGGGAATGGCTGAACAAGCTGTGGTATATGAAGGTAATGGAATACTACTGTGCTATAAGAAATGGGGATGATACAGACTTCATAACAACCTGGAAAAACCCACACGACATAATGCTGAGTGAGCGGAGCAGAGCTAGGAAAACATTATACACAACCACAGATATATGGATTCTGTGAGGACCAACTCTGACAGACTTCGCTCTTCTCAGCAACACAATGTGCAAAAACAACTCCAAAGGACTCAAATGATGGAGAGTGCTATCTACACCCAGAGAAAGAACTATGAAGTATGAATGCAGATTGAGGCACACTTCATGCTAGCCTTCCCTCCCCCCCTTTTTTTTCTTTTTCTCTCTTTTGTTTTTGTTTTTGGTCCTGTTTCTTCTTTCGCATGATTCATTTCATTGATCACAGTTCTTCTCCACAACTTGACTAGTGTGTAAATTAATTCAATGCAAAGTTATACATGGAAGCTATATGGGATTCCATGCCGTCTTGGGGAGAGGGAGGGAAAGGAGGGAAGAAAATCTGGAGCTCAAAATTATGTAGAACCGAATGTTGTAAACTAAAAATAAAAAAAAATTAAAAAAAAAGAATGTCACATGCAAAGAGTGGTAAGTTGGCTGATTTTATTTGGGAAAGTGTGTGAAGGGGCATCACATGTGGTAAGGTTGGAAAGGCAGATGGGTACTACATTGTGAAGGGCTTTACATGCCAAATAGAAGAGTTTATACTTGATCTTAGAAAGAACTGGGAGCTACTGAAGTTTAGTGAGCAGGGAAGTAACCCCATCTGAACCATGCTTTATTTAGGAGTATCTCTGACAAATGTGTGGAATATGGGTTATAGAAGGGACATAACTTCATTCCATCAAGGATCCTTCCCTTATATCTGTGGGCAAAGTTATAATTTGCCTCCCTTAATTAGTTGAATCATGCCTTCTTGGGCTGAAATTCCCTCTGTGATTTTGTTTCATAGAAATGTTAGAGTATATTTAAAAACAGCCAAACAACCAAACTACCTCTGGGATGAAGAAGATGGCAGTCCTGTTCTCTACCCTGGGCAGATCGTGTTTATGTTCACTTCTGGAGGTCACATTTTAGAAGAGACATTGATAAGACTGGCCTTGTGGCTGTTCTGAGAACAAGACCCTCCGTCTCTCAGCTTTGGCCATTCTCTCTGGCCATCTCCAATGCCTGGAATGTTCTCCCCGCTCCGCTCATTGACCTCCCTGGCTTCCTTTAAATCCCACCTAAAATCTCATGTCCTACAGGAAGACTTCCCCTGAATTCCCCTTCCTCTTAATTCCAGTGCCTTCCCTCTGTTAAGTATTTCCCATTTCTACTGTCTATTGCTTGCTTTGCTTATATTTGTGTGTGGTCTCTCCTACTAGACTGTAAGCTCCTTGAGGGCAGGGACTGTCTTTTGCCCCTTTTTGTATCCCCAGAGTTTAGCACAGTTCCTGGAACATAGTTGGCACTTAATAAATGTTTATTAATTGGTTGATTACCTGGAAAATATCTAGAGGTGATCAGCATAATGAAAGGCCTTGAGTCTATCCCATTTAAAGATCATCTTACCAAATGGGAACATTTAATTTGGAGAAGAGGAGACTCCTAACTGCCATCTTCAAATATGTGAAGGGCGGCCATGTAGATGCGCATAATATGGCATTGACCATTGAGAGCTCAGCCCTTAAGAGCATGAACAAAGTGCTTATCTGATGCGAGCTTCCAAGTGGACTTTGATGCACGCCCAGGTGTTCTATGACTATTTCTGATTTGATTACTACCTGCATTTTTGATTGGCCGCTGAGCCAGATCTGGGTGTGCATCCAAAAGACTTCCATGGGGTAACTCAGCTTTCCCCCCATGGCTGTGTTGGAGTGAGGAGGCACCGATTGCTGTATACTTCCAGGTCGGTACCAGAAGCCTCCTTCCCACCCCTCACCTCCCACTGGTGGATCTAAGGCAATGTAGCCCTGCTGCTACTTCTGTGCCTGGTGTATCTGATCTTTCCAGACTCAGGTGAAGGGATTGGAGGTGGAGCAGACAAGACTGTGACCTTCTGAACTTTGAAAAAGTTGGGACTTTATTTCCAGGAACTGGAGTCCACGGAAGACCAGCTAGACTCAGCCCAGCCGTGGATCTTCACTGAGATGCTGGCATCTCCTCCATCAGGCCACGTTGCATATTTATGTGAACTTGGAGGGGTGATGACTTTGTAGTAGCCCTCAAGTCTGAGACCCCTCTCCCCAGAGACTGAGGAGTATAGAAGAAGGGGGCCTGAACTAAGGGAGTGGTTCTGTGAATAGAGAGAAGGGGCCAAATATGAATGATGTTGCAAAGGTGAAAACAGCAAGATTCTACTCGAGAGATAGCCTTCACATATCATTGAGGGATACACATAGTATGGAAGTCCAAATGGGATGGTGATGAGCAAAGGGGCTGAGAGGAGGCCTCACTCCATAACTGTAACCACCCACTAGTAAGCTACTGAAAGAGGTGGTAGTACAGGGGTATGTGCAGGGGATGTATGCATAGACCAAAGAATTCAGAGAGGTTCACAAGGTACCTAGTGGAGTCAACCTCTTTCCCCTTCACTCTGTGTTGACTCAAGTCTGCCCCAAGAGGTTTACCTTCTCTAGTCTAGGAGGTGTAACATATCTTTGTATAAAGTGCTGTGCCTGGCACCTAGTAGGAGTTTAATAAATCTTTTTTGATTGACTAATCATTCTGCAACTAACTTGTCTTGTGACCTTAGGCAAACCATGGGATTGACTCCACTTTTCTAAGTGAACCAAGAAAGAAAAGGCATTACTTGAAAGTGGCCCATAGGTCTTTGAGATCCAAGCATTCTTCCTTGCAGAGACCTCATTCTGAAAGGCAGCATGTTCTTGGAATTGGGAAGACCTGATTTCAAATTCTTCCTTGGACACGTATTACCTATGTGACCCTGGGCTAGTCTTCTTACCTCTCAAGGGCCTCATTTTCCTCATCTATAAAATGGGAATAACCATAGTACCTCTTTCCTACATATTTGGTAAGGCTCCCATATGATGAATGTGGAGCACTTCCCAGACTTTAATGTGCTAGTTATCATCACCACCACCACCAGCATCATCGAGTCACCAGGGCTTTCTCTTTGAAATGTTGCTGAAATCATCCATATGTGTTATTTCTCTCATTACAATATGAGCTTCTTGAGAGAAGAGACTGTCTGACTTTCCTGTTTGTATTCTCAGCATTTAGGCCATGATTTTGGTATACAGTAAGTGCTTAATAAATGCCCTTTTCATTCCTTCATTCTGTTATCCCTACTGGCTGTTGACCTGTCAGAAAAAAATAGCTGGTTGGAGGGTAATAGCTAGATTTTTTAGCTGGCCAGATGTGGAGGTGAGCCCCAGCCCTGCCTGCTCCTGGATGATTTGGGGTCTGTCACTTACCTCCTCATCTGTCGAATGACGGGTTGGGAGAAGAATACTTCCCTTGGTGTCATTCCTTTGGTGGGGATGATGCCTCTCTAATTTATATTTAAAGCATTTTGTTACAACTAATGATAGGACTTTGGGAATGATCTCTGCCTCCCTTGGAACTCTTGAGGGATGAGTCATGAAAGAGAACCAGAAAAACGGCAGAGTGTCTAAGCCATATTTCTGGCTGGAGCCGGGAGGGGGAGAAGGCAGGAAGATGTTTCCACCCATAGTCATCCCTTACATTTCTATGGAGACTGAGGATTTATGGTGTGCTTACATCATAGCCCCGTGAGGCAGGTAAGTATGTTATTATCCACCCTACTAGAAGAATAAACCGAGATCCAAAAAGCCAAAATCATAGGGGCAGCTAGGTACTGCAGCTAGGAACATCAGCCTGCAGTTAGGAGAACCTGAGTTCAAATCTGGCCTCAGACACTGACAAGCTGTGTAACCTTAGGCAAGTCATTTAACCCCAATTGCCTCCAAGTCTCTGTGACCCCATTGGGGGTTTTCTTGGCAAAGATACTAGAGTGGTTTTCTGTTTTCTTCTCCAGCTCATTTTATAGATGAGGAAACTGAGGCAGAATGAAGTGACTCACCCAGGGTCACACAGCTAGGAAGTGTCTGAGGCTGGATTATGAACTCAGGAAGAGGAGTCTTTCTGACTCCAGCGTAGGCACTTTATCTGCCACACCACTTAGCTGCCCATGGCACACTTGCAATCATCTAGATTTTTCCCTCCTGCACCCACCAACACTTGGCCCGGCTGCAAAGTGTTTCACTTTGTAAAAGGTATCCTCCAGGAGCCGTATGATGGAAAAAGGAAGTGGGTCGGTCATACAGTGAAAGCCTAGCAGAAAGGATGCTTTGCTGGCCTGCTACACTGGCACCCATGCCATATTAATAAGCTAAGAAGAAAGTCTTTAGCATACTGGAAAGACCAGTTAAAGGAAATTCATGGGAAGAACCAGACAAGTCATTGAGGATAAGAAAGCACGGGTGGGCTGTGAGCTACATCACTGGAGGGTGCGAGAACACAACGGAGTCTGGTGTGTTTATCATGCCGACTCATTCATCGAATGAAATGGGCCTTTTGCAATAACTCCAGGTGCCTCTCCCTCTGCTCTTTGCAGGCTCCAAGTGGGGAACCATAAGGTTAGAGAGAAGCAGGTCGGTCTAAGTACAATCCCTACTAAACTGGATGTGTTCTGCTGTTCATTCCATTCCAACCCAATACAATCCAATTAACATTTATTGATTATATATTATATAATATTATATATTTCTATGTGCTAGGCACTGAGAATACAATTCGTACTGTATGCAGGAGCTCAAGGAGCTTATAATCTCAGGATGGGGGAGGGGGGAGACAAGACACGAAAGAAGGCAGTAAAGGGTGGGGAGGAATGGGACTGCGACTGTGAAGAACAGCAGGTGCCCAGGAGGCTCGCTCCCATAAAGATGGCGGCTGGTTTCTCTGCCTCCTTGGCCTTCCTTCCTTCCTTGTTCTCCCTTTTAGCACCTCAGAATCCAGATCTGGAGTGATCTGCTGTTGGGTGTGTGTAGACCATGTACAAATAAGTACAAATAAGGCTCAAGCCTTACTTGGCATCACAAGCTCTAGAACCTTCTAGGGACGTTCAAAGTCAACCTCCTCATTTTACAGATGAGGAAACCGAGGCTCGGGGGTGTTAAGTGACTTGTCCAGGGTGATGAAAGTAGTAAGAGACGAAGGTAGGATTTGAACGTCTTCATGGGGTCACAGAACCAGAAGGGACTTTGTAGGTATATAGCTATTTAATGTTCATGGAAAACTCCCATGCATTGTCTCATTTCATCCTTACAACAACTTTGTGAGAGAGGTGCTGCTGTTAGCCTCATTTTACAGAGGAAGAAACTGAGGTGCAGGACCTTGCCCAGGGTTACACAGCCAGCAAGTATCTGATATGGCAGTTAAACCCAAGTCTCCCAGGCTCTGAGTTCAGCACCACTGGGTCATGTTAGCATATCGAACTCCTTCATTTTGCAGATGAGGAAACAGAAGCCCAGAGAAGTTCAGCCACTTGGCCAAGGTCAAGGGTCCAAGCTCAGGTTTTAAATCCAGGGACCTCTCCTTCTGTTGCTCCTTGTGAAAGCTCCTTTCTCCTCCAATTCTAAGACCAGATCCTCCATCGGCCTAATAAAATTCGGTCCGGATATGTAGGAATGCACCCCAAGATGGCCACATTCTGAGGAAATGGTGGGGCATGCATGGGGCGAAGGATACTGGGCCTCTTGGCTTTCACTAACCCAGAAGATGTTTAATCAAATTTTACATCTTTTCGCCTGATCTTGCACAGCCCTCTTTTTTTCGCTCAGTGGCCTCGAGGCCACAGATTCCCCACCCCTACAGTCTAGCCAGTCGGTCAGTCTTATTCCTTAGCCATTGTAAACTTTTGGCAAATTGAAAGTTAATGGAAATGTAAATGATGAAGAGACCCAAAAGGGGCCTCTTCAGGATGTGATTCTGACTGGAACTTGTTGCTAGGGCGGAAATAATGGGATTGAGAACATGGGTACACAAAGGACCACTCCATCTTAGAATCTGTGATAGAGAAAGAAAGTGAAGCCCAGCATAGTCTGACGTGCATTCTAGATTGGGGGAGAGTAGATTTCAATGGCTCAGAGAGAAGATAGATGGGATGCCAAGAACCAAAAGTCAAGAGGAAAAGCCAGTCCAGGAGGGATGTCACAATGCCATGCAGAACCTGAAGGTTCAAATAATTAGTCTTTATTCAAATTCATGTTGACAACCCCTCAGGTAAAAGCAGTCCTCGAGGCAGTTACAAAATAATTCATAGGAAGATGAATGAATGAATGAGTGAATGAAGCATTTATTAAGTACTTACTCTATATAAAACACTGTGCTAAGCTCTGGAGATACAAATGGAAAAGACCGTACCTGCCCTCAAGGAGCTTAGACTCTAATGGGAGAAACAACATACAAACAACTCAGCGCAAATAATATTTACAGGATAAATTGGAGACAATCAGCAGAGGGGAGAGCATCAGAGTTAAGGGTGATTGGGAGAGAAGGCTTTAATAGCTGTGACTGTAGCCCAGCACTTAAAAGCCCTAAGCAAGGAGATTAAAAGTGGTGAGCAAGGAAGATCCCCGGGGGAGCTTGAAGTCAGAGCTTCAGGGCAGAACTTATATTCTCCTTGCCCAAAGGGCCCATGGCTGGCTTCCAGTAAAGTTCACTTAAGCGGTGCCAGGTCTGTTCCATAATTTCTTCCCTAGCACTGGAATGGTGTTACAGGAACGTGTAGCGTTAATTTAAGCCTCCTTTTCCCACTAATATCTTGTCTTAGCTCTTGACAGATGAGAAGTTCTCAAGAGAGTATTTTCCTCTGATAAGGTAAAAGTGGGAGTTACCCAAAGGGACCAACATGGGACATCCAGGGCATAGATCCTAGGATCCTAAATCTGAACTTGGAGGAAAGCTAAGGATAGCAAGGTGTTAAAAAAAAAAAAGTCATATTGGGGTCAGAGGAGAATCAAAGAAGAGATAGAACCAATACTTCGGGATGGGCGGAGCAGTGCTAACTGATCTGGAGAAGGCAGAGCTGCCCAACTCTTAATTCTTCTGTCTTCTCTGCCAAGGACAATAATCTTTGGACTGAAATGGATCAAGCCCAAAAAGCTAATAGAGAGTCAATAACCAAGGAAGATAATGAGAGAGAAGGGAAGCCAAATGCTAAAACGGATGGATTTGAAAAAGTTAATGAACATCTGAAAAAGAAGCAGTGATCCCAAAGAATCAAAATGGCCTCCTCAAGAACAGATCAGACTAAACTAACCTGAAAGCTGGTTTTCAGTAGTGTTACTAGATTGGTAGACCAGAAGAAAGTTGGAGATATAACCTCCATAGATTTTCAGGGAAGTAAAAAACCATGGCTCTCATGCTACTCTTATGGAAGAGGTAGAGAGAGGTGGGCAAGAGGATAGAATAATTAAGTGGATTTGAAGCTGGTTGAAAGGGTGGACCCAAAGCGTAGTCCCTAGTAATTCAATATCAACTTGAAAGGAGATGGCTCTACGCCATTCAACAGTTTTATCGATGACTTGGATAAAGGTAGAGGTGGCACATAGGACAGCTAACACGCCTGCCTGAAAGAACAAGGATTCAAAAAGATGTTGAATGTATAGAACACTAGAACACTAGGGCAGACTTGAATAAGCTGAAATAGAATAAAGGTCAATGTAAAGTCTGAGACTTGGGCACAAAAAATCAATTTCATAAGTGCAAGATGGAAGACCTGTAGTTAGACCACACAGTTTATCTGAAAAAGATCTGGGGATTTCAAGCAAGATTCACATGAACTAATGGTATGATATAGCAGGCAAGAAAGCTAATATGATATTAGACTACATTAAAAGAAACAGCTTGGCATAAGTCCTGTCTCTGACCCATATTGATTATGTGACCCTGGGCAAGTTACTTAAGTCTCTTATGAAACTCTCTGAGACTATCAATTACAGAGAAGCCAATGGCTTTGGAAGAGAGAATTTCTTCTTCTGGGAGTCCTCTCTAACACTAAAGTCACAAGTCTGTCCCCTAACTCTGTAAGAAGTAGAATGTCTGAAATTAAGATGATGCCAGGCCCTCTGTACTCTGCCTTCCTCAGACCTCACCTAGGCTAGTGGGCTCAGGTCTGGGCATTAGAGAGGAAGTTGATAAACTGAAGAATTTGTCTCAAACAGAGGAGGGCATCCAGCATGATGAAAGGCTTTGAGACCATGCCGTGGGAGAAGCAGTCGGAGGGTGTCTGGCCTGGAGAAGGTAGGACACAACAGATGTCCTCAAACACCTGAAGAGTTGTGTCTTGGAAAAGGGATTGGATTCATTCTGCTTGATGTCAGAGGTAGAAGTAATAGTTGGAAATTGTAAAAGAACAAATTTAGCCTTGATATGATTACGAACTTCTCTACAATCAGAGCTCTACAAACGGGGAATGGCTTACCTTACCTCAGCAGCTCTTGCAGCCAACGGTGGATGGCCTCCAATTGGAGATGTTGGAGCAGGATTTGGGCTGAACTAGATGACCTCTGCGGTCTTTTCCAGTTTTGAGATTTTGTTAAATTAGAACCATTCTTTCATGAACATTAATTTTCAAAGGCTTGAAGACTGCCAGTGCCTGGCAATCAATCAATCAACATTTATTAAGCACCTGCCATGCTGAGCGCTGGTTGGTTGTTGTCCTTCATTCTCAAAGAGGACCAAAATGACATCATTTATGCTTGAGTCAAGATTCAATGTGTTTAGCTGTGCCTGTTGTAACGGCAACCATACTGTCATACCCAGGATGGCTGCTAGTACAGGTTCCTTTATCTGCTTTACTAAGGAAAGACAGCTGTTTCAGGGGTCAACAATCTTTCTTTTTTAACCACATAAAACACAAACACAGGAAATACAGAAAAGAGAAATAAAGACCAACAGATAGGGCTCTACTGCCTGAATCAAAGCTTTACATCCACCATTGAATCAAGAGAGCCTTTACCTCCGAGGGGTCGGGGAGCTCTGAACATACACCCACTCAGAGTCTGGACCAGGGAATCACAACATCTTTCTCATAAGCAAGCCCCCAAAACAAAAGCTCACCTCTCAGAAATATATACTCTTTAGGCTAAGTGACTAATTAGAAATTAACAAAAGGTGTGTAAGCCTTTCTACAAGCAAGCAAGCTTCCCTTAATGGGCTCCACATGAGGACTATTGAGGGGCAGAGAAGATCTTACTCCCCATTAACCTTACAGGTGATCAGAGATCTGCTCCACCACAGGTCAGGCACAAATACTCCCTGTGAACATCTGGGCTGGTTACTCCAAACTTGCACAACCTGAGTTTCCTTTGGGCTGTTTCACACCAGAGGTACAAAAAGAAGCTAGGGATACAAAAAGACTGTCCTCAAGGAGCTTACAGTCTAACGAGGAAAACAACATGCAAACATAAATATACAAAGTAACCCATACACAGCATAAAGAGGACAGAGTTAACTGAGAGAAGGCACTAGAATTAAGCCACCTAGGTGCTTAACTTAATTGGAGTGGGGAAGAGCAGCTAGGAGGGGGTTGCCACAATCCAGGTGCAGGCCAGTGAAGCTGACTTGGGATGTCCTGGAAGGTAGAGAGCTCCTCATCCCTTCAGGTCTTCAGGCAGACTGGGATGGCCATTTGTCCACTTAGCGGCCACAGAGTCATCCAGGGAATTCTCACTCAGGTCCAAGTTGGACTGGATTGCTTCCGGGCCCCCTCTCCATTCTGAGATTCTGGGAAGGGGCGGAGCGAGGGTCTGTCAGGGGCCAGGCATCCATTCCCCCCAAACCCACATACACATAAAGTGCTGCGCAATTGTTAGTTACGATTTATTATTATTATTATTATTACTATTATTGTTTGTTGAGGGACGGGCGACCTCGAGCCAGTCTCTTCCCTTCCTGAAGCCTCAGTTTCTTCCACCGTAAAATAGGGAAAACTCGTCAGTAAAGCTGCAATCACTGGATGAGACACAAAGCCTCCCCCTCCCGCGGATCTAAAGCTCTTTCCCGTATAACTTAGGGCAAGAGAAAACTCTCCTGAATGCCAAAGTACATGCCCCGCCCCTACGCTGGAGTTGCGCATGCTCACTTTCCGTTCTGAGGATTGGGCACCGGGAGTTGGGAGGCAGGGGGCGTGGTCCAAACGGTTAGGCTCGTGGCAGGGGGCGGGGCTTCATGTCCTGGAGAGGCAGGTAGGGGAAGGAAGCAGTCGCCGGAGGGGGCGGGGCTTCCGGAACTCTTCCCGTCTGCACCTGCGCCGTAGCTCCGTGACCCCGGAAATGGCGGCACTGCACTAAGCTGTCACACCGAAGACCGGCAACCGGCGCCGGGAGCGTGAGCGGTAGCGGGAGGCAAACTCGGCCTCTGCAGGGGGTGGGTAAATGGAAGGGAAAGAGAGAAAGGAGAACTCCGGCCGGGGGAAGGAATAGAGTGAAGAGAGAGATGGAGGGATGGGGTCAAGGGAGAGGGTATAGAATGGTGTGGAGTGGGGGGAGAAGGGAGTGGGGCTA
>CM053622.1:9939373-10001550 GCA_028646595.1 Phalanger gymnotis
GTGGATGGGGCAGAGGACGTGGGGTGGGCATAGATGGGGCAGAGGATGTGGGGTGTATATGGATGGGGCAGAGGACGTGGGGTGGGTGTGGATAGGGCAGAGGGCATGGGGCAGGCATGGATGGGGCAGAGGATGTGGGGCAAGTGTGGATGGGGCAGAGGACGTGAGGTGGGCGTGGATAGGGCAGAGGGCATGGGGCAGGCATGGATGGGGCAGAGGATGTGGGGCAGGAGTGGATAGAGGGTTAGAGCTGAAGGAGGCCCAGCTAGGTGGGGCCTTGCCTTGGTGCCTGCTCCCCAGTCTTACCCACGGTCTCTGCCTCTGTGGCCTCATGCTGTCCTCTAAAGAAGGCAGCCTCCTGCTTTCTTGGGGAGCAGATCAGTGGGTTCGTGGTCGAGTCCTTCTCCCCTCCTCCCCTCGTTGGGCTGATCTCAGTGCCAGGCCGAGGGGCCAAACCAGACGAAGGGGTCTGGACCCGTGATCATCCTCTCTGACTAACGTCCCCCACAGTCCCTCATGGTTCCTTGACCCCATAGCACCCAGACCAGAAGGCCGACCGCTGCTTTGTGCTGTACAAACCTCCACCTGCAGACGGCACCACCGCACGGGTAGAGGAGTACCTGGAACGGGCCGCCTTCATCGCCGACGACCTCGACTGGCTGCTGGCCCTACCCCACAAGAAGTTCTGGTGCCAGGTAAGAACCCATCATCTGGGCCGAGTCACTACAGCAGGGGGAGGGTGAGCCCTGAGGTTTAGGAGACCTGAGTTCAAATCCATCCTCAGAGACTTAGTGGCTCTGTAACCCTGGGCAAGTCACTTCACCTGTCTGCCTCAGTTTCCTCATCTGTAAAGTGGAGGTCCTAAGAGCACTTCCCTCCAGGGTTGTTGTGAGGATCAGGTGAGATAATGTTTGTAAAGCGCTTAGCACAGTGCCTAGCACATAGTAGGCACTTCTTCATCTTTCCACTCTCTTCTGGGACAGGCCCTAGATTTCTGGGAGAATGTTGGAACTGCGAGGGTTTTTACAGGTGGTGTTTTTATTCTGTGCGTTGTGCTGAACATTAAGCAGCAAATTATGGTGGGGATTATTGTGTCTCACAAGTCATAACGATAAAACTAATTAGTAATGCTAATGCTTTTCATTTTATTTTGTGTCTTGATGCTTTCCCGAAGACTAATCGTCTCAGTTAATCTCATGGTTGATTCTCTGGGGTTTTCTAAGTAAATCCTGGGAGGCAGCATTGTGCACTCTGAGGAGGGCTGGGCTTGTACCAAGGACCCAGGTTCAAATCCAGCCTCTGCTATGTACTACCTGGGTGACCTTGGACACATCACTCAACTTTTTGGGATCATTTTTAAAATGAGCAGTTTGGATTAGGTAGATAACCATTGGGAGTCTTTCCTGTTCAGAATGTGTGGTCTTAATAGTAACAGGTGGCACATGTAAAGTTCTTTGTAGACATTATCTCAGTTAATCCTCATAGCAGAAGCTGGGTATGTCCCCCATTTGGGACCAGCCCTGTGATTTCCAGGGAGCAGGAGCTGCTTCCACTAATGCACCTCTTCTGCCCCTTCTGGTCCTGGAAGGTTGTCTGGGTCTGCTCAGGCTTGTCCTCCTCCCCGAGCCCTTTCTGCTCTGTCCCCCCTTGGAGCTGTTCTCTTGGAGCCCAGGCCTGGCCTGGGCACCTCTTGGGGCTCACAACATATTTAGGTCGGGCACCAGGGTCGCTTGGCCCCCTGCCTGCTCCAGCCCCCAGGCGTCAGGCATGGGGGAGGTGTGCTCCGCCGACCCCCTCCATCTTGGCCCCCGAGTAGGTGATCTTCGATGAGACCCTGCAGAAGTGCCTGGACTCCTACCTGCGCTATGCCCCCCGCAAGTTTGATGAGCTGGCCGCACTCCCCTCGGCGGTCAGCGAGATGCAACAGCGCCTCCACCGCAGCGTCTTCCTCACCTTCCTCCGTATGTCCACACACAAAGAATCCAAAGTGAGTGTGTCGGCCCCTCTTCCTGGCAGGTAGTCAGCCGAGCAGCCCTGGGGTGCCATGGGTACAAAGGCTTAGGCCCCCTCGGGCGACCCTTTATCTCTCCCCAGCCTTTGTTGGGCAGGAACAAATCTGGGTCAGCTCTCAGCTCTTCTTGGCTCTCAGCAGCTCAGCTTTCTTCCCCATCTTATCAGTGGAACCCGGGGCCTCTTGGCTGCAGATGTTAGGGAAGGCACTGATTCTGGGCTTTCTTCCTCTGATTGAGCCCTTTTTCCTCTCCTGTAGGATCACTTCATTTCCCCGTGTGCTTTTGGAGAAATCCTCTATAACAACTTCCTCTTTGACATCCCAAAGATGCTGGACTTGTGTGTGCTCTTTGGAAAGGGCAACGGGCCCCTGCTCCAGAAGATGATCGGTTAGTAAAGCGGGTTAGGGGCAGGGGGTGAGCTGCCAGTGGCTGTCTTGGGGTCTGCAGATCACTGAGTCAGAGGCAGGAGTGCATAGACAGTTGGCCTCAAAGCCAGAGGCCTGGGTTCAAGTCTTGCCGCTGATTTGTACTGCCTCTGTGATTGTGAGCAAGGTCCAGGCCACATTAGACTTTCAGTTGTGGGGCAGCAGCTGTCCCTCAGTTCCTCCCGTGGGAATGCCCCATGCCAGCGAGATCACAGGTCTAGTCCCCCCGCCTTAGGTACAGGGAAGCCCCAACTGGTATGGAGTGCTTTAGGGGCAGTGTGGGGAAGAGCCACTTCCAAGGTCCCCGTCTCTCATATCTGTGGACCACTGACCTCAGTGTCCTTCCTGGAGCTGTGATGTCATTGGCATTGGGAACTTCTAGTGAGGAAGTGACTCAGGGACCAGCTTCGACGGCCTCTGGGCCTCCTTCCAGTTGTGGTATCTGAGAGGCTCTAAAGAGGACTGTGAGATGGATCCTTCTCTGGGGGAGGGGAGCGGAGGACAGCGGGGGAGGCCTAGAAGCCAGGGGCAGTTCGGGGCGTGGGGAATGGGAACCAGCACGAGCGTGTGAGGGAGCTGGTGTCCTTTGGCCCAAGTGTCGTCAGGCGCTTTGTGGATGGCAGCCGCGCACAGTCATCGCCCGCCGTCATGGTGGGCCCATGGAGCTTGGCCAAAACTCTGCCCTCCCTTGTAAGAGAGAGCAGAGGGCAGTGGGACCTTTGCAGTCTTCCAGAGGAAAATTTATACAGTAGCCCAGGAGACCCTGAGGCTTGGCTCTGAATTCAAGGTTCCTTTATTTGGCTGCTTGGGGGGAAGGTGCCAGGGACTGCTCAGGCTGCCAGCAGCTGGGGGGTTTTTCCACCTTAAAAACAGCAACATAGCCTGCTTATTAGTGTAGCCGATCTTGAAGCATCCTGTGACTCAGCCCTGATGTTCAGAAAATGGGGCAGGCCCAGGGAGCCAGAAGCCAGGGTGTGGAGGACAGAGCTGCCTAGTCATGCAGGAGGGGCCAGAATCCTGGACTTGAACCTGAAAGGAGATGGGTTCGAATCCCACCTCTGAAACAGACTGGCTGGGTGACCCCAGGCTCTGTGGGCCTCAGTTTCCCTAGCTCTAAGTGGGGATAACAGTAGCATCTGCCTCTCAGCATTATGTAAGGATAAATGAGGAAGTGTTTGTAGAGCATTTGGCAGAGCTAGATGGGAGGTGGACGTGTAGAGGTCTGCTGTTAGTATTATTAGGCTGTTGTTGATGGGAAAGGCCTGGTAATGGCAGTCAGATTAAACTGTGCTGGGACCTGTGATCCCACTGGGATGTGGAGCTCCCAGGGAGGAAAGCTTGTCCCCTGTTGCTGACCTGCACAGAGAGTCTGGGAGGGCGGTTCCCAGAGCCACACAGGGAGGATGGTCTGAGGCCCCCGGGAGGGACCACATTCCCTGTGCTTCTGCCTCTCCTCACCCTGATGTTCTTTGGTGATTTCCTTCTGAGACATCAGCTTTGTCTGCCCCGTGGGGAAGTGACTTGGTCAGGGTCTCCCAGCCAGTCTGTGTCAGCGGCAAGATGGGAGCCCAGATCTCACTCAGTCTGAAACCTACCTGTTAGCCTCTTGTTAGCCTGCCAGGTCAGTCTCTTTGTGGTTATACTGTCCTTTTACATCTGCTGTCACCTGCCCTGCCCCTGTGAGACCTCCCCATTGTACAGATGAAGAAACTGAAACTCAAAAGTCAAGTCATTTCCCTGAGATGAGGGCACTAGTGAGTGGCAGAGCCAGAACAGCTACCAAGCACCACCGCTTGCCTGTCAGCTGATGATCCCAAGCATTCATTGAGTGCCAGGCACTGCAGGTGGCATGTCTGAGGGCTCTGGAGCCAACCCTTGCCCTCCATCCTCTCTGACCTCAACCCCTGTGGGGGTGGCAGATGGGAGAGTCTGAGAAGGCCTGGCTCCGTAGTCACTGGAGTCCTCTGGCTGCAGCTTACTCGTCCAGCACAGCCTGGCCTGTTCCCTCCTTCAGCCCCAAACATCCCTGCAGCAGATTGCGGGGGCAGTGCTGCAGCTACCCAGACTGAATCCCTGGGCCAGAGAAAGTCAGATTGGAGCGGGGCCCTATCCAAGCCTGGGACTGGCCCTGAAGTGACCCCATCCTCTCTGGATCCCCCAGGGGCTCGTCTGTGGGGCTCTTTTTGTCCCCCAGATTTTCCTTGCCTTGCTCATTCTTGGGCTCCCTAGATTATTTGATTCTGGGCTCTGTTCTCCATCTGCCGGTGTCCACATCTGCCCGTTACCGGCCCGTGGAGAGGGGTACTGTGGGCTCCGTGAAGCATTCTCAAAGGCATTTCGTCTCTGCCAGCTCTCTCCCTCACTCCTTTGCTCCCCAGGCCCTCTCTTGCCGGGCTCGGCCTTAGGGTCAGATTCTAAACCTGAGGCAAGGAAGGCTGAGAGAAGGCTCTCTCCCTCTTGGGAACAACGGCTTGGCAGGAGGGCATGGTGGTGGCCTCCAGGATTCTTGAGGAAAGAGATTATCTCTGCTTGTTTTCCCGGCTGACGAACAGCACCGTCCACAGCCAGGTTTCTAGTACAGCGCACAGCACCACATGGGATCCCTCCCTGGGAGTGTCAGGGCCAGGCTGCCTTGATGGTCACTTCTGTATCCTGCCCTGGAGGGGCCCAGGAAGGGTTAACTGGCCGAGCACAGCCTCAGGGTCCCTGCACCCAGGGACCTGAGCTGCTGGGAATCACCAGCCCAAATGCTGGACCAACTGAGCCAGTGGAAACTAACTGGCCCTTGCCCCGGTGGCCCCATCGAGGAGGGGATGAAGGGCCCTAGAAAACACTGATGGCCATCTCCTTCCCTTCTTTTAGAAAACATCTTTATTCAGCAGTCAAGTTACTACAATGATCTGGATGAAACCGTACCCACTATCCTTCAGGTATTGGCTCTGTCTTCTACTGGGCGGGGGCGAGAGGTCCCAGGGGTGGTGGGGAGTCTCTGGAAGTAAGGCCGAGGGGGCTGTGGGGCCTGCTTTTGCCGACGGCCTCGCTCCTGCAAATGCAGGCACAAAGGCCTTCTGCCTACCTGTCCCTGGGCATCTGCTGGGCAGGCACCCTCTCCAGGACCTGCCAGTGTTTGGCTGGGGCCCGAGGCACTAGGCAGCTCCTGTGGACGTCCAGACATCCTCCTATCAGACAGGATTGACTTTTCCCCGAGGCCCCCAAGTGGCTTTGGCTGCCAGCGCTCTGTCCCACAGGGGCAGCCGGCCCACTCGGTGCAGGTGTTGGAAGACCAGGGCTCAGATCCTGGCTCTGGGTGACTATGGACTGGTCACTTCACTCTCTGGGTCTGCTTTCTCCTATGTGTGATGGGGAGATGGACTTAGGGGGCTCCGAGGTCCTGTGGGCCGGCGCTGCTCTTCCCAAGCCCTTGGCTCCCGCGATCACTCTGATGGAGGCAGCGCGCTCCATGGCCTCTCCTTCCTCAGGTTTTCAGCAACATCTTACAGCGGTGCGGCCTGCAGAGTGAAGGGGCCTCCAGCGAGCCCCAGAGATTGGAAGAAAAAGTCAGGACAACCCCCAGTGCCATGCCTCTCCAGGTGAGCTCCCAGGGCCCCTGGCCTTCCTCGCGGCTCTGGCCATTCCTGCCCAGCATTTAGAACGCGTCCGTCCTGCTTCCTTGAGAGTCTGGAAGGTCTCTCCCTGTCCCTCCCTCTCTGCCGCTCCCCCGCCTCCTCTGTCTCTCTATCTCTCTTTTCTCCCCTTTCTCTTTCCTTTCCTTTCTCTTCCTCCCTCCATCCCTTTTTCCCCTCTCCCCCCTCCCTTCCTCTGTCTCTGTCTCTCTTTCCCTCTCTCTCTTCATCTCCCCTCTCTCAGTCCCCCTCATTGTCTCCTTTTTTGCTCCCCCATGTCTCTGTCTCTTTCTCCATCTCCCTCTCACTCGTCCCCCCCATCTCTCCTTCTTACCTGTACAATGAGGATGACCACACCTGTCCTGCCTTCCTCACAAGATCGATAACTCAGCTATGTGGATGGATTCACTCCCTGCACTAGGCTTTCCATGCACTTACCCCTGGGGTGCCAGGCGGGGATCTGTCTGCTCATGGACATGGCTATTCCCTAGGGCAGATTGCAGCCCGTCTACACCTGCCCATGCTGTATGGCTCGGCCATGTCCTCTCAGAACTTGTCCTTGGGTGTGGGGTCAGAGGGAGGTGGGGCCACTCCGCTTCCTGGGGTCTCTGTCAGCATCGTCCCTAGGAGTGTCCGCGGGCTTGCCGCCCCTCCCTGTCGGCTGGCCTTGCTTCCTTTCTCCATCGATGTCTCTTAAGTGGCTTCTCCCGCATCAGCCTTGTTTGTCATGGGTCACGGCCTGGTGCGTGTGAAGTGGTTTCAGGAGCCCGACGAGGCTCACCCTGGTCCCTAGGCAGGGGCATCCCAGATCCCCCAAATCTCTTGGGTACCTCTGCATCCTATGGCTCTTGGCAGAGGCCCCTTGAGGTGTCTCATCCAACCTGTCTAGGTCTGTAGAGGAGAAAGGACTTACCCAAAGTCTCCCAGCTCTTGCTGTCCTTCCACTACTGATGAGACTCTGGACCACGGTGGAGAAGTCATGCAGCTCATAGAATAACTTACATTTACTCGCCTGCTGCTATGTTATGTAAAAATTATTCAGTCAGCTTGCATTTAATAAGTGCCAACTGTATACTAGGCGCTGGGCATACAGAGATTTAAAACAAAACATTTCCTGCCCTGGAGGAACATGCATTTTATTGGGGGAGATGGGTGAGAATTTAAGTGATATCAGAGAGTGATTGACCGGGGTCCAGAAAGGCCTTGGGAAGGAAGAGGACGGGTGCACTAAGCCTGCAAAGAAATCAATGAAGCATTTATGAAGTACCCACTATATCCAGGCACTGGAACCAAGGCCTGCAATTTCCCTCAAAGCCTCCCCCATTCCTGCCTTCCCTATTACTATAGAGAACAACACCCTCCTCCCACATAGAGTGCCCCCAGGCTCAAAGAGTCAGACTAGACTCCACCATCTCTCACGCCTCCACATCCAGTATGGCACCAGGGCCTGTTGATTTCACCTGTGCAGTGTCTCTCCAATACACCCCCTTCTCTCCTCTGACCCTGCCCCCACCCTGGTGCAGGCCCCCATCACCTCCCACTTGGACTGTTGCTGCTGGGGGTCCACTGCCTCAGTCTCTCTCTGCTCCAGTCCATCCTCCTCAGCCACCAAAGGGATTTTCCTAACGTTCTGGTCTGACCATGTCGCTCCCCTACTCAATAAACTCCTGTGGCTTCCTGTCACCTCCAGGAGCAAATACAAAATGCTGTTTGGCCTTCTCGGCCCCTCCTCCCTTTCCGGTCTTCTCACACCTCGCTCCTCGACCTCCTGGCTGTTCCAAGAACAAGGCCCACGTCTCTGCAATCCAGGCATTCTCACTGGCCATTCCTCAGGCCTTGGACGCTCTCCCTCCTTCACTCTGACCACTGACCTCCCTGGTTTCCTTTAAGTCTTAGCTAAAATCCCACCTTCCACAGGAAGCCTTCCCCAACCCCTCTTAATTCCAGGGCTTTCCCTCTGTTAGTAATTTCCTATTTATCCTGTATGGAGCTTGCTTTGTATACATTTGTTGGCATATTATCTTCCCCGTTGGATTGTGGGGGCAGGGACCGGCTTTTTCCTCTTTCTGTACCCCCAGTGCTTAGCACAGTGCCTGGCATACACTAGGCACTTAATAAACGTTGACTGATTTCATCAGTAGGGAACCTCTAAATGAAACCATCTACCACTGAAGACGGATAACTCTTGGGCAAATTTTCGTCCTATAAAGTTGCTTTGGGCCCATTGAGACATTCTGTGACTTTGCCCATGATCATAGAGCCAGCCTACGCCAGAAGTTAGACTTGACCCCTCGTTGTCCAGATGCGAAGGCTGTCCCTCTATCTGCTGTGTCTCATGACCTCTCCGAGACTCATATTGTTATCCCATCTTACAGATAAGGAAGCTGAGACTCAGAGAGATGAGGTGATGGACTGGGTGCCATGTAGCAGAGAAGTGTGGGCTAGATTGGCCAGTTAGACTGGAAGCTCCGTGAGGCAGGCCTTACCTAGTCCTCAGTGGCTAGCGTGGCGCCTGTGCTTAGGCAATGCTCCTCTGAGGTTTGGGGCCTTCCACCACCCTGACTCACAGACTGAATTCACACAGTGACTTGGGAGACCCACTGAGTTATTGGCAAATTTGAGGCTCGTGCCTGGGACTCCTGCCTCCTTTCCCCATGCTCCCCACATCGCATTACACTCTCTCCCGCCCCTGGCAGAGGCCCCCAGCCTTCTTCTTGCTGCTGTAGGTTTCTTTGCAGAACTTGGGGTAGCTTCTAACCCTTGGGGGCTAATGCCAAGTTATCTTCTGGTGCCAGGAATTGAGAGACGTGGTCCTCTATTTGTGCGATGCCACGACCACCCTCTGGGCCTTTCTGGATGTCTTCCCATTGGCTTGCCAGACCTTCCAAAAGCACGACTTCTGTTCCAGGTATGACTTCAGGACCCGGGGGCTCTTGGCTCCCCCTCTGCTCTGGCACTTTAAGGAGAGCACCCTCAGCCTTACTCTGCCCACATTAGAGCCTCATGACCTTCTCTTGTGGCTTGAGGGCCACCCTGGGGCCATCACTGCACCAGCCCTCTTCTGGAGCCTCTGTGGAAGAAACAAGGGGCTTGTGTCTTCTCTAGACTCCACTTTGGCACACTCCCTTGCTTGTGAGACTAAACCTTAGTTATGGCAGAAAGAAAGGGTCCTCCCCTGGGCTGTGGGCTCCATCCGAGCCAGTCCTGGGCCACAGGGCGGAGACTCTGAGCTTGGCACCCTTTGGGCCCTCGCACTCATAAGGTCCTAGATTTAGAGCTAGGAGGGACTGTAGAGGTCCCCTCGGCAGGGCTGGGCTGGACTAGAGTGTTGATCTCACTAAAGTGGAAGTCGGTAAGCAGCTCTGGGCAGAGGAGTTCAACCTGGAGATGCAAAGTAGGAGGGAGCCTTTGTATCTTCTGGAGCAGGAGAGGAATGATCTGTTCCTCTCAACTCACAACATCTCCCACCTGTGTTTCCATCATGGAAGTCTGCACCAGGGGCAGAGTTGTCAGCCATGTGACTCTCTGACCAAGCTATGAGGGAGGGACTTGGAGAGAAGAGGGGCCGGGGAGAGAAGTGGAGCCGGCTGGTTGGTTGATCGATCGATCGATCGATTGATCGATCAATTGATTGCTAAGCCATCCCTCTTGTCTCTGGAGGAGGGTCGGTTGGTAGCCTCGTCTCCCTCCTGCCTTCTGGGCTCCTGCTGGATGCTGGGGCTGTGCGCGGGTCACTGGCTAGGTGACCAGGTGCCCACCCCAGCCCAGCCTGTGCCCTCCACAGACTGGCTTCCTTTTATGAGGCTTCGATCCCTGAGCTGGAGTCTGCAATCAAGAAGAGAAGGCGTGAGGATAGCAAGTAAGGATGGCCGCAATGCTGGGAGGATAACCAGGCCCACCCCCCTCTCCGAATCTCCCTCCAGCCCCCCTGAGTTCAGCGAGGGAGAGGCTGAGGGCATGGCCTCCACCCCCTTTGATAGGTGACAAGACTGGCTCTGGAACCAGAAGGAACCTTCGAGGCCATCACTGGGGCCAAGTGAGGGCAGTAAAATTCATCCCCGGCTGGGATGTGGACTTGGGTCCTCTCTCTGATTCCAGATCCCAGTAGGTAATCCACAGAGCCCAGAGCCTTCATGTCCGAGATAAAGAAGGCAATGGAGGCCCAGTGGGGAGGGCGTAGGGCTGACTGGGCCTTCTCATGGCGCTATGGATGTATGGTGGAGCCAGGCCTAGAAGCCAGGCCTGACTCCCAAGGTCTACTAGGGTACATCATCTCTCCCCGAGAGGCAGCTCCCTTCACTCAGCTTCCTTGTGCTCCCCTTCTCTCCCCTTCCTTCTCTCCCCCTTCCCTCCCCTTCTTTTTCTTCCCTCCTTCCCTTTTCCTTCTCCCACCCTATCTCTCTCCCCTGTCCCCATTGTGAATGACCATGGGTCCAAGGTCTCAGAGCCAGTAAGTGGCTGACAAGGAGTCCCAGCCAGGCCTCCCCCAAATGCCCTGCTCTGTCCACAGCATGTCTTAGAGCCTCTGGACGTGTCTTGGCCTCCTTCCTCCGCAGGTATCCCCTCGGGCTGGGTCCAAACACCCCCTGCAAAGTCCCCTTCCCTCCCCAGCTTCTGGTTCACACTCCTGTCCAGTGGGCACCATCCTCACCTGGGGGAGAGGACGGCGCTTGGGAGAGCTGTCTAGATGGGATGCGGCCTTTGGAAGCTCCTGGAGGCCGGGTGGTTGTTGGTTTCCCAGCTGCCTCAAGGCCCAATCCCTGGTGGTCCAGGCACTCATCTCTCACCCGGGCTCAGAGGGGCAGCCCGATTGGTCAAAGAGCTCAGTGTGCCCCGGGTCTCTGGTCCTGTCCTCTCCTCCCTCTGTCCTCAGGTCTCTCCTTTTTTTCTTATTTCAGTAACATTGCTGTCTTTTGTTTTCTTCTCAGTTATATTTCCCAGTACAGAGAGTAGTCCCTTCCAAGCAACCTGAGCAGAGTCTCCAACCCGTTACACTAGGCACTTAGCGCTCCTCACCCATAGGCCTCCACCTCTGCCAGGAAGGGAGCTGGCTTCTCCCCTCCCCTCTTAGGGCCAGCTCAGTCGCTCACATTTGCCCATCCATTTCCGTTTTCTTTATTCTTTCAAATCCCACTGTGGTGGTCGCCATGCCTTATTCCGCCAGGTCTGCGCCTTCTCACGTGTCCATCCTCAGAGTCTTCCCACACTTGTGTATCCTCCCTCGTTCCTTTCCTCAGGCTGCTAGCTGACCTGTGGCAGAGGCTCTCCCACTCCCGGAAGAAGCTGGTGGAAGTTTTCCATATCCTCATTAACCAGATCTGCCTCCTCCCCATCTTAGAAAGCAGGTACTGCCTTCTCCGCCCATGCTGGGTGCTTGGCAAACACTGACTGAGATGAAGAGAAGCTTCAAGGCTGGGGGGACGAGGAAGGAGAGGGCTGGGCCAGGGGGAGACAAGGCCTTTTGAAGAGGGACCGGGGTGGGGGGTTACCTGGAGAAAAGAGGGGCACGTTTAACATGAGGCTGGGAGCAGCCAAGGCTGACTTGCCGGTGAGGCCAGACCCCAAGGCCCTCAGTGGCGCTTTTGCTGCTGCTTTGGTCATCTCTGTTCCTTTCCCGTCCTCCCCCAGGGCAGTGCCCAGGAGCCCAGGCCAATGGCCTCTTTCCCTGGCCTGTCCCATATCAGATCCTTGTTTTAGCAGTGAAGCCTAAAGGGAGAGAGTAGGAGGTGGCAGGTGGGGGCCCATGTGGATATGGGGGGTGGGGCCCCATGTGGTAGGGGCAGGCTGGGCCCCGACTAGAGGTGGCAAACAGGGCCCTGTGTGGAGGTGGAAGGCTGAGGCCCTCATGGAGCAGGCAGGCCGGGGCCCATGTGGAGGCAGCAGGCCGGCCTCAGCCACATCTTTCTCTCCCTGGGCAGCTGCGACAACATCCAGGCCTTTATCGAGGACTTTCTTCAGCTCTTCAGCTCGGTGCTGCAGGAGAAGAGGTGTGTATGGTGGGGCCTCCCATGAGGCTGCATGGCCAGTGGAGGGGGGGCCGGGCCTGGAGCCCTCGAGGCCTGAATGCAGATCTGGCCTCAGATGCTTCCTAGCTAGGTGACCCTGGGAGAGTCACTTCCCTCTGTCTTCCTCAGTTTCCTCATTGGTGAAATGGGTACAATAGCAACTCTCTCCTGGGGTTGTTGGGAGAATCAGACAAGATATTCACAAAGGGCTTTGCACACTTGAAAACATGATAGTAATGGTAGGTTTTGTTATTGTTGGTGACGGGGGGACTGAGTGGGGGGCTCGCCTGGCTGACCTCTGATCTCCTTTGGTTTGGGGGATGACTCGTCAATGAGTAGGGAGTAGTTCTCTGGTGGGCATGGGGAGGGGGATGTCCCAGGTTGTCCAGGAGTCCCCTGCGTTTCTGTGGCGGTGACCAGATTCCCGCCTCCCCAGTTACCTCGACTTTGGGCTCCGCAGGTTTCTCCGAGATTACGATGAGCTCTTCCCTGTGGCAGACGACGTGAGTTTGCTGCAGCAGGCATCTTCGGCCTTGTATCCTTTGCCAGCGGCTGGGAGGGTCATCCCTGGAGAGCAGGGCTCTGGGACTTGGCTCGGTCCACCGACGTGGGGGCTGTGCACCTGAGGGCACCCGCCCTGTGGGTTAGAGTAGGCAGCACAGACCCACGGCCTCCAGCAGGGGAGACGCCCCATCCAACAGCCAGCCCTTTGTCCAAAGCCCCGCAGTCATTTGGTTGGAGAAGGAAGGCGCTGGCCTAGGCCTGCAGCTCAGCCCTTCCCTGGCAGCAGGATGGAGGGGGAGGAGCAGGTGTCTTGTCTCTGCTCTGCCACAGCCCCCTGACACAGCTGTATGGGGGGGTTCGTCTTGGCTCCCCACTGCTGGCTGGCTTCCTGCTGATTGCCTGACAGCTGTTCTTCCTGTAAGGCCCCTGCGGGGCCGCTGAACATTTCCAGTATGGCCCAGATTTCTGCCCATCTCCTTGGAATGTTATAACCCCCTGGCGACTAAAGGACAATAATAGGGAGCATCAGTGCAGCTAGGTGGCACAGTGCGTGGAGCAGTGGCTCTGGAGTCAGGAGGACTTGAGTTCAAATCCAGCCTCAGATACTCGATGCTAGCTGTGTGACCTTGGGCAAGTCACTTGACCCTGACTGCCTCCTGAAAAAAAAAGGCGACATTTATAAAGCCCTTTCAAGATTGTGGAGTACTCAATGTATCTGATCTCATTGGAGTCCCACAACAACCTCATGAGGTTGGGGGTGTTATTCCCATTTTGCAGATGGGGAAAGGGAGGCACACAGGTGAAGCAATTTGTCCAGGTCGCACAGGTATTAAGTGTCTGAGACAGAATTTGAACTCAGGTCTTCCTGACTCTGAGTCCGCCACTCTATCTGCTGAGCGCTCGGCTGCCTAGGGAGGACCTAGGAGGACCTAGGAGTGTGCCACAAGGAGGAGATGCAGGCACTCGGGCACCGGGGCTGCAGAAGCCAGAGGCGAAGGTGAGCCTGATGCCCTTAACAGGTGCCCACAGGGATGAAACCCGGACCGCCTACATCCTCCAGGCCGTGGAGAGCGCGTGGGAAGGTGTGGACAAGAAGAAAGCCTCTGCTGTCAAGGACTCGCCCCTGTCCGAGGCTCCCGAGCAGCCTCTGGCCCCAGAGCCCTGGCCTGGGGCGGCGCCAGCACAGCTGAAGACCGAGGATGAGGTGGGCGTGAGGCTGGGAAGGGCCTCTTCCTCCACGGGGTCTTTGGGGCCCAAAGAAACCGGGAAATTGTAGAACGAGGGTGCAGAGAAACTGTAGAGGCCGGCCAGTCCATTTTAGAGATGAAGAAATGAAGCTCAGATGGGAGGCGAGGGGTCTGAAGTCACACAGGATGATTAGGCTACAAATCTAAGGCTCATCGGGGCTGATCCTCCTAATTACAGAGGGGGAAACTGAGACCCAGAGAAGGTTGGTGGGGCAGAGATGAGGCACCTTCCCAAGCCTCCCCTCTCAGCACAGCTGCCCAGCTCTGGGTTGGCTTCCAGGAGGCCCGAACCAGGGACGGAAGGAGGGCTGGAGGCCGTCAGCCACATGGCCCCGGACTGGGGCTTAGCCCAAAGGCCCTGATCTGCTCCCTCTCGTAGCTTCCACCAAGTCAGAGTCAGGGTTAGATTCCAGCCTGGGAGGCTGCCAACTACAGTGCCTCACCTGACGTTTGGTGAAGCTGAAGCCCGGGAAAGTCGATTGACCCGGCCCGGGGCCACATAGCTCTTGCTGGCTAGTGCAGGATTCGTACCTGTGTCTTCTCAACTCATCCAGGGCCCTTTTCATTGCCCCTTTGGTTGTTCCACAGTGTGCTGGGGCGGCAGCCGCCGCTCCCACCGCCCGCGTCTCCGGAGTCCAGCTTGACTCCCTGATCTCCCAAGTTAAGGACTTGCTGCCAGACCTGGGGGAGGGCTTCATCCTGGCCTGCCTGGAGCACTATGGCTACAGCCCCGAGCAGGTGATAAACAACCTTCTGGAGGAGAGGCTGGCCCCGGCCCTGAGCTCCCTGGATCGCTCCTTGAATAGGTGTGTGTTAGAGGAGGTTGGCCCCTGGGGAAGGTGGGGCGGGGAGCAGGAGACCTGTCAGAACCCTGTGAGGCCGTGTCACCTTTGGGCCGGGGCAGGGGCACAAAGAACTGGGTCATGCTCTCCTGGCAGCGGTTGTCAGACGCCCTATCGATGGTGGCTCCTGGATGCTCTTCTGGTCCCTGGGAAAGAGACCGTCAAGACCATCCAGGCTGGGGGGGCCTGGAGCTGGCTCTTTGAAGATGTTGAGACCTGTATTTTTATAGAATTGGTTTCTTTTGTCATCCTAGACATTTCATGGAGGGCTTTGAAAGTCGGGAGTCTGAGAAGAGGTCCCTAGGCCTCCGCTGACAACAACGGGGATCCCTGGGGGTACCCGAGTCTCAGCTGACTGCAGAGGGGTCCCTAGGGGTCCCCGGGTCTCAGCCAATAGCAGAGGGCTCCCTAGAGGTCCTGAGGTCTCAGCTGACCCCGGGCCACTGCCAAGTCTTCTTTGAAGTCTTTTCTGGCCCAGCCTACTCAGGGAGCCAGGCAAGACGGCAGGTTGCTGTTTCAGGGTTAGCCCACCCGTCATACAGGGATGGAGGCTGGGGAGGATTTCTCTTTTGGTGACTTGTGAGCAGAGAGTCCAGTTCCCCCCATGTTCTCCCTTCTTCCCTGTCCCCCGGAATCTGGCCTCACGTCCATCTCCTGCCCCTCTTGGCCTGGACTGTGTAACCTGCATCAGCATGGTCTGGGCCCAGGACCCCAGGCTTTCCAGGCCATGGGGTGGGCCCCAGGCACACCTCCTGAGGCTCTGTGTGTCCCATCTCTTTCTCTCCCTCAGGCAGATGCAGCCAGGCCCGACCCCACTGGTCAATTCTCGCCATAACGTTTTCCAGAATGATGAGTTTGACGTCTTCAGCAGAGACACTGTGGACCTGTCGCGTGTGCAGAAAGGCAGGCGGTAAGTGTGGCTGCGACTGAGAGAGGGGAAGCCTCCGGCTGCGGAGTGTGTGGCTGGCGCACATCTGAGCCTGATGTAATGTGATGGCATGTAATGAGCCTGACCCCCAAGTCCTGGGAGGCAGTGTCCTGTGCTCCCTGCACAGGAGGGCCCTGCCTCAAGCCCTTTGGCTTGCCTCAGTAGTCCTGCCACGTGACCTTTGGGAAGCCCCTTGTCTGTAAAACGAGGGTGTTGGCCTGGCTGACCTGAGGCCCCTTCTAGCTCTGAGTCATTGACCTTGGAGGCCTAACATCCCCAACAGGTGGCCAACCAGCCTCTGTTTGGAGACCTCCAAGGATGGGGAGCTCACTACATGCCAGGGCAGCCCGTCTTTGCTGGGATGCCTCAGGAAGTCAGCCCTCTGCCTGCCACCTGTTTGCCCATTCGTTAGAGGGCCTTGTAAGATGCTTTCTAGTCCTTATTGTGCTGCAGTGCCTGGCACATAGTAGGCATTTAACTGGTATTTATTGACTGACCGACAGATTGTAAGTGGCGTTGTTAGGCCAGAGAGAGGCCTGGCTTCAGGCTAGTCTAGTTACCCTGGACCTCCCCTGGGATACAGGCCCTCCCCAGGATCTGGATGTGCCCCTTTAAGAGTACCTGAGGGCTCTGCCCAAGGCCCAGATCTCTTCTCAGGCACCGCTGCCCCAGCCCTGGTAAAGCTGTCCAGCCAGCCAGGCAGGAAGCAGCGTTTATAAACTGCTTAGTCACCCCCGTTGCAACACTCCTAAATACCAAGCCCGAGATCTTTATCCTGGGTTGGCAGCTGTGCCAGGAGGAGGAAGAGGCAGGGCCCAGAGGCGCTATGGGGGAAGGGGTGCACTAAAGGTGCCCCCCTCAGCCCAAGCTGAGCCGTGGCTCCCTCACCCGGGCTGGCCATGCCTCCCTTGCCCAGGCCCTCACCTTAGCCATCTGGGCCCAGGGGGCGTGGGCCAGCTCTTCACCCGAGGGCCGAATGTTGCCCCAGATCCTTGACCCAAGGCCCGTCCAGTCCCTCGACAGGCCTTTTATTCCATCTGTCAAGGTCAGCCTATGACCTGCCCCTGAGAGCCACCAGGTTTGCCCACACTAGCTGTCTTTAGGGAGAGCCTGACCTCCCATATGCCCCCAAGCTCAGACTGTGGTAGTGACACCCATCGATCTATCTGATACCCAGTGGATATTTTTTGAGCTCCTACTCTGCTGAAGCCCTTGTCTGCTCTAAGCTAAGCACGGGGCCCAGCACACAGCAGCCCTTAATAAACATATACTTGACTTGATGAGACACTGTGCTGGGCACACAGAGGTGGGACCAGTAGCCCCTGCCCTCCATGAGCTTCCAGTCTACCTGAGGAGCCCAGATAAGCAGATGAAATGTAACTGGAAAGACACGTGGGGTCAGAAGGGCCTCAGAGCTCATCAGGTGCCTCCCTCACCCCCTTGCCTGCCCCCTGATCCTCGCTTGGGCCACCCCTGACAAGGCACAATCCCAAAGGTAAAGAGCCTCTCAGTGGAGACATGTGAGAGATGTCATAGGGCAGCCACTCCCGATTCATTGCCAGAGGAGGGTTCCTGGAAAATCCCCTGTGAGCGCATCAGCACAGCATGATTGGGACGGGGATGGGGCTAGGTGGGGGGAGGCAGTGCCGCTGATAACGTGGGCGACCCTCGGCAAATCTCTTCTTCCCAATAACAATCTGTAAACATTCATTAATTGCCTACTGTGTGTGAGGCACTAAGCACTGAGCCTCTCTTCCCTCATCTGAAGGACCAAGTTCATGTTTGCTAAAATTACTCCCAACTCCGTGTGTGGCCCGGTGGACCGAGCTCTGCCTCTGGAATCTGGGGACCCGGCTTCCAATTTTGCCTCTGCTGCTGACTCCCTATGTGGTCCTGGCAAGTTTCTGGCCTCAGTTTCCTCATCGGTAAAGGGCCAGGTTAGACTAGGGGGCCTCTGTGGTCCATCTGGTCTAGACCTTGGATCCTGCAACGGGTTGGATTAGAGGGGAAAATGCTGAGAAACGTCTTGTCCTGTGTAGTTGCTTGAGGACCTAGATGTTAGCAAGACCATCCTTGTAGAAATGGCAGCATGGGGCTCAGAGGGCAAGCCTCCCTCTGCGTGGCTGGCACAATGCTCTGTTTATGAGGTCATGGTATGCCTACTGCACTCAGGAGCCCTCCCAGCCCGTGGCTCCGGGGGAAGGCATGCCACCGTGGGCATCGCCAGGTGTCATGGCCCCAGGGAAGCTGCGTGAGGCCTCAGGGGGCACCGGATCCCACCAGATTGCAGCATCCCTGATTGTGGGCCTCCAGGAGAGGGACCCTCTACCCCCAGGCTGCCCAGGCCACCTTGGGACAGCTCAGATCATTATTTTTTGACAGTAAGTCAGAATCCGCTGCTCGTACCTCCCCCCGGCCTCTGCCCCAGGACAGATGGCCTTTAGAGCCTTGAAGCGGTGATCAGGGCCTCCCCACTTCCCTCCCCTGACTCTTCTCCAGGCCAGGCCTTTAACCGATCTGCACATGGTAGGATCCCAGGGCCCTTCCTTAGGAGACTGTGTGGCCTAGAGGAAAGAGTGCTAGCCTTGGACTCCAGAAGATCTGGGTTCAGATCTCATTTCAGCTCCTTGGTGAGGCCCTGGGCAAACCACTCAGCCCCTCTGAGCCTCAGCTTTGTCAGCTTTAAAGTGGGGATAGGCACAGCCCCTCCCTCACAAGGGCTGCTCAGGAATGAATGAAGCTAATGTTGCTAAAACACTTTGGAGGGGGAGGATTGGTGTAGAGAAAAGACAGATGAGAGAGACAGGGATGGGGAGAGAGAAATGGAGAGAGAGATAGTGACAGAGGGAGAGAGATAGAGACAGAAGGAGAGAGAGAGTTGGGGGAAGAGAAATGGAGAGGGAGAGAGACAGAGATGGAGGTGAGGCGAGAGATGTAGGTGGGAGAGAGAGAGACAGGGAGAGAGATAGAGACAGAGGGAGAGAGAGAGAAGGAGAAAAAAGGGAAGAGAGAGAGAATGAGAGAGACAGACCGCAGCACGAGCCGCCATCGTCAGGTGATGTGATGGACGGTCCTGGACGTGCCCCAGGGCACCTTCCACAGCTTATGATAACTCACAATAACA
Source organism: Phalanger gymnotis (assembly GCA_028646595.1). Taxonomy (NCBI): domain Eukaryota; kingdom Metazoa; phylum Chordata; class Mammalia; order Diprotodontia; family Phalangeridae; genus Phalanger; species Phalanger gymnotis. Next base: position 9,958,084 of record CM053622.1, read on the forward strand.
TTGATGATGGTATGTCACATATTTTTATGTAAAATAGCCCTTCCTCTAAAGGTTTAAGAATACTTAGTGCACGGTGTCTCGCGGGATCCTCACAAGGCGGTATACCCATTTTACAGATGAGGCTGAGTGCCTCGGGTCCCGTCGTGATGTGTCAGAGGTAGTGCTCATACCCAGGGCTCCCAGACTCCACATGGACTATGCTGAGTCACCTTTTTCTTTCCTGGGCCTGGGATTTTGTTGGTTCAAGGAAATCCCATTAAGGAAAACACCCTGTGTGATTCTGGGCAGTGCCTGCTGTGTAAAGTCTTAGCACCGGGGGTGTTGAGAGCTGAAGTGACTGGTCAGGTCACATGGCCAGGATGTGTCTTTGATAGGACTTTGATAGGACCTGGGGCTTCCAGGCCGAGGCTGCTTTCTGATTCTAGAATGGTGGAGTCAGGAAGGTCTGAGGGCTGTGTACAAGTCACCTGACCTCTGTCAGCCTCAGTTTCCTCATTTGTAAAACCGGAGATCCTTTCAATGGCACCTTTCAGGCGTTGTCAACAGCACCCCCTGAGGTGAAGCAGAGCACAGAAATGCCGGCTGAGGTCACTAGCCCTCGTGCCCTCGGTCCTATTGCTGCCTCTTCCTTGTTCCCACACCCGGAGCCCTGTCAGGACAGAAGGGAGCCAGACTGGGGCCCTTCAGGGTGAGGAAACTCCATCCACCAAGGCAGATCAGCCCCATCTCTGCAACTGATACACTTAGAGTTGTCCAGACCACCAAGAGCCTTAGTGACCTCCTCAGGGTCACTGAGCCAGGATGACCAGGTGCTGGCGACTCCGAGGCCAAGATAAAGCAGCCCCTGCCTTTCAGGGGCTTAAATCCTGCAGAGGATTACCATGTGCTCTCCGAGGAGGGAATTCAGAGTCAGAGACAGAGCGCACCACCCATGGTGGGCAGGCCAGGCCCCATGGTGGCTAGCACCTGGGCTCTGGCGTCCTAGCCGCATGCAGCACCAAGCTGTGCCAACCCAGCCTGTCCGCAGAAGGGAGGACCAGAGCCTGGGTCCAGGAGCGGGTGAGCGTGGCCAGACCTCCTCAGTGAGAGTCTCTGCCCTGCCCTTCCAGTGTGGAGGGCCTAACGTGGCCCGCAGCTGTCCCTGACCAGCCTCCCCGCCTTCCCCTCACTGCCTCTGCAGGAAAGGGGAGAACACACGAAGCTTGCTAAACGACAAGCGCGTGGTCCAGGAGCAGCGGGAACGCTACAGCCAGTACAGTGTGGTGGTGGACGAGGTCACTGTCCAGGAAGGGGGAGCTGAGGGCCAGCTTGGCAGAGACGACTACGAGGACGAGTATGACGACACGTATGACGGCAACCAAGTGGGCGCCAACGACGCGGACTCGGACGATGAGCTCATCACGCGGAGGTGGGTGGGCTTCGTCTCCTGGGGCTCCCAGGCCAGGCCTCACTGACCTTTCTGTAGTGCTCTGGACAAAAAGCCTAGAGCCTGGGCCAGGGCAGAGCTCTAGAAGGAAGGACCCCAGGGACCCCCTTATCAAGGAAGACCCTGAGGCCCAGAGGAGCTAAATACCAGGCCCAATGTATCTTCAGATTCCCTGCTCTGAATCCAGGGCTGGATGGAGGGAAGGGAGGATGCTGACCCCATGAATAGGGTGCATTCTGCTCCTCTGGGCTGGGGCAGAGAGAGGCCCACACCCTGCCCTCAGGAGGCTTACGTTCTGATAAAAGAGAGAGGTGAGAAATTGACAGATAGTCATTATAACTTTGAGTGTGAATGGGATGAACTCACCCATAAAACTGAAGCAGATCACAGAATGGATTAAAAATCCAACCATAGGCTGTTTATAAGAGACACATTTAAGAATGAGAGATTCTGCCTGTGGTGGCGCTTCTCTCCCTTGCACCCCCCCACCCCCACCAGCCTGTCCTATCAGGAAAGCCACCTACGTCCCACCCTGAGTTCCCTGTATGTATTCCCTTCCCTTCCATTCTCCAGGACTATTTAGCATTCATTCATTCACCAGCACCTTCTATGCACCAGGCACCAGGAGGACAAAGCCTGTTCCCTACCATCCCTGCTTCAGGGGGCTTACAGTCTCCTGGGGGGCAGGGAGAGAACCAGAGAAGGAATCATGATGGATGGACAGATGGGTGAATAGAGAATTGAGGAAAGGGGGGAAAGGGAGGACTTCATATGGTGGGGGTAGGAAAGGATCTCAGGCTTTTGAGGAAGATTTGCTGATGTCTCTTTCTTTGTCTCCAACCCCTCAGGCCATTCACCACTCCCCAGGTGCTGAGAACTAGAGTGCCTCGTGAGGGGCCTGATGATGAGGAGGAGGAGGAAGAGGAAGAGGCTGAAGAAGGCCCTAAGGTACCTTGTTCTCCCTTTTTGAGCCTCCATGGGCCCCTCAGACTGCCATTGCGTGGGCCAGCCCTCAGGGTGATGGGTGGGCCAGGTGCTGCCAGACCCCTCAGTGCATCTCATCATGTGAAAGAAGGAGAGGGAGGGAGGCCCCACTGGGCCCAGGGTCTATGCAGTCCCCTCCCTACCTTCCCCAGGGCCACCCCAAATGACTCAGATGTCTGGGCTTCTCTGGCAACTATGGCAGGGGCAGTGGTGTGTCCCTACCTGACCTTAGCACCTTTGGTGATTGTACAGCCTGTTGTGGCCCAAGGGACCTTGAAGGTCATTCATTTCATGGGTCAGGGAGGGAGCTGTCCGAGGTGCTGCCCAGGACTGGAGCCCAGACCCTCCTCCAGCCAAGCCGCCCTGGGCTGCTTCAACTCCTCCTGGCCTCAGCCAGCGAGGTGAAGGTGGAATGGGAATAAGCATTCATAGAGCGCCTACTGTGTGCCAGCGCCGTGCTGAGTGCTCTCACTAATCTGATCTCATTTGGGTGGGAAGACCTGATTTCAAATCCTGCTTTGGATACCTCCTAGCATCTATCCTGGTTAAATCACTCAACCTCTGTTTGCCTCAGTTTCCTCCTTGCACCACAGGGAGGTTCATATGTGATCAAGTGAGATGATTAATGTAGGTACCAGGCCAGCTGGAAAGCTGTGGATAAGTTTAGCTGGTATCAATAATAACAGCCACGTTAATGAGCAAAGCCTGTGCTCTGTGCCACAGCTAGAAAGGGCCAGAGGCTGCCGTCTGGGAGGGGCCGGCCTGGGGGTGATGGGCACGGTCTTGGCCAGTTGGACTAGATGGTCTCTGGGGGGCCTTCACTGCCCCAAATCCTGTGCTTGAGGAAAAGAGAAATCAGCACCTGGGAGAGGTTTGGGCAGAGTTCTAGAAGAAGCGCCAGGTGGGACTCAGTGTTTTACCTTGGGGCGTTGTTGGCGAAGGCTCCATGGGGGTGGTGGCACCTGAGTGGGGCCTTGAAGGATGGGAAAGTCCTTCATGGATGGGGAGGGAAGGAGAGGAATCTCTCTCCGGCATGCCGCGCTGACTCCACGGCATTGCCCAGCTTCAGGTGAGGTCAGGAGCACAAATGATCTCTTCTGAGCAGCCCCATGGGAATTCCTCTGCACAAACCCCAGGGCTTCTCAGGCCCTGCTCAAGGACCATCTGCTTGGGTCCAATAAGTCAGAGAGACCCAAGTTCCAATCCCGCCTTAAGCCTTTACTAGCTGTGTTGCCCTGGGTGAGTCACTTAACCTCTGATTCACATTGATGGTTCTATAGATACTCTATTCTCCTCTTCTGTGGCCCTGGGCATTCTGGAGGATGTCACTAATGGCCTCACGCAGGGAAGAAATCCTGGCTCAAAACTGCGTCTCCTCTTCCCTCTGTAGCCAGACCATTTTGTGCAGGACCCAGCCGTGCTGAGGGAGCGAGCCGAAGCCCAGCGAATGGCCCACCTGGCCCGGAGAGGGTGAGTGAGGCTGGCTGGGGAGGGGAGGGGCAGGCGGGCCCTGCCGCTTAGCAGGGGCCTCATCTCGGGCTGCTCCGGCTTCTCCTGAATCCCAGACCCAGAAGCCTTCCTCTGGCATGTCATGGAGGGCCCTGGATCTTGTCGGAGCTGGCCCTGAAGGTGTGCTGTGCCCCTCGGGTTTCTCCTTGCCCTGGTCTTTCCTGGCCTGTGCCCTGGCTCCACAGCACCTTTTCTCCCAGAGTGCCCTGCACTCATCTCCTTAGTCCTTCTTTGGTTCTGAAAGCTGGCTTCTTCTCATTTTGCAAATCAGAGAACTTGGGCTGAGGTGAAGCCCTCAAGGTTGTCCTCATCTTTCAGCCCCCCATAAGGAGGCCTGAGCAGTACCCCTCTCTCCCAAAATACACCCCAAATCCACAACTGGGGAGCATTTTTCCTGCCCAGGTACAGGCATGATGGCTCTTCGGCAGTCGCTGGCAACCCACGGGGCCACGGGCAGAGCCGGGAGACCACCCAGGAGCGCCGGAGGAAGGAAGCCAACAAGGGAGCGAGGGCCAATCACAACCGGCGGCTCATGGCGGACAGGAAGAGGACCAAGGGCATGATCCCATCCTGAAAGAGCCCCTCCTCCTCCCCCTCTCCCCCACCCCCCTCGGAGGCCAGACTGGCCCCTTCCCCTCTAGCCAAAGCATTGGACCCAAGGCCATTTGTGATTCCGACCGACTGCTCCTCCAGGCCTCCCTGCTAGCTGTCGCTCGGACTGAGGCCCGAGAGCTTGTTGTCTTCCCTTCTAGGACGCGTCCGCCGCACAGGCCCCAGAGAAGGGCTTTCAGGCCCGCGGTGAGCCGGGGCCGGCGGCTGACTCCAGGATCCTTCCCTCTGACCACCGAGTGCCTTATCCACCAGTCACCCGACTCCAGGGCTGCCGAACTCGAGCACATGTCTCGGGCGGTCCCCAGGACCACCTGGGACCCCCGACAGGCCTTCCTCCTCATGCAGGGCATGGCAAGAATTCTGTACATAAGACCCACAAGTAAACTCTCTGAAGCCATTGGCGTTGTCCATGAAGGGCCAGCGGCCCCCTTCCATTCCACGTTCCAACTCCTGGGCCCCACAGCAGCAGCGGTGGCAGGCACCAGGAAGCACTCGTACCCATCCATCCTGTGTGTGCTATGGGTGAGAGTTTTCTCAAGTCTTTCCTTTCTGTCCTGTCTGATGCTCACAGTCATTCTGGTGATCTTATTTCCATTTCACAGAGGAGGAGACCAAGGCCCTCAGAGGGAAGGGTCTTGGACATTGAGTTAGTCTCAGGGCTGGAGGAGAGCCCTGGCCCCTCAATTCTCAGACCAGGGCTCTTGGCATTCCACATCCTTCAGAAATAAGATGGGAGGGAATCAGCATGTAGAAATCCCCGGGATGATTGGGGGAGGGGGACAGCAGCAGAGAGGATCACTGGGCGGCCCCTCCCCCAGCCAGCCTGTCCACACCGGCTGCCACCGGGGCCCAGGGCACAAATCATCGCTGATTCCTGCCTTCCCCTGCCCTGGCCTCCCCCAGTAGTAAATAATATAATCAGCACTTGTAGCCAAGGGCCCCCAAGAGGCCAAGGGTTTTCTGGGAGCTGATTTCAGCTCTGGCCATTGAGTGAACTCCATTAATGCTGCTCTGCCGGGAACCCCCCTTGCCCAGGCTGGCCAGGCCTGACAAATCACCCCCTGGACGAAGACGATTTATTCTCCCACGCTGGGGATGAGCATATTAACTGGAGAGGCAGACAGGCGCTTGACAAATGAGCTTTGTTAGGTCAACCCACACAAGTGAAAATCAATAGCAATTTCTCTCTGCATTGGCTTGCGTTCTCTCTGCACCACTGAGGATGCGGGAGAAGGTGCCAGCTGGTGCCCCCACCCTCATCCTGGACCCGGGCCCTCTGAGGTTGACCTCGGAGTGGTCTGTCCTTGTAGACAGTGTGGCTCTTTGTCCAGGCCACCATTTCTCTCCAGCATCTTGGCATGGAACCATGAACCACATCTTCCCAACAGAGACTTCTTAGTAAAGGAGTCAGATGGTTGGGGGTTCCCAGTGGCCACTCAGCACCCTGGGGAGGTCCATCAGCAATGTCATGGCTTCCATTCCCTTCCCTGGCTTCTCAGCGGAAACATCCCAATCTCTTGTCCCTCCCCCAACTGCATTCATTCAACAAACAAGCCCCTCTTTTTGTACCACTGTGCTAGGCACCATGAGGGCACATGTCGCGGAATGTACCCAAACCTTGGCTCGTATCCTTGAGTTTACAGTTGAGCTGGGGAGGGCCGACATGTCTACACTCATTGTGTGATGCCCCAGGAGTTGGGGTAGGGGCTGGGGATCTGGCTTCATGGGGTTCACACTCACACACAGACTCAAGGGTGCATTGTTAGACACACACACACACACACGACAAGACCACCGACCCCACTGGGGATGTCCCATGGCCGTGGCGGCTAAGGGCTAGGTGGTCAGTGCAAACGGAGGTGAGAGGCAGTCACGGCAGTCAGTCTTCATAGGGCTCACACTCATAAACACACACTCAAGGGTGCATTGTTAGACACACACACGACAAGATCACCGACCCCACCGGTGGTCGATGCAGACAGGGAGGTGAGAGGCGGTCACAGTGGTCAGTCTTTGTTGGGGTGGAGGAAGGAAGGAAGGAGCTGAGCTGGCCTCTCTTCCCTTTGCCATCACTTCCCTCTTCATGCGGGCATCTCGCTTCCCTGCCCTTTGACACTCCTACCCGACTGACTGGCAACTGCCTCCTAAACACTTGTGCCTTTGCTCACAACTCTTCCTGATGCTGGAAATGTCTTCCCTCTCCCTCTTTGTCTGTGACTTTAGACCCACCCTTCAAAGCCCAATTCCAACAGCACCTCCTCCAGGAAGCCTGTCCTGATTTCACCTTCACCCTCCCCTCACGGAGCACTTTGTTTTATAACTCTAATGCACTTATGGAATACTCTGTACTCTAGCTAACTCTGGTGGTTTCTTATCCTTGGTAGACTGTAAGCTCCACAAGGGCAGGGACTATGTCTCACCTAACTTTGTACCCAACAAGGCCCACCCTGCACGAGGTTAAGGGCTTAATAAACATTTGGTGGATGAACAGATGTTGTGGAATGAAACTTGTCATTGGAAGTGGCCATCTCAATGTTCCCTCCCTCGCTTCCCTCCGACCTCCCAGTCCCCAGGAGCCTGGACTCCTGCCTTCTCCCTTCGTTTCGGCCCTATCCTTGCTCCCAAAGGCCCCAGGTGCAGGACGGGTTGGGTTGGGACGAGGTCAGGAGAGAGGACGGCTCTTGGGGGAGGGAGGAGGAGACATTCAGTCCCCCTCCCCAAGGGCTGAGCTGGCTGCACCTGGTACAGTTGTGGCGTGCTGGTCAGGGCCTTCCATTTCTCAGGTCCCAGCGTGGGTTCACTTAGGAATCATGACAGTTCCAAGTTGGTAGGAGGCTTTGTGGACCCTCTAATCTAACCCAGGAATGTCATACATTTGAGATTTCTCAATATTGGCAACCCTTTGCCATTCTGGTTATCTGGTTGTGAGCCATTTTATGTACAACTATGTTATCTCCTGCAAACAAAGAGCCATATTGTTTTAAATATGAGCTGCATCCTAAGATGAGCTCATGTTGAAAAATACATACATCCACAGGTAAATGGCAAATAATTGACTGGAACTGTCTGCTAGGATTGGGGTGAGAATTCCCCTTAGGGTCACAGGATTTCAGAACAGGGCTTGGAGATTGTCCCTTTCTGTCCCCCCATTTTGTAGATAAGGAAACAGGCAGTGAGAGAAAGCAGTTTGTCCAAGTTTAATCAGCAAGCATCTGATAGCTTAATAACATTATCTAGTATTTTAAGGTTTGCAATGCACACCACATACATCCCCTCATTTGGTCCTTGAAACTACCCTGGGAAGTGTGTTGTTCAGTCATGGCCGCAGCAGGGCAGGCCCTGCTGTCCTGCAGCATCTCCTGAAGCCTGACCGAGCTCATGTGCATCTCTTCATCCCACCCTCTGCCGTCCCCTTCTTAGACCTTCAGTCTTTCCCAACATCAGGGTCTTTTCCAACGAGGCCTGTCTTATGTGGCTAAAGTATTTAAGGTTCAGCTTCAGTATTCGACCTGCCAATAAAGAGCCTGAATTAATTTCTTTGAGTGTTGACTGAAATGAAAGTATATACAAATTCAACATAACGAGGATGAAGCAGAGCTGGGACAACAGCCTGAGGGTTTTGGCCCCATCTTCTAGGAGGCCTGTGGGATATTTCAAGGGGGATAACAGAGGCCTAAGATGGGCGGAGGTGGTTAGCCCTGGGCTGTGGGGCTGTGGGGCTGTGGGGGGAGCCTCAGCCCTCTCTGATGCAGAGATAGGAAGAGAAAGGGAGGCAAAAGGAGAGAGGAAGATGAGGGGAGGGAGGGAGACGGAAGGAGGGAGGACCAGCCAAAGACAAGCCATCACTAGGAGCTATGCCAATGAAGAATCAAAGATGAGAAGGAGGGTGGGAAGCATAGTTCTATTCATTCTGCTTTTCAGAAGGTTCGAATGGAATAAAAGAATCAGCCAGCATTCCTTCCTAACGCCTTCCTAACGTCAGCTCTTGGCTTCTGGCGAGGCCAGGCTCATGACCCATGGTCCCTTAGCTCAGCTTAGGTCAGGCAGCTTCTGGTGCTCCTGGCGCCCTGGGCTCCAGAGCGGGTAAGGGCCAGGTCAATGCCGGTGAGCTGGAAGGGCTAAGTCCATCTTTGCTGTTGCCCTGATGTGCTCCTCTCCCTACCTGAGACATATTGGAAGGAAAGCCTTAAACGCTGCTTGGCAGACTGCTTCCCACTGGTCAGCTTGATCACTAGGGAAGCCAGGCCAACTGATGCCTGGCATGGCCTTAGGGTCATTGTTCCCATAGTAAGGCATCTTTGAGGTGGAGCACCACTGAACGGCCTTGGATGGGTCACTGCCTAGAATCAGAGCTGGAAGGGATCTCAGAGCATCTATTCCAACCCATCCTAGAACAAGAACCCCTTTTACACTACCCCCAACAAAGCCATCCTGCCTCTACTTGGATAACTCCAGGGATGGGGAGCTCACCACCTCCCAGGCAGTCCATCCCCCTTTCAGCCAGGTCTGACTTGTTTGGAAGATTTCACTAAGATCAAGGCTAAATCTGCCTCCCTACGACTTCCCAGGGCTTCTAGTTCTGCCCTCTTCAGCGGAGCAGACCAAGACGAAACCTTCCTTCGCTAGACGGCCCTTCAAAGACTTGAACACCTCAGTGACGCTTCCTCCTTCTGAGGCTCTTCATGTGGTGTGACCCAAAGGCCCTACCCCAGGCTTTCTGGACTCTCCCCAGCTCATCCAGGAGCTTCCTGAAATGAGGTGTCCAGAACTAAGCAGAATGTGCTCCTCACCTTCCTGGTCAGGGCTCTTCAGCAAGGCAGAGAAATGTCTGTATTTATTGTCATAGTCCTTTCTGATTGCCCAGGGTGTCTAGATCCACTTATTTAACGCACACCCTCATGAGATAGAAATCACACCCATTTTACAGATGGGGACATTAAGGCAGAGAGGTTATAATCTTCCTCAGGTACAGCAGTAGCCAAGGTGGGATTTGAACCCAGGTTTTTCTAACTCCAAATTCACTCATATAACTGTTTTTCTCCAGAAGTACAGTAAGTAAGGACAAGGAGCAGGGACTCCCAACTCCCGGTCAGGGCTCTTTCCTCCAAATCTGGCTGCTTTTCATGGTGGCACGAGACCACCCCAGGGGGAAATCCCATTCCACTACATGAAAGGTTACCATTGGGAAGAGCATTTACCCTTGTTTGCATGGCCCCAGAGGAGAGAAAAACCAGGAACTAGAGGAGAAACTGAGTCTGGGGGTCGAGAAAAGTTTGCCCAATGAGAGCAGCCCCAGAGTGGCCTGGACTGGCTTGGGAGGCAGTGGAAGGCTCCCAGCAGAGGCTGGATGAGAATTTTTCAGGGCTATCGCAGAGGCAGGGCTCCCTAACTTGGGCTCCACAGACTTCCATGGGCTCATAAACTTGGATGGGGGAAAATTTATATCTGTATTTCAGCGTTTTTAGTTTCCTTTGTGATACACTTCATTTTATTTTATAAATTTAAAAGGTTCTTCTGAGAAGGGTCCATGGGCTTTCGCAGGCCGCCCATGGGCCCCTGCTGCAAAGGGACTTTGTAGTCATGTCTGGGTTGGACGGGACCAAATCATGCCTCGTTTGCATAAGAATGAGGATAATTCCAGGAACCGTGATCAAATAATCACCTCTCTTCCTGGAAAGGCCGTGTCAATCAATCACCCGTGACTGATTCGGCCACTCACCTTCCCTGTGACTTGTGAGAGCAATCCCTCCCCGGCCACCCTTCTTCACCTGGGAATGTGTTGTCTTCCCCTATTACCACAGAGGCAGAGACTCTCTGGCTTCTTTTTGTATCCCTGGTATTTTCACTGTTGTTCAGTCGTGTCTGACTCTCTGTGACTCTGTTTGGGTTTTTTCTTGGCAAAGATACTGGAGTGGTCTGCCATTTCCTTCTGCAGCTCATTTTACAAATGAGGAAACTGAGGCAAACAGTGAAGTGACTCGCCCAGGGTCACACAGCTAGTGAGTGTTTGAGGCTGCATTTGAACTCAGGTCTTCATGACTTCAGGCCTAGCTGCCCCCTCAGCTCTTTGATTGACATAATAAGCCAGCCCTTAATTTTCACCCATTTCTCCTGTGCTCTAAGGTTTAAAGGGCCACCACGTCCCCACCCATTGCTTATTGAACGGACTCCAGGCAGCTGCGTGGGACCTCCTGCTCTACCTGGTTATGTCTCTGAGTCCATTGGAATTGGGACAGAGAGAACCTGCGCCACACCTGGGGACTGCCAGCGCAAAGCTTTGAAGGCAAAGCCACTTTCTACAGAAGCCAGCTCCGAGAGGCCTCCAAGGCCCCTCCAGGCCTTGGGAGAGTATTCGTTCAAAGGATGTTTGATGGGAACTCGCTTAGAAGAAGATAAGCCTGCCTTCCCCTCTCCCCTAACCAATTTACCTTCTGTTTTCTGAAAGGCTAAACTGGAGACCTCCTGACCCCTGGTCCCATGGCAGACCTCCCCAGAGGGGAGCCTCAGGTGGATCGGAGTGTCTGAGAAATACTGCCCGACCTCCCTAATCGCTCTGCAGGAGAAGACGCTTGTAGACGCCGCCCTAGCCAAAGCCGAAATCTCGCAGGCTACCTGAGCCCGAGCAGAAAGGCGATAGCGAGTCTCCTTCTGGCAGGAGATCTGAGGATCGGCCAAATCCCCCATGAGCCCTCCCCGTCAACACCCCCTTTCTCCCGGTCCAGGCGTTTCTGGTGCCTTTGATCCTGGCAAGAGGAGACTCCAGCGCTTGTCTGCAGAAAGGCTCCATGACTCAGCCCCAACTGCTCTCTCTCAGCCAGGGGACACACGGACCCGCCAAGCCCCAGCACCTACGAGCGCCTCCTGGATCTCGCCCAGGAGGCTTGGGATGCCTCAATTGGCATCGACTGGTCCAGGAAAGACAGACCTTTGTCCAGTTCACCGCTCCAATCCAACATGCCTTTACTGAAGACCTGCAACGTCAATGAATGTTTATTTTGCTCCTACTGTGTTCAGGAAGACTCATCTTCCTGAGCTCAAATCCAGTCTCAGACACTGGCTGCGTAACCCTGGGCAAGTCACGTAACACCGTTTGCCTCATTTCCTCATCTGGAAAATGAGCTGGAGAAGGAAATGGCAAACCACTCCAGTATCTCTGCCAAGAAAACCCCAAAAGGGGTCAAGGAGAGTCGGACACGACTGAAATGACTCAACAACAACTATTAAGTTTCAGGTAGCAAAATTCTGTGGAGAGAGCCTCAGGTCTAGAGTCAGAGGGCTTGGGTTCAAGTCCCAGCAGATCCTTCCGAATCCTAGTTAAATGTATATGATTCAACTCAATAAGCATCCACGAATAAATTCTAGGCACTGTTTTAGGTACTGGGGATATGGAAGATGGGGTTTGAAAACAGCCCCTGTATTCAGACAGCTCACATACTGGGTGGGAGTGGGGTAGGAGTGCATCACATAAACAGATGAGTATATATAGGAAATTTGGAGGCGGGAGAAAGCACGAAGAACCACAGGAAATCAGGAAAACCCTCTTGTAGAAGCTGGAGCATGGCTCAGCCTGAGTGCTGAAAGAAGTGAGAAATTGAGGTGTGGAGGGAAGGGCATACCAGATGTGGGGGATAGCCTGTGCAAAAGCACGGAGGTAAGAATGCCAAGGTCAGGAAAGTAGGCCAATGGGACCAGTAATGTGACAAAAAAAAAAAGAGCCTGGGATAAGGAATCAATCAATAAATCTTTATTAAGCACCTACTATGTGCCAGGCACCGTGCTGTGATGATTAAACACTTTAGAGAGACACAGTTTCTAGGTTATTTAATCATTTTATCAATAAGACCAGCAGGTGATTAATAAAAGGGTGGTCATTCGGCTATCTCTCCTACACCAAAGACCATCAAGGTGGCAGGATCACAGTTCACCCTTCAAATGAGGAGCTAAGAGTAACATCGCATGGAAAGTATCTCTACGCTCAGAAGGATCCCTCTGCACAGAAGCTCCAGCAGACCATGACGGGCTTCCCCATCTCAGGTTAAACTCCTTGTAAAGCGGGTGTGGTCCAACCAAGACGAGGAGAGTTCCTGCCATCATCCTCGGTGATGTCCTTTAAGAGACTGAACTTGTAAAAATCTGGAATTTGGGAGAAGGGGAGAGTTCTGAATCTCCCCAAGATGTTGGTGAGTAATAACCATTTCTCTCAGCGCTAAGTTCTAGCGAAAGCCAGCCTCTGCCCTCAGGGGGCTCATAATCTAATGGAGGAACTAACTGTAAGTAAGCAAATATATACAAAAAGCAGGATAAATAAGGAATCAATGGAGGAAGATGCTGGGATTCAGAAGACTTAGGGAAAGCTTTCTGTAGAAAATGGAATTTTAGTTGGTGCTTGAATCCAGCAAAGCCAGGAGGCAGACATGGGGAAATGGGTGCATTCTGGGTATGGGGGACATCAGAGAAAATGTCCATCGCTGGGAGATGAAATGTCTTATTCATGGAATAGCCAGGAGATGGGTGTCATAGGATCAAGGAATATGTGTTGGGGAGTTAGGTGTGAGAAGACTGGAGAGGGAGGAGGTACCAGGTTAGGCAAGGCTTTGAATGCCAGACAGAGCATTTGGCCTCATCCATAAAATGAGTGGGTTACTCAGGTTGGACTTAATGGCCCTTTCAGAATTAAATCTGATCCTCTGTCTCCATTCCAGAGAGGGAAATGATTTGCCTAATGCTGCCCCATGAGTAACTGGCAAATTTGGGGTGTCAAAGAATTAGGAAGTCACAGAATCTTGAAACTGGAAAGGACCTCGGAAGGCATCTGATCCAGTGGGTACCTGGACAGCGTCTCTGACCAGCAGGCATCCGGCATCCTCTTACAGAATTCCAGTGATGGAGAGAGGAATCCTGGTACAACAGAGAGCCCACTGGACTTGGAGTCTGAATGAAATGAATTCAAATCCTGCCTCAGATACTTACCAGCTCGGTAACCCTGGAAAGGTCACTCAGCCTCAGTTTCCTCATGTGTCACGATGAGGATGATAATAGCACCTAACTTCACAAGGCCCTTGTGAGAATCCAATAAGTCAATGTAAGTAAAGTGTTTCATGAACTTTAAAGTACTGCACACAAATGTCAGCTCTTCAGCTACCCCCTTGCCAAAATCCATCCCATTTGGTGGCAGTCTAATTAGGGATAAGTTTTCTTTGCCTCCTGGTGAAATGTGCCTTTCTGTAATTTCCACCAGCTGTTCTGAGTTCTGCCCTCTGAGGCCAAGCAGAACAAAGCTAATCGATCTTCTCCAGCACAAGGCCTTCAAATACTTGAAGAATGCTATCTCTCCGGGCTAAACACCTCTACTTCCTTCATCTGATTTTTGTGTGTCATGGTCCCCAGTCTAGCCTCTGCCTTCTGCTTCAATAACAGGGAACTCACTACCTCTCTTCCACTTTGGGATAGCTCTGACTGTTAGAAAGCTTTTCATGACATCAAGCCCAAATCTCCTCTCTGGAGCCAGGTAGAATGGAGCTAATCTTTCTTCCCCATGACAGCTTCGCCAACATTTGAGGGCATAGCCATCCTAAGTCTCCTCTTCTCCAAGTAAAGCAGTCTCTGTTCCTTCAGCAATCTCTCATGTAGCATTAGTTGATAAACTGGAGAATGTCCAGAGGAGGGCATCCAGGTCGCGGAAGAGCTTCAGCCTGTGCCCTTTGGAGGTCAGTTGAAGGAAATGATGGCAGTGGGGTGAGTGGGGAGGTGTTGCGGCTACCCAGAAGTGGAATGAGCTACTTTGGAGAAGATTTGGGGGTCCCCTCATTGGAGATCTCCAGGCAGAGGCTAGATCGCCACGGGTTGGAGAGGTTGAGAGGATTCTTGGCCAGGTGCTGCTGAGGTCCCTGCTGGCTCAGAGAGTCTTTGAATCCAGGTAATGGCTCTTGAGTTTCTTGATGAGGGTAAGCACATCTCTTTTCTCTCTCTCCACGTTTCTCTGGGAGAACGTCTGGAATCACACATCTCCTGAACAACCTCTCAAACTAACTCCAACCTTCCACAAATATTTGGCGTGGGCTCAATGTTCTCTCTCCCACTCAGTCGTCACATATCCAGTACAACACAGTCGCACACAAAATGCCCCAGGCTTCGGTAAAAACCCAGTTATGCATTTTATCAACATAGGAAGACAATCAGTAGTATGGTAGACAAAATTTCAGAAACATTACTAGCAATAAAACCAAATTATGACCAATAAGATGGAGTTGGTTGCTCAAATGAGAATGATAAGAACCCCAGGGAGAAATTCAGCCATCATCTGACACGTACCTATATTTTAGAAGAGCACGGTTACAAGATTCTAGGACTCTTCATTTGGACTGGATAGAATTTCTCCAAATGAGAATCAGGAAGAAACTCCAGAGAGTATACGCATAGGTTTAAGAGCTCAAAGATGCCTTAGGATAATATGATCATAGACCTGTAACTGTAAGAGACCGGTTGTTACTGTTCAGGCATTCGTTAGTCATGTCTGACTCTTTGTGACTCCATTTGGGGTTTTCTTGGCAAAGATACTGGAGTCGTTTGTCATTTCCTTTTTTGGCTCATTTTACAGATGAGGAAACAGGCAAACTAGGTTAAGCGACTTGCCTAGGGTCACACAGCTAGCAAGGGTCTGAGGCTAGATTTGAACTCAGGTCTTCCTATCCACTGTACTACCTAGCTGCCCCTACTAAGTGACAGAGGTAGGATTTGAACCCAAGTCCTCCGACTTTAGATCCAGGGCTCTTTCCAGTATGCAAGACTGCCTAGGGTCATAGTCCAATTCTGTTATTTTTTTCAGATAAGGAAACTCAAGAGACGGGAAATGACTTTTCCAGGATCTCATTGATATGTGAGTAGCAGGGCCAAGATTAGAACCCAGATCTTCTGACAGCAGATTCAGAATTCTTTCTACTGCATGATACTGAAATGAGACTTAAACTGAAATGTCTTCACCTGACACCTCCCCACTTTCTCCGAACTTCTCAGAATTTGGATATTACTGACCTCCTCGAAGGTGGTATGGAGTAGTAGATAGCACTCTGGACTTGGAATAAGGAAGGCCTGGGTTCAAATCCCACCTTAGATACGTACTACCTGTGTCATTGTCTTAACCCCTCTGTGCCTCAATTTCCTGACTTGTAAAATGAGGGGGTTGGACTTGATGGCACCTAAGGTCCTTACCAGCTCTAAATTCATGGTCCTATCATCTTCTTAAGCTAGGATACCAACTTGATCACATGATCTGAAGATGCCAGTCGACTCAATGGCACTACTCACGAGGTCCTTAAGGGGCCTGCTTTAATGAATCAACAAGGAATGACTTGTAATTAGCACATCAGTTGTATTTAAGTGTTTGGGTGCTAAGTTCTAATGTTTGCGAGAGTCCCAGAGAGTCCTGGTGAAGGGACTTCCCTCCTCCTTCCCTTCTACTTGTGAGTCTGTCTTATTGTTTCTTTTCCCCATCCCTTTTTCTGTGTCGTGGAGTTTTTCTTCCATTTGTGTGAGCTACAAAATTCATTTTCATTCTTTTTTTAGTGCCTTTGCTAATTCCGCTAGTTTCCAGTGTTCTTTTATAGCCCTTATTTTTCTGCAGCTTTCACGAACATAGTATATATCTGCTTTCTACCTCCAGTCCTGTTTTCCAAAAGATTTATTCATTCTTCCGATCCTCTCAGGCTCTGGGGCATCTCTTGCTGTGGTCCAGAAATCCTGACTAATCACCTGTTTCAAGGCGTCTCCTAGGTTCACAGCCTTTCCCACGGTGACTGCAGAGCTTCCTGCTAATTGGATCTCAAAGGCTCATCCTTCCTGGATGAATCTGATGTTACCCATTACCAGCAGGGTAAGGAGGGACCAAGAATCTGGGCCAGGTGAGGATAGCTTCTCTGGGGATATTCAGCCTAGAGAAGAAATGATTTCGATGAAACTCATCTTTGTCATCATATATTTGAAGGATTATCGGGAGGAAGAGGGATAATTGGACATCTGCATGGCTCTATAGGGCAGGGAGCCATGGCTAAAAGTTCCAGAAGGGGGCACAGTGAGGCCTGATGTCTAGACAACCATCTTAATGATGATAGCTGTCCCAGAGTGCAATGGGCTGCCTGGACAGGTGGTGAGTTCCCCCTCACTGACGGGATGATAATAGTGCCTGTATATGTACCCTGCAGAGAGGCTTTGTAAACTCTAAAATGAATGCTCTACAATGTGAGCTGTCTGAGCTTTTCTGCCTTCGTTCACACTGAGATGACATCCATCCATCCATCCATCCATCCAGGCTCAGCCCAATCAGCCCACCACCCCATTCTCTGACCACCTCAGCCCACCATGATCTCTTAGATCATGGTCTATGATTGGTGACAACCAATGGGTGGATTCCTTCTAGTGCAGGAAGGACCCACTTGTCCTGGATAGTTCTTCACTGTCCTCCCACAAAGACAGAGAGGCCACATGGTTAGGTAGAAGAGGGATGGATCTGGAATCACAGAACACAGGTTCAAACCCCAGCTCTTCAGCTTACTCTCTAGGCAAGCCACTTCATGTCCCTGAGCCTGTTTCCTCATTTGTAAAATTGGGGGGGTGGGGTAGAGGCTGGGGTCTAGCCTCTGAGAAGGCCTCTGAGGTGCCTCCCAGCTTAGATCTATGATCCTAAAACTACCAGCTGAAACTCTCGCCACTGTGTGGACCCCAAGAAAGTGCGTGGGCTGTCTGGCAGTTCTCTGGACACATGACCCACTTCCTTTTCTGGTTCCCATGATCTGCGACGACATCTCAGACACCACTTCTCTTGAGCAATCCTTTATTGATGATACGCTACAGTCCCTTTGTGCCTGCACCTCCTTCCCTGGTGCCGCTGTGGGTAACCTGAACCTTCAACTTCTCATGCCCATGATGCATTGCCACAGGGATATGATGAAAAAAGAGTCTCTTTTGTTTCAGAGATGCTGAAGCCAAAGGCCACCCATTCTGCTCACCTCTTGTCATTCAGTTCTGGGGCTGGACCATGCAGAGAGTATTCCAACACATGTGTACCAATGAAGTTGAATAATAGACTGTCCATTAGGCTGCTACCACTGTCTACACCAGAGGTGTCAACCCACAATACTCTGAGTTGTGGCCCCTTGAGCCAGATTAAAATGTAATTGGGAAATATTTAATAAAATAAATTACAATATAATAAAACATAGATAACATTACACGATAAAACTAAGTCAATATGTAGCCCACAGGAATACTTATGTATAGATTAGCGGCTTCTTTTTCTACTTGAGTTTGGTACCACTGGTGTAGAAAATAGGCGTTATTCATCCACTTGGTTTTTCCTATGTGGATAGTTAGATAGAACTCCTAGGAGCTTCTATGCCTCATTTAGGAGTTTTCCAGGGCTCCATGTGTTTCCAGGACCATGGAGAGCAGGAGTTTGTAGCATCAATCTGGCTAGCAGCTGCTGCGGGGGTGTCAAACCAACAACAACCAGCTCACAGAATGCTGCAAGACCAAGTTCTTTTGATCTGCTTTACCAAGGAAAGCAACATTAAGGGGTTGACAAGGTCACTTTAATCCAGCATACAAATACCACTCACTCAGCTCAGGGGGAAAAGTCAACACCCTGAGCTTCAGAGCAAATACAAATTACAAACATCAACAGACAGACCTTGTTTGATTCAAATCCCAATTCATAGTTACCAGAGTTTAACCAAGTCTAAACATCCGGTTTGCAAGCTGGAGGGCTCTTCACTACAGCTACCCAGAGTCTCCACATGAGCACACCACCAAGAGTGAGAACCCTAAGCAAATACCTCTGTCTTCCCTTTTTATGCACTCTTTAGCATCATGAAATGTCATCTGGGTGACCAGAACTTAAGCTCTTACTCTCTGGCGTTAGCACCTCCCCCTAAGACCTGAAGGGCTTCACACCCACATTGGTTTAGCACCTAATAGCTAGGGGTTTTGGGTCTACTTGGGAGTGAAGATATAATCAGACCTCCCTTCATGGGTCCCACCTGGAGCCCCACCTTAGTTACCTAATTTAATCAAGGAGATTAAGGCCAAACTCTTCAAGGGCACTTCATTGAATAAATGCTAAAAGCCCTCTTTAATTACGTATGCAGAGTTGTTAACCCATTTTGTGTCATGAAGCTCTTTGGCAATCTAGGCAAGTCTATAGGCCCCTTTCAGAACACTATTTTTCAATGCACAAAATAAAATAGATAAGATGATAAAGGAAACCAAAGGTTAATGAACATAACTTTTTCACATTTCATGAGCCCCCTAAAATGTATTTGTGTACCCCAGGTTAAGAATGCCAGTCTAGAAGACTTTGTCATCCATAGGGAATTTCTCTTCCATTTGAACTTTGCTTTGGACAGCCTCAATGATGGGACCATATGGATTGGTGGAAGTCTATCCAAAGTGGATAGGATAGTGAGGTGGCTCCGTGGATAGAATTCGGGGTCTGGAGTTAAGAAGACCTGAGTTCAAATCTGACTTCAGACACTTAATAGCTCTGTGACCTTGGACAAGTCACTTCATCCTGTTTGCCTCAATTTCCTCATCTGTAAAATGAGTTGGAGAGGGAAATGGCAAACTACTCCAGGACCTCTGCCAAGAAATTGCCCAATGGGGTCATGGAGAGTCATTCATAGCTAAAAAACGAACATCAGAACTGGAGGAAATGGTCATTGTAAGGGCATTGAGATAAAGATAGACCATTGCTCCTGGGTTTTTTGTTCTGTTTTTTTTTTCCTCTTGTGACTATGACCTTGAATTTCCCCTCATGCTTCCCTACTGTTCTATCATCTCTTTTTGATATATGACCTTGACCTTTGCTCCCTTCTTCCCCCTTTTGTAGAGAATGTGCTCCTTCTCTCCTACTGTAAGACTGCCCTACTGAGTCCCAGCTTCTGTCACAGCCACAGCATTCATATCCCCTCTGTTTGGCATAAAGGTAGTCTGAGCTAGCAATTATAAGCTTGATCCAGAAGTTAGGAAGACCTGATTCGAGTCTAACTTTTAACACACTAACTGTACCACCATGGACACATCACTGGACATCCCAATAACCCCAGACAGCTCTCTGAGACTATAAATTATAAAGCAGCTGCTAGACTGCATTGGCGGAGTGACTGACTGTCTGCTCCAGGAATTCCATGCCACGGTGGAATCACAGACCCCTTCAGAGCTGGCACGTTGCTTTGGCAAATTTTAAATCCCCTGATTTTTCTCTGCCTCTATAGCCTCAACTTTCTTCTGCCTCGTGGAGCCCTCCAGTGCCTTGAACTTAGTTGGTACTTAATACATGGTCATTGGTGCACAGTGCCTGGCACATAGTAGGTGCTTAATAAATACTTGTTGATTGATTGATTAATTTGTAGCACAGTCTCAGTCTCTTCACAAGTTTCTTAGTAGAAGGGTAAATTCTACATTTTTATATGCCTATCTCTCACACTCTGGGAAAAGGGACAGATGGAAGATCAAAGGATCAGAGACCATTCCCTGGCCCAGAAGGAATCCTAGAGGTCTGAGGGGACAACCTTTACTTGAAGCAGGAGTTTTCTCTACAAAATCCTGTACAGAATGGTCACTTAGCCTTTACTGGGAGCCTTCTAGTGACAGGGACCTCACCACCTCCCGAGGCAACCCACTCCATTTTGTTTTTGGACAGCTCCGATTGTTGGCAAGCTCTGCTCTACATAGGGATAATAATTAAGATTATAATTATCGTGGAGATAATCATAGCACCTACCTCCCAGGCTTGTTGTGAAGATCACATGAGATGATGATATTTGTAAAGCACAGTGCATGGCACACAGTAGGTGCTTCTCTCCCTTCTTTTTTCCTTCCCTTCCTCTCCCCTTTCCTTCCTCCCTTTTATCTTTCCTTCCTTCTTTCCTTCTCCTCTCCCTCACTCTCTCTTCTCTAAGACAGCCCTTCAGTCCCTTGGATCTCAGTGCTTCTCAGCAAAGATTTTTCTTCTGCAGGCTAAATTACATTTCCAGTTCCTTCAACAGAGCATCCCTTAACTACCTAGGGCTCTAGAGAGCCCAAAATTTCAGTCTGAGGAGCCTGGGTGAGAGGGAACAACTGAAAATTTCATAGGATCATGGATTTAGAGCTGGAAAGGTCCTTCAAGGTTTAGTTCAAAACCTTCATTTCTCAGGCAAGGAAAACTGAGGCCTAGAGAAGTGACTTGGCCAGGGTCACAGAGCGAGGGAGGGTCAGGGGTGGGATTTGAACCTAGGTCTTCCTGACTCCAGGTCCACCCTACCTCTGCTCAAATGGGATTGGGGAAATATAAGGGGATCCTGGTCACACTTTCTTCTCCTTGGTTCCTTATCAGGTGGATGAATGGATTCCAAGAACAAGGGTTTTTGGGCAGAGCAATTAGCCCGGCCCCGGACATTGTCTGTGGTGGCTGGGTCCTGGTTATCACTAGGTCTCCGTGTAGCCACAGAATCTCGGAGCATCCCAAGGGATGGGCACTCAGCACGGTGCCTGGCACATGGTGGGCACTTAATACGTGTTCATTGGCTGCTTGATTGCACCTGTCCATGGTTTGTTGGAAGATCTCCTGGGAAAGGCAGAGGGGAAGCCCATTGCTCTCCGGAGAGCCTGAGCAGCTTGCCTTGGGAGGAAGGTCTCCCCTAGATCGAGCCAAATTCTGCCTTTCTCGAACTCCCTCCCTGCCCCATCCACCCCGAAGGCGGCTGCTGTTAGCTCTGTGCCCCAGGGTCAAACAGAACCTGAGCATCCAGGCGTCTTTGGACGGACTACTCCACCTCTCTTGCCTCAGTTTCTTCTTCTGTAAAATGAGAGGAATGAGCTCCATGACCTCTAAGATCTTTTGCAACCCTAAATCTGTGATCCTATGTTCCTAAATATTTGAAAGGCTGACATGTGGAAGTGGCATCAGACTGAGTGCCCTTTTCTTCTCTTCTGTGTACTTATAAGAATACTTGGGATTGCAGGGTCTAAACCCTTCATTTTTCAATTGGGTAAACTGAGGCCCAAAGACTTGGGATCACAGGGTCATAGACTGAGAGTTGGAAGAAACCTTTGAGGTCCTCTAATCCAGTTATGTCAAATTCAGATAGAAACAGGAGCCACTAAACGAGACCCAAGGATCCCTGGCAGTATACTGACTCAGAAAACTACACGTTAACATTATCTACTTTCTCTGTTTTTTCATTCATTTTGTTCAATATTTCCCAATCACCTGTTGTTGTTCAGTTGCATTTGACTCTTTGTGATCCCATTTGGGGTTTCCTTTGCAAATATACTGGAGTGGTTTGCCATTTCCTTCTCTAGTTGATTTTACAGATGAGGAAACTGAGGTAAACAGGGTTAAGTGACTTGCTCAGGGTCACTCAGCTAGTAAGTGTCTCTGAGGCTGGATTTGAATTCAGGTCTTCCTGGCTCCAGGCCTGGTGCTCTATTCAGTGCACCACTACGCTGCCCCTAAATTTTTTTATTTTTTCCAATTAAATGTAAAAATAATTTTTAACTTTTTTTAAGCAAAATTTAAGTTCCAAATTCTTTTCCTCCCTCCAATTACCTTTCAATATGATTTGGACTGTCAGTGTACATGTGACTCCTCTAATCTGTTCCAAGCCCTTCATTTTACAATTTGGTAAACTGAGGCCCAAGAAGTTTTGGGTTTTTTTAGTTGACTTGTCCAAGATCCCCCAGGACTCGAAGACAGTTGTCCTTCCTAGTCTTCTTTTCTTGAGGCTAACGCCCACCCCCAATTCCCTCAGTAAGTCCTCCTGAGGCATGAACTCAAATCCCTTCATCATCCTAGATATTAAGATGCCCTGGCCTTCATCTCCTCCCTCGAATACTGAGGCTTGAACACAATCCTCCAGCTGCAGTCTGACCAGGGCCCCGATTCTTTGGAATCAATTGCTGGGGAGTTTTTCTACCTACCGAGCTTCCTCTCTGGGCTACCCTTTCTTGGGATCAGCAATTCTTCAAGGAAGAGAATGATTTTAATGGGATCCATTGATGGCTTCTTTCTTTTTTTTTTTCCAGATCAATCTCCTTCACCCAAGTCGAAAGGACAAAAGCTGAGGCAAAAACAATGAATACGTGAATGAATATGTGAAGGTGTTTAGAAGGCCACGTCATTCTAAGATGGGGAGAGCTCAAAGGCTCTTCCCTTAGAACACTGTCTCCCTTCTCTCTCCAGAAGGCCAATTCCAGGAAGAAGTCAGTCATAGAGGACAGGGCAAACCAAGAGTAGGGAAGAGGCCAATTGGGAATTTCCCCCCACTTCCATTTATGGTGCTCCAGTTAATTCATTTACTAACATTTACCTACAGTTAGCTGGTATAGTACCAAAGGATTGTACTAAGCACTGGGGAATAAAAAAAGGCAAAAGACAGTCCTTGCCCTCAAGGAGCTTACAGTCTAATGGAAAGACAACATGCAGACAACACATACAAATAAGATATAGACAGAATAAATTAGAGGTAATCTCAGAGGGCAGCTAGGTGGCTTGGTGCATAGAGCTCCAGGTCTGGAATAAGGAAGACTTGAGCTCAAATGCGGCCTTAGACACTCACCAGCTGTGTGATCCTGGGCAAGACACTTCACCCTGTTTGCCTCAGTTTCTTCATCTGTTTAACGAGCTGAAGAAGGAAATGGCAGAACTATTCCAATAACTTTGCCCGGAAAACCCCAAATGGGGTCACCAAGAGTAATCTCAGAGGGAAGGCACTAAGATTAAGGAAGGCTAGGAAAAGACTTCTTGCACAAGATGAGACTTTAGTTGAGAGCTGAAGGAAGCCAGGGAAGGCAGGAGGCAGCTCACAGGCTGCCATCTCACAGTCTGTTAGGTGGTTGGCAGATTGAGCCAGCGATTGGCATCTACACAGGCTCCAAAGTCTCCCCAAGGCACTTCCATTACGCATCATCGTGGGTTTTTTGGAAACAGGTTTTTCAGCCTTTTCCACATAAGGAATGACATGAGTAGCGCTCTGCGTCTGCCCCTAAGGACTAGGCACCGCGGCCACTCCCCTCCTACACTACCATAGTCTATCGAAACAAATCTGAGTATTCAAAATATGTCTGGACCCATCGCCTCTCTGTCAAGAGTTAGGTACCGTGTGTCACCATCAATCAGGCCTCTGGAGTTACGGTCAGTCATTGCTTTGATCAGAGTTCTTCAGTCTCTCAAAGTTGTTTTTCTTGACAACATCTAGTTACCAATTTGAAATTGTTTGGAAAAGCCCATCTGGGATGGGCAGCTGTTTCCATTGTCTGTACAGTTATTTCTATTCCTCAGCACATTTGGCAGAGGAGGGAGAATTGGGTTCTTGCTTAAATGCTATTCATTTGGCCATCTTTCCCAAGAACAGTGATCCTCCCTCCTTCAACAGCAATCATTCAACATTCATGAAGTGCCTACTGTGTGAAAGGTACTGACTAGGAGCTGGGAATCTTTGGCTCACAGCAATGATTTCATCAGCATAGAGAATTCTCAGTAAGGAAATCCCTTCTCCCAATGCAGGTCTCCGCATCTTACTGTCTTTGAGAATGGTTGGAGTCTTTGAGAGCTTAAGTGACTTGTCCAGAGTCCCACAGTCAGTAGGTGTCAGAGCTGGGACTTGAAGCCAGGTATTCCTGACTGTGAGACCAGCCCTTTATCTGATAGACCAGACTGTTTCTCCAGGTGCTGGAGAGATGAGGATTCAATAAAATGACACACTCTGCCTTCGAGAAACTGACATTCCAACAGGCCAATATGACAAGTCTATAGTGAAAAAAATACAAGACAGGATGGAAGGAAGAGAGGGAGTGAGGCACACAGGGTGAAGTAACTTGCCCAGGGTCACACAGCTAGTCCATGTTTGAGGCTGGATTTGAACTCTGATCTTTTATGCTCCAGGCTGAGTTCTGTAATCCACTGAGCCAAGTAGGGATAAGTGTGAGCAAAGAAAAGGTCTAGGCAAAGTTCTTTTGGAAATTTTGAGGTGGGGGAAAACCCTTGAATGAATGAAAAGAATAACCATTTGTTAAGTTTTCACTGTGTGCTAAAACACTGTGTTAAATCCAGGGGATACAATAGTAAAGAAAGTCCCCTTCAAAGAATTTACATTTTAATGGGGAAAACTAGAGTCACAGGAGGGAAGTGATGGGCCCAGGAGGAACCCTTCCCTCCGACCTACGGGCCCAGGAACTATGGTGGAGCTGACTTAATCATGGCTCGAGATGACACAGTTAGAAAAGGTGTGTGTGTGTGTGAGTGTGTGTGTGTATGTGTGTGAGTGTGAGCTTGTGTGAATGTGTGTGCATGCGTATGAGAGTATGTGAATGTGAGTGTGAATGTGAGCGTGCATGAGTGTGTATATGTGTGTTAGTATGTGTGTGTGAATGTGAGTGTGAATGTGAGTGTATGTGGGTATATGTGTGTATGTATGAGCGTGTGTGTGGGGGGGGGTATATGTGTGTGTGAGTGTGTATGAGAGTGTGTGAGTGTGTGTGTGTGTTTGTGTACAGGGCACCTTCCAAGCAGCATGGGGGTTGGCTTTGTGGCGGAGGGGACCAGGGAGGAAAGAGCTAGATGAAGCCTGGCTGGGGCTGAAACAGGGCTGTGGGTAATGAGGAGATGGCAGCCCCTCCAGGACTGGTCTGGGGTGGCACGGGCAGTAAGACAGACTTTAAGGTCACTCTTCCTCCAGAGTTCTAGAGTGCCCCTGAGGGCTCAGGGAGTATCTTTAAGGAGCTCTCCTCCAGTGGTTCTCCCAAAGTTAATTGCCAGGGATTAGTGCCCCAGTTTCATTCAACCAATTAACATCAATTAGCTTTTACAAAGGAAGGCAAAGCATGAAGAGAAGTTACATTTCCTCCCCAGCACCTGGGGCACGTTCTCCCCTGCACCACCACAGTACCCGGGGGAGAACAAGATCACATTTAATAAGGGCTCTCACTTCCAAATGCTATGCAGCCGATAGTTATAATGATAATAACTAGCATTTTCATAGCACCTACTATGTGCCAAGCACTTTACAAATATCTCATTTGATTTTTACAACAGCTCTGCAAGGTAGGTGCTGATCCCTATTTTACAGATGAGGAGACTGAGGCAGAGAGAGGTTAGGAGACTTTCCCAGGGTCACATAGCTAGTGAATGTCTGAGGGTGGATTTGAACTCACTCCAGGCTTGGTGCTCTACCCACCACACCACGTAGTTGCCTTCAGAAAACATCACTCAGCTTCTGGGTCTCATTACGGATGGGTTGAGTCTCATAGGCTATCCTTCAGGGTTTCTGCTGCTGGCCGTCCTGGGTTCTGTCTTCAGCAAATCCTGATGCAGATTCGGACTCCCTGAACTCACTTTGGTTGGTTTGTCTGCACCCTTTGAATGATGCTCCATCCCGGCGGCCAGTCAAAGGTCCAGCCTGTACCCACACGGCGAGAGGACCACAGCCAGCTACAGAAGGTCTTTGTCAGCTCTGAATCTGCGCCTTCTCATTCCTTTCCAGAGGTAGGCTCCACAACCTCCTCCAAGTTGTCTGGCAGCAGATAGGACACACTGGGCACACCCCGAGGATGGGAGCTCCCATTGGCCAAGTTCCTATTACACTGGTACTCCGTAGGTGTTTAATAAACATTCACTGCTTGATTGTTTGCACCAACTGAGGTTCAGATTGGCTCTCCCATTAGACTGTGAGGTCCTTGCAGGCAGGGACTGAATTTTTGCCTTTGTGTATATCCCCATGGCTTAGCACAGTGCCTGAAACAGTAGGTGCTTAATAAGTGCTTATTGGACAGACTGACACTGCTTCTCACTGTAGACCGTGAGATGAGCAGGACATAACTTTAGGGCTTCCCAGTGCCCATAAGTGAAAACCAGAGACACAAGTCCAGAGACTCCTTCTGGTTGGATCAAATCAAGCAATCCCAAGGGCTTGTGAAATACCAGCTAATTTGGGTCAGTGCAAGGGGCACTGGGTTCTCCTTGCCAGCTTCCCTCACCTGTTGTGCACGAGGCACACCCATGCATTACCAGGAAAATGCCTTCAACTTAATTAGTGCTGATGCCATTTGGAACTCCCCTGGGCTAAGCGTCACCAAGCCCTGGTTTATGGCAGGGGCACCAGGGCAGCCAAAAGGCAAAGAGTCTCACTTCAACTTCGGACTGAAGGAGGCCTCGGAGACCAATTGTTTTTGCTTTACTGTATTTTCCAATTAATAAGTTTTTGTTTTCTCTCCCTCTCATTTCCCACCCCAACTTAAAGGAAAAAATAAAATCCTTGGAACCAATATGTATAGTCTAGCAAAACAACTTCCCACGTTGGCCATGTTCCAAAACATCTGCCTTGTTCTGCACCCAGAGTCCATCCATCATCTGTCTGTCAGACGAGGAGAGCAGGCTTCAACATGGGGTCTCTAGAAGTGTGGGTGATCATTGCTTAGATCTGAGATCTTGCGTCTTTCCAAGTTCTTTGTCTAAATGACGTCGATGTTGTTGTAGAAATTGTCCTGGTTCTGATCACTTCTGCCTGTGTCGGTTCATACAAGTTTTCCAAGGTTTCTCTAAACCCGTTTATCTTCTCTTATGGCACATTCGTATACAGTTGTATACGTATACAGTTCCCCAATAGGTGTGCACTTCCTCAATTTATAGGAGTTTTTTTGCCACAGAAAAAAGCTTTCAAAAATATTTTTGTACACACAGGAACTCTTCCTTCCTCAGAGACTAATTTAAGTCAATTCAACAATCATATATCGTTCACTCATTTCGCTTGTGTCAGAATTCTTCATGACCCCATTCAGGGTTTTCTCAGCAGAGATACTGGGTGGTTTGCCATTTCCTCCTCCAGTTCATTTGACAGATGAGGAAACTGAAGCAAACTGGGTTCATTGACTTGCCCAGGGTCACAGAGCTAGGAAGTGTCTGAGGCTGGATCTGAACTCACAAAGAAGCATCTTCCTGACTCTAGGTTCTGGGCTCTATCCACTGAACCACCTACATATGCGGGCAGCTAGATGGTGCCATAGTGCACAGAGCTCTGGGCCTGGAGCCAAGAAGACTCATCTAAGGGAGACCCAATCCAGCCTTGGACACTTTCTAGCTGTGTGACGCTGGGCAAGTTGCTTCACCCTGTTTGCCTCAGTTTCCTCATCTGTAAACTGAGCTGGAGAGGGAAATGGCAAACCACTCTAGTGTCTGCTGAGAAAACCCCAAATGGGGTCACGGAGAGTCAGACACGACTGAAACGACTGAACAACAAAACCCTCCAGTGCTGTCTGTATCAATATCATTTGCTATGCTCACAAAATTCTTGGGCCAAGTTCCAATTAAAGAAACAAAACAAACAGGACCTAAATTGGAAATTAATTACTCTGAGAATTCTCTCTGTACACTGTTACATAATTGGCTTGTTGGTCTTTCCAGGTCTGGGGACATTTGCTTCAGGAAGGCACCGAGTGCACAGATCTCTCGTGAGCTCTTGAAGGCAGCCTGTGTTTATTAGGGAGGGCAGAGGGGAGACCATCTCTGCCTAAAACAAAATTGCTTCCCAGACTCATAGGATTGGCAGGATTAGAGTTGCCCATACCCCAAGGGATGGCACTATAATGCGCCTGATCGGTCTGGCCTTTTCTTGAAGCGCTCCGGTGAAAAGAAGCCCCCCCCACCCCCCACTTTGGGACAGCTCAGATTGTTGAGCTTTCTAATTTCAAATCAAAATGGCCCTTTGGCCACTTCCCCCATCGCTCTTGGGGCAAGATGGAACAGGTCTAGTCCCTCCTCCAAGGGACAGACCTTCCAATGTTTGAGAACTCTCATGTTCCTCCTGGCCTCCTCTTCTGGATAAACATCCCTGGTTCCCTCCCCCATCCTCATATAGCATGAATTCAAGACCTGTAGCCATCCTGGTTATCTCTTCAGGATGCTTTCTGGCTTCTCCACGTGCTTCTCAAGCTATGGACCCCCCCCCCCCAATGCCCCCAATCAGAAGTGAACCACAACCCTCCAGATGAAGTCCAGATGAAGACCCCAAGGAGGGTCCGGTGGGACTATCACATCCTTATTCCTGGAAGCCATATCTCTCTTCATTCTTCCAAAGAATGCCTTCGCTTTTTTTCCTTCTGCTAACACACACCGAGCTTGATGTCCACTAAGACCCCCAGATCGTCTGCAGAACTATTGGCCAGCTGTGTTGTACCTCAGAGGTGGATTTTTGAACCTTAGTGCAAGACTTTCCACTGACTCCCATGGCACTTTATTTAATTAAATCTGGTCCAACACTCTGACCTTTCAAGATCTTTTTGGATACTGACTGCTATCTGTGGTCTTTTTTAGCTACCTCTCAGATGATGTCATCCCCCAATTTGATGTGCACTCCATCTATACTTTGTTCAGGTCACTGATAGTAACGTTACCAGCCAAGGCCAAGTGCCTGTCTGGGCAGGAAGGAGAGGCCTTGGCCTTAGGCTTGGCTGAGTGGCTTCTCAACCCTCTGGAGGCAGATATTCTAGCTTCCAAGGGTCTGAAGGCTCTTGGACTTTCCATTTCCCCACTGGCATCCTAAATAGCAACCCCAGATCAATAGGTGGCAGTGTTTGCATCAGGAGCCAAGGACAAACTGAATGCAGATTGATCTTGATTGCAAAGATCTTCGTGAGCACCCCACAAATGGGAGAAAAAGTCTTTCCGGCAGCTGTGAGGCTCCTTCATCCACACGTGCTAAGCCTGAGACCACTTTGCCCTAGGCTCTTTGGTACTCAAGCGAGGGTGTCATGGGTGTTTGGAAGGATGCTCTGCATCAATGGGGCTATGTCTTTAGTTAATGACAGCTGACTAAGTAAACTGATTCTCAACTGGTAACCTTGGTGGGTGGGCCCACTGGTGGGGGCTCAGTGCCAGAGGCATTAGAGAATCACTCCTGACCACTTGGGGGCACCCCTACGACTGTGACGGGAATGTAGCCGAGTGCTGAGGACCCCGGGATTGCGAGAGTAGGAGTTGGGTGAAGATGCCCTGGAGCTTACATGGGCTATGTTTATATAGGGAATTCCCAGTTGACCAATTGGTTGGAACAGAAATACCAGTGAGGAATGGGAGAAGTAACTAGCCTGAAGTCACCCAGCAAGTCAGTGGCAGAGTGGAGACTTGCAAACATCTAGCTCAGCAGAGTCATTTTACAGATGAGGATACTGAGGCCCAGAGAAGTGACTGGCTCAAGGTCACACAGCCTGTCAGGGGCAGAGCCAGGACTTGAACCCAGGTCTTCTGAAAACCTTCCCCACAGGTGCCTCCCCTCTAAGGTGACCTTCGGCCTCTTCTGGATACCTTTGGCATGCTCCCAGAAGTTCCTTGAGGGCAGGCCTGGGTTTGCCTTTTCTTTGTACCCTGGGCACTTAGCCCAGTGCCTGGCACACAGTAGGCGCTTAATAAATGCTTGCCGATCGACTCCTGAGCCAGGACTCTGTGAAGCAGACTCAGCGCAGCCTAACATCCCTCAGGAGGACCAGGCTGGCGCTGGGCTCCACCTTCCCAGACCCCGCTGCCCTCAATGCTTTGCCTGGGGATCACTGAGTGCACCCGGATAGGAGCCCGGTGAGGGACAATTTAGCAGATGCCCCGCCCCCACCACGTCATGCTCCCTGCCCAGGACGCCCACGGCACAACTGAAGCAGAGGCAGGTCTCACAGATAATTCACATCCTATTTATTTGTAGGTTCTCGGAACAGCGAGAGCAGAAGCGTGGTGATGAATGCCATGCCCACGTTCCGTGCGGCGTCCAACTGGGCCTTCTCCCCTCGAGGGCGGCTGTCCTGGGAGCGAGGACGGGGTCCCCTCGGCCTGAGTGAGTGCACGATTGGCGGCAGCGGCTACTCCTCCTCGTACTTGTGTTTAATGTGCTTCCACAGCTTCTGCATCGGGAAGAGAAGCCAGGGCTGTGAACTCGCCAGTCTGCGTGTCCTGGCACCACCGTCCCTGCCCGCCCCCGAGGAGAACGCGCAGGCGGCGGGGAGGACGGGGCGCCAGGCAGCAGCCGCAGAAGCGGCCATAGGCCGATGGCGCGATCCTGTCTCCCCCGTCATCCCCCGGCCCTCGCACCCGGAGCCTGGCAAATCCAGGGGCCTCATCTTCTCCCCAAGAGGAGCCGCTTCTGATTCCCAGTCTGACCGCCGACGTGCCCCATCTCCAGCCCCAGGAAGGGGTGTCTGGGTGCAGCGGTGGGGGACCCTCCAGGCAGCCTTCAGGGCATGGGCATCCCTGGAGTCATGCTGACCCTCAAGGAGGCATGGGGGGGCAGGCCCCTCCTTTGGGACTCTGGGTGACCTCTGAGCTGACTGTTGTCTTGAGGCTCCTTGCCTAGTTCTGAAGACGCTGGTCTGGGTCTCCCTGCCCCTCAGGGGGTCTCTCCAGCTACCCCCAATTTGTAACACCACCTCCCTCGTGCCACAGTGAGTCTAACTGATCCCACCTGGGCTGGGGCTGGACGGCCCTTGGGTCTGGGCCATCTACAGAGGGTGAGAGCGAGGCACAGAAGGGAGGCCATTCATCCCCCCGGCATCTGAGAGCTAAGGGGCAGAACCGGGATTAGAACCCAAGTCCTCTGGCTCCAAATTCACTGTCTCCACCATGCCACGAGGCCTCTGGTTCAATTAAGCCTCCAGAAAACGAGCTCAAAGCACAAACTCAGTATCAGAGAAGACAGCCCGGGACAGACAGACAGACAGACATGGGTTGCTGGATGGACAAAGGGGAGTCTGGGAGAGGCCGGCCCATCCCAGGCCACAGTTTATTATCGGTTTAACAAAATGTGTGTGCCACTCTGCCCGTGTCAAGAAAGCATCCCAGGAAACTTTGGGAGAAGCCCCAGGATACGAGGCAAGGTCACGCTGCCCTGAGGTCCCGGCCTCTCCTGACCCGCCGTGGCCCGGCTGGTTAGGAGGACACCACTGTCCTGGAATCACCCGCTTGGGGCAGTCGCTGGTGCCGACCACTACGGCAGCCTCGGACCGTGACCGAGAGAAACTGAGCTGAGGCTCAACTGCTGGGTGGGGCCCTCAGGACCACCCTGCTGGTACGGTCAAAAATGACGCTACCCGGGTGGGGCAGAGGATCAAGCTCAAGATGACCAGCCCGGAGGCCAGGGCCAAAAAACACAAGGTCCCGGGTGCCTGGGCAAGTCACCCCAGGCCTAACCCCTCCAGGAGCCCTTAGTGGCTCCTCCTGCCTTCAGGATCAAATGCAAGCTTCGTAAAGGCTCCTGCGCTTTAAAAACCCTAGCCTAACTGCTCCATCCATTCCATCCATCTCCTCCCTCTGAACCTTTGCCTGGGCTGTTCCCCCTGCCAGACCTGCCCTTTCTCCCTCCTTGCCTCCTGGATTCCATTTTCTCTAAGGCTCAGCTCACACATAGGGTCTAGCAGCCTGTGTGACCCTGTGAGAATCACAGCCTCTTTGGGCCTGTTTCTTCCTCTGGGATGAAGAAGTTGGCCCGTTATGGGGTCACAAAGGAGAGGAAGGGGCTTCGACCCCTTCCTGTTACAAAGACAAGGAGGCCCAGGAAATAAAAACGATTTTCCAGGGTCACGTGGCCAGTGGAGGCTCTCGCAGAATTCGAATTCCGGTTTTCCTAACTCCAAGTCCCGCCCTCCATCACCTACGCTACTGGCCGCCTGCTCCTTTTACAGATGAGGAAACTGAGGCCCGGGGGTTCCAGCACTGTCACCGAGCACTAGTGTCCAGCGAGAGGTCCGCGGGGCACGAGATGGGGGAGGGGCGCCAGGCCAGGGCCCCCCCTCCCCCACTCAGTGCCCTCCTGTATTCACACGTGCTTACTAGCTGCGGGGGCAGGGTCTCCCCTTGTCCCTTCCATTTCCTCTGCCTCAGCTTCCCACGCTGTAAAACTGGGCCCAAACAGGCTCCAATGTCCTTTCTGCGTGCGAGTGACATTCCCTTCGCTGTGCCTCAGTTTCCCCCTTCGTAAAACAAAGCTGAGGGCCCTGCGACCTTGGGCAAAGACGTGCGTCAGTCTGTGTCTCAGTTTCCTCCTCTGCAAAACCAGGGGTTGACCCAGAAGGCCCGGGGCGGGGGTCCCGGGCGATGTCCCCCCGACCTCGGTTTCCCGCCCGGCCCGCCCCCTGGGGTCGGCCGGTTAGTCCGCTGGCCCGGGACCCAGTCGCGCCCCCGAGGCCCAAGGTCAGAGGCCGCCAGCCCCGACCTTCGCCCTCACCCCGTGGTTGATGCTTTCGTAGATGGCGTCGCCGCCCTGGTCGAAGGCGCGCTCGAAGAACAACACGCCCACGGCGATGGTGAGCGCGAAAGTGGACGTCCTGCGGAAGAAGACCGAATACACTTTCCCGAGCAACGACGGAGACGCCATCTTTCGCCGGCCCGGCCTTACCCGCGCCTGCGCCTTAGCCTTATCCTCAAGGGGAGGGGCAGCTTGCTCGCGAGACGCTTCACGGGACTTGTAGTTTCCCCAGAAGTTCAGAGTCCTTTAAGCTTTTATATCGACCTTATTTTGGTCTCAATTTTCACCATAAAGTTCTGTCCCATGAGATTTAGGTATATTGGTCCAAGCTTCGATTTGAAATATTTTTTTAATTTGCCTGTACAAGCGCGGCAAAAGGAGCGCTTGAACTACATCTCCCAGAGGGCAGCGCGCGCCTTGCCCTCCCCCGGAGGTTTACGTTTTCCGGGACCCAAAGGCTTCTGGGAGCGGCGGTTTGGCCCCAGGCTGAAGACGAGGGACGGACTACGATTCCCAGAGAGCAGCGCGGGAGGAGCGGTCGGGATCGCGACACCAGGTAAGCTACAGACGCGGGGGCGCGCGACCGGAGACTTGATCTCCCCCTTCCCCTCTCCCAGTGGGTACTTGGGCTCGTCCTCGCTGGTCCTGGTCAGGGACGCGGGGCAAACCATCGCGTCGAAGGGGGGCGCGCACCCGGAGCATCCTCTGGAGCAGAAGCCTTAATGTCCTCGGGGCGGGGAGGTAAGATGGGCGGTCTAAGGGCGGCAGAGCCTGGGGGGGCCTGTGGCCCATCTGACAGAGGGGCAAACTGAGGCACAGAGAGGGCGGGGGATGAGTGAATGAATGAAAAAGAGCTGGTTAAGCGCTTACTGGACGCTAAGCGCGGGGTCCAAATAACGGAAGCAAAGACAGCGCCTGCCCCCCAGCAGCTTCCGTTCCAATGGGGGTGTCTATCAGCTGGTTGACGTGCCCTATCTAGGGACACTGACAGGTGATTTAGGTCAGGGCTAGTTGCCTTGACCAGGATCCAGTTAGAAAGTGTCAGAGATCATTATTTTCATGACATCTTAGCATTGCTGGCTCCCTTTCTCTGTACATCCTTTAATTTTTTCGTGTTTCTATAAAAATGATAAAGAAAGAAAGTATCAGAGGCGAGATTCGAACTCTGGGCTTCCTGACCCTGCTGAGCAGTCGGATCTGGAGCCAGAGGACTTGGGTTTGAATGTGTGCTCTGAAACTTTCTTGGGAAATTCACCTCTCTTCTCTGAGCCTCAGTTTCCTCCTCTGTTTTGAGTGGGTTGGATCAGATGGCTTCTGAGCTCCAAGTTTGCGATTCTCTGATTCTCCCCATATCTGTCTCTATTTCTACCTCTAACTCTGTGTCCATGTCTGTTTCTGTATCTGTATCCACAGCCGTGCATACACAGTATGTACATATCTCCAGCCCTAACCTCTCTCCTGAGTCCTTGTATCTCTCTTTGGTTGGCCCATAGCCATCTCTAGCTCAGCCTGTCAGAAAGCAAACACCTCTCCCCATGCACTTGCCCCTCTTTCAGACTTGCTGGTTTTTTGAGTGCATTGCTGACCCCCTGGGGATGAGTCCCCTCTCTCCCCTACAGACCCCTAGAAAGCTACATCTGCCTCTGTTGCCTCTTCTTCCTCCCTGGCCTGGTCACTTCTCAAGCCCTTTCTGCCCCTGCCCAGCTGAAACTCCCTTCTCTCCAGCGGCCGTCAGTGATCTGACGTCCTTTTCTCAGTCTTCCCCTCCCCTGTGCTTTGCATCCTTCCCCAGCTTTGGGGTAGATGCCTCTCTCTTTTGATGCTCCACTGACCACTTTGACCCTCAGATCACCAGCTCCATCCCTCTTTGTTCCCTGCATTCTCCCCTGGTGATCCAGTCCCTTCCCAGGGTCCAGTTATCACGGTCCCACATCTGCATCCTGAATTGCCGGCTCCTATCCGCCCTGGGCTTGGACGGGAATCCTGACTTTGCTGCTCACTACCTGTTTGACCTAGGCAGCATGATTAAACCTCCCTAGAACCCAGTTTCCTCTTGGTAAAATGAGACATTTGGCCTGGATATGCTTTGAAGGCCTCCTGGTTCTAAATCTAGGGCCGGATGAGTCGTTGGGGCAGGCATTCCCCCGTGGAGCTGGAAGAGACTTCCAGAAGAGGATGTCGAGGCCCAGCGGCTGACCGCAGCCTCCTTATGCCTTCTCTCTTGGAGGGTAATTCTTATCATTTTCTCCCTCCCGTTCTCTACGGAGCATCTCTTTAAAGGTTATTCACAAGCCTATCTGCGATCACTTCCTCTCGGGAAATGTCTGTCCCCACTTGTTCTCTGCTTCCCTATTTCCTGGGTGCGCTTTCTTAAGTCACTTGCACCCAGCGGGAGCCTCTGCCGCCCTTGGGGTCGTGCACAACTTGAATCTTTTGAAGCTTGCAGTTTTCTAAGACGCAGGACATCCCCCGGAAAACACTTGTGTTGATGTCTCCGTGGTGCTCTAGGTGACCCACAATAACAACCGCCGCCAGTTCCAGAATTCTTTAATGTTTACAAAGCCTCTTCTCCCATCTCCTCTCACCCTGACAACAGCCCTGGAAGGTTGATGATTGTTGCCCCATTTTATAGATGGGAAACCCAAGGCCAGGATAGGTTATGTGAATAGCTGAGGGCTAGTAAGCACCAGAGATCTGAGGCAGGATTTGAATCCAGAGCCTAGCACTCTATATCAAAATGAGGGGCTTAGTCTAGAAGGGAAGCAGTGAATTCTAGCAGAAAGAACACTGGATTTTGAGTTGGGTTTGGCCGCGACCTCAGAAGCCATCCAGACCAACCCATAACCATATGACTATTCTCTCTCCCAGCCACTGAATAGGGCACTGCACCAGGAGTCAGGAATGAAGGAAGGAAGCGCTTATTAAGCACTTACTGTGTACAAATCACTGTGTTAAGCGGTAGGAGTACAGAGAAGGCAGCCCCTGCTCTGTAGGAGCTCACCTCCTGATGAGGATGATAACATCTAGGAAAGGTTTCAGCTCCAAGTCAGAGGGAAAGGCCCCATGGTTCTTAGTGGCCAGCGACAGAGCAGATGGTGAGCAGCTTCCTTGAAGCCATCCCCACTGATCAAATCTGATCTGATGTTGGGCCATTTGACAGTGCCAAGGACTGGTCCCTTCAGTAGAGGCAGGAGCAGGGCCAGGCTGCGTCTCCCCCAGGGTGGTTTCCTAGGATGCTGCTGGCAGAGGGAGCTGGGCTGGAAGCCTGGCTGTTCCCAAGCTTCTGGGGTCCTGGGTTGTCTCCGTCAGGGTCTGTGGGGGTGTGGTGGTCAGGGTTGTGAGGGGGCTTAGATCTACCTGGCACATGTGTTTCTTGCCTCTCTTAGTCTGGCTTGCCGGCCCTGTGCGTGGCAGTAGGTGGGGTATCTAGCCCCTTCTTCTCCAAAGACCTAGGTCCAAATGCCACCTGAGATCCTTAGGAGCTGTGTAAGTCACCTACCTGTCTAGCCTCAATATCCTTATCTGTGAACTGAGGAAGTTTTATTAGACTACCTGGGGGGAAAAGGGAGGGCATGACAGTTGTATATCTGTGATCCCATGTGACAGAGTCCTGAGACCAAAAGTTTGAGAACTGCTAGCCTACATGACTCGTGATGGCCCTCCCAGCTCAAATTCCTAGGACCCAATGATAAGACCCCCACCCAGCTAACTAAAGTAGACGCCACACAGATCCTAAGGTACAAAACAAGATTTCCTGGTTATGAACCAGGGTGAGAAGGGGGTTGCATATCAGGGAAGGCTTCTGGAAGGAAGCATTGTTTCCCATGGCCTTCGAAGCCATCAGACAAGTGAAGGGGCTGGCCTGGACAGCCCAGGGAGCAGCCTCTGGGTTTGGCCTGGATCTGGCCTCCCCACCCAGAGAGCAGACAGTCTCTGTCATGAGGTTCTCTGTGGCTCTTTTCAGCTGGAAATGCAATGGTTTCTGAAGTTCCTTTTAACGTTAAAATCCTACAAATGTGTCTCGGGCCCTTTTGACAGAGCTGGCCTCAGAGCCAGGAAGACCTGGATCCAAGTCCTACTTGTGGCAAATCCTGGCTGTGTGACTCCAGCCAGCCTCAGTGAGCTGGTAAATTGCAAAAAGGATGTTAACCTGCACAGGTGGAGGGAGTTTCCCCACCTGGGAGTCTGCTACATTAATGAAATCACAGGTCTGGTTCTAAACCCTCCTGTGGAGCACCCTGCAGTTTATGCAGCCATTTTACAGGCCCCATCCTCTTTGGCCTCTTGCATCCCATAGTGGCCTTAAGCATGCTAGGAAGGGTGGAGGTGAGGTGTGTGATGGGAAGAATTCTTCACTTCCAGTCAAAAGACCCCCCCCCTCCAAATTCTTTTTTAAAACCATTTTTTAAAATACTTTTTTTTTCCTCATGTACAAAATTTTTAACATTCATTTTTAAAAATTTTGAGTTCCAAATTCTCTCCCCCGTCCCTCCCTGAGATGGCAAACATATAGGTTATACATGTGCAGATATGCAAAACATTTCCATATTAGTCATGTTATGAAAGAAAACAGACCTAAAAAAAAACCAAGAAAAGTAAAGTAAGTTTTTTAAGGTATGCTTCCATCTGTATTTAGACTCTACCAGTTCTTTCTCTGGAGATGGATAGCGTTTTCCACCATGAGTCCTTTGGAACTGTCTTGTATCATTATATCGCTGAGAATAGCTAAATCTTTCACAATTGATCATTATTACAATATCGCTGTTACTGTGTACAACATTCTCTTGGTTCTGCTCGCTTCACTTTGCATCAGTTAAGTCTTTCTTGGTTTTTCTGAAAGCACCCCGCTTGTCATTTCTTATAGCACAATAGTATTCCATTACATTCATATACCCCAACTTTCCAGCCATTCCCTAATTGATGGGCATCCTCTCAATTACCAGTTCTTTGCTACCATAAAAGAACTGCCATAAATATTTTTGTACATAAAAATGCTTTTCCTTTTTTTTTTTTGAAGTTTCTTTGGTATACAGATCTAGTAATGTTATTATTGGGTCAAAAGCTATGCACAGTTTTATAGCCCTTTGGACATCATTCCAAATTAGTCTCCAGATGGTTGGATCAGTTCATAACTCCACCAGCAGTGCATTAGTGTCCCAATTTTCCCACATTCCCTCCAACATTTACCATTTTCCTTTTCTGTTATATTATCTAATCTGATAGGCATGAGGTGGTACCTCAGTTGTTTTAATCTGCATTTCTCTAATCAATAGTGATTTAAAGCATTTTTCCCTAAGGCTATAGATAGCTTTGATATCTTCATCTGGAAACTGCCTATGCTTATCCTTTGACCATTTATAGGTTGGGAAATGACTCGTCTTATAAATTTGACTGATTTCTTTATATATTTGACAAATGAGGCCTTTTTCAGAGAAACTTGATGTAAAAAATTTCCCCCAGTTTTCTGCTTTCCTTCTAATCTTGGCTGCATCACTTTTGTTTGTGCAAAGACTTTGATTTCAGGTAATCAAAAATATCTGTTTTATATCTCGTAATGCTCTCTGTCTCTCGTTTGGTCATAAACTCTTCCCTCCTCCGTAGATCTGACAGGTCTGCCATTCCTTGCTCCTCTAATTTGCTTATGATAGTACCTTCGTGTCTACGTGATGCGCCACTTTGACCGTATCTTAGCATATGGTGTGAGATGCTGGTCTACATGCTGTTGTTAATACTTAGCCAATCAGTCGTGTCTGACCCTCTGTTTGGAGGTTTTGGGATTTTCTTGGCAGAGACGCTGGAGGGGTTGGGTTTCTTCTCCAGCTCATTTCACAGACGAGTTTTCCAGTTTTTCCCTATTCAAGGCTCAATTGACAATGAGAGTGATAAGAGCAGGAATGTTCCAATGGAGTTGTGACTGCATCCATTTGCATCCATTCCTCCAACAATGCAGATAGCACCACAGCCATGCCCGGTCCATCCTGTGCCCTTCTTGTCCAGTCCTCCCAGAGCCACAGTACAAGGGGTCCGACCACTCACTGTGGGGTCATAGGATCCCAAATCCAGAACTCATAGGAACCCCCGAGTCATGGAATCCAGCCCTCCTGTCTTACAGGCAAGGAAACCAAGGCCCAGGGAAGAGAAGTGACTTGCCAACATCACCCAGCTAGCAGGTGTCTGGGGCAGGATTTGAACCCAAGCCTTCCTCTTTCTAAAGCCAGCGCTCTCTCCACTTGCTGTACGCTGAACAGCAGTAATGAGGACTAACAGTTAACCTTCCTGTAGGACTGAGTTCACAGTCTTTAGGCAGTGGGGCTGAAAGGCGCCTTCTGGTCCCCCTCGTCTCACATCCCACACACCCGATAGACGGCTGGGCCAAGGTCATCTCCGCCCTAGCTCAGGAAGCCATGACTCACGTCTGCCCCCACAAAAGTGCGCCTCGTCTGTGGCTTACTGCAGAAGATGACAGACGGGGAGTCATCCCAAGTCAAAGCGGAGAGAGATTGGAGAGAGGGTGCAGTCTGGGGGCTCCTGTCCAAGATGGGGAAACTGAGGCCTCTAGGGAGAGGAGAGGCTTTCTTCAAGCTCCTACGGTTAGCGGCAGAGCCGAGGTCAGACACAGGCCTCTTGGGTTGTAGCCTGATGTACTTGCATACCACACACACTCACATACACCCCACACACACATACTCACATACCACACACATTCGCATACACCCCCCCCCACATACTCACATACCACACACACTCACATACACCCCCACACACACATACTCACATACCACACACACACCACATACTTATACACCACACACCACACATACCACACACTCACACTCATACGCACATGTGTACACACCCCCACACTGCACACATATCACACACATGCACACACTCACATAAACACATGTTCACACACACACACTCTCTCCAGTTAAATGGGCAGGCGGGGGCTGAGCAGGGAATAGATCTCCATCCCCTGTTCCTTCCCTGTCTGGGAGCTTTAGGGGCCACACCACATGCTTGCGCTGACCCCTTTCCCTCCCTTCCAGGGACCCTGAATCATGAGAAGGATCATTGTTCTCAGAACCGAGGCTCTGGCGGGCAGCAGGCCTGAGCCCTGAGCCCAGTGGGGGTGAGGGGCAGGTACTTTTCCCCCTTCCCTCTCTTGGTGATCCAGAATGTCCTCCTTTTGGCCATTTCCTCCACATGGCCCTCTGGGCAGTCTGAAATTAGCCTGTGGTTTTTGTTTACAAGAGGTTGGCTCGAGTCAGATGTATCCTGTGTATCTTTGGACATGCCCCACGACCTCTCTGTTCTTCAGCCTGCCATCTGTTTCTTCATGCAGTGGGGAGCAGACTTACAGAACTCCTTACCCAAAGACACACAAGATACATCTCAAGGAGAATTCATGCATGATGGGGCCAGAGCTGTGGCAGGGACAGCAAGAGAGCCGAGAGCCTAGGACGTTAGCCTGCAAGGAAGGGGCCTTGGGGCCTCTTAAAGGTGCTTTGGCCCGCTTGGGCAGTTGGCCGAGGACGCCCAGGGTCCCCTCCTCAGAATCACTGCTTAAATGCTTACAGAGATTCCAAAGGAAGCGATTCCATTGCAATTCAGCTGCCCAAATCATGTTAAAAACAAGTTCACAAGGGACAGCTAGGTGGTGCAGTGAGTAGAGCACCAGCCCTGGAGTCAGGAGGACCTGAGTTCAAATCTGGCCTCAGACACTTGATACACTTTACTAGCTGTGTGACCTTGGGCAAGTCACTTAACCCCAATTGCCCTGCCTTCCCCCCTGCAAAAAAAAAAAAGTTCACAGGGCCCGGGTCAGGAATCCCTGTTCTTTTTAAACCCTGAGTTTTACAAATGAGGGGGCTCAGGCCCCCAGAGAAGGACTTACGTGAGATTTCATGGTCAAGTTAGCACCAGCCACAAATGATTAAAAAGCTGGACTCAAATGATTTCATTGGATGTTCCAGAAACCCACGGAGGTATAATGCCCATTTTAGAGATGAGGCAGCTGAGGCTCTCCCAACCAGTTAGTGTCAGAGGCAGGTAGCTTAAGACTCCAAATGCTGGCAGGACTTTTTTCCCCTGATGAGCATGTTTTGGGGACCTCCCCGACCTTTTGGAGCTCCTGAGAGCATGACCCTCCAGCGGAGCCTCCTTCTTTGGGACTCTGCGTCCTTGGCTGACTGCAACTCCCCCCCTGCTCGGAGAGAAGGTCCTTGGAAGGAAGAGGCTTCAGGAGACTGGCTGTTTCTGTGGCTAAGAGGCCCACGTTATTAAAGTGGGATTCCTGGTCCCACGGCCAGAACTGGCAATGCCCGTCTATTTTTAGCCAGCCAAAGAACGAGGCAAATGTGTTGGGGGGGAGGTGGGGTGGGGAGGCTGAGGGGCTGTGGATAAAGTAAAAATTCAGTCTCTTCCAGCCCAAACCTGCCCAGTGTTTAAAATGAGCTCTGGGTCCATAGGCTGCCATGGGCTCTGAAGTGACTTTCTTAAGAGGCAGGATGTGTGGCCCACCCCATGTCTGTAAGGGCCAGAGCCAAGTATGTACAGGTCTGAAAGCATTTATTTATTAGTCGCTCACTGTGTGTGAAGCTTAGCCCAGTGACCGGCACATAGTAGGCATTTGAGAAATGCTTGTGGACTTGACTAAAGTGCTGGAGGTACAAAGAAAGGAAAAAAGTCCCATCCAGGAGGAGTTTATGTTCTAATGGACCTAGAGCTTGTGACTCCCAAGGAAGGAAGGAAACAAGCATTTATTAAGTGCCTACTGTGTGCCGGGTGGTGCTAAGTGCTTTGCAAAGATATCGTTTGGTTTTCACAACAACCCTGGGAGGTCGGTGCTGATATCACCACTTTACAGATGAGGAAACCGAGGCAACAGAGGTTAAGTGACTTGTCTTGAGTCATACAGCTAGGAAGTACAGTTAGTGAGGTTAGATTTGAACTCAGGCCCGGTGCTCTCTCTACTGCATCACCAAGTTTCAGAGCGAGGGTATGGCTGGCGTGCAATCCTGTAACTGAAATGGGCCCAAGGCCCCAAAGGAAGGACAGATGCCCTCCCATCAGGGCAGTTGTCCGCATAGGAGCTTGCCAGCGAGGGCTGGCTGCTTCCATCAAGAGCCAGGTGTCCTCCCTGGTCTATTGGGGAGGCCCTGAGTACCCAGGCCAGGTGGCTGCTCCCAGGACTTGATTCCCTCTGGAGTCTCCAGTGACACATTTGTGGCCTGCGAGCAGGGATCCCTCTGTCCCTCCATTGTGTTCCCGACAGAGGCTGGTGCCATGGAGTGGGTGGTAAGTAATGAGTTACCCCAGGAGGCAGCTTAGTCAGGGTCACGCAGCAGGTGGATGGG
This sequence comes from Phalanger gymnotis, assembly GCA_028646595.1. Lineage (NCBI taxonomy): Eukaryota > Metazoa > Chordata > Mammalia > Diprotodontia > Phalangeridae > Phalanger > Phalanger gymnotis. Next base: position 10,000,221 of record CM053622.1, read on the forward strand.
CAGGGGTGCCGGCCATCCCTCCCCTGCCCCCCACAGCCCCTTCAAGGATGCTGGCCCTTTGGCTGAGGGCTCTTCGTGCCATACTTGAAGAAAACGGCCAAAGCCACACACCTCCTCCTGGAGTCCCTTCAGCAGATGCCAACGAGCATGGGGCGAAGCCAGACCTGCGTGCCTTGGGAGGTCGGGAGAAGGGAGCAGGCTAGCTTCCAAACGTGGGGCAGCCTGGGTGGTCAGGGGCTTCACAGATGCAACCCCCTCTGCTCAAGGCCTGGCTCCACAGACACATTTCACGTCTGGTCATCGCAGTGGCTTCTGGCCAGAGGCAGGGGGGTTGATGACTGGGGGGGAGAGGGGTGGCGCGGGGCCGGGCCTGGTGGAGGGTGGCCATGGCGAGGAGAACGACCGCTTAGCCAGGTGAGAGAAGGCAGCAGACGGATGCATCCCTGACCCAGGGATGAGGCAAGGTGGCCTCCCTTCTGGGTCTGCGGGGCAGAATCGGACACGTGCTGAATCCTGCCTAACTGTGTGACCTGGGCAAGTTCCTTCACTGCTCCCTGCCTCAGTGTCCTCAACTTTAAAATGGGAGTAATAGTAGCCACCTCCCAGGGTTGTCTTGAGGATGGAATGAGATTATCCTTGTAAAATGCTTTGTAAACCTCAGAGCCAGAGAAATGCTAGAGGAGGAGGAGGAGCTGCTGTTGGCAGCAGCAGTAGCAGCAGTAGCAGCAGCCAGTAGTAGTGCTATGTAGTAGTAGTGATGGTGGTGGTAGGTAGGTCGGAGGAGTAGCAGTAGCGACAGCCAATACCTTGACGGTGCTCAGTAAATGCTTATGACGGAGCGAGTGAGTGGTTGGAAGGAGCTTGGCTGCATGGCCTGGTGGGCATTTCACCGAGTGTCTGCTCCATCAGGATTTCCGTCACCTCGTTGTCTCCCTTCTCATCCGCACCCCGCTTGTAACCATACATTGTGAGGCCGCCTTGATGCTCTGGGCCCCGGCGCTTGGCCTGTTTCTCAAGAACAGCCCGGAATAGGGTTGGGAGCTAAAGCTAGCAGATTGCTCCAGCCTAATGGGACCTGTGAAGTCCGGGAAGCAGAGGCTGAGGGCCGAGGCCATCACCCTGGTCCAGTACCGGTATCTGGGAGGGATGTGGGGGCAGTAGTCTAAGCTCCAGGCACGGGCCAGGGCTCCATGGCTGTAGTAGGAAGGCCGGATTTATGATCTCAAAAAGGATCATATAAATGTCTGAATGGTTCGAAATCGATGGGTATACAGAATTCTCCAAGCAGAAGGCATCGAAAAATTTATTCAGGGCCCAGAGCAACAAATTA
>CM053622.1:10002050-10024870 GCA_028646595.1 Phalanger gymnotis
CACCCGTTAAACTAAGCCCATTTTGCCTTACTGGCACAACGGCCTGCCCACAGTGCTCTGGGGCCCTCTAGGGGAAGGGTCTTTGGTGGGTGATGCGGCGGCTGCTGGGAGCTCGCAGGAGCAGGCCGCTCTGAGCCGTGGTCCAGGACCTGCCTCAGGAGCCGACGGCTCTGCAGACGCGCACGGAATCGTGGGCCTAGTTTGCCCTGCGTCATGTATCTGCGTGCGTGTTGAAAGCCTGGTGCAGAGAGGGCCAGCGCAGACACGGGCAGAACTGCGGGGCGGGAGCCCCCTCCTAGCTCGGGCGGGACGAGGGGAGCCTGCGGGCAGCCATAGGTCACCTGCCTGGATGTCACCTCAGCTGCCATAAGTTTGGCATCCTCGGCAGCCCTGCACAATGGATGGCCCCGGCAGAAGGCTCCCTCTCCTCCTGACAGCTGTCCTTGCTGGTGCTCGATGGGGTGTGTGGACGGCCAATCTCCCGAAGCTTCCCAGAACCCCGGTGGGACACCCCCATCTCCCTGACACTTCTGATGAGCACCATGAGCCCCTGCGAATGGCTTGGCTAACTACTCATCTGTTAAACGTTCATCTTTTACAATTTCAATTCAATTCTAATAAGTTTATTGGCAAGACGGTGAGATTAGTGCTGCCACATTTAATAAATCAAGGCCCAGTGTCTGGGATGGGGCTTCGCAGTGATAATGGGGGAGAGGTTTTATATGTTTTCATTTCGAATGACTGTCTATTTCTGATCCCATTATGGGCTTTAAGGTAATGGTTGTCTCTTTCTACCTGCTCAGGAGCAGCTTTCCCAGAGCGTCAGATGCCCTAGCTGCCTCCCACTCTCCAAAGGTACCACCTTGGTCTTCCCCAGATATGGCCCGGGGCACTTCCCCACTTATGTCCCCATGGAGCCTAGTCGCTGTGCTGGCACTGCAGATGGAGGGCTTGCCGCCAGGTGTTTGGTCACTGAGATCTTTCTTGAGCTGTGCTGGGTGCTGGTGGGGCTGGGGATAGATGACATGGTCCCTGCCCTGCCAGGGGGGACAACAAGACTGACGAAGCCAAAACCCCCTTCAGTATGAGGCAGAGAGGGTTTGAGTGAATACCTAAGTGAGTAAGTCCTGGCCGGCTTGCAAGAAGGGGAAGAGGAAGATTGGGTTGATTGTCAGTGGGATGTCCCAGCCTCTTGAGTTGGGATTTAGCAACCTCTGCCTGAAGTTGAAATCCCCTGGCCCCAATTCCTGACCAGGGCCCATTACTGGGTATGCCAAGGCAGCCTACTCTGTCTGTCAACATCTCTAAATGGTCGGCACAGCGCTGAAATGGACTCTCCTGCATCACCTGCCCTTTGGGGTCAAGCAGGAAAAGTCAGGTCCCATGCCCACCTTGGCAAGCCATTGAAAGACCCTGCCAGAATGAATGGGCCTTGGGTGGGTGGAGCAGAAGGCAGTAGGGATGTCTTGAAAGGCTTAGGATGGGCAGGACTGGGAGAACTCTTCTCCAAGCCCTTCTTGTCCCCAGTCACTGGCCCCATTGGCCAGTGTAGATTGTTAACCCACACACCCAAGTTGGAAAGTCAGTAGGTAGAGGGTGGGAGCCAGAATGTGGAGAGCCTTTAGTGCCCAAATGGGGCCTCGAGACAGGTTCTAGAGGCCATGGAGAGTTATCTGAGGTCTGCCATGAAAGGTACCAAGTGCAAAGGTGATGCTGTCCCTGTTTAGGTAGGGAGATGGGAAGCAGACTTTAAGTGGCATCAGAAAACATTGTACAAGGGGATGTCACTCGATATCTGGGCTCCTGAGCACAAAAGGCTGAGAGAACAAGGGCTTCTGGGGGAGGGGAGAGAGAACAGGCTTCTGAAGGGGGGCATCAGGGAGGAGGAGGAGAGAGGAGGGCCTAAGGACAGGAGTGAAGGCGTCCAAGGCAGGCCCCACATCCTTCCTGTTCTCTGAAGTCGTCCTCTCCGCAGGCCCGGGGACTCTCCTCCCCCAGTGGGCTCAGTTCATCAGCAGATTGGGGGACTGGAGGCCCCATCCCTGGTCTCCAGCTGCCATGCTGCTGGCTCTGAGCCTAAAGGACCTCGGATCCTGCCGGCTCTGGCCAGGAGACACTTGGGATCAACGTGTTCTTAGCACGGCAGATGCAAAGGCTTTATTTCCTCATCTGCCAAATGGAAGGATAATATCTGTTGGGCTTCCCTGACGGGGCAGGTTTGAGACAGAAACAAAGTAGTGCCCCTTCACAGCACTCTGAAAGCTGCTGCTGCTGCTGCTTCTGTTACTACTGGGAAATTAAAGATGGGGTCCATCCTTGCATCTCCTGTACTTGAGCGGAGACCCTGAATCTTGCCCAGGTCTGGGCCTCGAGCCAGTCCTGCCTGTGGGCAGAGCTGCTGGCCAGCCTCGTGGAAGTACCCCTGCCCCTAAACATGCCCCTGACCGGCCTGTTCATGGTGCCCAGAATTCCGCCATTAGAGGTTTATTTTTTGGGAAGTTTGTGAGAATTTTGAGAGTTTTCTGTTAAAAGCACAACTGTATGTTTTCATACATAAGCCTCTTTTTCCCTTTGGTTGTTTCTTTTTCATAATAAGACTGATGTGTAAATACTTTTACATAATGCCGCGTGTATAGCCTATAGCACATTGTGATCTTGGCGGGGGGCGGGGGATGGGAAAGAGGGAGGGAGAAAAAAATGGGGAACTCAAAATCTTACAAAAAATGAATGTTGAAAACCAATTGGAAAAAATAAAATACTGTTTACCAAAAAACATATATACTTACACTTCTTAGGAGGGATGAGACTCAGAGAAAGTTACAGCTGGGCAGGACCGCAACAACTGGTGGTAGTGTCTCCGTCCCTTAGTTTAAAAGGCAGAAAATGAGGCCCAGAGAAGGACGTGACTTGACCAGGGCCACATGGCTGAGAATTTGAAGCTAGGTCTTACTTCCTAGTCCAGGGCTTTAAAAAAAAACAAAAAACAAAACAACAAACCAGCACAAAAAAGCTATGCCGTGGTGTTCCCAACTGTGTTGATGACCATCTGAAGTCCAAGATGGAACCCAGGCTAGGGATCCTAAGAAAGGAAGGAAGGAAGGAAGGAAGGAGGGAGGGGGGAAGGAGGGAGGGAGAGAGAAAGGTAGGAAGAAAAGAAGAAAAGGGAGAGAGGAAGGGAGGAAAGAAGGAAGGAAAGAAGAAAGGAGGGACGGAGGGAGGGAAGGAGGGAGAGAGAGAGAAAGGGAGGAAGAAAAGGGAGAGAGAAAGGGAGGAAAGAAGAAAGGAAGGAAGGAGGGAGGGAGGAAGAAAGGAAGAAAAGGGAGAGAGGAAGGGAAGGAAAGAAGGAAGGGAGGAAGGAAGGAAGGAGGGAGGGAGGGAGGAAGAAAGGAAGAAAAGGGAGAGAGGAAGGGAGGAAAGAAGGAAGGAAGGAAAGAAGAAAGGAAGGAAGGAGGGAAGGAAGAGGGAGGGAGGGAGGAAGAAAGGAAAAAGGAGAGAGGAAAGAAGGGAGGAAGGGAGGAAAGAAGGAAGGAAGGAAAGAAGGGAGGGAGAAAGGAAGGAAGGAGGGAGGGAGGATGTGCCGAGCACTGTGCTGAGCGCTTTTCAGATGTATCTCATTTGAGCCTCTAGACATCCCTGGGAAGCAGGTGCTGTTATTATCCCCATTTCACAGTTGAGGAGACTGAGGTAGGCTTTGCAGTGAATTGCCCAAGGTCACACAGATGGTAAGTGAGGCTGGATTTGAACCTGGGGCTTTCTGACTCCAGGCCCAGCCCTCTGCCACTGTGCCCCGCAGCTGTCCTTGGGGTGAGGGGTTGGGGTGGAGGGCATGGGGGTCGCCGCTCAGGGAGGAGCTGAGGGCATCCATCCCCCTCCTCCTCTGTGGCTCCTGGTTGCGTTTTTGCCACCTGGACACCCAGACTGTGCGTGCTGTAGGGCAGGCCTTGTTCCTGGCAGTCGATAGATGAATTCGCACCCCTGGGCATGACCAGTGAGTGCCCCTTTGGGCCGGCCGTGTTGACCCACGGGCCGTGGAGCCTGTCTCTGACAGGTGACCGCAGCAGGCCTGCCTGCTTCTCGGGGCCAGGAGGATGGCGATCAGCCCCTCCACATTCTCTCCACCGTCGGTAATCATTTTGGGCCTCTCATCCCTGTGTTCCACCAAACTGCTTTTTAACCTATTGCTATTTTTAGTGGGGCCCGCTTCTGTTCTGTGAGCCTGCTGGGTAAAGTAGGGCTTCTTTTGTTGGGCCTAAATTTACCACTCGAGTCTTCTGGGGTGCCTGTCGCTCCGGCAGCCTGGGTTTGGCGAGCCAGCCAGGCCCCTGTCCTCCCCCTTCAGCCCGTCCCGATTTCCTAGACTGAGCACAGTAATTCTGACTTGATGCTGGGTATGCCCAGATGGACAAGAGGGACCAGTCCCTGCCCTCATGGGCACGGCAGGGCAGGGACGCCACGTCAGGCTAGTGATCGTTATAATAAGGATTGTCAACATTATGCGGCATTTGCAAAGCTACAATTATTATCTCATTTGACCCCCTGATGGTGTCTGGGAGATTAGGGCTATTGTTATATCCCCATTTTAGTGATGAGGAAACTCCGAGAGTGTAAGTGACTCAGCCAGGCTCACCCAGCCACTCAGTGTCTGAGAGGGGTTTGGACTCAGGTACACAGATAAGCCTGATACAGGGTCAGGGAAGGGTCCGGGGGAAGTGACCCAAGCAGATGAGGAGGTCCCTTGGAGGTTGCAGGCAGGAGTGTTGCAACAATCTGCTAGCGGCTGCTGTGGGGGTGAAAAACGAACACAAGCCCAACAACAGCAATGCTGCAAGCCCAGGTCCTATTGATCTGCTTTACTAAGGAAAGCAACGCGAAGGGGTTAACACTCTCAGTTTAATCCAGCATACAGACATCATTCACTCAGTTCAGGGGGAAAAGCCAGTGCCCCAAGCTTCAGAGCAGGAGGCTGAATTTACCAGATGAAGGGGTTTCTGTCTCACTCTGTGTGATATCAATTGAGTTGGGACTGGAGCTCTGAGTCACACACAGCAGGAGTGGTGTGTGACTCTGAGCCAGCCTTGTCAAGGTACTGGCTGAACTCAGATGTTGATGGTTCCTGGTAACTCTGCATTGAGATTTGAGTCAGACAAGGTCTATCTGTCGATGTTTGTAATTTGTTTGTATTTTGTTCTGAAGTTGAGGGTGCTGGCTTTTTCCCCTGAACTAAGTGAGTGATATTTGTATGCTGGATTAAAGTAAGCTTGTCAACCCCTTAAAATTGCTTTCCTTAGTAAAGCAGATCAAAAGAACCTGGGCTTTTGCAGCGTGCTGGTAGCGTGTTTGTTGTTGGGCTTGTGTTGGTCTTTCACCCATACAACAGCTGCTAGCTGGACTGTTGAAACACCCCGTCAAATACAAAAAGAGTGACCTAGAGACAGTCCCATAGGCCTCTCCTGCTTCTTGCCAGGGTGACTTGAGGACCAATTATCTTCCCTCGTGTGCCTCAGTTTCCCTGTTGTAAAATAAATATGTAGGAGAGAACCACAAAATTTCTGGACTAAAACGGACCTTGAGAGGGCTCCATCCACCATCCTGGCCTATCCAAGGGTGGCCGGTGCCAAGGCCCTCAGATGAATGTTCTCTTCTTGCCTCCTAGAGTCTGAGCAGCCTCTCCCTGGGGCTTCCACAGGGGACTCATGGGGAAGAGATACTTCTGCGATTACTGTGACCGCTCCTTCCAAGACAACCTCCACAATCGGAAGAAGCATCTGAACGGAGTCCAGCACCTGAGGGCCAAGAAGGTCTGGTACGACCTCTTTCGAGGTGGGTGCCCTCTGGATATGAGTGGCGAGGCCCTTGTGCTTGCAGAAGGCCTCACATGCCAGTAGGGTCATGAAAACAGACCCGAGTGGGGCATTTCTGTATGAGTGTGTGTGTGTGAGCGTGTGTGAGAGTGTGTGGGGTTATACATGTGAGTGTGCGTGTATGTGTGTATGTATGTGTGTGAATGTGTGTATGCATGTGTGAGAGTGTGTGATGGTATGTATGAGTGTGCATGTGTGAGAGTGAGTGTGTGTGTATGACAGTTCTAAGGGGTTTTTGAAAAGGTTCACAGTCTCAAGAACCCTTGGAGCTCCTGCCTGGCATGGGGGACAGCGCCTGGAGGATGTGAGGAGAGTGTCAGTTGGCTGGAGCATCCTAGGATGAGGCTTTTAAAAGCTGGGTGGGATGGAGTGCAGCCCAGGCAGGCAGGTGCTGAGGTCTCAGGGATCTGGGGTCCCAGCCCCCCCAGAGCTAGAAGATGCAAGAGGGGAATGCCTTGGGGAGGAGAGCTGATGGCGTGATCATGGGGGTACATGGGAGAGGGGGACTGTATTCCATGCTGGTGAAGTGTGGAGGGCTGGGACCAGAGCCCGAGGGAAGGGGAGCTCCTTAGGACAAGGAGAGAGGAGCAGGGGGCCAGAGAGCCCCAAGGCCTTCCATTTTGTGTCTCTATCCTTGGGGCACTTTCCTGCCCAAACATTCCCCACATCTTGGCTTTCCTGGTACTCATCAGTGTTCATGTGGGAATGAGATTGTCTTGCCCCTCAAATTGAGGCTCCTCCACTCTGCCCAGAGGAGGCCCAGCCATTGCCTTGGGCATCTCTCCTCTGGTCAGGGCCCAAAAGGCCACTCCACTTCTGGGATGTGTCTTTGCTCAGCCTTGGGGATGGAGAGGCCAAGTCTCCATCAGGTGCAAAGGCCCTCAAGTAGGCTGAGGAGGGCCGCTGTCTCCAGAGGGCCCCTTCCGTTTCTGAGTCTCTAATCGCAGGCCAGAGGTCTGTGTCTCCCAGTGTTCTTTTCAGGCATAGGCCACACTTATGCCCTCGCTTGGCTCTCTTCAGGTGTCTGGGCAGGAGGAAGACCCTTTGGGACAATGCTTGCCAGGGCTCCCTACTTCTCCCCTGTCTTAGAAAAAATCCACCTTGTGCTGCCCTTGGAAAGAACTCGTAACTGCTGGCCCCGACTCCAGGACGTGGGCCACGGATAAGGCCACGCTCCGCAGGAAACTTTTCCTGGCTCAGCTGCAAACTGATAGGGATGGATTTGATTTCTTTGGGATGGGGAAGTCCCAGGGGAGGAAGGTCCGTCTACCAAAGCAGATTGGCCACCATCTGCTCTTCAGCTCTGTCTTGGAGAGTTTTCTGGAGCCCTGAGAGGTTGCCCAGGGTCCTCCTGCCAGCACGTGGCAGAGCTGGGACGCGAACCCAGGTGTCTGTGGCTTCGAGGCCAGCTCTGACCACTGCTCCTGACCCAGGGTAGACTGTTTGAAGGAAAAATCCCATCTGAGTGAGGTGGTCTTGCCGTGATTGTTTCCGAGTCAGCCAGAGCCGAGCTTAGGGTCAGGCTGCAGGTGTGGACGAGAGGAGAAGATGAGTCAGCCGAGGGATTCGAGACAAATCCTGGGCCTGGCTAGAGGCAGCCAGGGTAGAGCGCTGGGCCTGGAGTCAGGAAGACCTGGCTTCAAATCTGGCCTCAGACACTTCCTAGCCGTGTGACCCTAGGCAGGTCATTTAACCCTGTTTGCCTTAATCCACTGGAGAAGGAAATGGCAAACCACTCCAGCATCATGGACAGTCTGGTCCATAGGGTCACGAAGGGTCAGATATGACTGAACAAGACTCACTCTCTGGCTGCTACAGCCAGCCAGCCCACCCCAGCAGCTTGGAGCCACCATCCAGGAGAGGTTCAGAGGGGCTGTTCTGCCAGTCAGCAGGCCTACTATGTGCCAAGCACCATGCTGAGCCCTCAGGAGGCTCACAGTCTGATGGGGGAAGGGCGTGCATGCAGCTCTGTACAGACGAGCCATACAGGGTGCAGACAGAAGGCAGGCATTGGAATTAAGGGGGAGCAGGAAAGGCTTCCCGTAGAAGGTGGGATTCTAGCTGGTTCTTCAGGGAAGCCAAGAGGCAGAGGTGAGGAGGGACGGCATTCCTGGCAGGGGGCACAGCCATGGAAAAATGCCTGGAGTCTGGAAATGGAGTGTCCTGTGTGGGAAACAGCCAGGAGGCCAGTGGCACTGGATGGAAGAGTATGTGGTGGAGTGAGGAAGGGGTAAGAAGGCTGGAAAGGTAGAAGAAGGGCCAGGTTAGGAAGGACATCAAAGGCCAAGCCACAGTTTGCTCATTGCTTGCCTTATTCAGACACGTACTCCCTTGGGAGAGGCGGGCATCTGCTGGTGCTAGCTGTGTGGGATGGCTCCGATGAGCCTGCCTCCAGCCAGGCTTGCTGGGTGACAGACGGGCAGCCGCTGCTGCTGCCACGCCACCCCCGGAGTGAGAGATGACGGCATCTTAACCTGGGTGACTCCTAGCTGAGGGGAGTGGGCCTTTTCCTGCCCTGTGAGAGGAATGTCACCACCTGTCTTGGCAGTGGGAAGTCAGAGAAAGGAGGGGCACCTCAAGAACAGAGAGGCCTGCTCTGGGCCTGGTCCTTTGCGAGGCCCCCGGTGTTCTGCTCTGGGCCTGGCCTTGTGGCAGGGCCTTGGCGTCCCGCTCTGGGTCTGGGGTCCCGCTCTGAGTCTGGCCCAGTGTGTGGCCCCCGGGGTCCTGCACAGGCCAGGAGGGGCACAAGCAGTAGAAGCTTCTGTCCCTGCCCTTGGATCTTGGACCTTCTGGGAAGTCAAGATTGTGCATATGAAATACTGGGGAGCAGCTGCCCAAGACCCTACGGGCCAGAACCCGGCCTTGGAGATTTATGGGATCTGTATAGGCAGATAGGAGGGGGGACGTTAGGGGCAGGCCAGAAGATGGCAAGTTCGGGGGATGCCGAGGACCCTTCTTGCCCTTGAGGACCTCCAGGGGACCCACCTGGAGACAAGAAACGTTGGCCCTGACACCTCTTGGCTTCTGCTCCCAGGGGCGGCCAGGGGCTTTCCCAAGGGAGCCCAGCAACCCTCCGGACCAGCCGCTTCCTGAGACCCTCGGGCCACAGCGCCCCTTCCAAGCGTTTGCAAGTTTGTCTTAATATTGAGCCAGAATCCAAGCCTCTGACTTCCCCACCTTCCCAATTTCTGCCCTTTGGCCAAGGGGAAGGTTAACCTTCCTCCCCTGACGTCCCCTAAGTGAGTATGTCCCAGGGGGCGTAGTGTGGAGTCCCCTCACTGTCCCGAGTGCCATCATCCGGGTGAGTCTCAGCTGGGCAGCGTCTCTCCTAGAAGGCCCCGAGGGTTCCGTGTGTGGACCGGTCGGGCTGAGGCTGGTGGGGCCTTGGCCTCCCTGTGCCTCAGCTCCTCTTGCTTTCTCGTGACCTGACGTTGGGAGCCAGCTCGCCCCCTCCAGTGCCCCGCCCCATTGCCCCGTCCTAATGGGCTCCTTTCTTGGGTAGATGCTGCAGCCATTCTGATGGAGGAGCAGAACAAAAGGCCTTGCAGAAAGTTTCTGGAGACAGGTGAGACCACCCTTCCCAGAGCCCCTTGGATCCAGAGTGGAGGCCAAGGTGGTGAAGCGTGAGCTGCTGACCGGGGGAGGGGGGCGGCTGGGGCCACCAGGACCCCCTCCCATCCCCTGCCTCCTTCCTGACCCCTCCCCCTCCAGGAGGTCCTGGCTTCCTTATCCAGATTTCTCAAAGAAACCACTGTCCCCAGGGGTATCCTCTCCATGTGGTACTTCCCTTCCAGCCTCCTGCCTCCTGGGGGTCCCACTCCTTTCCCCTCTCTAGTTTTCTGCCTCCTGGGAGGGTCCCTCCTTTCCCTCCTCCCTCTTCTCTAGCCTTCTGCCTCTTGGGCCTCCTGGGGGTGCTGTTCCCCCCCACCCAGCTTCCTGCCTCCTGGGGGGCTCCCAATCCCTCCCTTCTTCCCTAAGGGGTTCTCTCATCTGTCCTAGGTCAGTGTGACTTTGACTCAAACTGCCGATTCTCACACATGACATCGGGGGACCTGGAGCAGCTGGCGGCCCAGGTACATGGTGAGTGTTGGGGGGCAGGAGGCCTGCTGTGCATCGTCAGAACTGCTCCCATTTTAGGGGTACTTCAGGACTTAATGGGGGCTTTTCTCACTGTCACCCTGAGAAAGAAAGAGCGGCAGCGTTATCATGCCCATTTTATGGACGGGAGACTGAGGCTAAAGGTAGAGAAGTGATGTAGGCAGGCTCCATAGGCTGTGAAGCTTGGGAGGCCAGACTTGAACCCAGGTCCATGGCGGTTGGTAGAGGGGTCATGAGGGCATGGCCTCTGTGACACAGGCCCTGGTCCCCAGGCTCCTTGGGTCCCTGCCTCCTGGGAGCTGAGGGACATGGGAGAAGGGAAGGGGACTGCAGTGGCTCTGAGGGAGGGATGACAACTCACCCACCCCAGACAGGCTCCTGGCTGCCTCCCTTCCTTTCCATCCCCTTGCCCACGAATTGACCAGGATTCTGAAACGTAATCCTTTGTGTTTACAAAGCACTTCTGATACATTTGTTTCCCCTGCCACCTGTGTGAGGCAGGAAACGGAGGTGATGTAACCCTGTTTTGTGGATCAGGAAACTGAGGCACAGAGACCCTTATGGGCCCTACTCCGCAGTAACAAATCTTGGCTACATTGAATTGTGACTTGCCCCTGGCTCACAGCTCTAAGGTGGGGTGGGGTTGACTGTTCAGCCTTGGGCCAGGAGGGCCACCCTCTGAAGGGCAGGAGCCCTAGGCCCAAGTGAATGCCCTTAACCTGCCAGGTTGCCCGTCCAGCCCTGTAACTTCCCTAGGGCTCTTCTGGGCTAGAGGCCGGCAGCCCTGGGAAGGTCAGTGTGACAGCTCCCCCTGCTGGCCAAGAGTGGGTGGGTCGGCAGAGTCCTTTGGCCTGTCATGGACCACCTGGGCCTCCCTTCTAGGGGATCCCGGGAATTGTCCGGCTTGGATGGAGCATGTGGAGGGGAGACCCAGCCAGCTGGGAAGATGGAAGCCTCGAATGCTTCGTATTTTGGGGCTGGGGCCTCCCTGGGACCTCATCTCCACTAGTCACCCCACCTAGGCCTGTTCTCCAGTGGGTGGCTGTCAGCTTCCAGCCAACCATTAGGAGGGCCTAGTGCCTGGCATGGGTGGGACGTGCGGGCCTGGACAGCCCTTCTCACTCTGAAAGTCTGTGACTCCTGTGCTCCCCCCAAGTGATCACCCCAAAAGATCTATTGGCAGATAAGCCTCCTATGAATATTCACGAGCCCTGTGGCAGAGACTCCGTCACCCCCATGGCTAGTGTGGGGGACATTGGGGGCACTCTCGGCTGCCAGCCTGGCTATGACAGACTACCCCCTGGTCCCTCGGCCTCCGCCCTCCTGATCTAGAAAATGAGGCCATGTTGGGCATATGGTGATCTCAAAGGCCCACTTGAAGCGCCAACTTTCCATGACTGTCTCTTCCTTTTGTAGCCAGATGGTGTTTGGCTGGCAGTAGGGTGGGAGGCAGGGTGATGCTTCCGGCTCCTTTCCCAGAGCTGATGGCCTACTGGGGAACCAGATTCCAGATCTGCTCCGCTCCCCCACCCTCTCCTCCCTCTGTCCCACCTCCTCCCCCACCCCCTCCCCCTCCCCCACCACGCCCCCATTGCCCTTGGCCCAGCCCTCTGGCACCAGATAAGGCACAGATAGCAACCATCCCCTCACCCCCTCCTCACTTCCCAGGTTTTCTCTTCTCCAGGTTCTTTCAGCGTCCTCATACAGCATGAATTCTCAAGGCCCTTTCCCAGCCTAGTCCTCTTCTCTAGACACTCCCACTTGCCATGCTCTCGTTCAGCCGAGGCATCTGGACTGAACACAGTCCTCAGCCTGTGGGGCTCTCGCCTCCTCCTTCTTGGAGTCTGCACCTTTTTTCCTCTAGCCCAACATTAGCGCTCTGGGCAGCCCCAACACACAATTGATTCATGGAGCTTGCAGTCCACTCAGACCCCTAGATCTTGGTCAGACAAACTGCTGTCCCACCCTGCCTTCCCTGCCCTGCTTTTGTGAAGTTAAGGCTTGGAATGCAAATGTAAAGCTTTATATTGGTCCCTACTGAATTTATCTTCCTAGATCTAGCTCACTTTCTAGCCTGTCACAGCTCTCTTTGGATCCTGACTCTCTTTGCCAGTGCCTGACTCTCTTTGCCACCTTGGTGTCTTTTGCACATGTGAGGAGCACGCTGTCTGTGCCTTTATCCAAATCGATCAGACTGCTCAGTGTGGCGGACCGCACACAGATCCCTGGGGCACCCCACTGGAGACGTCTTTCCAAACTGGACCCTCTTTGGGTCCAGCCATTCAGCCAGTTTCTTTCCATCTTCTAGGGAAGAGAATTGGGGAGTGCCTTGCCCACCAGCTCCTCTCTGGAGCCCTGTGTTAGCCTCTCGAGGGCCACAGAGCAGGCCTGGAGAGGCGGCCTGGGACAGTGAAATGGGCTTACTGGACCCAGAGTCAGAAATAGCTGGGCTTAAGTCCTGCTTCAGACACATCCTAGCTCTATGACCTTGGCCAAGTCACTTCACCATTGTCTGCCTCAGTTTCCTCTCCTGTAAGACGAGGGGCTCCGAGGTCCTTTCCAGCTCTGGAGCCAGGACTCTGGGCCTTCCTCAGATGACCCAGCCTTGTGGCTGGCATGGGGATTCTTTCCCACTAGTCACAAGGAGCAGGGGTTGAGGCTGGACTCTATCTTGGTGGAGGGGGGAGGTTGACTGCCCATCTTAGTGACCAAGCCAACCTCCTGGCGAGTGTCTGGCCTTCTTCCGCAGCAGTGCGGCTGGTGCGCTGGCCCTTGTGCCAGGGCTGTGTTGCAGAGTTGGCCGCACAGGTGTCTGGGAGTGGGCACGGTGCCCTGAGCAGAAGATCCCCTGAGAAACTGTCACCAGCTCTCAGAGAAGGGCCAGGGGCTTCATGGGGTGGAAGGATTGTTGGGCTGGGCCAAGGACAGGCCTCTACTCACCTTGTCTTCTCTCTTCCCCCTGGGCCAGAGGAGAGGCTATCCAGGGAGCAGGAGATTGTGGAGGTGCCAGAGGGGGGCATCGAAGACTGGCTGGAGAAGCGGGCCAAGCGGCGGAGCTCTGCCCAGAGCAGCAGGTACCCATCCCGGGGCAGGGGGACCCTTCCCTTAAAGGCAGCAGGTACCCACCCTGGGGCAGGGGGCCCTCCCCTCCTCCCCTTAAGAACATCCCCTGCCTCCCAGCTGTAGCTCACGCAGGGCTCTAGCCCCTGGTATGGGCCGGCCTGGGCCTGGCTTAGCCATCTTGTACCAGGCCTTTTTGGGTCAGCCTCCCCTTGTGTGGCTTCCTAGCCCTGAGCAAGCACTGAATTCTTTCCACTGGGCCCCTGCTGCGGACGGCCCTCTGTGCACTGTGCCCTCTGTGCCTCAGTGGGGGGCTGATAAATGGAGGCCGAAGTGAGTTATGGGCAGGGGGAGCAGATCCAGGAAGCCAGGAGTGCTGGTCTCCAGCCCCGGAGCCCTCCCTGGCAGGACGCTGTGGGCGACGGTCCTGTGCCCTGGCTCGGGGAGCCTCGGGGTTGCTGGGCTGGGGTCTCCCACAGCGTCCGTTCCTGCTGCAGATGAGGCCTCGTCCTGGCTTCCGCCCCTGCCCCTCGGGGCCTCGGGACCCTCACCAGAGAGCAACGATCACGGGTTCAGATTTAGTGTCTAGTATTGGCCAGAGCACTTTGGTCCTCATAGAAACCGGGGGGGGGGGTGCTATGATCATACCCATTTTACCTATGAGGAAACTAAGGCAGACAGAAATTAAGGGGCTTGCCTCGGGGCCACACAGCCATTCAGTGTCTGAGGCTGGATTCCAACTCGGATGTTTGTGACTCCGAGGCTAGCACTCTATCCCCTGGGACACCTGGATTCAGAGATGGAAGCGAATGAATGAATGAAGCATTTATTAAATGCTTACTGTGTACAAGGCACTGTACTGAGGGCTGGGGATCCACGTAGGAAGGTGACTTGGCCCCTGGTCTCCAGGAGCTCGCAGGGGAGGTAACGCCCATGAAGGTCCCAGCCACAAGTCAGAGGGAAGCGTCCCGTGGTTCTTGGGGGCCAGTGGCAAAGCAGATGGCACTGCCTCCTCTTTCACGTTGTCCCCACTGACGAGGATGCCCGGGTCATTTAGTCCAGCCCTTAGTTGTACGGTGGATGACGGGTCCGAGGTACTGAGTCGTGGAGCCTCCAAATCCAGGGTTCATTTCTGTGAGTGAGGCCCATCCCAGGAATGGGAGACTCCCCATTCTTAAAGGGACGAGCCATGGGGAGGGGATGAGGTGGTTCCCCTAGGCTGGCTGGCTAGCTCCCTTATGTAAAGGCAGGGCATTGAGAGCACCGTGGAGGTGATTCTCTGGGCCCACAGGAGCAGAAGGTTCCTGGCTATCAAAGGCTCTAGATCTGAGGAAGGGACCAAGTGACCGGGAATCCAGACTTCATCCGGGTCCCGATACAAATGGTTCTCTCTTAATGGAGGGGTCTGGCAGTCCAGATTTCAGACCTGCCTGTCTGGAGCAAGGCCAGGCCCCCACCCCAACAGTCTCATTACGCCTCCAGGCTTCAAGAATGCAGGGGCTGGTCTGGTCCCCTCCCTGGGCGGCCCCCAGTCCTGGGGAGAGAGCGCCGAGGACTCGTGCCCTAACAGGAGGGGCTCATACCCAGAAGGCACCAGGGCAGGGGTGCTCTTTTCAGAGTCAGCAGCTTCTCTCATCCTGAGCAGCCGTGACAAGGCCTGTGACAGCCACTGGTGGTGCCAGGGGATGGTCTAGAGAGAAAGGAGAGGAGAAATGGACACCCTTGGAGGGGATGGGACTTGGCATCATGGCATCGTCGACTCCCGACCCTAAGGGTGGCTTAACCCAACTCCGTGCCCAGGCAATGAGTTCCCTGCGTGATATCTCCAAGAAATGTGGTCCCCCAGCTTCTGCTCAGACATCTCAGTGACCTGAAGCTGCTTATTCGGCAGTGGTTTACTGCCTTCCCGTGACCACTGCCCACTGCTCCTAAGGCAGATTAAACAAATCCTTTTCCAGGCAGCTGAGGGTGGCCACTGTTTCTCCCTTATGTCTTTGCCTCTCTGGACTAAACATCTGTGGTTCCCTCAACTACTCATGTTACTTATTAAGGATCAATTCCTGGGCCTGTCAATTCCTTCTTGAATATGGCTTCATTGGGGAGGAAAGGAAACAGCTGAGTCAAAAGCCCTGGATTCGAACGCTGACTTTGCCATCTCTACCTTGTATGACCTTTGGTAACGTCCTTTGCCTCTGTGGCCTCGTGCAGTTTGGGCTTTGGGCTAGCTGACCTCCAAGGTCCTTCCAACCTGAGGTGTTTGATCTAAAATCTGATGACCAGTCCTGTTTTTCTTCTTTAGGATAGCTTGCTCTTGGGAGCAGCCTCTGGGTGTGGAGAACTTTGGGGTTTCTTCTCCAGCCCCTCATGCTTCCTGACCTTGAGTAATCTGCGTACTTTTTTCCCTGGGTGTCACATTTTCTCAGCTGCCGGTGGCAGCCACCAGCACTTCCCTTGCCTGCCTCCCTAAGGGGCTGGAAGCCAGAATTAATTCCTGTTTTTAAAGATCTGTTCCATCTTAGAAAACTGGACTACTGAGTGGGAAGCTATTACTTTGATGATGATAGCGATGGCGATGGGGAGGATTGGCCCCTAGCCAGCCAGCGTTCTCTGGTGGGGGCTCATCCTCATGAGAGACGGATGCTGTGTGTGTCTCGGGAGCCTGGGCCATTTTTGTTCCTCATTCTCTCCCAAACACAGCTCTGCCTGCAGTTTCGTTAATGACGCAGCCTGTGTATTCAGGGAGCGGCGAGTCTCCCCTGGCCCCAAGAAAGGCTTGTGTTACTTGGTCTAGAGAACCCTGGTCCTGCCTCCTGGTCCCAGCAGCAACTGACCACACTAAACTGCGGCTGCTTTTCACATGGATTGGGCAATTTTCTCCATCAGTACTGCAATGGGGGGTGCGGGAGGTGGGCGCATCAGTGTTAGCCTTGAGGTGTGTGTGTGTGTGTGTATATGTGCAGAACCCCTAGAAGCCATGTCTGGGCCCTTGACTTCGGAGTACAAAGAGCACAGGACCAAGGGTCAGGGCCCTAGAGTTGTCACTAATTAGCTGTGTGACTTTACTTGACCTTTCTGGGCCTTAGTCTCCTTTCCTGTAAAATGGGGAATCGGTCCCATCTGGCCACCCCTCTGAGGCCTTATACTGATGGCACAAAGTACCTGCCCAGAGGGGAGGGTTCGCAGTGGTGCTCCACATGCAAGTGGCTCCAGCCCCGGCCTGTCTTGGGGTCTAGAGCACAGGTGAGTTTTAAGCCTCTTTGTCAGCACAAGGCCGGGCATAGAAGTGGAGGGGTTCACAAGTCTTTAGGGTTACCCTGCCTCAGTCCCACAACGATTAAAGTTCTACACAGAGCCCTCTCTCTTGTCCCATCTCCTGCTGTCCCCATCCCCCGCCCCTAAACACACACCTGATTGGAGCATGGTCAGTATTTTTCTGATGAACAAGCAGAGCTGGCATGCCCTGTGACGTGGCCGTGCTCCGTTCACCCTGCTTCGGTTGGTCCTTCAGATTTCCTCTTCATCCCTCCCAATCTCCTTCTTTTATGCCACAGTTGACCTCCCTTTCTGTTTTTACTCCGCCATCTTGGCTCCGCCCCTTGACCTGCCTCTCTTGGGCTGGATTTCCATCTGATCGGAGAGATGGTTCTGCCCTGACAATCTGCCCTCCTGGTCTCAGATCTGAAGGCTGCGGAGTTGGGGGTGGCCTTGGGAAGGGCAAGGGGGCATTTGGGAGACTCAGAGAAGACAGTCTGTACAAGTTCAGGGTTCTAGACTTTGTAAGAGAATGAAGCGACTGGAATGGACTCTAGAGAGGAACCGTTTGGCCCATCCCCTTCTTTTCCAGGTTCTAGAGGGACGGTGCCCAAGGTTACAGGGCCAGGGCGTGGCAGAGCTGGGTCTCCCCTCTCTCCCAGCCTCCCGCTCCATTTCAGGCTCCTAGACTGGCCACACTGCTCCTCTGAAAGTCCTAAGTCCTTTCGGACCTCTCCTGACTTTCAGCCTTTCTTCCTTGGAAGCCAGCATTCCTTGGACTGAGCGTCTATCTCACCCCTCCTTCCCCCAACATTCGTGTCTCCTCCAGCCCTTCCCTTTCCCCCAACCTCGTCAGGATGTTTGGCTTTAGTGTCCACCTTCTCTTCCCCCACCCCTAGGCTTGATTAACAGCCCCAGCACCACCATTAGCCAGAGCTGAATTCTGCTCTCCACAGCAGTCTGCCTTGGATGAGATCCAAGTGGGGTGGAGGGACCAAATTGTGGAGGAGCCTTGTTCATTGTGAGGTGGCCTCTCTTACATGGTGATTCCGTGCCCTGGCCCGGCGGGGAGTGTTTTGGAGGCAGTTGGAATGTGGGCAGAGGCACTCAGGAGGGGCTTGGTGACCATTTAGATGCCTGCTGGGTCTTGGCCGTCGGCACTGAGCCAGCACCTGGCTGGACACTGGCTACTCCATTGCAAAGGGAGAGAAAGACAGATCGAACCCTTACTTCCTGCAGACGAGCCAGCTGCCTCTGGGGGTCAGGGAAGCTTCCCTTTCTCCCTTCCCCGAGCTCCCAGCTCATCACCTCTCGAGATGTGTGGGGGCTCAGCAGACCCCCTGCGGACCATGTCCCCTTCCCCAGGCTGGGCAGCCAGCCCCACTGCCTGTGCTGTGGTTTGAGAGGCCCTGGGGAAGCTTCCTTCCTCAGGAGCCCCCGCTCCCCAGGCGCACAGCCTAGGAAGCCTCTTCGGCAGCGTAAATCACGCCCATAAAGCACTTTACAGCCTAATGTTGGATGGGCAGAATCCCCGCATCGTTCAGCCTGAATTGCGGCAGTAAGAGCCTGGAGAGGAGGCGGGGCAGCGGGGAGAAGCCAGGCCCTGGCAGAGCTGGACATGTATCCAGGGATTCAAAGACCTTCAGAGCAGCCAGGCCACCCCTCACTTTCCGCATGGGGACACTGAGGCAGGAGAGTGGAAGGAGCATGGACCAGAGTCAGAAGCCTTAGTATTGTGGCCCTGGGCCAGTGGCCTCCCCTCTATGAGCTCTGTGGCCTGGGTTATAAAATAAGGAAGAAGAGACTTTGACTCCCTATCTGTCTCCCAAGGTTGCTCTGAAGAAAGTGCTTTGCAAACCTTAAAACCTGGGACAGGGGAGCTGCTAATATACTCGTCTATAAAATAGGCATAGTGATGCTTGGGTTCCCCACTTCCTGGGGAGGCTTTGTGGCCTTAAAGTGCTGAGGACACAGGGCCTATCCATGCTCTTTGTGGCTCAGCTTCCTGGCCTTTCTGCTCCCTGGGCGGCCTTTTATCTAGAACCTCCCAGAGCCAAGCTGGGGGCCGCCCCGTCCCCCACCCCACCAAGAAGAAAGAGCTTTCAGCAGAGATGTTAGGGGGCCCCACCTGGCCACCCAGGACTCTCCCCAGGCTTGTGCTCCAAGAAGCCAGAGCCAGCTGGAGCTAGTGAGTGTCTCCGGCCTTTCCGGCTAGGCCAGGCTTCCCTGGGGGTCAGTCCCAAAGACAACACCGACAGATCTTCTGGGCACCCTCCTCCTTGCCTCCTAGTTACTTCAGCTGCCAAAGGAAGGAGAGCTGAGTGAGGAGTGTTTGGGAGTGGGGGAGACACGAGAGATCCAAGGGGCAGCCTTTGCCCTCTAGTTGGGTGGAGAAGAGGAGCCCGGTGTAGTCTGATTGGGCAGATGAGATGTGTGTAAAGTGGGCGATGAAAGATTGGATGGAGGGGCTAGTTTGTCTGACTCAGTCTGAGGGCTGTAGGGGGGGCGGGGGAAGGACTCCCCAAGTAGCCTGGGTGTCTTCAGTGATGGACGAGACACAAGGTCCAAGTCTCTGGGCTAATTCTTGCTCCTTTCTCCTAGCACACTGTCAACCAAAGCCATGGTCTTCCAGTACCCACCGGGCTGGCCGCCCATCCAGGACCTGCCGCCATCCCTGCGGGCCCCGCCTCCTGGGGGGTGGCCCCAGCAGCCCAACGTCCAGTGGGGCTGAGAAGAAGGCTCACACTCTCCCTGCCATGGAAGTTCCTCTAGACATCTTGTGGGGGTGGGCAGTGGGATCCACCTATTTCCTAGATTGCAATAAAGGGTGCCAGCTTGGCAGTGAGATGTGTCTGGCCTCATGTTGTGTTGGCATTCACACGCATCCACACCAACAGCTAAATGACCTTTCTTTTGCCCTCCGAAGCCTTCCCAAGATGCACTTCTATTCAGTGCCCACTCATCATTCATTCATAGTGGAAAGAACACTGGCTGGGGAGTCAGGGGATCTGGGTTCTAATCCCAGCCTGCTGCCTCCTTAACCTAAGGGAACTTGGTCAGGTGGCCCAGGGAGGGGGCTCTTGGGACCTTGGTGAGACCAGAAGGTCACTGCTACAGTCCCTTTCAGCTCTGAATCTATAAGCACAAATGCCTCTGTGGCCAAGCACGTGCCTCTTGTAGGGCACTTGTGTGCCCCAGATGCCTTGAGGAGGGGAAGATACCATCTCTGCCCTTGAGAGTTAGTCACTACTGAGACAAGCTTCTCCTACGTGAACCAGTTAAAGATGAAAGGCCGATTGTGTTTGATCTGGTGCCCAAGTGAGTGGTACAGTCAGTGAGTGCAGTCTGAGTAGGGAGAAACAGAGGGAACGCCTCCGCTGTGAGGCTGGCTTTGAGCTAGGAAGCCCTAGGGGGCATCCTTTGCGGGTGGGGCCTTGTTTAGCCATTGCCTGCCTTTGTTGGCAGTGGTTCTGGGAGAAGGTCAGGAGCAGTATTTTCTGAGGCCAACAATAAAAGGAAGGGTGGCTTCCCTATAGCCCAGCAGAACCTGAAAAGGAGTGCAGGTGAGAGAGGACCCCTCCCTCTCCCCACCAACCCCCAGTTCGTGACTAGGTGGTATGCAGTCCCTTTAACTCAAAAGAAAATTCTCTGATTCTTTTCTGTCTCCTTGTCTCCCTTCACCACCCATGATGATCCTGGGACATTTCCCATAGACAGCAGTGGGGGCCTAATGGGAGCCTAGCTAACCTAGCAAAGATCTCATACCCCCAGTGCTAGGGATACGAGGCTTATACACAATGAACTGGGTGGGCAGGGGCCAATCTCTGCAGTGCTGCAGCTGAGGGGTCTCATTCATACACAGCAGGGACCCCCAGCCCTGTGGGGTTGGAGCTGAGGGCTCTGTCACATACACAGTGGGGACTCTTCCTCTGTGGTTCTGAAACCAAGGACACACACACACACGCACACACACAAGTAGGCCAGGTCCTCATCTCCCCAGAACCATCAGCTGGAACAACCTTAATCAAAGTTCTGCTCATTCCTACTTTCAGAGAAAAGAAATGAAATCCATTCACGTTCCACTCCTGCTATCCCCAGCTCTAGCTAGCAAGGACCAGCAGAGGGGATAGGAGAGGGGGATGGTGGATTCTAGGGCCCTGGGAAGGAAGAGAGAGAAGGCGAAGGATGGGATGGCCTCCTGCTTCAGTGCACACGAGTACTTCTTCTCCCTGGCTTCCCCGCCGGTGGGCAGTTGGGAACACAGGGGAGAAAATAAGACCTAAAAACTCCGGATCCAAGGTAAACTCAGAACTCAAGTCTTCCACGCTTCACCCAAATTAAGCCTTCCATCCCTTATGCTGTTCTGAACAGAGCAGGGCACCAGACGGGGCCTTCAGCGCAGGGGGGTGGATGAGCAGCAGGGCCCCCAACTCTCAGCCTCCCTCCGCCGCCTGAGCTTCCAGGGCGTGCCCAGAGGACCAGCCATGCTTGTCTGCTAAGTGATCGCTGTTCGAACGCTGTCTCCCTCTGCGCCCTCCCCAGGAAGGAGCTTTGGGTTGTGTGTCCTTTGGCCAGCTCCACCTTGGGGGTGCCTGGGTGTGGGGGAGCTGGATCCCTCCCCCCAACTCCTTAGACCAGTGAGATCTACCCAGCAGGATGGCAATGCCTTGAGGGAAGGGCCTGTTTCATTTTTGTTGTGTCCCCTGGCTACATTTTGTACATTTCTATATATTTGTGGGTGACCAAGAATTGGCCCAGGTGGGTTCATGGGAGACCCAGGACTGGAAGAGACCTCAGGCCTCCATTTTGTAGATGAAAAAATTGAGGCCCAGAGAAATGATGTGGCTCGTCCATGGTCGCAGAGCCCCAGTGACCAGTTGCTGGCCCACTAGGCTGGCTGCGCGTTCATAGAAGCCACTTGAATGATTATGGGACGGAATGGGAATATCTCCCTTCCTGGACTGTCATCTTATTTCAAATGTCCACCATGTGTCACCTCCCTTAAAGTCTGTTTGGTGACATCAGTCTTTGCACTAGAGTAAGAGAGCTGGAACTCTCACTTGGGAATCAGAAGCTCCTGGTTCAAATCCCGGTCTTGCTACTTCTTCCCTATGTGACCTTCCTCTTTAAAATGAGAGGAAGTGTCCAGACTCTTGGCTCCTGGTACCTGTGACCATCAGGGATCTCATTAACCCGTTGGTGCCCAGAAGAGAGCCGAGACCTGTGGGAGCTGGGCTGGGGATGGGGAAAGACCTTTGTTTTGTTGGGAATGGAGAGGGGACCAAGGGAAGGAGGGGGCCATCCAGAGCCCAGGCGCTCCCTGGGCAGGTGTGTTGATGGAGGGAGGGACCCTGGTAGGGAAAGCAGGCTGCCCAGAGGAGAAGAGGGACCTTGAAGGGCAAAGCCCAGAAATGTCTCGTCTCTCTCTGGCCTCAGCTGGTGGGGAGGGGGCAGGGCTCCTTTTCCACAGGCCCAAAGGGGGAAGCGGAAGCTGCATCCATCATTCATTGGGCCAAAGGATGCTGTGCTCTTCAGAAGGAGGGAGCCGCAGCAGGATTTCCTTCAAGAGTTTCTATCTTAAGGGACTTGAGTCATACCCTTCATACTTGCTGAATTCCACTGTCCTGGCCAATTTCCTGCCCCACCAAGCCTTGGTTTCTTCACCTCCCAGATGCTCTTTCTCTTAATGGGAGCTCTCATAGGCAGCTAGGAGTGAATGGACCACTGGGCTGAGAGTCAGGAAGACCTGAGTTCAAATCTAGCCCCCCTCATACTTACTATCTGTGTGACCCTGCCCAAGTCACTTCACTTTTCTGCCTCAGTCTCCTCATCTGTAAAATGGAGATTATAGCAGCACCTACCTCCCAGAGCTGGGTGGCTGCTCCAGGTGACTCCTCTGGAGTTTGAGTACATGTTGAAGACACGGAAAACCTCAGATCCTTTTCAGACAAACTCCTAAGGAGCACCCCTTTCCCATGTTCTAAGTGAGTTTTTGTTGTTAAGTTATAACAACTCTCTGTGACACCATTTGGGGTTTTCTTGGCAGAGATACCGGAGTGCTTTGCCATTTCCTTTTCCAGCTCATTTTATAGGTAAGTAAACTGAGGCAAAGTAAAATGACTTGGCCAGGGTCACACAGCTAATTAGTGTCTGAGGCTGAAAATGAAAATGGTCTTTCTGACTCCAGGCCCCGAGCGCTATACTGGCTGCCCCTTCTAAGTGAAGATGGATTTTAAAAAAAAAATCCAAGTGTGAGAAAACATTTATGCCTGTTGGATTTATCTTATTAGATTTGGCCCAATGTTCTGTCAAGCTTTTCTCCAGTGTGTTGGTGATCTGTCCTAGCTGCCCCCGCCCCCCTACCCACACTAATTTGTTCAGCATTCGATCTTTTCCAAGTCACTGATTAAACAGCGTACGGCCAAGGACAGATCCCTGGGGCCCTCCACTGGAGACCTTCAACATTGACATCCTGCGATTCACGCTATCCCCAGTGCCTAGCACAGTGCCTGACATGGTAGGTGCTTCATAAATATTTGCTGACTGACT
>CM053622.1:10025370-10042895 GCA_028646595.1 Phalanger gymnotis
GAGTCCATTTTCACTGCCTGGCCATGTTCTCAGCCAACTTACTTGACCCTTGAGTTTTTCGTTGAGGTATGACTGCTTGTAGAGTAGAGAGTACTTTGTCCCAAGCTTGAGGGGCTGCACTGTTGTTTTCAGAGTTATTTCTACACAGCAAGCTCTGCCACACCAGCGCTCTTCCTCCCCCAAGAACTGCCAACCTTGACCTTGACTCAGATCTAAGCTGGCTTTGCACTCCTGCTCAGATCAGCCACTTAGTTCCTCCCACCAGGTAGGCCTGGGGCTGGAAGCAACTGCAGCTGTAGCTCTGTAAGCCCTGGCTTTGCCTTTTTTCTTAATGGGACATTGTATCTGGCCCTGATCTATATGGATTCGCTCAGTTACCAAACTGGTCTTCCCAGAGCCCAGGTCTGACCATGCCATTCCCCTACACAATAAACTCCAGTAGCTCTTCATTACTTCCAAGATCAAATATAAAATTCAGGGACACTGGCCTCCTTGCTATTCCTCACACAAAACACTCCATCTCCCAACTCCAGGCATTTGCCCTGGCTGTGCCCACTGCCAGAACTGCTGTCCTTCCTCATCCAACCTCCTGGCTTTCCTGGCTTCCTTCTAATCTCAGCTCAAATGCCTCCTTCTGTAACATGTTTTTCATGGTCCTTCAATATTAGTGGCATTTCTCTGAGATTACCTTCTATCTTCCCCCATACAGATCTCATTTATATATAGTTGTCTTGTCTCCCCATTAGACTGAGGACTTCTGGAGGGTCAGGACTATCTTTTGCCTTTCTTTGTATCCCCAGTGCACAGTGCCTGGCACAGTGCTTTTAAAAAATGCCAGTTGACTGACCAAGTACATTCCTTACCTCCTTGAGATGGGTTCAAGAGACCGCCAAGGGTCTTTATAATTCTAAAGATTCTGTGAACTCCTGGGATCAGGTCTTATCCATCTCTCTGTCCCCCGGAATGAGCAGCCCAGGGCTTTGCCCATAGCAGGGGCCCAGTATATGCTGACCAAAGGAATGACTTATCCCACAGTAGGTTGGTCTAGGCAGGTTCCTACCCCTGATCTAGGGCCATCATTAGGACACAGTGAGGCTTTTTTCCTAGGGCATTGATATCCACGGGGCACACTTTAAACCCGAGGTCTCCTACTTCCCCAAAATAACCCAGCATCCTGACCCAGCTGCAACCTGCTACCCTATCACAAACATACCCTTCCCCACCATGATTTCATGCTCCATCTCCCCCTACAGATGGTCAGTGGTGCCACAGA
Source organism: Phalanger gymnotis (assembly GCA_028646595.1). Lineage (NCBI taxonomy): Eukaryota > Metazoa > Chordata > Mammalia > Diprotodontia > Phalangeridae > Phalanger > Phalanger gymnotis. Next base: position 10,026,644 of record CM053622.1, read on the forward strand.
GTCATAGGCCACACTGTCTGGGGAGGGAACAGGCCCTTCCTTCCCCTAGTAAGACTGCTCCCACATAGTGTGGGAACACTGTTCATTGCTCACTCTCAAATGAATTTGCCCTATGTACTAGAATTTGTAATGGAGACTCTGAGTCTGTCAGAGGGAGGCCTGGAACCCAGGCCTCTTGCCTCTTTCTGAGAAATTGTGTTCATTGTGCCATACTGCCTCTGATTTCTCTCCAATCCTTCCCTTACTTCCTCCTCTCCTCATTTGCTCTTGGGTTTTTAAGCACTTAGTGAATGCCTAATTGCTAATGGGAGGGCTTTCTGCTCTAGAAACACTGAGCAGACTCAGAGGACTGATGTTCCCCATAAGTGAGGGCCCCTTCACCCCCTTTCACATTCCCTCTACATTCTGAAGCTAGGACTCCACATGTGGCATCCCAGGGTGAGAGAGCAGAGTGCTGGGATAGTGGGTCTGGAGGAAACACTCTAAAGAGAAAAGGACCAGGCAGAGATACCCAGGAATCTCGAGTGGATCAGACCTAGAGGACCACCCCTGCCCAGCAATAGCAACACTTTTCACTAAGCTAGCAGGTAAGACTAGGTGTTGCTCCAATTTCTAGAGTACATTAAGGTTTACATTGAAAAAAGAATTGATTTAGGCAGTGGCAAAAAGTGCCTAGTGGGGAGAGCTTTGAAAGCATGAAGAAGACAAGAAGAAGAGAAAGACAGATAATTATATTAGTTGGTAATCAAAGAATGAGGGTCTAGAGCAACCAGAAAGAGGAGATGGGATAATGCAGTCAGAGAAATCCTTTTTGGGAAGGGGTGCAAAAGAATGAAAATGTGAAACTAAGGACAAGACTAGCTGAAGAGGTGGGGAGAGGAAGGGGAATATTAAATGAGAAAGGGGGATAAGGGTGAGGGGAAGAGAGCTGGGGCAACAAGGCCACCTCAGACAAAGACTAAGTTAAGTAACTGAAAAAGCATTAGACCGTGCCCACAGCAGAGGAGGAAACGTGAACCTGAAAAGCTTCTGCACAGACAACACTAATGCATCGAGCATAAGAAGGAAAGTGGTTGAATAGGGAAAAAAAAATCATTGTATCATATTTCTCTGATAAGGTCTTGGTATCCAAGATATATAAACAATATATATGCATGCATACATGCATGTTTGTACATATATGTATGTGTACACACATACACACATATATAAAGAAGCCAATAGCTATGAAACCAATAGATGGATGGTCAAAGGATATGAATAAATAATCCTCAAGAGAACTGCAAAGAATTCACAACCACATGAAAAAAAAATGCTCCAAACTATGCCCAAAGGGCTCTAAAAATGTGTGTGCCTTTGACCCAGCAATATCACTGCTAGGTCTGTATCCCAAAGAGATCATAAAAATGGAAAAAGGACCCACATGTACCAAGATATTTATAGCTGCTCTTTTTGTGGTGGCAAAGAATTGGAAATTGAGGGAATGCCCATCAGTTGGGGAATGGCTGAACAAGTTGTGGTCTATGAATATAATGGAATATTATTGTTCCATAATAAATGATGAGCAGACAGACTTCAGAAAAACCTGGAAAGACTTACATGGACTGATGCCAAGCGGAGCAAGCAGAACCCGGAGAACATTGTACACAGTAACAGCAACATTGTGCGATGACCAACTTTGATGGACTTAGCTCTTCTCAGCAATGCAAGGATTTAAGACAACTCCAAAAGACTCAAGATAGAAAATGCCATCCACATCCAGAGAAAGAACTATGGAGTGTGAATGCAGATCAAAGCAGACTATCTGCTCTCTTTTTTTTTTCATGTTTGTTTTGTTTTGTTTTGTTTTGTTGCTTCTTCTTTCTCATGGTTCCTTGTGTTGGTTCTAACTCTTCTTTATAACATGACTAATGTGAAAATATGTTTAATATGAATGTACATGTACAGCCTATATCAGATTGCACACCATCTTGGGGTGGGGGAAGGGGAGGGAGGGGGAGTAAATTTGGAACTCAAAATCTTATGGAAGTGAATGTTGAAAACTAAAAATAAATAAATTAATTTTTTAAAAACCATGGGCATAGATGTAAGTCTTTCACCTCCCTTTTTCTTCCCCTTCCTACTTTCCCCTTTTTCTATCCCCTTCTTCCTATTTCCTCTTGCCCACTCTTCCTGCCTCCTTCTCTCTCTTACTCCTCTTTCCTCTTTTTTTTTTTATTTCTCTCCCCTCTTTTTAAATAGTTGTTAAAATCCACTGTAGACAGAGCCCTGTGCAGGCTCTAAGGAAGAAAGATCTTCACATGTACCAGGCTGTGCTGGACACTAAATCCATTCCTCTTACAGCTTCATCAGTGATGTCCAACCTGAAGTGCCCAGCAATTTTTACATCTGTAAAATGATAGTTACTAAGGTATTCTACCCTTGTAGTTTAGGAATATTAGGATGCAAGTGATTCACGCTCATATGAAATACAGAAATACTTAAAAAAATGTACCAAGCTGATCAAGGTTTGAGTAAAAGACAAAAAAAGAAGAAATGCTCGAAATCACTAATAATAAAAGTGCAAATCAAAACAACACAGAGGCTCCACTTCACACCTGGCAAATTGGCAAAGATGACCAAAAATAGTAATGCTGGAGGGATTGTGGAAGGATAGGCACACTAATGCATTGTTGGTGGAACTGTGAAATGGCACAATCATTTTGAAAAGCGATTTGGAATTGTTCAAATAAAGGGACTAAAATGTCTATACCTTTCGAAGCAGAAATTTCATTACTGAGCTTATAGTCCAAGGAAGCCATTGATGAGAAAAAAAAATCCCCATATGCTCCAAAATATTTATAGTTGCAGTTTTTTTGAAAGCTAAGAATTAGAGACAAAGTAAATGTTCATGGACTAGGGAATGGCTAAACAAATGTAAGGGAACATGACTGAGCTGTAAGAAATAAGAAATGTGATGAATATGGAGAAGCCTGGAACAAACTACATGAACTGATGCAGAGGGAGTCAGCAGACCAAGGAAACACTATACACAGTGACTACAATAATGTATATTGAAAGAACAACACACCAAAAATCAGAAGTGAATGTAACAACATTATAAAGAGTGAACGGGATTTGAATGAAGAGAGATGAGAAGATATCCCCAACCTATCCCTTTGGGGAGGCGGCAGGTCCACAAGTGTGACACATGACACACGTTTTTGCACTTTTTCAATGTATCGATCAGTTGCACTTTTTCCTCTCCAAAAAATACTATTTATCATATGGGATGGCTCTCTGGGAGGGAGAGGGACATGGGACACTATGGTGATGTAAGAAACAGAAAATAGCAGTAAAAACTTGCGGTTTAAAAAAAAAACATTTATTTATTGAGCACTTACTATGAGCCTAGCACTGTGCTACTGTGTTTATGGAGTATTTTTCCCCTCACAAGAACTCTGGGAAGGAGGGGAAGAATCATTCTCCTCATTTCACTGATAAGGAAATTGAGCCTTTTTGATGGGAAATGACTTGCATAAGGTCACATGGTGAGGAAGAATCTGAGGTAGGATTTGAAGTCAGGTCTTATGACTCTGAGCTTGTTCTGCTTTTCCTCCTGTGTGCCTGGCCCTGCTGGGTGCAGTGAAAAAGGTGGAGAGGCATTAGATGACATAGCCTGTCTGTTCAGTCAGTCTAGCTGGGGAGCCAGGGCTCACATGGGCTGATGACTTGGTGTATAGCAGGGGAGGGAGGGAGGGAGAGAGAGAGAAAGAGAGACAGACAGAGAGAGAGAGAGAAACAGAGACAGAAAGAGACAAAGAGAGACAGAGAGAGATAGAGACAAAAAAAGAGAGACAGAGAAAGAGACAGAGAGAGACACAGACAGAGCATAGTATGTGTGTTCCAATGCTGAATACTGACCTCGATCTCAGAGAGACCTCTGGAGTAGGCTGGTGAGGGAAGGCTTCATATAGCTGGCAGCATTCAAGCTGGGAGGATTAGGGTCAAGCAGAGAAGAGTTAGGAGAAGTCCATTGGAGGAAGGGGAAGGAATGGAGGGTCTGAGGTGTGAATGAGCATGGCCTACATTTTTGCAAGGGGTGGGGGTGAAGGAATGACTGAAGACAGTGGGCTGTCTGGACTAGGATCTCTTCAATAATCAATACCGTCAGGCTGGACTGGATGGCTGGTCAAGAGAGAAGCCTACAAAGGGCAGAAGAGTTCAGAAAAATTTTAGGTCTTTGAGCTAGAAGAGATCTGGAAGGTGAGCCTGGCCCCACCCAAAATGCTCATGCCAGAGCAATCTTATTTCCTTCTTTGACAGGATTGCTAGACTGGTCCATCAAGAGACAACCCTACCCCCTCTCACATTCCCAAAGTGGCCAAGCCCCCTCACCACAGCCCCAGAGAGGAGAGATGAGGATTACATTAATACCCCTGTTTTGCAGTTGAGATCACTGAGACCCAGAGAAGGGAAATTACTTGGCCCAGACTCACCGTGCACATTATTAGCAAAGACCTCAGGTTTCCAAACTCCCCAGCTGGGGGTTCTGTCTGGCCCAAGATGCTGCCTCTCTGATACTGGACAGGAAACATGGCCGCCCCCAAAGAAGGGGCACAGACAGTGTCCCTGTAGCCTTGTCCCCCAGCCAGCCTCCTCCTTCTCTCTCTCTCCTGCCCCATCATCCAACAGGATGTAATCTCTTTAAGTGGCTCTCTTTGGGGGTGGGGGGGCAGCTGGCCTTGGGAGAGATGGCCCCCCCAGCCTGACAGCTGTCCATAGATCATCATTCTGAGCCAACTCTGGAGCTCTCAAGGACTGTGAATCCTTCCAAGAGAATGGTTTCAGGTCTGGCACAGAAAACACTAACGGCCCTCCTTCCCCCTCCTCCCTCAGAGATCCAGAGATTGGCTGAGCCCCACAGAGAGGAAGGGGCTTACTCAAAGTCCCCTAGGTGGCAAGCTGCAGAATGGGGACAGGAACCCAGGTCCCCAGCTCTGTGTCCTTCCCTCTTCCCCAGAAGCAACCATTGAGTCTAATCTCCTTTACAGAGGAGGAAACAGAAGCCCACCGAGGGGAGATTTGGCCAAGGTCAGTCACATGGTGAGCTCTGAGAACAGTGGGGCTGAGCCTGGTGGGAATGGGGGGGTGAGGTGTTGAGGTTTCTTGGGTGAACGTTCTTTTCCCTCCACTCCCTGTCGTGCGTCTGCTCGGAGGACGCTGGGCTGCCTATCAGCCAGCTTATTTCCAAGGACATTGAGAGTTGGGTGGGGAGGGGTGGGGGCGGCATGAGAGGAGAGAGACAGAGGGGCTGGGCCAGATTTCAGGGCTCTCCCTCCCCCAGCCTAGAAGGACAGACCCAGAGCTGGCAAACGAGGGTTTGACTGGCCAGCCCTGGCCATCATTCCCCAAGATGACCATTTCCATCGCTATAAATTTCAACCATAAGAACGTCCACGAGTTTTCTGGGAAGAGGTTCCTCTTCCCCGGCTTAACCAGCAAGGCCTTTCCTGTAACCCCTGTGGCACTGGGTCCAGAGTGACAAGGCCCCCATTCTTCACAGCCATCCCATCACACCACCCTGAGCCCTGGGCTTTCAACACCCAGCCCCAGGCCAAGTCCTGAGTCGAGGCTGGCAAGGATGCCCCACTCAGGCCTCTGAAGGCTGCCCAAGGCAGACAGGGTAAAACAGGATTCCCAAGCTCTTGCCTTTACCCACCCCCACCCTCAAGGGGAGCCACCCTGAGACCCAGAGAACTAGAAGGTGCCAGAGTGCCTGAGACATGAAGTCAGGAGCTCTGGGACTCCTAGCCCCTGGCTCCCCTCCCCCAGCCTCAGGGTCCTCATGCCTGGGGCTGGGAGAATCTCATGACCCCGAAGCCTTAAATTTAAAGCTGGACAAGAACCAGATCTTATGGGACTGTCACCACAGCTTGGTCCAAGGCTCCTGGGAAGGATTCGCCCCATGAAACTCTGCTCTCCAGACAAGACTTGACCACTGGACTCATTCATTTACATTAATGTTACTTTTTCCCTAGACTCGGGGGTGGGGAACCTGTGGCCTCAGGGCCATGTGTGGCCTTCTAGGTCCTCAGGTGCGACCTTTTGATCGAGCCTAAGTTTTACAGAACAAATCCTTTTATGAAGGGGATTTGCTCTGGGAAGTCTGGATTCAGTCAAAGGGCTGCCCTTGAGGACCTAGAGGGGATTTGTTCTGTGAAGGCCACAGGTTCCTCACCCCTGGAGCACATGGCCTGGTAGACAGTAGGTGCTTAATAATGCTTGCTACGCTGAATTGAATTGAATTTGGTTTTTAACACCCCTCATGAATTATAGAGGGATCAGTCCTGGCACTAGAAGGAGCCCCAGACACCATCAAGTCCAAACTCCTCACTGTACGTAGGAGGAAACTGAGGCCCAGTGAGGCTCAAGGTCACCCAGGCAGGAAGATTTGAGCCCAGATCCTGTCACTTTTCCCAGTCTTGGCTGCCTGTCGCCCTTCCCTCTGGAACAGGAAGGCTCAGCTTGGCTTTGGCCCACTCTCACTATCCACAAGGACGTTCCCGCCTTCCCCAGAGGTACAGACTGACCAGTGACTGGATCCTAGGGCTAGAGCTGGAAGGGCCCTCAAAAGCCATGGAGTCCAGCCTCCTCACTGTGCAGATGGGAAAATTGAGGTCTGCAGAGAAGGGATTTGAACCTACAGCCTAGCTTTGGAAGGAGTACCAGCCCAGAGCTGGAGGGGCATCACGGCGAGCAGAACGCTTCTAGTCCTAAGCCCTTTGCCTAATCTTCTAAACTGGCCTTCACCATCTTCCTCCATCAAAGGGGTACAAGAGGTGTATCAGGAAGAATTGATCCTAACCCTGGGCCATTTTTTTCTGACCAGTGGAGCAGTGGGTAGAGTGCTGAACCTGGAGGCAGGAAGACCTGAATTCAAATTCTACTTCCTTGGACAAGTCTTGGACAAGCCACTTCACCTCTCTCTGCCTCAGTTTCTTCAACTGCAAGATGGGGATAATAATAGCACCTATGTCCCAGGGTTGTTGCGAGTATCAGATGAAATAACATGGGAGTAAAGCGCTTTGCCAAACCTTTAAAACAACAGCAACAGACAAACTAAAGAAATCCAGACTCTTGGGTCCTGCTTCCCACTTTGCTGCCACCTCACTGCATGACCCTGGGAAACTCACTTCACGTCACTGGGCCTCAGTTTCCCCACCCTCAAAGGATTATGGGTTCATGGAGCTGGATGAGACCCTGGAAGTTATCTGGTCCCATCCCCCGATTTGACAGAGGCAACTGAGGCCAGCAGGATGAAGTGATATCCCTGGGGTCCCACAGGTAGGCAGAGGCAACAGGAGCATTTGAACTCAGATTCTTTGACCACAAACCCAGGGCTCTTCCTGCTCCATCATAACTCCCTCCCTTCTCCCTATCTGGCAGTGGAAATTGGGGAGGGAGGGTGGGTGGAGTGGGGCTCTTTGTCTTCTTTATGCCCAAATGGCGTGCCCAACCAGGGACTCAGAATCTCTAGAAAGCACTCCATCCAGGCCAGTCAGCCTCTACTGGCTCCTGACTTCCCCTGGGGCTCATTTCCATCCCTTTCTCTTTCCATAGTGGACTCTGACAACTCGCCTGGAAGACAAATGTCTCCTTTCGTGTCACTGAAAGCCTCATCAGCTCGGTGCTGATAAAGGAGATCCATTTCCTTCCAGGATGGGGAAAGATATATATATTATATATATATATATATATATATATATATATATATATATATATGGAGAGCTATACGTGTGTGTGTGTGTGTGTGTGTGTGTGTGTGTGTGTGTGTGTGTGTGTGTTTCAGCAGCTACTTACTAGCTTGGGTAGAAAAGCTCAGGAACAAGGATTTGAGTGCTAAACTTGGGGTCACAAAGACCTGAGTTCAATTCCTGCCTCTGACATGGTGTGACCTTGGCCCAGTCTTTGCTGACTTGACTTGACTTGACTTTGCCTCAGTTTCCTCTTCTGTAAACTGGAGAAGGGAGGGTTGGATTCGATGGCCTCTGAAGTCCTTTCTAGCTCCACAGATTTTAACCTGTGGCCTATGTATGACCCTATGACATCGACTCTGGCCTGACCAGAGGAGACGGACGGACGGACGGGCGGCCAGGGTTTCCCTCTGTGGTGTGGCAGAAGGGAGCCTGGATCTGGAATTAGACGATCTGGGCTGGGGTCCCAGTCCTGCCACTTGCCACCTGTGTGACTTGGGTGTTACTTCACTCCCTGGCAAACTCAGTTCTTTGTTGTTCAGTGGCTTTTCAGTCACGTCCGACTCTCTGTGATCCCGTTTGGCGTTTTCTTGGCAGAGATGCTGGAGTGGTTTGTCATTTCTTTCCCCATCCCATTTTATAGATGAGGAAACCAAGGTAAGCAGGGTTAAGTGACTCGCCTGGGGTCTGTCAGAGGCCAGATTCGAACCCACAAAGATGAGTCTTCCAACCCACTGCGCCACCTAGGGGCCCCAATTAGCCCATCTGTACAATAAGAGGGTGAAGTAGATGGTCTCCCAGGTTCCTTGTGGCTATAAAATCCCATGCTCCTGAGTCATCCTCAGCTGCTGGTACCTCCTGTCTTGTGTGTCATCCAGAGTCCAGGAGGGAGGGAAATCAGAGTCTGTGAAAGGCTCTGAGAGGGGAGAGGAGCCAGCCTGGCGCTCAATGAGGCTTGAGGAAGAAGGCCGACTCGAGAAACCTCTCAGGTCTGGACTGGGTCCAGGGCTCAGGAATAATGAGCTTATGGCCGGAAGGCCCTCAGAGGCCACCCGCTGCCGTCTTTACCTCCCTGAGAAGGTTTTCGCAAGGTCCCAGCTATGCTTTGCTGGGCTGCCTCTGTGTGGGAGGGGACCCCTTACCACATTGTAATTCTCCCAGCTACAGGGCAGGTTGAGGGAAACAGTTCACCTAGAGGGTGAATGACGCGCCCAAGGTCACACGACAAAAGCCAGGCCTCCCTGTGTGGTCAGTGCAGTCTCCCAGGGTAGTCCTGGGTCCTGGGTCTGAGTCCCCTCTCCCCTGGCCTCTAGGAAGCCAGGAGCGGATAATCAAGGGAGGCTGTGATGGATGGAGCCTGGTTATCTCCTCTCCCTGTCCTTCAGTGATGAAATGGATCGGCTGTCAGCCCGTTACGTGTGGGAAGGAGAGCGTTGGATTACTTAACGTTGGCTGAGACCCCTTCGTTTCACAGATCACTGTCACAGGCTCGTAGATTAAAGCGTGGAGGGGCCTTGGAGGGCAGAGTGTCCAAGGTGTTCATTTTATAGAGCCTGGATAGGAGCCAGAGCTTGGGAGTTAGGAAGCCCCAGGTGCCAGTCTTAACTCTGATGCTTATTAACCAGTAGCCTTGTTCATTGACTTAGCTCTGTCTCAATGAGCCTTGGTTTCCTTCTCTGTTAAATGTGGGGAGGGGTCTGGAAACAAAGGAGGAAACTAAAGCCCAAGGAGGGAAAGTGACTTTCCCAGGGTCATTCGGGCAGAGGCATGATTGAACCCAGGTCCTTTGATCTTAGACACTGCACTACTGAATGCTTCCCCACTGGGCCCACCAGCCTTAGAAAGCCAAGGCCAAAGAAGGGGCTGACTTGCCAGGGCCCCTGATTTCTTTCTTTTTGTGGAGGAAATTGGGGTTAGGTGATTTGTCCAAGGTGACACCGCTAGTAAGTGCCTGAGGCCAGATTTGAATGCAGGAATGAAGTCGACTCTTTGACTCCAGGCCTAGCGCTCTGTGCACTATGGAGGGAGAAGACGGATTCGAATCCTGGTTTTGCCTTCATATCCTGTGTGATCTTGGGCAAATTGCTTCCTCTATAAAACAGGTCTCGGGTTAGATGCTCTTTAAAGGACTGTCCGTGTCTAAACCGCATGGTCCTTCCAGCTAATATCCATTCCTCTCCCTACTCTCCAAATCTTCCCATTCTTTGAGGTTAGGCTCAACTCCTCCAAGCTGTGTGAACATTCCCCTGGTCACTCAGTTCCTCCCCCCACCCCCTCCTCCAAGCCCCCCCTCCCAGCACCTCCAGTGCTTATGTTTGGGACCACGCACTTGCTCGATTCCCTGGTCTCCAGATGCTTCTCTGGGAGCTCCAGGAGTGACCCTTCCCAAATAGAGGATTCTTGGGGAGAGAAGGCTTCTTCCCCAAGATCTTAACTCCTAAAGCACAGGTCAAGAAATTTCAACAGCTCCCTACTGCAATAGGGTAAAATACAAACTGTCTGGCATTTAAAGCTCTTCCCCTCCACAAACTCTACCTTCTAGCCAAGCTGCTCTATTTTCTCATACTAGTACCTGATATTCTGTTTCCTATCTCCAGGTCTTTGCACAGGCTGTGCCCTATGCAGTGAATATTTTCCCTCTTTACATTCCTCACTCAGAGAATCCTTTGCTTCCTTCACAGAATAGTTCGGGTGCCATCTCCTAAGTGAAGGAGGCCAATTTTGAAGCCCTTTTGTTATTCCCTTCTGCCTCCCAAGCCCATAAGTTTCCCCCATCAGAGTACCGGCACCTTGAGGACTGCGATCCTTTCACTGGTTTTTGTGTCTAGCCCAGCGCTGACACCTAGCAGGGGCTTAATTAGAACTTGTCACGTTGAATCAAATATTGCATCCCGAAGTAGAAAGTAAGATCCCTGAGGGCAGGGACCGTTTCCCTTCTATCTTTGCACCAGGAGCATTTTCTCCAAACCTGGAATGCTCTCCTTCCCTATCTCCTCCTCTCGGCTTTCCCAGCTTCCTTCCAGGCTCAGCTACAGTCCAAGAAACCTTTCCGATTCCCCCTTAATGCTAACACTTTCCCTCTGTGGATTATCTCCAATTTACCCTGTTTGTGTAGAGTTGTTTGCAGTTGTTCCTCCATGAGGGAGAGGACTTGAGGGCGGGAACCTTGTCTTTGGTCTTTTTTTGTGTCCCCAGCACTTAGCACCATGCCTGGCACACAGTAGGTGCTTAATATATACTTGTTGACTTTGTATTTATAGCACCTGGCACACAGTAAGCACTTAATATGTGCTGATTGGATTGGATCGGACTTAATACCTCAGAGAAGACACTGACTTCCAATTTTATTTCTGTCTCACTCTGCTGTGTTACCCTGGCCAAATTAATCAACCATTCTATGCCTCGATGCCTTCATATGCACAGCGGGGCTGGCTTTGTCTTAGCGGTTGGGAGAGGGAACTCGTAGTACCCTTGTATGGTGGACCCAAGCTCAGGCCTCAGAACCTTGAAGCCCCTTTGTTATTCCCTTCCACCTCCCAAGCCCGTAAGTATCCCCCATCAGAGTGCCGGCACCTTGAGAACTGGGGTCCTTTCACTGGCTTTTGTATGTAGCCCAACGCCTGACACCTAGCAGGGGCTTAATTAGAGCTTGTCAGGTTGAATCGAATATTGCATCCCGAAGTAGAAAGTAAGAGACAAAGTCAAAGACAAAGACAGCAGAGGCAGAGACAGCAGAGGAGGAAGCCCCCAATCTCGGCCATGTCCTCGGGAAGACAAATCTCCCTGCTAGTCTTTCCTGGGTCTCCACCGCTTACTGGGGGTTTCCCTTGAGGAGATGGAAGAATTTTGGATTCCCGTCAGCTGTTACAGAGCTTCTCTATCTCCGTCCCCAGAGGTGGCCCAGTAAATGAGACTGCTCCCTGGACACACTGAGATAAGAGTTATCTCCCTGGCCACAGGAGACCCCCTGGGAGCATGTGTGTGTGAGTGTGGATGTGAGTTTGGGGGAATGGGGATGAGAAGGGTCATTTGGAGATGCTGGCACAGTAGTCGCACCCCCTCAAAATCCCTCCAACCTGGACCACTCCTCAGCAGGACCAAATCACGAGGGAATTACAAATGCTTGTGCAGGCTTAGGCCACAGCAACATATCCTGATTTTTGTCTCTCATTCTGTCTCTTTCCTTCTCTTTCTTATGAGTTCAAGCACACACACACACACACACACACACACATACACACACACACCCTTCCCACAGCAGCACCTCATAATGGAAAAGAGCTCTGGTACAGGAACCAAGAGTCCTGGGTTCAAGTCCCAGCTGGGTACTAGAGTCAGTTTGTGACTTTGGACAAGGACCTTCCCCTCCCTGAGTCTCAGTCTCCTCGTCTGTCAAATGAGGGCACTGGACCCCAGTCTAGACCTCTGAGGGGAGGGGAAGTGACTCCCACTCTTTTCTGGCCCTAGGTTTCCACGAAAGCCCAACTTCCCCAGAAGTCCCTGGGGATGGAAGGCTGTTCGCTGTTTTGGCATTCAGAGAAGGGCCTGGCCCCAAGCACCAGCCTGGCAAGGCTGGCTCGCTTACTAGAGACCAAAGGGCAGGCCTGCTCCTTTGCCCTAGGCTGGCAGTCTGGAGCTCCTGGCTGCCCGGAATCTTTGACATCACTGTGCCCCGACCCTTTCTATTTCACAGAAGAGAACGCAGACCTAGAGAGGGGCAGAGACCGGCCCAAGGTCACAGGAGGAGATAGTGACTGAGGTAAACTAGAACCCGAGTCTGCTAGACTCCCAGTCTGAGAGCTGCCTGGTGGCCCTTAGCAGGGCTTGGCAGGGATTCATCCTCAGTCTGCATTTCTCTGCCTTCTTGCTGGGCTGGGCCCCCAGCTGGACGGATGGCTGCTGGCTTGAAAGGGGAAAGAAGGAAGGAGGAGAAGGAAGGACGGGGAGACTGACAGCCAGGCTGGGAGGAGCGCCCCAACCTAGCTGCAGCCTCTCTGCCAGTGTCTTGTTCCCTCTCCTGCCCACCTCAACTGGGATTCGAGCTCGGTCCTAATTCGTACACTTGGCCAATATTTTTCACCATCAATCGAGTGTCTCTCCACCCCCCCCCCCAGCCCTCCCACCCCCAGCAGTTAGCCTAGTTGCTCAAATTCCATTCTCTTAATTGTCTATCATCCATCAAAGCTACCCAGCCCTTCGCCATATTCTAGACACCAGCGAGTTCTCTGAGGTTCTCTTGAAGGGACCAGGAGAGGATAAGACCTGGTTCAGGGGGAGCTCATTTGCCCTGGAGCTCCTTTGCTCACTGTCTGGGTTGAGAGGCCCCTTAGGGCCTCTCTGTCTGTCTCTCTCCTGCTTCTGGGATTCTGGCTAAGGACAGGTTCTATCTCAGAACCTGGTAAAGGCTGGTGTTGGGGGCTGGGGGTGGGGATGACATTCTGTCTCCCCTAGCCCACCAGGAACCACCTGACCAGCCCCTCCCACTGTTCTCAGTGCCTCTGAAATCCCAAGTCTTACCAGGCCCTTCCTGCTCCTATGTGGGGGCAGATCACACACTCTAAGGGGCACAAGCACCCTGAGTTTCCCCCCTTCTCAGTAAGCTTCAATTTCCCTTGACTGGGGGTGGGGTATAACAGAAAGAGCTTTGACGTGAGAGCTTGAGGACCCAGGTCAGGTTTTCAACAGCCACTTTTGACTTGGGCAATCTTAGAAAAGCCTTTCCTTTCTCGGGGTCTCAGTTTTTATCTCTGCAAAGACGAGGGAGTCCTGTGGGATGACCCCTTGAATGGAGGCAGGGAGGGGCAGGGCATTGAACAAGAGCAAGGGCCTGGGCTGAATCCTGCTTCCACCACCTATTAATTGAACAGCTGATCTGAGGTGATTCACTGGCCTCAGTTTTCTGACTATAGAATGGGAGGGTCAGACAAAATAACCTCTCTGGTCCTTTACAATTCTGAATAAAAGAGCCTATCTTCCTCCACAACATTTTCTTTCTGCCTCAGTTTGCTCAAGTTCTCTCCTACAGATTTAGTGCATTCAGAAGGATTAGAGGTCTGAGGCATAGCTCACAAATTAGTCACATTCAGCACCCCCAGCCCGCCCCAGCCCTCTCATCTGGACTTTGGGAACAGCTGACTATGATATGGTCCTAACCCACTTCTGGAATCTGATCTCCCCAAAGTCACCTGGACGAACCTTCGATCTGGTCAAACTGAGTCAATATGCTGCCCTACCCCCCACCACATGGGCTTCTTTTACCCCATGCTTTTTGCCCACATCACAAGCCAATTTAGAATCTCTGACACTTTCTCCTCTGACAAGATCCAAGTCCTTCCACCTTTCAAGGCCCAGTGGGGAATCTCTCCTCTTCCATGAAGCCTCTGGTGCCCAGGAATATTCCCCAGGGTCCAATTTTCCCAAGTGCATGCTGGGCCACTCACTGACACTTTCTACCTGGGTGACCTTAGGGAAGTCACTTTTACTTGTCCAAAATTTGTTTTTTCACTGAAATGGCGTCATTGGAGGAGGGAGAAGGTCATGCTGTTGGCCCTACCTCCTACCTCACTCAATGATCATAAGAACATTTTCTAACCTTTAAAGGACAATAGAAATGAGAAATGGGAAAGTGTCTTTCTTATAGAATCCCAGAATGTCAGGGCTGGGAAGAACCAAAGAGCACAGAATATTAGGGCTTGGAGGGGCCTTAGAACAGGGGATGTCAGGGTTTGGAGGGGTCTGAAAACAGGGGATGTCAGGGCTGGGAGGGGCCTGAGAACAGGGGATATCAGGGCTTGGAGGTACCTGAGACCAGGGGATGTCAGAGCTGGGAGGGGCCTGAGAACAGGGAATGTCAGAGCTGGGAGGGGCCTTAGAAAAGGGATGTCAGACTTGAGTAGGAGGGATCTTAAATAATACAATTACGTCAGATTTGAAAGGGGCTTTAGAAGCCATCTAGTCTAACTTTCACATTTTAAGATGAGGGAGGAAATGGAGGCCCATTGAGTCAGGTCATGAAACCAGTCCCTGTCCCAGGGTCCAGTTCACCTGCCCCTAGCTGACTCTCCACTTCTTTATGGTGATAGCTGAGTTCTCTTCCTTCTATGGGCAGAAAGCTTTGTCTCCCTTGGGGGCTCTTGGAGCCCTGGGGCATTAACAGCTTCCTCAGAGATGTGGGGGCCCCAGCCTTCCTGGAGGGTGGGCCTCTCCTAAGGTCAAAGCTGAAAGGAATCCAAGAGGGCAATGTCTCCCTGCTGTTGTTCTGCAGAAAAGGCCCATGAGGCCTAGTGACTGGCCCAGGACTCTTAGGCAAAAGGTTGCATGACCCCAATTCTGAGTCAGCCCCTCTGAAAGGGTCAGCCTGCTCTACCACACTATGTTACTAAGGAAACCTTTATAGAGAGGATTCTCAGTCTCCAGGCAAGAACCAGTCAGTTGTAGGGGTGTGGGTGACGGGGTAGGGGGGACAGGAATCAGCTCTGAGCTGGGCCTGGCCTTCTTCTGATCCCCCCAATGCCCACCTTCCTTCCCAGTGTGGGAGAATCCCTCTAGACTCTATGACAACACCCTTTCTGCCGGGTTAGGGTCTTTGGGGGTGGGAATAGCAACTGGGGGCTAAAAGGTGACTACATTTGGGCAGGAAGGGGACATGTAGCAAGGCACATTTAGGCTCTAGGTCTCCTCAGAGAGGGCAGGGAGAGAGGTTACATGCTGCATGGAGATCCTCAGTGTATAAACCTCTGCGCCAACCCCCCCCCCCGACCATTTTGGACATTCTACCTTCCCACTGTGGAATGCTGAAGCCTCCTACCTGCTCTACCTGGACTGGCCCTGCAATTCAGATGCCCCAGACACCTTTGGTTTCACTTCTGAGTCGGGGTGGGGGGGACAAATGGAGCAAATACATTTGGTTTGGCCGCTGACTAATACAGCTTTGGTTTCTCGCCAATGAGTCTACAGAGGGACAGAGCCCCTCTCTACAGCTGCTGAGCCTGGGGAAGGGGGCGGTGCAGGCTCCCTTTTCCTTCCCCAAATCTCTAGCCCCAAGGTTCTATGGGGACCTGCACCCTTTCTTTCACCTATCTGTAATCCACCCTATCCCTGTCTCTCTTCTCCCTCTGTGGAGGCTGACTGGAAAACTCCCACACCCCAAGCCAAGTCTCCTGCCTTTGAAAGGGAAGAATGGGAAAGCAAGGCAAGAAACAGTCTCCCCCCTCCTATCCTGGAAAGAGGCAGGAGGAGGCCAGAGGAGGCCTGCCAGGCTTGGGGGGGGGCTGGATTTTATATCATTTAGTGAGAAAAATTGGCATTTGGGGCTCTCCTGGTCCAGTTTCAAGAGGGAAGCAGAAAGCAGAGGTGTGGGAATTCAGGAAAAGGGAGAGAGAATGGGGAGGGGGCTCCTGGATACTGAAGCAAGGAGAGGCAGGCAGAAAGGGTCTTTTCTGCTACCAGCAGCAAAAATATTGGCAGAGTTAGGGACTGCCAGGCTGGCAAAAAGAGAGAAGGTGGGGGGTTAATAG
>CM053622.1:10042995-10080770 GCA_028646595.1 Phalanger gymnotis
GAGAGAAGGTGGGGGGTTAATAGAGAGGAGAGAATAGAAGAGGAGAGGAGAAGGAGAGTAGAGGAGAGAAGAGGAGAGAAGAGAGGAAAGGAGAGGAGAAGGGAGGGGAGGGAAGAGGAAGGGAGGGGAGGGAAGAGGAAGAGAGGGGAAGGAAGAGGAAGGGAGGGGAGGGGAGGGGAGGGGAGGGGAAAGGAAGGGAGGAGAGGAGAGGAAGATACGGCCTAGAAGTCTCAGGCAAGAAGAGGAAAGAGGGCAGGAAGGGAAAGTCCCCATTTACTTTGCCCCAAGGAATCCCAGATCTTTACCCTTTCTCCCTCTCCCTAGCCAGTCTCTCCTGTGCCTGCCCCATCACTTTCTCCTCGACACCTAAAACCATCCCAGGCATACTCCCACCCCATCCAACCCACTGTTTCCTCCACCTCCTTATCACCCTGGCCGAGTGCTTCATCTACCCCAATCTCTCATTGCTGTCTCTCAAACAGACCTGGAGTTGAGAAGGGCTTTAGGTCCTGTTTGGGGTCTAGTGGGGCTCCATTCAGCCTTGGGCCAAGGGAGGGATTGGGAAAGAGACCAGAATGGGCTAAAACAAGGGATTAGCCTGGTGGAGTTTGAGGGCACAGTGGAGAGAACACTGCCTTTGGGGTCAGAGGTCCTGGGTCTGAATCCTACCTCTGACACTACATTCTTCCTTGGCCATCCTTCCTTCCTCTGACTCTCAGTATGTTCTCCCTTCCCACACACAAGTCCTTAAGCATCAAATATCTCTATGCACCACTTAACCTCCCTATCCCTAGCCTCCCAAGGCATTGTGGCAGGTGAGGGTACCCCAGGGGTAGCCAGAGCCATGAAGGGCACCCTCTGATTTGCCCCCCACTAGTCCTGATTTCAGGTCTGTGAGTAGTTCTAGTGCTCAGAGATTCCCCAAAAGGCAAGGACAGGAGGCATATCTGTCCAGCCTCCTACTTTTCCCAGCTTCCCCTGCCCCCAAAGAGCCTGGATGGAGTTCTCATTGTCACTAGCACCCCCAATCTCCCAGCTGTTCAGAACATACGCAGATCTTAGCCCGGCCAGCTGCAGCTTGCATCCCCTCTGCAGTAGGGGGCTCCCCTCTCTTCTGCCACCCTCTGATGACACGGGACACTCACAGCTATGGGTCATTCCCCCCCCCCCAAGCTGGGAAAGTCACTGCATTCTTCTCGTGATCTCAAAGCACCTGACCAACCCATTCTAATGGCCCAGTGTTCGTCTTTCCAATTACCCAATAGAGAGGGGTCAGGGGACTGGCTAGCTAGACTCCTAGCTAGAGAGAGGGCAAACTGGTGTCTCAGCCGCTGTCTAGGGCAGCTTTCCTTGGCTTCTAACAGGACTCAGGTTTTGGGATGCCTTAAGGGGGAGCTGCTCAAACCTCTGCTGTGGTCTCTTCTGCCTCCCCTGGGCTCTGGCAGCAGAAGGGCCTTTTCCCCTGCAGTTTGGCACAGCTTGTCTGCCCACCCTGCCAGCTTCATCCACCTGTCCACTTCAGATTCCCCAGGGGAGCCCAGGAGGGAGAGGGCATTGCAGAGGGGTTATGGAGGAGCAGGCCTGTTAGTCCGCAGGCACCCAGTCCCCACTCCTCAGCCTCTGCCCATTCCCCCAAGCAACAGCTAGTATGGATAGAGGCCAGGCCATGCTGGTGGACAGCAACCCAGGGGGAGGCGGGAAGTGGATGAGGTGGGCCAGGCCCAGCCTTAGCACTGCAGTGCTTTGTGGCTACCTTCTCCTATTCAGACCAGACGCTGGACTCTGGGACAAGCAGATCCCTGAGCACCCCAGTCCCTAGCTCCGTCCTAGAACAAGGGCCTCACTTTGCTCGGGGGTGGCTGGGTGGGTTCCCCTTGTCCTGAGGAGCCAAGGGTGGCCAGGGTGGCGAGGGGAATGGGAGAAGGTAAAGTTGGGCTCAGCTGCCACCTGGTGCCCCTAGGAAGGGTGAGGACACTTGAAGGAAGAACAGAGAACAGACAGGCTGGTGTCCCGGAGGGACATGGTGTCTGGAGACTAGTGGCATGGGCAGCCTTTGGGATGCAGGGAGAAAGAAGGAGGAGAGGCTTCCAGCGGGTGGGGGGAAGGGGTGACCGACACATCTCTGGATTGTGGGCTGCACTGTGAGCCTGGGAGGACCCTTAGAGGCTGGAGAGGAGAGAGGGACCAGGCCAGGAGGAGAGAAGGGTCACTGGGCACTCGTCTGCCGCCACCCCCACCCCCACCCCCATCCACTTGTTGTGTCGCTCCCAGGGAGCGGCTCTGCCTTCAGGGGGAGGGGGGTCTCTCTGCAGGAGTGTGTGTGTGTGCAGAAGGGGGGAGGAGGGCACGGCGGCCATCTCTGTCCCCCTCTCCCCTCCTCTCCCGGCCCAAACAGATTGGATTTTTAAAGCGACACGTCTGGAATGTCAATTCCAGTACAGAACCAGCTAGCTACGCTAGAAACCGCGAGGGTGATTGGGGAGGGGGGTGCGTCGGAAGGGCGAGCCCACCCACCGCGCAGGTTCCCCAGCTCCGCATTCACTGGGGCCGGGGGCTCTCCCCCAACCCTGAGCCCCGCCCCCTGCCCGGGCCGCAGCCGTCCTCGCCCATTTCCGCACTGTCACCATGGGAATGCTGACCCCCACGACCCTGTCCCCTCCCCTGGGGGTGAGTGCCACCGCTACCGATGGGGTGGGGGCGGGCAGGCAAGGAGGGCGCCCGGCCTGGTCTGGGGAGGGGGGAAGGGGTTAGCAAGTTTTCCGAGCTGGTGCCCGCAGCGTGTGGAGGGTCTCCTCTGCTACTTCTGCCTAACGCTTCGCGTCCTCACCCACCCGTGGGACCTAGGGAGGGGGTTGGGGAAGTTTCCCCCCTCCCCCTGCCCATCTCCAATCATCTGAAACCAGTCTAGAGTGAGCCGGGGTGGGGGCGGCCGGGGGAACGATGGAGGAAGGTTGTACTACCCCCATTTCTGGGTCTGCTCCCCCTCCCCCTCCCCCCCTCCCAGGTCCTGGGAATGGCTCTGGGCTGCGGGCTTGGGTCCTCTCCCTCCGGAACCCCCCAACCTGTTCTTTGGAGCTCCCTCCCACTCGCTCTGCAGATCGAGCCCACCTGTCTCCCTGCACCTGCAGACCCTCTCTCCACTGGTCACCGGGGAGGGGGGACCAAGGTCCCCAGACCCCCCTAGCGAGCGGCGGCGGCGGTTCCAACTCAGGCTGGTCAGAGACGGGCAAACAGGTAGGGCTGCTCCGGGGCCCCCACACTCACCCTCTAGCTCGTCCTCAGGGATCTCCACGGGTCGCTGCTCGGACAGGATGTTGGGCACGGTGTAGATGCCCCGGTACATCAACGCCGCGGTCACCGGGTGGAACGGCATCTTGGGGACTCCTGCGCCGAGCGCAAACTTTAATCCCGAATCGCATGGACTGCGCGGGCCGGGCCACCCCCCCGGAGGGCAGCGGCGGCAGCAGGGGTAGGGGCAGGGGCAGCAGGGGCAGGGGCAGGGACAGGGGCAGCAGCGGCAGGGACGGCGGCTGCCGCTCTTTCCCACTCGGAGCCCGCCGGGCCCGGGGAGGAGCCGAGGATGGGGGCCGCACGGGGAGGGCGTCCGAGCCCAGGGCAGCAGTCCGCCCGCCCGCCTAGCCTGCTGCCCAGGGACAGGGACGGCTCGCTCAGCGGCGGCCGCGGCCGCGCCTCCGGCTCAGCCTCCTCGGGCTCTGGGCTCTGGGCTCCGCTTCCACCCCTCCCCTCCCCTCCCCTCCCCCCTCCCCCCCGCTCTCGGGGGCTGGGGGAGGGGGAGGGGGAGGGGGAGAAGGAGGGAGGGAGGGACGGCCGCGGCCCGCGGTGGCTGCTGGCTACTGCCCGCTTGAGCCCCGCGCCCCTGGGCGCCGGGCCATTCCCGCCCCCGCCCGCCTCCGCCTCCGCCTCCTGCGCGCCTCCGCCCGCTCCCTAGCCAGGGCACTCAGTCTCCTCCCAAGGGCCGCCACTGGCTGCTCAAAGGCGCCCGCTGCCCCCAGCCGGGGTTGCCCGGAGCCCCCGCCCCGAGGGCCGCATGGCGCCCGCCGGGGGCAGCTGGCCCTGGGCCGCAGCCGCCGACCTCCTCCCGGCCCAAGTTTCCCCGACCGGCTCTGCGCCCCCCGGACCGGTGCGGTGCGGTACGGCGCGGCGTGGTGCGGTGCGCCCGGCTGGCTGACTGGCTGGCTCGCGAGCCGGCTCCCTCTGGCCCAGCCCGGGCGCTCGCCCTCCCTCCCCGCTCTCGCTCTGGCTCTCGGTGCCGTCCTCCCTCCCAGTGTCTCTGGTTTCTCTCCGCGTGTGTGAGTGCTTGTGCGTGTGTCTGTGTGTGTGTATGCGTGTGTGTGCCTGTGTGCGTGCGTGCGTGTGTGTGTGTATCGGTGCTCTCCCCTCTCCTCTCTGCGCTCTCCCCTCTCCCCTCTGCGCTCTCGCTCTCCCCAGTCTCCTCAATCCTCTCTGCGCTCTCACGTACAATACACACGCGCTCCCCCCAATGCCCAACACACACACACACACACACACATATATATATCCCAACGAGGGACGGAAGAGAAACTGGAAAAGTACCCGGGAAAGGGGAGCCCCAAGGCTGACTCCCGAGCGCAAAAAGAACCGGACGCGGGGATCCGGACCTAGTCTGAGCCAGCGGCTCCGTGCAACTCAGGCTGCCCACTCCTCCGCCCTGCTGGCCTCCCGCCCCAGCGCCCTCTGTCACGGGGGCATCTCTCCACGCCCACCCACTCCTGCACCAGTAGGACTGGCAGCTCAGTTCTCCAGGGCCCTCTAAGTGTTTTCCACCTGAGGTTTGCACCCTAGGGGAAAGGAAGCAGGTAAGGAAATGGCGGTGCAGGCAGGTGGGCCCAAGGGGCAGGACCCAGGATCCTGGCTCCAAGCACAGGGGCCTCTTTTTCTTTTTCTGTCCCGGCCGAAGGGGATGAAACCACAGTTTGGTCTCTGGGTCCTTCTGGAGAGTAGCTCAGCCCTTTGGGAGCCTGGGGAGGAGACCCCTGTCCGCCTGGTGTCCCAGTTCCTTTGGTTTGTGCTGGGATAGGGAGTCCATGAGCCAGGCTGGGCCAGCCGCAACTCCCCTATTTTTGCCTCTCCCCCCGACTTATTTACTCCTCCCAGCACTCCCTCCGCACACACACAGTTGGAGTTCTTCATACCGGAGACAAGAAAAGGGAGCAAGTAGAAAGGAGCCCCGTGCCTTCCCAGGACACGACTGCAAATAGACCCGCAGAGGTGGGGGTGGGGGGCAGCGAACCGTCATTCCAGTCTCGGCGAGTTGCGCCGTCCTCCACTGAATCTGCAAACGGGAGATCCTCAGTCAGGGAACCTCTGGTACTGGAGGAGGTCCATCCCCCAGCTCCCCACTCCTCAGGGTCCTAGGATTTCCCCAATTCTTCAGTCCTTTTATGGCGAAACTCCCCCCTTCTCCCATGGGCCAGAGACAAGCTCGAATTAACACAAAGCTTTCTAAGTCAGAAAAATGAAGGTGAAAAGTCAGGAGGAGTAGAAGGCAGCAGCCTGGTGCAGGAGAAAGATTCGGGACTTGAAGTTAGAAAAGCCCGATTCAGAACCTTGCTCTGCCACTTCCAACTGTGTGATCTTGGGCAAGTCATTTTCCATCTGTGGGCCTGAGTTCCCTCATCAGAAAGGGGGAAGGGAATAAGCATTCCTATGGCTGCTAGTATGTGCCACGCACTGTGCTAAGCGCTTTGACAGATATCTTATTTGAACCTCACAACAAAGCTGCTCAGACACAGCTAGCATCCGAGGCGAAACTTGAACTCAGGCCTTCTTGAGTCCAGGCTTAGCACTGTGTCCACTATTCCATCAAATGAGGGGGTTGCATGGAATGGCCTCCAAGGTCCCTTCTAACTTTCCCTTTCTATAAATGCCTGAAGGAGGATTTCCAACCCTAAACCCGGCACCCAGCCCTGGATCCTGAGCCTGGTCAAGATTCCAGCCCTGAATTCAAATCTAGTCCTCTTTCCATCACACCTAGCACCTCAACCATGTATAGCCATATCAATACTGACATTAACACAACACTTAACGTGGCTTTCAAAGCACTTAACATACATGAACTCACTTGTATATTTTTTATGTCTATGAATCTGTACCTGGGAGTGAGGGGATCTCCCAGCAAGGTAACCCCACCCCCATGTAGATTGACAACTGTTTGTAACTAAACGTAAGAATTGTCCGGGACATTGAGAGTTAAATGTCTTGCCCGGGGTCCAATAGCTGGCCTGTGTCAGGATTTAACCCAGTTAGGGCTTCTGGACTCCCCTTGCTCATTCCACCCCTCTGGTCTTGCCTCTCATATACATACATATATGTATGCATAGAGCTCTATCTGTGTGATGGATGCCCCGAGGACACAGTCCAGCTCCCTCCCTCCGCGACTCATAAATCCACTCCTGGGTTTAGGCTCCGCCCCCTCCAATCCCGTCTCCCCCATTCCCAGCTTTTGGGTGAAATCAGCATCAAATAGCCCTCAGCAGGGAAAGGAGCTGATTAAAGTGATCTTAACTCCAAAGCGCTTTTTCAATTACTGCTCGTCCCTTCCCCTCGCTGATTACAGTTTTCTTTTTATTTTCAGCCTTGTCACTGATTAATCACAGCTCCACCCGGGAACCACAGATTGGGAGGGCTTGAGGGAAGAGATGAGGGGCCTCAGTCTGGGCTCAGGGGTAGGAGGACTGTGGGGAAAACTGGCCTAGAGGAAGCTCCTGGCACTGCAACAACCCTGGGGGGGGGGTGAGCTGAGGAGGAGGAGGAGGAAGAGGAGGAGGAGGAGTGGTGGGGAGGAGGAGGAGGAGGGGTGGGGAGGGGGAGGGGGGAGGGAGAAGAGGAGAAAGAGAGGAAGAGGAGGAGGAGGACATGTTTTCCTCATGGATTCAAGGCAAGGCCAAGGCTTCCCAACAGCATGTCTGTGTCTGTATGTGAGTCAACAAGCATTTAGGGAGTGTGGGCACTGGGCTAAATGCTGAGGATACAAAGAGGGGCAATTTCAAAAACCACTTAGTCCTTGATCTTGAGAAGAGTACATTCTAATGGGGGAGGCCACATGAAAATAACTAGATACATACAAGACATATATCTATATCTATACATTGTGTGTATATGTGTGTGTGTGGAGAGAGAGACAGAGAGACAGAGGGACAAGAGAAAGACAGACAGACAGAAGATGATGGTAGGTCATCTCAGAGGGAAAGGCACTAGCCACTGAAGGGGGAGAGAGACCAAGAAAGGCCTCCTGCTGAAGGTGGGATTGATTTGAGCTTAGGCTTTGAAGCTGGGGAAGCCAGGACATGGAGGTGAGGAGGGAGAGCATTTCAGGTATGAGGCACAGCTAGTGCAAAGGTGTGGTGGTGGGAGACGAGGTGTCACATCAGAGGAACTATAAGCAGGCCAGTGCATCTGGAGGGTAAGGTGTAAGACTAGAAATGTAGAAAGACATAAAATTACTAAGAGCTTTCAGTGCCAAAGAAGTTTCTAGTTGACCCTAGACCTAGAGGTTCACACATTGCATCCCTGGTCTCTCTGCTTTTGCCCAGTCTGTCCCCCATGCCTGGAACCCAAAACCCTCACCTGCCTTCCTTTGCTACCTCTTATCTATGCCCTTC
This sequence comes from Phalanger gymnotis, assembly GCA_028646595.1. Lineage (NCBI taxonomy): Eukaryota > Metazoa > Chordata > Mammalia > Diprotodontia > Phalangeridae > Phalanger > Phalanger gymnotis. Next base: position 10,050,639 of record CM053622.1, read on the forward strand.
CCTGAGCCTCTTCGTTGTTAGCTCTTGGTACCTGCTGGAAGTCGCTCGGTTTGTTATTTTGCACATGCTGCTGCTACGTGTACAGGTATCCCTTCCATGTCACGGGGGTTAGGGGCGCAGCGCCCCTGCGATCTGGACAATCCAAGTAAAGCTTTTTGGCCCTCCCTTCACGCCGCAGAAGAAATCTGATTTTTTTTTCCTTTTCTTTTATGGAGTTTTTACAGTACCTTGTTGTCAAATCTGGGCCGATATTATACAATACTATTCATATATGCTATGCATTTCTGAGTTTCTGAACTTTTTCCTGTGTGCTCTGCTGGCCTTCACATGTCCTCTGGAGTTCCTGCAAAACTCCCCCAAATTTCCCATTTAATTTCTTATGCTGACTGCTGATATATTGAAACCCAGAGGGCCAAAGTTGCTATGTGGAAGGGATAACTGTATGTGTCATTTCCTCTTGGTAGAATGGAAGCTCCTTGAGGGTAGGGGCTGATTCATTTATTAGCTTTGTATCGTCAAGACTTAACAGAGTGCCGTGCGCACAGGGGACACTTAATATGTGCTTTCTGAACTAAATGATAAAATCCTGGAACTGAGCCATATCGGGCAGGCTGGGGATGAGTGAGAAAGAATCTTGGAGAGCACCAGAGCCCCAGGGCAGAATGACACGAGTCCGAATGCTTTCGCCTGCTATTCAAGGCGTTCTCCAACTGAACAGCGTCTTCCTTGTTTTTCCTGTTGTAAAATGAGAGCATTGGACAAGATCTCCAAGGTGTCTTCTAACCATGAAGCCTGTGACTGACCGCTGGCCTGTCCAGCATCGTCACACGTGACCCCCTTTCTTTCTTGCCTTAATGCTTGCTCATTCTATTCAATTAGATTCAGCAAACATGCACTCAAAATGTTTCCTCCGGTGCGAGGCACCACGTAAGGGAGTAGCTTCATGCAGTGACTCTGGGGTCAAATACCACCTCTTACACTCACTATCTGTGTGACCTTGGGCCAATCCTTTCACTTCGATTGGCCTCAGTTTCCTCATTTGTAAAATGATGGAGTTGAACCAGGTGATCTCTGAGGTCCCTACCAGCTCCAGATTTAGGTTCTTGGGACCTTGATATTGTCATTTCCCTCAGGCAATGGATATTTTAATGCTGGGGAGGGGGCAGATGCACTCAAATTAATATGATGGAGTGAAAAGCAAGATCTAGCGAGATCTGGATTAATCAGGGAAGGCTTCCCCAAGGAAGCAGCTGGGTAGAGCTTCAAAGGAAAGAGGAGGATTTGGAAAGGTCGAGCTGAGAAGGTGTGCACGTGCATGATGGGGGACAGCTAGGGGAAACACACAATCAGGAAGGAGACAGGGACCAGCTCCAGGCCATACTGGTAAGAGCTAGGTTGGAGCCCAGTTAAAGACGGCTTGAAATGACAGACTGAGAGTCTCCTCTAACATCTATGCCAAATTCTGGAAACCCTCAGAGGAAGGAGAGCCCACCACCTCCTAGGGAAGCTCATCCCATCTGGGGACAGCTCTCATGGGTAGGAAGTCTGACTTGGAATCCAGTCTACGGCCTTCACATCTTCCACCCATCACTTCCGGTTCTGTCCTCTGGGGCCAAGCAGAGAATAATCTCATCCTCGTTTCACACGAGAGCCCTTCAAATACTTGAATGGAACAACTACATCCCCCTGGCCATGGGGCTTCTCCAGGATGAGCACTGAAAGGCCCTTCATTCACCAACCCAATGGCCCTCACCAGTTAGGGCATTCCCTAAGCACACTCACACCCAGACAAAACTTCTCCCCCAGGACAGGCTTCAGCGATGCTGCAAACTCCACCATTCGAGAGTCAGTCTTCACTTGAAAAGAACCCTGCTGGAATGCAAGTGAGTATAATAAAACATTAGAAGGCACTCTGGAAGCTGCAAAGTGTTATCTATATGTGAAACAGAATTATGAGGTGGCTGCTGAACAGTGAGAAGAAAGTCACATCCGATGAGTCAGAAAACCTGGGCTGGGTTTGAGTCCCAGCTCTGGCACCAACTAGCTATATGACCCAGGCCGCCATGTTGCCTCTTACCCTGAGACCAAAGAGTCCCTTTGTTTTACAGATGAGGAAGTACAGGTAGTACTCCTGACAGACAAGATTCGAACAAGCATCTCTGACTTGCCACTGTACCACATTGCCTGGCCTGGGCCTCAGCTTTCTTATCTGTGACGGGGGTACAATCAAATTTATACTACCTACCTTGAAGGCAGGTAAGTAGGTAGCTTAAATGAAACAAAGACCATAGAACACTTTGCAAATGGCTATGTGTGGAGGTGGGAGGTGGGAGGCACAATGGGAAGAATGATGGATTCTGCATCAAAGGACTTGAATTCAAATCTTGTCTCTTTAAGATCACTAGTTGTGTGACTTTGCACTCGTTTAGTGAGCCTTAATTTAACTTCTCTGGGCCTCAGTTCCCTCCCCTCTAAAATGAAGGCCTTAGACTAGATTAACTCTAAAGTTCCTTTTAGCTATAAATCTATACTTCTGGAGTCTTAAATAGCAGCGATTATTACTGGTATTATTAGCAGCTTCTTGTGTTAATCAGATTCCTTCCTGAGAGCACGTTTTTATAGGGGTCAAGAAGGAAGAAAGCTTAGGAATGAGTGTGAAGGGTGGCATAGTGATTAATGAGGTGCCGGCCGGGCTGAGGAGTCTGGAAACCAGCTTTGCAGAAGGAAAAGGTGCGGTGGTGTAGCCTGAAATGAGGAGGTCTCATATCCCACCACTGACTCTTCTAGCTGTGTGACTCTGGGGAAGTCCCAGGATCATGGGGCTCTTCACAGTCCAGAGGAAGAAACTGAGGCTGGAAGGATAAGCTACTTGCCCAGAGCTATACGGCTAGTCAGGACAGGGAGTCCAACCCACCATAACTTCTGTGGACCTCAATCTCTCCATCTGTGAAGTGGGGTTAATGATCCCTGTACCACCCACCTCCCAAGGTCAAGCAGTAAAGAAAGCTTTTAAAAGTTATAAAATGCCATACCAATGTGAATTTTTATAACTATTTGGTACTTGCTACCTGTGTGACCTTGGTCATGCAACTTCTCCACTCCAAGACAGATTGGACTAGACTGCTGTTAGTGCTCAGTTATTTCAGTCATGTCTGACTCTTTGTGACCCCCTGGGCAGTGTCTGGGGCCAGTTTTGAATGCATGAAGTTGTGTACAAGAGGCTGAGTGATTCGTCTAAGGTCACATGGATGGTAAGGGCAAGGCTTGGACATTAGAACACAATGTCAGAGTTGGAAGAGATCCTAGAACATAAATCATGTGCTCTTAGGACTTGATGCAGTTCTGGTATTCTCTGTTCTAGGGTCCCACTCAGTTCTGAAGTCTTCTGCTCTCAGCTCTGATGTTCTAGTCTCTGAGGTTCCTTCCAGCTCTGACATTCCATGTCTGATGTTCCAAACTCCTGCTTCACCAGCTCTAACATTATGTTCTAGGTTCTGAGGTTCTAATAATGCATGTTTTGTATTTTAAGAGCCCTTCTGACTCTGACATTCTATATTCTAAGGTCCCAGCCCTGCCACTTGCTAACTGTCTGACCTCAGACAAACCACCTGGTGTCTCTAGGCCTCAGCCGTCTAATGAAGGAGGCTGAATGAGATGAATGATAAGGGCCCTTCCAAATTTGCCCTTCTATGTTATAAGGTCTTATCTCTGCCATTTGCGTGACCTTGGGTCAGTTGTTTACCGTCTCTGGGAAACGGCTGGAGTCTATAAAATGGCAGCGGACTAGATGGTCTCTAATGGCACTTTCAGCTCAGATACTTTGTGATCCTATTATACTTTCGTGATGCCAAGAGACTGCCTTTCTTTTCAGCCCCAGAACTGCCCTCTTCAGGGGCCCAGCTTCGGCCCTGGGCTCCATTTCAGCACCAAGGAGAGCTCCGGCACCGAGTTTTGGAGCTGAATGGTAAAAGCGCCAGGAAGGATGGGTGCTGAAGAAATGGGGGCTGGAACACGCTGAACATCGGCAACCTCACTCTGTATCAGCGGCCCTTCATTTTCCCAAATCATCGCTTCGAGAAAGTGTCTTCTATGTGCAAGACATTTTATACTTTACAAAACATCCTATTATCCCAGGGTGGTAGTGGAAGGAACGCTGCCCTTGGAATCGGTGAATTCAGAAAAGCTGGCGTACTTCCAGGCTGGCTGTCTGCCTTTGAGCACATCACAACCTCTATGTATCTCGGTTTCCTCATCTGTAAACTGAGGAGGCTGACAAAGTGATTTTTAGGGGCAGCTCTGAGAGTCTGTGAACTGGCCAAGTTGCTGCTGTGATGGACCAGACACTCAGAGAAAGGAAGACTGCTCAAAGCACACAGCTAGTTCAATTTGACCAAACAGAGTCTTAATAAGCACCTACTGTATGCCACCATGACAAAAAAGGAAACAACAGACACCACCCCAAAGGACTGTCCTTATGTTCTGCTGAAGTTAGCCGTAGAGCTAGACCTAGACTTCAAGGGTCCCGACTCCCAATTCAGGGTCCTTTGTATGGTATTGGATTAGATATGGGGCCAAAGGTGAAGGCTGCACGGGGGCTGGAAGAGAGGAGGGAGGGAGACATCTGTAGTCAGCTTTGAAGAAGGTGGAGAGGAGGATCAGGGGGACAGGGGGACAGGGGAGAAATGAAGGAAGGAAGAGAAGGGGAGAGGGGGAGGGCATGAGGTGCAAGAGTCAGTCAGTAAGCATTTATTAATCACTTACTATTCACCAGTCACTGTGCTAAGCTGTGGGGATTCAGAGAAAGGGAAAACCCAATCTCTGCCCTTCAAAGAGCTCACGGTCCAGTCTATTGAGGGAAACAGCATGAAAATGAGACAGAGAGAGAGAGAGAGAGAGAGAGAGAGAGAGAGAGAGAGAGAGAGAGAGAGAGAGGAGGGAGGAAGAAGGAAGAGGAGAGAGAGAGGTAGAATGTATGAGGGATTAGAGAGAGGAGGAAGGGAGAAAAGAGGGGGGAGAGGAGAGAGGAAGAGAGGAAAGAGCACATAAAGACAGTCTGGCTGGCTGGGGGCTGGGAAGATATTGGACTTGATACCCTGAGGAGAGAGGAAACAGGTTCCCTGGGGAATTGATTACTCCATCATTAACTTCCTATGTAACCTTGGGTAAGTCAGAATCCCAGAACTGCAGAGCTAGAAGGGACATGAGCAGCATTTGGTCCAAATCCTCACCTGCACAAGGATCTCTCTACATCCCCTGCACCAGCTGATGGTCTTCCAGCCTCAGCTTGAGAGCTTCTTCCTATATTGCAGAACCCACCACTTCCAAGGGCAAGTTATTCCATTTTGGGACAGGACAGATCTCATTGTTAGGAAGTCTGTCCTTACACAAATGCAAAAATCTGCCTCTGTGCAATTTCCACCCTATTCTTATAGTCACCTTTTCTTCCTGGGCATTAGTTTCCTTCAGCTGGAAAATCAGAGGAGGGCTGGACTAGATGGGCTCCCTGTTCCTCTCCAACCCTCATGCTCTAAGTCCCTGATTCTAGGTGAAGGGGAAAGTTTGGGAATTCAAGGTCAGTGACCCTGATGGGGACTAAAAGGCAGGGGCAGATCCCAGGAGTCTGTTTTCTCCCTCTCAGTCTTCTTGGCTCAGGGACAATGCTGTCTCAAGAGCTCACTGGGGACATTGTCTGGAAATGAATAAAATATTCACTGCCCAGGCAAACTCACGTCTTCCCTTGATGAGTATGGAGTTTACAGATTACTGTGTCTGATTGGAGCAGATGGAAGGAAAGGGTGGGAACTCTGCCCCCCTCCCCCACCTCAGCATGTACTAAACTTAGTGTCTCCCCTGCCACCTTCATTCCATCCACTTTCCTTTAAGGGTCTCAAAGCACCTTACTCACATTGACCTTGGCTCTTGTGGGCAAGATCGGAAGTCAAGGAGCCAGAGAAAGTGGCACTAATCCACACAGGACACACTTGTATTAGCACCCCCATGTGACCATCTCATTGGGGAGAGGGAAGGGAGGGAAGAGATTAAACATTTATTAAGCACCTACTATATTCCAGGCACTGTACTAAGTGCTTGGCAAACAATATCTTACTTGACCCTCACAAAAACCCTGTGAAGTAGGTGCTACTATAATTCCCATTTTACAGCTGAAGAAACTGAGGCAGAGAGAGGTTAAGTGACTTGTCCAGGGTCATACAGATAGTAAATGTTTGAGGTGGGATTTGAACTCAGGTCTTCCTGACTCCAGGTCCAGCCTTCTATGTACTGTACCACCAGCTGCCTCAACAATAATGACTTTGCTGGAGGATGTTATAATGGAGAACTAGAAATAGTGAAAGCAGCAAATGGGCCAGGATGACTTTCATGTAGGGTTTATGGAGCATAGTAAAGTGTAAGAAGCCTGGAAAAGCAGAAGAGGAGAGGCAGGGAAGAGCCACTGCCCTCAGGGAGCTCACATTAAGATAGAGGAGACAGCATGCATTCAAGTAGGTCCTGAAAGGTGTATACAGAGGAGATGGAAGGTGATCTCAGAATGGAAGATACTAGCAGCTGAGGATGGTATGGGGGACTAGGCAAGGCCTTCAGAAGGTGAGATTTGAGCCGGGTCTTGAAGGAAGGCAGGGAAGCGAACAGCATGGGAGACATACAGTGCAAAGGCAGAGATAGAACATTACACTTGTGGAAGAGCATGTGGGCTAGTAGGGCTTGAATATAGAGTTTGTAGAAGAGAACAATATTTTAAGAAGCTTGGAAAGGAAACTAGATATTGACTAGCATCTTGAACCATATTCCAAGGTATCTCCAAATGGGTATGTGATTTAGACATAATGGGTGACATCATAAGCAAATTAGCGAAGCGTGAAAGAAATTACCTCTCAGGTCTATGGATAGGGCAAGAATTCATGACCAAATAGGAGTGAGAGAGGCTCACAGAAGTAAAATGGATAATTTTGATTGCATAAAACAAAAAAAAAATTTACAAACAAAACTAATGCAGCTAAAATTAGGAGAAAAGTAGGAAATGGAGGACAGGTCATTGTAGCAAATTTCTTTGATAAAGGTTTCATTTCTAAGGTTAATCGAGTCAAATTTTTAAGAATACAAGCCATTCCACAATTGTTAAGTGGTCAAAGGGTGTCAAATAGTTTTCAGAAGAATAAATGCAAGCTATCAAAAGCTATATGAAAAAATGTTCTAAACAACTAATAGTGAATTACAAATTAAAACAACTATGAGGTACCACTTTACACCCATCAGTTGTCTCAGATGACAAAAAAGGAAAATGACAAATGCCAGAGGAGATATAGGAAAACAGATAGGCTAATGAACTGTTGGTGAAGTTATGAACCGGTCCAATCATTCTGGAAAGCATTTTGGAACTGTGTCCAAATAGCTATTAAACTGTGAATACTCTTTGATGCATCAATACTACTGCTAGGTCTATACCCTACCAAGATAAAAGAATAGCTCTTTTTATAGTGTCAAGGAATTGGAAACTGATAAGACACCCACCAATGGGGGAATGGCTGAACAAGTTGCAGGGGTGGGAAGCCTTCGGCCTCTAGGCCACATGTGGCCCCCTAGGTCCTCAAGTGTGGCCCTTTGACCGAATCCAAACTTCATGGAACAAATCCCCTTAATAAAAGGATTTGTTCTCTAAAACTTGGACTGAGTCGAAAGGCCACATTCAAGGACCTAGAAGGCCACATGTGGCCTCAAGGCTACAGGTTCCCCCTCCCTGAATGGTATGTGAATGTGATGGAATGCTATTGTCCTGTAAGAAATAATGAAGGGGATGGTTTCAGAGAAACCTAAGAAGACTTATATGAACTGATACAGAGTGCAGTGAGCAGAACCAAGGGAAATATTAAAACAATAACAGCAATATTATAAAGTTAGTCAAATTTGAAAGATGAAGGAACTCTGATCAACACAAGGGCCCACCACAGTTCCAAACGATTCACGATGAAACAGGCTACTCACCTCCAGACAGAGCTGATAGATTCAGAGTATAGATTGAAGCATATTTTTTTCTCTTTTTCTTTCTTCTCCATAGCTAACGTGGGGATTTATTTTGCATGACTATACATGTCTGTAATGAGTTTTGTTTTTCTTGTCTTCTCAAAGGGTAGGAGAAGGGGAGGGAGAGAATTTGGAACTTAAAATAAAATTTAAATGAATTTTTAAAAAAAGAAGTCTGGAAAGGTAGAAAAGGGCCAGGTTAGGAAGAGCTTTTAAATAGCAAACAAAGGAGATTATATATGACCCTAAAGAGAGCCACCGGAGATTATTAAATAGAGTGTTGACAAGGTCAGAGCTACATTTTAGGAAAATCATTTTGGCAGCCTAGTGGAGGATGAATTGGAATGGGGAGAGGCTTGAGGCAGGGAGATGAATTAGGGGGTGATAGCAATAGTCCAAGTGAGAAGTGATGAGGATTTGAACTGGGGTAGTGGCCTTGTGAGTGAAGTGATGAGGATAGAACTTAAAACTGATTGGATATGTGAGGTGAAGGAGGATTTGATGATGACATCAGGGTTACAAATCTGGGTAACTGGGAGGATGGTTATGCCCTCAACAGTAAGAAGGAAGTTGGGGAAAAAGACTCATGATGGAAAAAGCTATCTACATCCAGAGAAAGAATTATGGAGTCTGAATGTAGATTGAGGCAAACTATTTGCTCTTTTTTTTCTCTTCATTTTTGGTTTTGTTTCTTCTTTCTTGTGACTCATTCTCTTGGTCATAATTCTTCTTTACAACTCGACTATTGTGTAAATAAGTTTAATACAAAGGTATATGTAGAACATATATCAGATTCCATACCATCTTAGGGGAGAGCAGGGAGGAGAAAGAGGGGAAGAAAATTTGGAACTCAAAAACTGGTAGAACTGAGTGTTGTAAACCCAAAATTAAAAATCTAATAAAAAAGAAGGAAGTTGGGAAGAGGAGTAGATTTGTAGAGGGAAGTTTAATGAGTTCTGTTTTGAACATGCTGAGCTAAGATACCTCTGGAGCATCTAGTTCAAAACATCCAAAAGGCAACTGATAATTCTGGACTGGAGCTCAAGGGACAGACCAGGGCTCGGTCTATAGCTCTCCCAATCACCAGAATAGAAATGATCATTGAACCTATGAGATCATTGTCACCAAATCACCAAATGTGAAGCTATAGACAAAGAGAAGAGACAAGAAGGACAGAGCTTTGGGGGACCTCCATAGTTAGGGGCCATGGTGTAGATAAAGACCATCCAAAGGAAACTGACAAGGAGAGCTCAGATAGGTAGGAAGGAAACCAATAGAGTTGAGAGTACCCTGGAGGAGAAGGTGATTAACAGTGTTGAGTGCTGCAGAGAGGTCCATGATAAAACTCTGAAAAGACTTTTAGGTGGAAGGGAGCCAGTATAGTACCATGAAGAGAGCACGGAGGACCTGGGTTCAAGTCTCACCTCTGATTCCTGTCACTTCACACCTCAGTTTCCTGATCTGTAAATTAATGGTCTTGGATCATCTGGCCTCTGAGGTTCCTTCTACCTCTGGATTTCCAATTCTATGATCTCGTTTGGCAATTAAGAGATTACTGATGACTTTGGAGAGAGCAGTTTCTTAAACAATGAGGTAAAAAACCAGACTGCAGACTAAGAGGAGGAGGTTGAGTAGACAGATTATTCTCGCTCAAGGAATTTAGTTGAGAGGGGAAGAAGGAATAGAGAATAATATGTTGGGGATGTTGGGACCGAGTGAAGGCTTTTTAAAGATGGAGGAGATGTGATACATAAATAGGCAGCAGAGAAGGAGCCAGCATACAGGGAGAGACTGAGGATAGAAGAAAGCAGAGATAATGGTGGGGACAATTTGCTGAAGAAGACAGGAGGAGATGGTTCAAGGTTGCAGGCGGAGGGGTTGGCCTTGGCAAGGAGAAAGACTGCCTTTTTATCAGAGGCTGGGATGAAGGAGGACAGTGGAGGAAGACACTTGAATGGTGTGAGATGAGGAAGAGGGAAGAGGAGGGACCTCTCATCAGATGACCTCATTTTTTGGTGAAGCGTGAGGTCCCCAGCTGAGAAGATGGGAATAGGGTGTCATAAGTGGCTTGAGAAAAGAAATGGAAATTTGGAATAGACACTGTAGAGAGTGGAATCGAGGCCTGAATAGGGAGAATTAGGCATGGTTTACCTTGCTGCAGTGAGGGCCCATTTGAGATTAGCTAACATAAACTTGGAGTGGACCCAGGAAGCACCATTCCATGACTTCCTTTACCTCCATTCAGGAACATGTGATTAGGAGTGAAGAAGGTGAATGGTGGGAAGCATCCAAGGTTGGGATTTGGTAAGGTTTGATCGTCAGTAGGACAAGAGGGAAAAGGGTAAGGTAGCAGATACCATGGCTCACCGTGGGGTCACGATAGGGAAGGGAGGAGTGTTGGGAGAGAACTGAGGGGTGGAAGAATTGGAGGATGAGGATAAGGATGAAGAAGAGGGTGATGGGGTCATAAGGCATAGGGAAAGATGGAATGATCAAAAGGTACGGTTGGATAGAGGAATTTTGGACTTCTGAACATTTGTAGGTCGGTGACAGTCTTAATGATATGATCTATTTGTGACTGCACGTGGGAGAGTTGGATAGACTGAGGACCTGGGAAGTTAGGGGATTTGAGGGGACATCAACATGCATTTCAAAGTCCCCTATTATGAAAGCAGGAGCTGAGGTGAAGAGAGAGACTGTGAGCCAGGTACTGAATGTATTGAGAAAGAAGGGAGACTATTGTGGGAGTCGGTAGACAATAACTTCCAGAATCCGGACGGTGTGATTAATGTGAATGGTGGAGCAGGAGGGGTTAGTGAGTGATGTCAATAGACAAAGTCTGGAAGTGGCAGTGTAGTGCAAGGAGCATTCTGATCTTCCCACACCTGAAAATGCAGCCAGTGCTGGAGTGGATGACCAGGGGTGCTGGGTCCTAAGGAGAAAGCCAGGCTTCAATGAGCGCCAGAAGTGGAAGGAGAACAGGAAAGGTTCAAGATGAGATAAAATTTGTCTAATAAGGAACAAGCTGGGAAGATCTGAGGGGGCCATGGTGGGAGAGAGGCTTGAGGTGGGAAGGAATAAGGGAGCCCACAACTGGCAATGGAGAGTAGAGTTGGTTCTTCACAAGTCACCTGATCTTGCCCTCCAGGTCCCCTGGGTTTCCCGCCCTTCCTTGCCTTAGAAAACCACTGCCTTTGGCCTTGAATCTAGCTAGGTGGCATGTAGGAAGGAAGGAAGAGAATGGAATGGACCAGAAGGGAGGGGAGAAACCAAGAGAAAACTAAAGGATCAAGTGAGGTGATGGGTGGGGAAGAAGCCTGCCTTTATCTGCTTCTCTCCAGAGCCTGGGGGGCCAGCCGGCTACCTCAGAGTCAAAGACACTGAGTAGGCTGGAACCTCTGGGGGCTGGTGGAATGAGGGGAGCCCTCAGGGCATGTTCCAATGTCAAGAGCTGGGTCAGTTCTCTGCCCCTGGGAAGGAGAGACACACACGTTCGTGGCTCACACTTACCAACAAAACCATCCACACACTAACCACACACACACACACACACACACACCCGAATATAGACAAACCCACATATAGTCTCAGATGGGCAGATGAGCACTGCCTTGATGCTGCCTCTGCTAATTTTCCTCTCTTCTGCCTCTCCCCTGCTGTCTGTCTGTCCACAGTTTCTGTTTTGTCAAATGGGGAACATACCCCACCCCTTCCCCCAGCCCCACCTGCTTCATAGGATTGATATAAGAATTAGATAGGGAAACGCTTTGGAGAATAGAAAGTCCAGTGTAAATGAAAGGGATTCTTATATGACCAACGGGCCCTCTCCCCTTGGCTGCTCCTGGGCCCTGATTTCTCCCGGAACAGCTGGACCGGCTGGCTTGAAAAGCTGGCCCCGGGCCAGCCAACTAATTGCTTGGCCTTGCCCCACACCCCAACTTCATCCCAAGCTGTTCCCTGATGCCGTCCCTGGCTCCGACTGTAGCTGTCTGTCAGGGGTCGTTGCTGTCTGGATGGCTCGCAGACTGACAGGCATTTCAGGGCTGGGCCCTGCGAGAAAAGTGGGGGGTTAGAATTAGGGCAGAGGTCTCCCCTCCTCGGGGTCTGGCCAGGGCACTGCCCTGTTCCTGTTTGGTCCTGTCCTTGCAGAAATCCTCCTGGACAAGCTCTGCCCATCACCGGCTCCTTTCAGGCCCAGGCTTCCTAGGCCAGTGGCCTCCCTGCGCCACACTCAGGCCACCTCATCATGAACAGGAGAGAGCCTTCCCCAGAACTGGGTCAGTAGAACTGAAAGAGGCTGGGGAGAAGGTGATGGCTTGGTACTGGGAGAGGACAGACAGCTGACAAGTGAGTGGCTGCAGAAAGGAAGCTGGGAGGGTGGGTTCCAGTTGTGACCTGGGGCCATCCCATAGCCAGAGGAGAGTTGACCAGACTCTGCTGGGTTCTGGGTCCATCCCTTAGGGCTCGATTGGAGAGCTGTGGACAAGAGGCACCCAGGCCCATTCCAATACATCCAACAAGCATTTCTCTAAGACTTGGGAAGAATGAGAATGTTAGTCACCGAGCCTGGGTCCTCTAGGCCCTAGTTTAGGCACCGACTTTTACAATCTGAGCCTTAATTGGACCAGCAGTGGAAAGATGTCAGAAAAGACTTGTCCTGCTACTACTGGCCCTGTAACTGAGTAAATCACTCAAACAGGTTGAGCCTTTGTTTACTCATCTGTACAATGGGATAACGAACACAGTGGGGAAATGCCCTGATGAGGTGTTGAGGAACAGACCTTAATGCCTCTGTCTAGGGTCTCTTCCCCTTCTTTCATCATTAATGGGGAGCAAACTGGGCTCACCTCTGACACTGACTGGCACTATGACCTTGAACATAACCTTGGAAACTAAGTTTCACCATCTCTGAAATGGGGATCATAGGATGATAGATTTAGAGCTCAAAGGGGCCTTAGGGTTTTTAGTCCATTTAGTCCATTGTCCCTCATTTACAGATAAGGAAATTGAATCTCAGGGAAGCTAAGTGAGTCACCCAGGGTCTCATGGGTTGTAAGCAGCAGATCTGGGAAGCAAATGGTGTTTGTCTGACTCCAAAGACAATATTCTTTCTACAGAAAGGGGCTGCCTATCTGAGTAGGAGCAGCTAATTTCCCATCCCTAGAGCGGTACTATGCCCAGTAGCCCCAGCATTGGGGGTCTCGACAGGGGTTCTGGAAATCCAGTCATGGCCCCCTGAGGTGTCTGGTAGGACTTGGGCTGGGGTGTCTACGAGCCTGCTGTCTGATCCTTCTGCCCAAGGGAGCTGCCATCATTCCCCTCCTGCTGAGAACAGCTCGTTCTAATTCATGTGGCTTGGCCAAGATGCCAAGGCAAAGCTGGTGAGGAAGGGGGTGGGTGGGGGTGGGGAGCTCCAAATGAAGGCTCAGGCCTGCCTGGGATTTCTTTACCTGCACTCTAATGTAGGCCATCCCCCCAGAGCTGTTGGGGGGTGGGAGGAGTGGGTGGGCCCCTTCTGTGCCTCTTCTGCTACCACCTGGCAGTACCCAACCTTCAGGGATCCTGACCCCCTCCCTGAACACTCCCAGCCCCCACCCTGCTGCCCTACATAGAGAGGCTGCCTTTCTTCTCTTTCCTGTCTCTACCAAGATAAGAGATTAGATTTTGCAAAGGGTCTTTCCCAGAAACTGAAGGAGAGAATACAGCTGAAATAGAAGGCCACAGACTGGCTCTGTCAGTAGAGGAGCCCACCCAGTGGTGGCTGATGCTTTCCATTTCTTTTGTCTAGAGCCAGGCTTCCGGGTCATTTCCTGGCTGTGCCACTGGTGGGAGTGCTCCCCAAGCCCCCTTTCCAGCTCCCCTCTATGTCATTCCCCATTGGAACGGAAGCCCTTGAGGGCAGGGGCTGTCTTCCTTGCCTCTACGTGCATCCTCAGTGCTTAGTAAGGTGCCTGACACATAGTAGTCGCTTAATAAATGTCTTATCTCTCTCTGTATCTGTCTCTGCATCTTTGTGTCTATTTGTCTATGTATCTATCAGTATATCTGTTTGTCTATCTGGCGGGCTGGCTGGCTGCTGTCTGACACCTAACTGTTAAGTGGCAGACAGGACTTGATCCCAGGTCACAGCATCATGAAATCCTGGAGCTCTGAAGATCTTTCTTCTAAGGTCCCTTCCAGTTGGGACATTCTGTATTTTAAGGTCTTTCCCAGTGTCCCCCCTAATCCCAATGTGCTCTATTCTAAGGGCCTACAATTCTAATGTTCAGAATTTGAACTCCACCCTCTATCCCAGGCTCTAACATTCCCTGTTCCTGGATCCTCAGCTATAAGCTAATAGGGATGGACTCCTAGGTGAAACTGGGTGGAGTGCAGTATGGGGGTCCCACTAGAACTTGGGTGAGATGCAGGAGGAAGTTGCTTCAGGCTGTGCTGGGTAGCAGAGCTTCCTTCTGAGGAGCTCCTTGGCCCCCTGCCCCTGCTCTGGTCTCCTCCCATTTTTCTCCCCCACCCCATCCTTGGTTGCCTGCAGTTCAGCTAATGGGCCCATTGTCTGTGGGCTTCTTGCTCATGTCGGGTGTAAGTGATGATAAAATCGACAGCACTTTAATTGGTCATTTCAATCCTGGATAGCGCAGTAAGTGCGTGACTAATTGGATCATTAGAACCTTCAGCTTTATGACCATGTAATTAGAGGTGCAGTAGGGGGGACTGGGGTAAATCGGGAGCCCGGGGGGTCTGGGGGGGCAGTGGGTCAAGCGAGGCCATGCTGACTCCGGGCCTGGCCCCTGTCACTCCACAGCTCACCTGAAGCCTTCCAAGCCTGGGGGCTGGCTACCCGCTCCACCTCCCAAGCCACTAGGACCCCATGCCGAATTTCACGTTTCTTTGATTTTCTCTCTTGGTTCTGAGCTCTGACTTCAAGAGCAGAAGTGAGCTGAAAGCTAGTACAAAGCTCAGGCAGTGAGTTCTCTCCCCCAACCCTGTGTCCTCACAGGCATGTTCCATTCATATATTTGCACAGGTGTCTATGTATGCAGACATGTGCACACCCATCCATGAGTGGTGACATCGTGGAATTCGTATAGTGTTTTAATGTTTCTAAGTCATTTAGCATAGATTATCTCATTTTAGCCTCATAACAACCCTATGAGGCAGGAGCTACAGGCATTAAGCCCATTTTATGGAGGAGAAAATGGGTGCAGAGAGGCCCAGGCAGATAGCTTCGTCTGGTAAAGCTGGGCTTCCAACCCAGTCCCCTCTTGACTTTCCAGGAGGGAAGAGTCTTATCCCTGTGGGCTTCTGGCTAAGGAAGGATCATTGGAAGGGTTCTTAGCGGTTCCCTAAGTCTAACTAGCCCCATTCCCTGACAGAGGGGAGGCCCAGGGAAGGGGAAGGACTTAAGCACTGGCCTCTGCCTTGAGATCCCAGGTTCTGTCCACTATGACACATTCTCAGCACTCTGCCCCACAGAGCAGTTGTATCAATCCATAGCACATGCAGTGAGCATGTTCTATGGACCAGACCCCATGCATGGCATCGGGCCTACAAATGCAAAAGAATGAAGCATTTCCCACTCGGGAAGAGCTTACATCCCGATGGGAGAGACAATACATATACACACGCACGCAGCATAAATATGAGTAGTCTGAGAGTGAGGGCACTAGCAGCTGGGTGGGGGGGGACCAAGAAAGACTTCATGTAGAAGACGGTGCTTGAGCTGAACCTAAAGGGAGTCACTTTGTGAGTAGGAGGGAATGAGGGAGGGCATTCCAGGCATGGTGCACAGCCAGTGCAAAGTAACTGAGGTAGGAAGTCATGAGTGAAGAACTGAGAGAAGGCTAGTTTGCCTGGATCACAGGATTCAAGAGGGGAAATAATGTTCAGTGTAGTTCTAAAGATAGATTCTGGCCAGGTTGGGAAGGGCTTTAAAATTTAGATGGAAGGGTTTATATTTTATTTTAGAGGCAACAGGGAGTAGGAGAGGCATATGGTTTGATTTGAGCTAAGGAACCTCACTCTAGCAGCTCCATTGTGTAGGATGGACTGCATTGGGGGGAGGTGAGACAAGGAGACTGACCTTGAGGCTGTTATTCAGGCAAGAGGTGATGGGTACTTGAGCTAAAGTGATAGCTGTATGGCTGGAGAAAAGGGGTTGGAGGCCAAAGATGTCGTAAAGCAGAAACAGCAAGATTTGGCCACTGATTGGACATGTGGGGTGTGAGATAGTGAGACCAGGAGAATGCTGAGGTTACACGCTTGGGGAACCTGGGAGGTGGGGGTGTCCTTGATGGTAATATTTGGAAGAGGAGAGGGGTTTGGGGAAAAGAGAAGGAGTTCATTTGGGACATACTGAATTCAAGATGTCCATATTTGAGATGTCTGTCTAATTGGTAGCTGGTGTCACTGGATACTGGCAATCCAGGGGAGAAGCTAGACATCTGCATAGAGATGAGAGTGGATGACTATGAGGGACCCCAAGGGAAAGAGTATAGAGGGAGAAGAAAAGAGGGTGCAAGACAGAGCCTTGGGGGATACCCATATTTGGGGTGTGTGTTTGTGTGCATGTGTGTGCATGCACATGTGTGCATGTGTGTACATGTGCACGTGTGTGTGTGCACATATGCACACATGTGTATATGTGCATGAGTGTGTGTGATATGGATGATGACCAGCACAGGAGATTGAAGAAGCCTCCATATAGGTAGGTGCAGAACCAGAAGACAGTACACAGAAGGAAATGAGAGAGGGCAGTGTGAAACGAAGCCAAGCCATGGAGAAGGATGGGGAAAGGCCAGTAGGTTTGGCCATTAAAGACCAGCAGTAGGTCTGCAGAAGGGAAGTTTCCTCTGAGCGATGAGGTTGGAAGCGGGATTGCTGAGGGCTGAGGAGTGAGGGAGAGGAGAGGAAAAGGAAGCAGTGAGTGCAGACAGCTTTTCCCCAGGAGTTTGGGAAAGGGAAGAGAGATCCAGGACCAAAGCATTGGGGGACAGTGGGGTCTAGTGCAGTTTCTCGAAGGATGAGGAGAAGTGAAGGATGTTTGAGTTTGTTCTAAGGCAGTCACAAGGAACAAACCAACAGACCCACACACAGAGAGAATGTCAGCTCTGTGAGGGGAGAGACCTTTTCTTTGAGCCTTTGTATCTCTCTCACCTATCCCAGTGCCTAGCACATAGTAGGCACTTAATAAAAGCTAGTTGGGTGATTGATTCTACAGAGCTTGATTTGTTTTCTCATTTGATCCTCACAACAACCCTGTGAGGCAGGGACTACGGGTATTATTAATCCCATTTTACTTTACAGATGAGGAAACTGAGGCACAGGGGCAGTTAAGTGATTTGTCCAGTTACACATAGCAACTAAGGGTCAGGGGCAGGATTTGAACCTATGTCTCTTCTGACTCCAAGTCCAGTGCATGATCCACTGTGTCTCACTGCCTTTGCTTCCCCAGCCAGAGATACCAAAACAACACCGGTGATATCTACACCTCATGCCCAGGTTAATCCAGTAGGGACACATTTTTGTAATTTGCAGTGATTCCTGAAATGTTAAAAACCACTGGTAATGGCCCTGCCCCTCACCCTCTGCCTTGTCAGAAGGGCTGCTGGGTGAGACAGAGCCAAGTGGGCACAAGGAATCTCCCAGGATGGGGTGCTCTCACCAACCTGGCCCTGGGGACATCGTTGGAAGAAGGGTAGATCGGAGAAGGATCAAGGTTGGTGGCTGTTTTATGCTGAAGAAGAGGAGGCCCTGCCTCCCATGTTGGTGCCCTGGGTCTTGTACCTGCAACTGCATGGTATGACATGAGAGGCCGCTGAGCACCCACCTGCCCAAAGATTGCCCCCCTAGCCTGATCCAGTATAGACAATAGGAACAGATTTCCTTCCCCATTAGTGTTAGACTATAAAGTTGGGGAGCACTGAATCCTGAGAGCTGTTAAATACAGCTGGCTACTCAGAAATCCCTCTACTGGGCATGTCCCCCAAAGAAGTCAAAGATAAAGAAAGGCCTCATATACACTAAAATATTCATAAAAGCACTTTCCATGGACAAAAAATTGAACCAGAAACAAAGCGTGTGCTCGTCGGTATACAAAAATGATGGAACATCACTATGCTTTGGGAAGAATCAGAGAAGCATAGGAAAACTCATATGAACTCATGCACAGGGAAATGAATGGGACCAGGGAAATGACATATAGAATTACTCTGCCAATGGAAAGGCCAGTAAAATAATCAGGATCATGTGTCATTGTAATGACTGAGCTTAATGCTAAGAAGAGGTGAGGAAATGAACATCTCTTGTTTTCTTGTTGAAGGGGTGGACAAGGGGTGTGGAACGCTGCATTCACTGTTGGACTGGTATCTGTGTCTGCTGGTTTTGATTCCCTATTTTTCTTTGTTATGAGGAAAAGATCACTGTGTGGGGAGGGAAACAGATTAAAATGGTAAGGAGGTAAAAACAAAAGATATTGGTAAAAAAATACAACAAAAATAAAATGAAACAAGACTTTTTTAAAAATGTAGCTGGCTACAGTACATATAGAATCTGGGCTTGAATCCTAGGGCTGTTAATTACTACCTATCTAACCATGGGCAAAGCATTTCCCCTCTCTGGGCCTTGGTTTCCTCATCTGTCAAATAAAGAGGGGAATATTGAATGATCTCTAAGGTCCCTATCAGCTTATGTTCAGGGTAAAAAAGTATAAGGATTTCTCAGATGGGCTGTCACCCTTAGGGTTCCAAGTCCTGAAGGAATGGGCTGCGCTGGGCAGGGGAAAAAAGAAGGGATGAGGAAGAGAGGCTGGAGTAGATGAGAGACAGTGCAGGAAAGGGAAGACCTTGGAGAGGTGAGGTCCTCTGGGTGCCTAATGGTGCATACAATATTGCACAGCTGCGTTTCCTGGTTTTGTTTACCTGGTTTTCTTTCTTACAAGGGAAGGCTCACTGTGGGGAGAAGAAACATCAGGAAACGGCCAATGGAAAGGCAAAAGGCAGCCTAAACCCACTCCACAATTTTGCCTCAGACCAGGTCTTTCCAGCACTGGCTACTCCTCACATTTCCACTCTTGGCATCATAGATACGGTGCTGGGTTCAAATCCAGCATCAGACATTCAGTCATTATGTGACAGTGGGCAAGTCAACCTTTCTTATCTGAATGAGGGGTCTCCCTTTGGGATTTAGGGGTTTAGAACCTTTGGCCTCATTTTATGAAGGAGAAGGGTGAGGCCCAGACAGGTTGTGGCTTGCTCAAGTCCCGCAGTGGTACAGCTGGGCTTTGAACCCCAAGACCTTCTAAGCTCTATCACTCTGGCTGCCCAGTCTCAGGCCCCTCCCTCTCTCTTTGGCTCTGCTCCCTCCTGACAAAGGACAAATTGCCCAGTAAATTAGCCAGTTAATGGGGGATGCTGGCAGGGCTGGGGGGAGATAACATCACCATCTTCTCTGCCAAGGGGAAGTGTTGAACCTTCCCCACCCCCCGGCCTGGGCACGGGCACCGCTCCTTCCCGACCTCCATTAAAAGTGACCTCCCCTACCCTTCAGGCCGCTGCTATGCTGGGCTGGGCACATGCTGCCCGGCTGCCTCCCTTCATCCTCTCCAGCGTCTCTCCAGCACAAACACACCTGCTGACCGTCTAGCTCATCCTCTCTCGGGGGCACTCTGCAGAGACCTCCCCCGTCTCTTGTCCTCCTCACCTGCTCACTTCCCCAAGATAACCTTTCCCACAAGTGTGGCTTGCTCCAGCCCTCCGCTCATGCTCCCAGGGCACAGATAGGCAGGAGCCCCCTTAGGGAGAAGGGAAAGGGAAAGGAATAAGGCTCTCCAGCCCCTTCGAGCTCCAGATCTATACTGCAAATCTACTTAACTCCTTAATACCCCAATGTGAATGACTCTATCAGATCAATTCCACCAGAGTCCTGTTTCCAGGCAGGATTTTTCCCTCCCCTGGCCGCTCTCCTATCTCTCCAAGTGCCCATCTCCCTTCCCTTCCCCTTCACCCCCATTCTCCAAGGCCCTTCCTCCTCTGCCCTCCCTCCAGTGCCCATCCCTTCCTCCCCCTCCCCCCTGGGGCCCATCTTCCTGCTCTTCCCCATTAACTCCCCTCCCCAGGCCCAGCTGCCTCCAGGGCTCTTTCCAGGTGATGTATGTCTTTGGTTAACAATGCCAGGAAGTTAAGATGAATGGGGACCATTAAGGGGAGCTGTGCCAGTGGACAGGCGGCCTCTGAGCCCAGCAGCAGGTGCTGGCCATTTTAGGCCTGGGTGCTAGAGGAAGCTTGGTTTTCTGTCTCTATCCCAACCCTTCTTCTTCACCAGAGGGTCGGAGCTTCAGGACCCCAGGGAGTCCCAGGGTGCACCCAAAGCCCATTGGGCGAGCTGGGTAAGTGCCAGTGGAGAGATCTTGGACATTCATAGGGTAAAGAGCTGGGAAGGTCACAGAGGTCCTCCATTTTTTACTCAGTACAGGAAACTGAGGCCCATAGGCAGTGACTTGCCCAAGGTACCAGAGGCAGCAAAGAGTAGGCATCCAAGTTGGGATAGTGCCAGTCCTTGAACACACCAAGCCTGGTGTTCTCTCTACCCCATGAGCCATCTCCCAGCAGGCCCTGGACAGCTCTGGGGTGCCACGAAGCTCCAGCCCCAGACTCACATCTCAGCAACTAAGTCAACAGTCCACTCTGGCTTCCCTACCTGATCCTGAGGGGACACAGAACTCTTGGCAGCGGCGATGGTGGGTAGGGGGATGGCAGAAATAGAGGACAGAGCCTTGTGTCGTCCAGGTGGGACCTCCCCAAGCGATGGCCACCTCAGGACTTCTGGAGCAGTCCCATCCTCCCAAGGGTTCAGCAGTCCTCAGCTCCAGGAAGAGAGTCGATGTGGACCCCCTTCCTGAGCCCCTTCCTCTCCTACACCCTAACTGACCTCCCCTCAGTACTCATTTGCTCCTTCCCAAGGTCTTTGCTCACTACCACAGATCTTGATCTGTCCTGCCTGAATTGCATGGCCAGGAGAGAAGATCTTATGGGGCAGAAGGAAATTTCCTCTGGGCCTAGGGGTAGGGGGTGGGTGGGGGGAAGGTACAGTACTGTATGATACTCTATCCTACTTTGCTTGTCCCTGAGAAGTATGGAGCATAGAAACATTGAGAATGTTATAGTTAGAAGGGGCTTTTTGAATACAGAATATCACAGTTGGCAGGGGCCTTAGAACAGGGGATGTCAGGGCTTGGAGGGGTCTTAGAACAGGGGATGTCAGGGCTGGGAGGGGCCTTAGAAGAGAGAATAAAAAATATTAGCCCTAGAAACCATCCTCAGGACATCAGCCCCGCCCCCCCCAGCCCAAGTATGCACCATTTTCCCTGATGTTGGTCCCTTTCTCCACCAAGAACTAGACCCAGACCTCCAAAGGCCATACCTAGCTCTCCACTGGATCCACTCAGCTGCAAACAAAAGCTTCCTGGGACATCTTGTCATTGACTCTGCCACCTGCAGGATAGCCCCTGGCCACCACCTCCCCCCTAGGTATTATCTCCCCCAGTTCCGCGCCCCAGGCCAGGCTTCTCACTTTATCTTGATGCCAGTCTGTCCTGCTCACTGTGGCCTAGCTTCCTGGGGACAGACATGTCTTTATCAAGGCCCTCACCTTGGAGGTCTGCTATCTAGGCAGGGGAAGTAATCTCCCACTTTTTTGAGGGGTAGGGGCTATCCTTCCTTAGAGTGACATAGTTGGTGCTTGGAGATCTTTTGTGTTCAAAGCTTGGATGGCAGTCTGGCCCACACTTGAAAATGGGGGGGGGCAAGGCACAGAGGACTCCTGGGCTCAATACTCTTCTTTGCCAGCCCTGCCCCCAGTGGCTGTGGCTTCTCTACTCCCTACCTCCCCCGCCCCATCAGATGACTCTTACTCTCCTATCTCCCAGTTAAGCTCCACATGGCACCTATATCCAGCCTGCTTGTGACGGTGCCAGCTGCTCAGGCCCAGAAGGGCAGACTAGGACTGTTCTGGGCTGTTGGAAGGGGGAGGGGGCATGAAGGATTGAATCCAGTCCTCTCTAAGACAGAAGTGCCAGACAGCTTCCCCTAGTGTTGTGTCTCTGTCCAAGGTGCTCTGGACAGACACTCAGAGGACAGGGCTTCCTTCACCAGTGACAGCCAAGCTGCTGAAGAAGTGTCTGGGGGAATGAGGGGAAGTGTCACTGCAGGAAAACTGGGGCCCAGGCTGGTGGACTGACCTCACTGGGTATATAGGGGAGGACCAGCAAAGGGCTAAGGCTAGGACTGAGCCCTTCACCCAAGGCAGGGGGGAGAGAGATGGCTAGGTCCTCTTAGAACAAGCCCTGTGGGAGTCTCTGCAGGGATACACCTGGTCCGATTGCTGTGTGTGCCAGTACTTAAATATGTGCATGTATATTAGGGGTATTGTGATTATCTGATCGAAGGCTTTAATGATAGGAAGGGTCTTAGAACAGGGGATGTCAGAGCTGGGAGGGGCCTTAGAACAGGGAATGTCAGGGCTGGGAGGGGCCTTAGAACAGGAGATGTCAGGACTGGGAGGGGCCTGAGAACAGGGGATGTCAGGGCTGGGAGGGGCCTGAGAACAGGGGATGTCAGGGCTGGGGTGGGGGTCTTTTGGAGCTCATAGAGTCCCCACCTCTTCTTTTTCTAGAGGAGACAGCATCTGACTCACCCAAAGCCACTTGCCTGATGGGAGGCATGGCCATGCCTTAACCCTTCGTCATCTGATTCTAGACACAGCTCTTTTTCTCCTTCACCACAATGAACAGATGGTAAGTTTATGCCCAGGTGTGCACGTGAATGTATGTGACTACATAGATTATCCGCAATGTGTTGACGCACATAAATGACACAGACGAATGATTTTAGCCCATTTCTCAGGGGGTTTGAGGGTCGTTCTGAGGACCCTGGGATGATGATGATGATGCCAATCGCTGTCTAATCTTGAAATGTAAGTGTTCTAAATTGCTTTATAGCCATAATCATATTTGAGCCTCAGCACAAGCCCATGAGGTACCTACTACTACTATTGTTAGCCATGTTTTACAGACATGGAAACTGAGGCTGAGGGGTCCCCCACTGCTAAGCATCCCAGGCTGGGTTGGATACTAGTCCTCTCCTGACTTTGGGCCCAGGGCCGTCTGCTAAGGCCCAATGCATCCGATGGGACAAGGGATGGAGAGAGGGCCCCCCCCAGGTACCTGGAGCTGAGCTGGCCTGAGGCAAAGGTGGGGGCTCTGGCTTCTCTGACAGAGGGATAGAAGGCGGCCGCCTCCTGCCAGGGCCTTGCTCATCTCACGGGGCTTAGGGGTCCTTGGCAAGTCATCCAAAGCGGAAAGAATCCCAGTGAGGGATTCAGGCCTTCAGGAGGAGTTAACGAGAGGATTTATCATTTTAATGACATGATTTTTCCCCCAGGAGTCTGTGTGTGGCGGAGGGGGCAGCTGCCTCCCTGAACGAGGCTCAGAGAGAAGGTGCCCCTGGATCCCTGGTGCCCAAGAAGCCTAGGTAGGGACACCTCAGATTCTGGGCCCCAGCCCGAGCAGAACCTAATCCCCTGGGGCTGGGCTGCTGAGTCCTCTGTGCCGCCCCCGTCCTAGAAAGCCCCACCCCAGGGAGAACAGACTGTGTCATGGGGCAGGGGGCGTCCAGGCTGGACACTCGCTCTTGCCCTCACCACCAAATTGTCGAAGAAGCTATAGATTCTTTCATTTACATCTATCTCCTTTCCATTCCCACTCAGTTACCAGCCTGGGGTCACCGGCTCATGGTTCTAGAATCAGAAAAGACCTCAGAGCCTCACACGGGCTCAGGCTTACAGCTGGCAGGTCCCTTGGGGCTCTTCCAAGGCAGGAGAGCCATGGTCCACCAAGGTCCCAAAGGCAATGAAAGGCAGAGCCAGGATTCAGACCCTGTTCTCTGCCTAGAAATCTGAGGCTGACTTTTCCCTGTTCCACGATGAGACCCATTTGCAGATAAGTGAAATCCCTAGATGGGAGGTGATTTGGCCAAGGCCACACAGGATATCCACTGCAGATCCAGGATTCGAACCTGGGTCCCGGGACCCCAGTGCCTGGGCTCTTGCCATTATCTGGTGCTGCCCCATTGGTATGCCCCTGGAGCACAGCTGCAGCCACTCCTCCTTCCTCCCATCCATCCTTGTAATCTTCCTCCAGCCCTGCCCTACAATATCATGCCCCTGCTGAACTACAGATGGAGAAACTAAGGTTCTGAGCAGTAGATGACCCATCCCCAAGGTCACTCAGCTATTACTCGGGTCTTCCACTTCCAAGTCCTGCTGTCTTAAAGGGATCCCCCCTCGGACTCTGGTCGGGGTGGGGTGTCTGCCATCCAAATGTGGACTGTCTGGCCTCTGCCCTGCCTGGCCCTGGCACTATAGGGGACTATACCCGGGAGGCTGGAAAGCAGGGACAGGTGCTGAGGAGGGATGGAGGAGACTTTCCACAAGATACCAGAAACCTGATGGGAGGGAGAGGGTGTGAAGGGGGCAGCTTCCTTCAACTAAAGCATCTCAGGGCCAGGGAGCAGAAGCCATCCATCAGCTGAGGCACTCAGTAGAGCCAGATGGAGCCAGGGCCCCCCAGCGAGGGGGAGAGAGGGTGAGAGGAGATCCATCACGCAGCTGACATCTGGGATGCGTCACAGCTGGTCCCCCCATGTCACCCAGAGCCTCATCCATCACACTGGCGAAGAGGAAGGGGGGCTGAGGGGAAAGAGGTCAGAGCGAGGGATGGAGGAGCAGGGGAGGGGGTATTGGAGGCCTGAGGGGGGAGGCATTGGAGGTGAACTGGGATAATGAGAATGGTCCCTCATTGCCCCTCCCCAACCAGAAAAGGTCCCTCCAGCTTCACTTTGATAATCCCCATAGAGCACTAGGCACTGCCTTTGGAATGAGGGGACCCAGATCTGCATTCTGACTGTTACCGCGTGGCCTTGGCCAAGTCACTTACACAAGTCTATAAAATAATAGCATTGCATGGGATGATCTCCATGGTCTCTGACAACTCTACATTCTATGAATTTTCCTGTGAATTCTTCCTCCAAAGAAAACTGAGACCAAGGGGGAAGGTTGGGGCAGAGACCAAAGCTGGGAGATCCTTAGAGGCAATGGAATCCAACCCTCTCAGTTTTACAGAGGAGAAGACTGAGTCTCAGAAGGCGGTCCTACAGCCAGTAAGACCCTGGACCAGGGCTCAGGCCCAGGGTCTTCGGGCTCTTCCTTCTTCCTCTTTCCCATGGTTACTGTGAGCAAAACATTTTGCAACATTTAAAGCTCTCAAGACATGGAAGTTACTATGACTATCAGGGCACACTGCCAGTCTGATCTGGTAAATGACTTGCCAGAATGTTCCAGCTCAGGGAGGGTTCCCATCAGCCCCTAAAGCTGGAGCAGCTGCAGGCCTCAGATGGGGTTGAGGAGGAGGTCAGAGGCGCAGGACCCAGATCCTGGAATTCTAGGAAAATGGAACTGGAGCTGGAAGGAACTTCTAGACCAACTCTCTCATGTTACAATGACACCCAGAGGGGTTAAATAACTTGTTCAAGGTTGCAGAGTCAATGGCAAAGGCAGCATTTGAACTCAGGTCTTCTGATTCCAAATCCACACTGTCTCACACTGTCCGCATCCATCTACCTCCTTCACAAATGACACTCTATCTCACCTTCGCACTGGCCATCCTCCATCAGAAGTGGTCCCTGACTTTAAGGAATTAATAATCTAGGAGCAAATGACAAAAATGGGTAATTAAATGATAACACAAAGTAATAGCTAGATGATGAAAACATGCAAACTGACAGCTGGAGGTGGAACAGTCTTGGGCCACCAAGCCCAAATGATGAAACATATCTCCCTTCCCCTGGGAGGCCGGTGGGGAACTCCAGGGACAGAAAAGCTCTCATGTTGTTCCACAGCGTTGTTTGTCAATTGGGTTTTGTTTAACTTCTTTCTTACCAGGAAAGAATCAGTGAGAGGAAAGGATTACAATGTAAAAAGTCAGAGACACCAAAGCGTCTATTTTTAAACAGGGCTATATGATGTCCAAAGGGGCATAGTTACTGACTGGGGTGTGAGGAATGGGGGCGATTAGGGAGGGCTCCATGAAGTGGGGAGGGCATTCGAGTGAGCCTCTTGAGGCTGTGCAGAATTTTAATGGGGAAGGGGAGAGGGAAGCAGTTCTAGATAGTAGGTATCTCACAGTCCCTGGGATGCTGGAGAACCCTAGGAGCTGGCTCTCCTTTGGACTTGGAGGTTCCAAACCAGAAGTGAGCTGACCCCAGGAACCAGGGGAAGTACCTGTCTAGCTCTGGAGCTGGGCAACAGTGTATCTGCATGAAGTTCGTTAGTGTCTTGTAATCTTTACCCCTAAACCCTCCCTTCCTGACTTCCCAGTTATTGTCAAGGGCATCCCCTGTCCTCCCAGTCACTCAGGCTTGACCCATTCTCTTGACTCCTCTCTCAGCCTGGACCCACATATCTAATCTTGTCATTTCTACCTAACAGCATCTCTCACACACGTCTCCTCCTCTCTCTGACACTGTGCCCAGCGGGACGCAGACCCTCATTCCCTCACACCTGGACTACTGCCATACCTGCTGGAGTGGGGTGGGGGGCTCCCTGGCTTCAGTCTGCTCCAATCCAGCCTTCATTCTGACACCAAAGGGATTTTCCTAAAGCACAGATGCTAGCAGGTCACTCCTCTCCTCGATAAACTTGAGCAGCTCCCTATCACTTTTGGGTCAAATGTAAAATTCTGTTTGGCATGTAAAGCCTTTCACAACCTAGCCCCTCCTGTCTGTCCAGTTATTGCTTTTCCAGTCAAGCCAACCTGGTCTATTTACTCGTCATTGCACAAGCAAGCCCTGTCTCTCTTCCTTGACGATGCCTTCCCCCTATGCCCAGGACTCTTCCTCCCCACTGCCCCCTCTTAGCTTTCCTTATGACTCTGTTCAGATCGCATCTTTTGTCAGAGGCCTTCCCACTGCTAGTGCCTTCCCCACCTAGATCACTTTCCAACACTGTATGTATCCGGCACAAACCAAGTTATTCACATATTGTCTCTCCCTCTTTAAGGATTGGGTTTTTTCTTTTATTTCTTCTTCTTCCTTCCTTCCTCTTTCTTTCTGTCTTTATTCCTTCTTTTTCTCTTCCTTTTTTCTCTTTCCTTCCTCTTCCTTTTCTTTCTTTCATCCTTATTTTCTTTCTCTTCTTTTCCTTCTTTTTTCTTCCTTTCTTCCTTCCTTTTTCTTTCTTTCTGTCTTTATTTCTTTTTTCTTCTACATTCCTTTTTCTTTCCTCTTTCCTTTCTCTTTTTTCTTTCTATCTTTCCTCCTTTTCTTTCTTTCTCTTTCTTCCTTCCTTCTTTCTGTCTTTCTGTCTATCTTTCTTTATTCCTTCTTTTCTTTTTTCCTCTGCCTTCCTTTCTGTTTCTTTTTTCTTTCTCTTTCTTTCTCTCTCTCTTTTTCTCTCTCTTTCTCTCTCTCTCTCTCTCTTTCTTTCTCTCTCTCTCTTTCTCCTTTCCTTCTTCCTTTCTTCCTTCCTTCTATCAGGGCACTATCCTTTTTTCTTTCCTTCCTCTTTCTTTCTCTTTCTCTCTCTCTTTTTCTCTCTCTTTCTCTCTCTCTTTCTTTCTCTTTCTCTCTTTATTTCTTTCTCTCTCTTTCTCCTTCCTTCCTTCCTTCCTTCCTTTTTCTCTCTCTCTTTCTTTGTCTTTCTTTCTTTCTTTCTTTCTTTCTTTCTTTCTTTCTTTCTTTCCTTCCTTCCTTCCTTCCTTCCTTCTTTCCCTTGATATATCTCCAGTGCCCAGCACAGTCCCTGATGCATAGTAGGTGTTCAATAAATGCTTCCTAATTGACTGACTAGATGCCTTCTGGGGGCCCTCCCCACTTTAAAATTCTGAATGTGGAGGTGGGAAGCTATAGGACAGTAGCAGAAGACTGTAGGCCAAAGGTAAAGTGGCACCAGATGGTGGAGGGCTGGCAGTGCCAGGCTGGAGAGCTGGAATCTAATTTGATGAATCTCAAGGTACAATGGACAGGACTCTGGACTGGAGGAGACTTGGCTTCATGGCCTAGACAGGTGACCTTGAGGAAGTGACTCCCCTTCCCTTGCCTCAGTTTCTTTATCTGTAAAATGGAGACAATAATGCTCACCTCATGTTTTTGTAATTTATTTGTGGGGGGAGAATCAAAGGATATACTCAGGTGTCTGTCACTGCTTTGTAGACCTTATTAAAACACCTTAAAGGTCTCCAGACTTAGATATGGAAAGGACATAAGGGGTCTTCTAATCCTAATCCCTTATTTCACAGATGGGGAAACTGAGGTGGGTGGGGGGAGATGGATTGACCCACAGTCCCACAGCCAGCATGGGGGATGGGCCCGCTCACTCTGCTGCTTGCAGAGTCTGATTTGGGCTCTCCTTCCCCCATGTCCCCCGCCCATAGTCCCGTGGTCCCTGACCTCGCTCCCTCCTTCAGTCTCTGCCGAGGCACTCGCTCCACAGGGGCCTCTTGGCAGTCCTCCATCAGGGCTAGTCCCCTCTCACCCCCAGGCCTGTCCCTCCTTTCTCCGACAAGGCTTCCTGTTTCTCCTTCCACCCCTTCTCTTGATCTCAGCCGTCTGGGCTGACCTGCCTCAGCCTCCTCGCCACCCTTTGAACAGCGGGCGCGGGTATCATTGTTATTACTCATCTCACACAAATGCCAGACGTTAGGCACCAGGGAGCCACAGGAGGGCTTGGAGCAGAGGAGTGACAGACATCCACACAGAAGGAAGATTGATCACAGCAGTCTTCTCCCCTCCAGGCACAGGAAGCCCAGCTCCTTCACCTGATCCTCCTCTGACACTTTGGCTTCAGCATCCGCTTGAAGCTGCCTCATTAAAAGCAGCCAGCGGCTAATTGGAGGCCTCGGCCACTGGGGGCGAAGGAGACGTTGATGGATGGCTCCCTGGGGCCGGAGCCGCCACGCTGGAAGAAGGCCCCGTCCCCCCTGCCCCGAGGGCCTGTGGCTGAGCGATCGCCGTGGGCCTGACCGGTAATTACAGCTCGTCCAGCCCCGCAGGCCCCGGCTCTGCGGCCCTGGCTTCTCCCCTACACGCAGAGAGACCTCTGTGGAAGTGAGCAGTCGCTGGCCGAAGCCACTCCCCAGGCAACGGGCAGCAACTTGTGCTGCGAACACAGGCCAGCCACCTTTGAACGTTCTCCATTAGGCAACTGGTGGCTCAGTGGATGGAGCGCTTGGCAAGACCTGAGTTCAGACACTTACTAGCTGTGTGACCCTGGGCAAGTCACTTCGACATCTGTCTGCCGCAGTTTCCTCAACTGTAAAAGAGTGAGGATAATAAAGAGAGCCCTCGTATCTCACAGGGTTGTTGTGGGAACCAAATGAGATAATATTTGCACGACGCCTGACACATACTAAGTGCTTTAGAAATGTTTATTCCCTTTCTTGGGTAGCAGCAGACCTGGAATTAAAACCTGGGGCTCCCGACTTTCAGGCAGCGACATTTTCTGCTCTGCTTGCCTGCTGTGGAATTAATGAAAGAAAGCGAGAAGGCATCCGGGACAACTGTCTCATTTTACAGCCAGACACTGAGGCCTGGAGAGAGCAAAGGCAGCCAGCTCTCCTGCTTTAATCAGGGTCCTTTCTACTGGGTCATGCTAACTTTCTTCTCTGTTCCAGTCCTATATTTGGCTTATTTTTGTCAGTGTAGCCTAGTGGACAGAGTGCTGGGCTTGGAATAAGAAAGACCTGGGTTCAAATCCTCTCTCAGATCCAGCCCTGAGCTGGGTGACTCTGGGCAAATTAATTCACCTATCTGGGCCTTGGGGCAGCAAGGTGGAACAGCAGATAGAGCACCAGGCTGGGAGTCAAGAAGACCCGAGTTCAAATTCTGCCTCAGACACGTACTAGCTATGTGACCCTGGCCAAGTCACTTCACGTCTGATGGCCTCAGTTCTGTAAAATGGGGATAAGGGCAGTTAGGTGTTGCCATAGTGCCTAGAGCATGGGCCCAGGAGTCAGGAAGACTCGTCTTCCTGAGTTCAAATCCCACCTCA
>CM053622.1:10081270-10083770 GCA_028646595.1 Phalanger gymnotis
AGGAGGTTACCTTCTAATGTGAGAAAACAACCCAAGCAGAGTTGCCGGAAGCAAAGGAGGCAGTGGGGGAGGGGAGGGGGGGGATCCCAGCTTCCCGTGGAGGTGGTGGGAGAGGAGGAATGCAGAGAGGAGGTAAGAAGTGGTGGAGAGGCCCGGCCTGGTTAAGGGAAGGCCCAGACTCCTCTGTCCACGGCAGGAGCCCCAGGTGGCCACACTGCCTATGCTCAGCCTTTCCTGGCAGGCTGCGCCTCCCTCCCCCACCATCCCTCAAAGCTCCTTGAAGGCAGGACTGGTTTTTTCTGTTGTTATTTGCATTCCCAGAGCCTGGCCCATAGTAAGTGCTTAGTAAACATCGTCTGAATCTGCTGGTGCTCACGACTTCGCACGTTCCCAGGCCTCTTCTCTGCAGTGCAGGGAGGGAGGGCCAGCCTCTGCCGTCTTCCCTGGGGCCAGGCCTGGCCTTTCTCATTCTCCAATTCCCCCTGCTTTGGGGGGGGGGGGTTCTTTCCATTTACGTGCACTAAGAATTCTGAGAGACCAAATAGCTTGACCCAAAGGGAGGGCTCTCAGGTGAAAGGGCTCCTGGTAGAGACAGAGGGACCCTGCTCACTCGGCTCCAATGACAACCTGAAGACAGCTCTCCCGTTTGCCTCCATCTAAGTGCCCCTGGGACAATTTCGGGGTCAGCAGCCTTCCAGATCCTGCTTCCTACGGTTAATGAGGGGGTGGGGACGAGATGGCTGGCAGTGGGAGGGACTGGGGAAATGGAAGCATCACGAGACAAATAGGGGTGAGCAGGTAGAACGTCAAGTCATCACTGGAGGCCGGATCACAAAGGAGCCCAAGTTACTGTTTTCACTACCAGGACATCTCAGCAGGGAGTAAATGGGGCAGGCAGCGGGGAGGGGAAAAGGAGAGTGGGGGATGGGGTCCAGTGGCTCTAGTCTGTTCTGCTCGGCCCTAGTGGGCAGATATGAGGGCAACTTTGCAGAGAGGCGTGCTGAGGCTGGACGTCACTGCTAATAAATGTTGTCCCAAAGTGGCGTGGGCTGTCTGTCATCGGAGGCCTTTATGCAGAGGCTGGGGCACCACTTGTCAGATCTGGTATAGAGATTTTGGAAATTCTGGGATTCGGAGTGCCCCAGTCATTTTTGCTGCTGTGGTTCACTCATTCGGTCGTGTCCAACTCTCCGTGACCCCACGTGGGGTTTTCTTGGCAGAGATACTGGATGCTTGCCATTTCCTTCTTTAGCTCATTTTACAGATGAGGAAACTGAGGCACATAGGGTGAAGTGACTTGCCCAGGGTCATATAGCTAGTAAGTATCTGAGGCAGGATTTGAACTTAGGAAAATGAGTCTTTCTGAAGCCCAGTGCTCTATCCACCGCACCACCTAGCTTCCCCCATCGTCCCAGCCATCACGTGGTATCAACAGTCATTGTCGAAGCCAGCGGGGCAGAGATGGAAAGGGGAAACCAGAGCTGACTAGAGCCTGGCCTATGACCACAGAGGAGCCAAACAGGAACAAAAGGGCTCAGTCCCTACTAGGACAAGTTGTCCAGTGACAAGGTGAAACAATTTATAGGCTCCTTTGGGGCAGATTTGCATACCATTCATCCAATGCAATATTGTAAAGGGCCTTTAGCTTGGCTTCCAGCCACCCTGACAAAGTAGATCGCTGATCTACATAGAACAAAATGGCACACCATTCCAGTATGTGCCATTAATTTAATAAAGCCTTTTTATCACCCTAAAGATGCTGGGCATAGTCAGACCACCTAGCTTCAAATTCTAGCCATGCGCTTGCCACTGATTCATAGGGCAGCTAAATCCAAGAGCCCTCAGACCATGGGCCTGCTTAAAGCCTAGCCCCCCCAGCCAGAATTCAGGAGACCACCAGAATCAACTACTGAGCACCAACCCCAGGGGCAGTCAAACCAAAGAGCAGAGTCTCACGGCCCCCTCCAGCCACAATCTTCCAGGGAAGCAAGCTTTGTGGAAATGGGACCCAGCAGCCATCTCTGCAGGTGCTGCAGCCCCCACTGTCTTGTCAACTGAAGACCCTCCAAAAGAAATTTCTCACTATTGGAGTCCTTGGCACCATCAGATGGAATGAAACAAATGGGATTTTATTAATGAAAATGCTGCTAAAAAGACTTCATTACCACATGCAGTCCCCTCAGGACCACTGGCTCCTTCCTTCTGGCTTACAGCTGAGGCCTTGCATGGGTGGTGTTCCCGTTCCCCCTCCTTGAGAGCAGGGACCATCTATATTTTCTTCACATGCCCCCAGCACTCAACTCTGGGCTTGGCATATGGGTAAATGCTTAACAAATGCTCATTCATTCATCCCTCGATGGATGACTTGGAGTATATCATCTCTTCTCTTGGAACTTCAAAATAAAGGTCACAGAAGGTTAGAGCTGGAAGTGATCTTGAAGACCCCCTGGTCTGTTGGTTCAGTGGAAAGAGTGCTGACTTTGAGGTCTGAGACCTGGGT
>CM053622.1:10086270-10142098 GCA_028646595.1 Phalanger gymnotis
TGGCAGGCAAGGTAACTAGCCGAGCAGAAACCTGACCTCACTCTGCTATGTGACCTCGGACAGGCCTCAGTTTTCCCACTTTTAAAATGAGAATGATAATACCCTATGTGTGTTAAAGGAATAGGGTCGTGTACGTGAGACAGATGTAAGAGATAATGCTCGTGTCCTTAGCTCGGGTGATCTCCTCCAGGGACAGCAGAAGACATTTACCACGGCTGTGGCAGTCTCCCTTTCTTTCCTCTTTCTCTGGACCTTCAGCTGTCCCCGGTGGGTAAGAGAGCTGTGTCTGAACACTGCAGTTCAAATCCCAGCTGTGGCTCCGGGCCTCAGTTTCTTTCCCTGAAAAAGGAAATAGCACTCGCCGGCCTCCCTTGCGTGTTGTGCCGAGGCTCCAGGGAAGGGAGGAGGGTTTCAGATCTTGCCTCACAAGCTGTCTAGGTCTGTGAGTCTGGCCGAGGCACTTCCCTTCTGCGGGTCTCGGTTTCCTCCTCTTTAGAAGGAGGAAGTCGAACCCCCACGATCTGTAGCTCTAAAACGTCCTGGCGTTTTATGAACTGCGAAATGCTATGATAGGTGGCTCATTACCAACATCCCCACTGGCTACTTCTCTTCCAGGTAAAAAACGAGCCCGGCCGAGTTATGGCATTGCCGGGGCGGGGGTGGGGGGGAAGAGGGGAGAGGGAGAGATAAATAGACCTCATTTTGTCTGCACTGATAGCTGCGGGCATGTCTGAGGAGGCAGCCAAATGTCATTGGCGCTCAGCTGTGGACGAGAGCGGAGGTTTCTCGGGCATCTCTGCTCCCGCCAGGCAGCCCGCCTCCTGGGGCCCGTTCCAGCCGGGGAGACACCGCGGAGAGGTTATCCCCATCGCTCTTCGGGGGAGCCCTTTCCTCGCTCACGTTCCACCGCCTCTGAATTTAACTGCTCTGGCAGGGAGGAAGAATGGGGACGGGGCGGGGAGAGAGGGAAGACAAAGACGGCGGGGGGTCCCCTAGAACGAGGCACCTCCCTTTTGTCTTGGTTCTTCGATTTAATTCTTTTAAATCAAAGGCTCCCCCGTCTTCCAAAAGCTCACGTGGTGATGGGGGGCGGTGCACAGAATTCACATTATTTATCCTGGAAATAGACAAATCTCCATCACGTCTCCCTCCTTATGTCTGATAAGAGAGAAATCAGGTCAGCACCCCTCCCTTTCCTGGCTTCTGCCGTGGGTTCCCCACTCCCCCCAGCCAAGGTACCCACCCAGCTTGTAGCAAGGAAAACAGGAGGGTTTCAGGAGGCTAGGATTGCCCACCCCCTCCAGCTCCTCTCCTGCCATCAACTGCCAGGAATTTTTTTTTAATGAGAACATTGATATAAAAAACCCAGGACAGCTTGATAGAAATTAATGAGTTTGAACAAATAAAAAGATATTAACCTTAAAATTTTTTTCCAACAAATAGAAAATGAATGTAACACACAGGACAAGAAGGGCTTTACACGTTTACGGTTAGCTGACTGTCATCAAATATCTTCTTTCCAGGTTAAAAACGTTGTTTTCTATAATTTGCATTTGTTTGTGTGCTGCTTTGGAAATAAACATAAAACTAGCGACCATTTATATAGCACTTACTGGGTGCTGGCTGCCGGTAAATTATTGACCTGGACAGCCAGGATAAATGTGACAGAACAGGACTATCCTTCTCAGGCCGTCCTAGCTGAGGGTGATACATCATCGCCCTGGCTTTTCTCTTGGCACCAAGCAAACACAGAAGCCGATAAACAACCCAGACCCGGAGCTCATTAAGCTCCTTGGGCAGATGGGAGTCGCTCAGTGGAGCATGGGGTGATCCTAGGGTAGGCCTTCAGAGGGTTCCTAGCTCATTCCCCTCTGGGGTCATCGCTGGTCTCCCTGGGCCCTGGTGGGAAGGGGCAGCTAAGTTCAAAGGGCAGTGATGACTGCCAACAAGAATTAAGGGGCCCAGTGTGGGCAGGAGATGTGGCAAACTACGGTAGGGAAGATGAGGGAGGGAGATGTCATGGGGTCATGGCACCCAGCAGGGAAAGCACACGGGGCTATCTCCTTCACTTTACAGGTGAAAGAGGAGAAAGCTAGGGCCCGGGGAGGGAGGGGGTCCCACCCTAGGTCACACGTTGAGGAAGTGCCAGAGCAGAGATCTTGTCAAAGGAGCACCACATCGCAGGGGCTGGGTTTAAACACTAGCTGTGCTGCTTGCTGCTCTGACTGTGGGCAAATCTCTCTCCGGGCCTCAGTCTCCTCCCCTGTAAAACCTGAGGATCAGCTAGATGAGCCTGGAGTTCTATCGCTGCTCAATTCTCTGCCCCGGTCTGACCATTACTGCGCTACTGTGCTCAGCTCTGGAACCAGCTTTGGTTGGAGGGTGACCAACATGTCAGAGACCAACATTAAGGCATCGGGAATGTTCAGCCTGGAGAAGAGAGGGCTCAGGGGGTCCGGGGACAGAGACGACACAGATTTGGGACCTTACAAGTCCCCACCCTCACCCCCAAATTGGCAGCTTGCTTCAGTTCGAAGGGCTGCAGTGTGGGAAAGGGACGCGTCCTATTCTGATCAGGCCCAGAAATCAGAACTAACATATTAATGGGTTGGGAAGGAGGAAGGGAAGAGGTACAGGGAAGACAGATTTCCACTGCCCCAGCAACTGGCTAAGTAAAACCTTTCTAACAATTACAGCTGTCAGAAATGGAGTGGGTCATCTAGTGAGCTGCTGAATTCTCTTAAGGGGCTCCCATGGGCTGCAGCACGAGGGGAAGAACACTTTTTTTTCCGATGCTTTTTTTCCTTTGGCCCTCAGGGGACGCTCATGAGTCCCTTCTTAGAATCATGCTTTTTAAATGCACAAAATTCAGAGATTGCAAAGGGAATCATTTCTACTGAAATAGTTATCAGAATACTGTATACACACATACGTATACAGTATGAAAGTGGGGGGAGAGAGGAGGAGGAGAGAGACAGAGACAGAGAGAGACAGAGAGAGACAGAAAGAGGGAGAGAGAGGGAGGGAGAGAGAGAGAGACAGAGAGAGAGAGACAGAGAGAGAGAGTGTGTGTGTGTGTTCTATGTCTATTACAAAATCTACAGATACCATTATTAACCTCTGCTGTAGGGGGTGAGACTCTGCATGATGCAAGACCTCCTTGATTGTTCCCAGCTCTTAGGACTCTATTTTCCATGACCTTTTACAATGGAAACGCTCTCATATCTTGTAGGTCTAGTGGCTTGTTGTTCTGAATTTCTTTCGTTCCTAAGTATCTCCCACACCTATCATCGGCCGTCTGACCCTCACAATTCTTGACGTTGGGAGGAGCAGTGATATTGATTTCCATTTTGAAGCTGTGGAAATTGAGGCTCAGAGAAGGTGCCCTATCACCAAGTTTGGGGCAGGTGTCTGGGAGAAGGGCCTAGGACTTCCTCCACTGGCTGACAGCAGCCTTCACTGTATTAACAAGACAATTCTGCTTAGGAGAAAAGAGCTCAGCTCTCCAGGAAGACAGCTGTGGAGACGAAGGGGGCTGGGAGAGGGAAAGGGGACGGTTCTGCTCACCACTAGATATCTCTTTAGATCTGCCTTGATTTCCACAATCAGACAAGCCTATTAGGGGCTACTCTGCTGAGACAGCCGGGGCTCCCGAACAGGGGATGAGGAAGTATTCTCCGGTTCTGATATATTGTCACTCTAATTTTTCCAGGCTGCTCCTGTCACCACTAAGAGGGACTTACCTATTTCTTTGTAAGCCAGCTCCCAGCTCTTGCTGTTTGGGGCCAGATCTGCTTCTCCTGATTTATGCCCAACTGCAGTAAGAGCAGCCAGTCAGGATCACTGCCATCATGGGTAAGGAGGGAGGGGCACTTCATTTCTCTGTTCAGGAGGGGGCTCGGTACCACAAATTTATCAAGCACCTACTGTGTGCGTCTGGGCTGTGGATGGGGTGGAAGTGATGCATGCAAGCGGTGCTTTGCCTCTTGAGCATTGTGAGTGGGGGAGATTAGACGCAACAGCTGCAGTCTTCCCCCTTGACCCTTCTTCATTTTGTAGCTGAGACCCCATCAACTCTTCATCATGGGAGAAGAGCTCCTCATCTGCTCCCTAAAGGCAGCCAGCTGCCTCTGGGGTGGGCCGCTATCAAGAACAGGGGCCAAACAACACAATGTGGTGGTGGAGGATGAATAGAAAATGTCAATCCTGAGTTCAAACTACCCAGGGGAGGGTTACAGAGGATACTCAGGAGGGAAACGGAGTTGTACAGGAGGGGCAACAGTGATCTCACACACACACACACACATACACACACACACACACTTCATGGATGTTTGTTTTTGAAGAGGGAAAACAACCGAGGTAGAGTGCACATTCACTGTTTCGTGATTCCATCGTTTTTCAGTTGTGTCTAACTCTCCGTGACCCCACTTGGGTTTTTCTTAGCAAAGATACTGGAGCGGTTTGCCATTTCCTTCTCCAGCTCATTTTACAGATGAAGAAACTGAGGCAAACAGGGTGAAGTGACTCACCCGGGGTCACAGAGCTAGTAAGTGTCTGAAGCCACATTGAATGAAGGAAGAGTCTTTCTCATTCCAGGACTGGCAGTCCATCCACGATCCACCTAGCTGCCCTACATTTTCTACTAAGCCCCTTGAACTACTTGGATAATTTAAAGACAGGTCTTCCTGAACGCTATAACTGTAGCATCATCGCCCTGAAGCCAAACTGGCGAAGAACCCCTCCAAACTTAGCCAGGATGACATCTGGTGTTTCTTGTTTTTGAAAAAGAAGGCAGCCTCCAGCTCACAAGGCAGATTCTCTGTGGAGAATTTATTTCTTTTTAAAGGCTGCTCTAAACTGACTGGTTTCTGTTAAACACAAACACAATTACTGAGGAGGTTACTGGAAAGCCCATAGTTGTCTCGGATAGTGGTTTATCTTCATTTTGGGGATTTTGCTTTTGTTTTCCCTTAAAAACCACACAGCCCCACTCCACCTAAGCAGTCTGCCCAATCATGGGGACTGCAGGGAAAGGGAAAAGAAGAGCTAGGCTTGAAACGGACTTTGTCTGATGGATGTTGAGTGAACTCCAGCAGGAACGGTGTTACCCATCATAGAGAAGGTCTACTGTTGGTTTTGTCTGGCTCAGCAATATGTGGCTTCCTCCAGGCCTCCAAAGTCCTGGGTGATCATCTCAGGAGCCACTGAATGCTCCAGGGATTCTAGTATGGCTGTCACCCATGGATGACTAGACATGCCAAAGAGGAAGCTTGCCTGCCACTGACTTGGGTGTGGTTTTGTGATACCAGGATGGTGTAGGATCACTTCCCCACAGTCCTTGACCCTTTCACAAGAGCTGTAGCTGCAAGTGGTACCCAGACATTGTTGGTGGCGGTCCCGGGTTGCTACAAGCCAGTTGCTGGATGGGACTGCTGCCATGTTGTTTGGTCTTGCTTCTTGTGATGATGCTTCTGGGCAGACGCCGTCATGCAGCAGCCTGCGTGGGATGATAAGAGGTGAGCTGGCTTATGGGAAGAGGGGCAATGGAAAATGTAAGCATTCTCTGAGTTTCCTCTATGGAGAACCAGTCCAGCACTAATTACCTACACACCTTCTATGATCCTAGAATCCCACAGAATGGGAAGGCATGGAGGACTGTGATTAGCACTGCTGGAAGGAATACTAAAACACCATCCAGTCCAAGGGTTCTTAATCTGGAGTCTGTGAACTTTTAAAAATACTTTGCTAATTATTGAAAAATCACTGGTTTTCATTGCGATCCCATATATTTTACTTATGCATTTAGAAACATTAGTCACCAGACTGCTGAAGGGCTCCATGTCACAAAAAGGTTAAGAACGTCCAGCTAGTCAAGTTCCTCCATCTTACAAAGAAGCAGGCTCAGAAAGATTAACTGACTGTCCGAGGCCCATGATAACATTTACATATAGCACTTACCACATGCCAGGCATTGTGCCAAGGCTTTACAATTATCATCCCATTTAATCCTCTCCACAACCCTGGAAGGTAGGTGTTAATTTCATTTCACAGCTGAGGAAACTGAGGCATAGAGAAGTTAAGTGGTTTGCCCAGGGTCACACAGGTAGGAAGTATCTGAGGCTGCATTTGAACTCAGGACTTCCTGATTCCAGGCCCAGCACTCTCTCTGCTGGACCACCCAGCTGTCTGCCAGGCAGACCCGAGTTCTAATGCTAGCCCTAAGTCACGGGAAAGGCTGTGTCTTTGTATGCCTGCTGCCTCGCCCACAGCATGCCCATAACCAAAGCTTGTGGATGGGGTTGGATTGTACCAAGTCAGGCACCAAGTAATAGAGTCAGGCTGGCGGAGAGCTTTGGTCTGGTGACTCCCAGGGCACACCATGTTGTCCATGGGCCCGCTGCTTTTCCCTTGCCCCCTCCTGCATGGGTAATCTTGTACCCTCTTCATTAGGGCACACCTTCCATTCTGGGGTGATGCAAACTCCAGTCAAGATGTGGCTCTTGGGCTCATGTTACTGAGTCTGGCCCTGGTAAAACACCTTGAGAGAAAGAACATTGTCTGCGTTCATCTCTGGCCCCTCAGCACTGGGCCAGACACACAGACATAGACACACACACATACACACATCGTATGTAGGAGATGTTTGCAGAACTGACATCAACTTTGAAATGGGTGCTTGTATCACCAATACCCAAATGATGCACCCCAAGAGCTGAAGAGTCACCTCAGTCTGTGTGTAGTCAGTTGGGGGTGTCATTCTGGCCCGGAATCCCCCAGATGTGGGCTGGGGCAGCTCTTAGAGGCCAACCATCTCATTTAGACAGGAGGAAAATGGAGGCTTGGAGAGAAGTGACTCACCTAAGGTCACCCAACCCAGGAAGTGGCTCCTGGCCCTCCCTCCTCCCCACGAGAAGGGGTGAAGAGCTGAACCTCCAATCCAGTTGCAAGCTCAAGACAACCACAGACTTTGACAACTTTGAATTTTTATTAAAACAATCAGTTAAAATATAACAATCCCCCAGAATAGAAAAGACTTGTGGGTATTTCACCTGGCAGGGGAGGGGGCTGTACAAATCCAAATCTCAAACTTTTGTTTTGAAAAGGGGGCTGGACGAGACGTCCATATTGGAGGCGTGACCCGCCAAGAATCAGGCCCGAGAAAGGGGTCAACTCCCCTGGGTTGGAGACCAGGGAGATTGGCACAAATGAGAGCCATGGTTTCCTTCTCCCCAGGCTGGGAGCTCTGAGCTCTCTAGTCAAAGCTGGAGAAGGATTTTGATTTGCTGGACTGCGGAGGTTTGGACATACTTTTACTCTGGAGAGAGTGGAGCCAGGGAGACAGAGCTACACGGAGACACAAGAGAAGGACAGAGAGAGAGCGGCAGAGAGAGAGAGAGAGAAACAGAGAGAAAGAAAGAGGTGCAGGGCCTCTCCCTGCCAGGTCACAAAACACACTTTCACTTGGAAGCGAATGCGTGAGGGCGCTCAGCTTGGGGTGCCGGCCCAACATTTTTTCACAGATTTCGCAGTGCTGTGATGTAACTCAGGGGAGACGATCAGTCTGGATGCAGAAACAGGGGGCAGGGAGTGGAGAAGTCTGGGGCCAGCAGCATAGCCTTCTGGGGGTGCTTGGCAGGAGCCTGGCTCCAGGACGCCGCTCCCACACTCTGCTGCTCCTGCCCACGGGCCTTCCCAGGGCTTGGTGAAAACAGTGCTGAGTCAGCACTGTCTCTTCCCTTCCCTATGGCATGTAAGAAGTTCGGGTACACGTTACACATTATGCGCTTTATTGACATAAAATACACCTAACAGAGCCATCTCTAAGCTCTGGGGGACAAGCATCCAAAAGCCAAAGCCCCCACCCCTCATTCTTCCTCCAGACAAGACCCTCATTGGGGCTGACTACTTCCTGCCTACAGAGCTTTACCTGGGGGGGGAACCTGGCAGCCCACACCCCCTGCCTGCCAAGGATCGAGGTGTTTGATCTGCCAGGCGGAGGGGCCAGTGGAGCAGACAAGAGGGGTAGTTCTTGAGTTGAATTAATTGGCTCTCCAAGGTTTTCCCTTCCCTAAGCAGAGAACGGCCATTAAGTCCTTTGTGGCCAAGGAAGCTTGGCGGTTTCCTATCTTTACAGATTATAGACATTTGCTTTTGTGGCCCTGGGGGGTGAGGGGTGGGAGTCAGATCTGTGATTTCACTGACATGGGGGCTCTCCTCTGCACAGGAGAGAAGGGCTTGGGCACTGAGACGTTAAGTCAGAGAACCAGTACTCGAAGTTGGGGTCTCCTGCCTCCAGGGCTAGCTCCCTCCCCCTGTGTCTTTCAATTTTCAAGAGAAGCAATGGTGTTTATGACAAGAATTCAGGTAAGATCATGATGCATGGCAAAGAGAAAACGTGAGACGGGCTTAGGGGCTCGGCATCGTGTCCAGGCCACACCCCTCCCCCAAAAGGGGGAGGTTCTGACCTGGGGCAACCTCACTTACGAGTCTCTTGAACCTCTTTGTAAGATAAGGAACAAAGACTGAGAAACTGAAGTTATCTGGTGAGCCAGGCTCATGCCCAGCAGCCAGAGGAGGCACTGGCCTTTCACTGCTAATTAAATAAGTGCAGCTCTCCCCAGAGGCAGGGAGCGCAGACACCTCCCAGCTGGCCCCAACCCATCCCAGAGGTGGCTGCACCAGAGACAGCATGGTACCGTGGAGCCAGAGCCCCATCCTATGGAGCAGGCGGGGGGGGGGGGGGGGGCAGGGTCCCAGGCCTTCCTACAGGCTGGACGACTGAGTGTTTTTATTATTCAAAAAGAGGTGACCCACAGAGAGCAAAGCCCCCAGATTCACATTTGCTGCCTAACGGCCACAAGTAATCATGAGGTCATTTCAGCCATCCTCCTGCCAGCAGGAAGGACAGAAACAGGGCCAGGCAGCAGGGTGCTGACCCCCCAGCCAGACCAAGAGGGGTTTCACTAACCTGCTACTCTTCTTGAGCAAAGGCCCAGAGGGCAGACTGTGGAGCTGCCGCACAATGACGCCCACAGCTCCTTCTGACCACACAGGGACGGCCTCCTTCACTTCTCAGTCTGACAAGCTGTCAAAGCCATGTAACCGCTCAAAACCACCCAGGTCACGCTGGGCACAGCAGCTGGTGGCCCAAGGGAGGGACATCGCCCAGGGAGGAGCAGCACCCAACCAAGAACAAGGGAGGATGATTTCTTTAGCATAGAATATTCAAAGAGCATTTACTGAGCACCCACCACGGTGGGGCAGAACACCGTCCTAGGCACAGTGACAGGAGGAAAGGGAGCACAAAAGGACCTAAAGGTCCAACAGGGAGTTTTTTTAAAAAGGGCATTGGGCACAGGAACAAGATTAAACATGTGGATGATGCAAGGGTTAAGCCGTATGTTTCAAGATACAGAGAGCAGAGCTTAGCCAGAGCAGTCAAGCTTCTTGCCAAGAGAGAACATAAGATAAATCAGTGCCAAAGAAAGGCTTGCCATCGACAGCAGATTAGAGCAGTGGGGAGCGCCTGCAAAGACCCACAGCCCTCTGAGTCTTGGCTGGTTACTAGAAGGTCCACAGAAACACTAGGTCCCTCGCGTCTTATGTGAACCATGGCATGGGGAGTGAGGCCCAGAAGGGACAAGGCTGTGCAGGCTTTGGGAGTGACCATTCCCCTCGGCTGTGGACCGGGCACAAGGCGAGCTTGAGATCCCAGGCCGCTCCTTCCTAGACCCAGTCCCGGCTGCAGCTTTGGCCTGAGGTCCTTCTCGCAGGCATGGCTGCTGTTCTAGCACCTGGCTGTCTGGCAGCCAAAGCCCATTCTCGGGGGCCGGGATCCTAGGCCTGATGGCTGGGATGAGCCTGTGGCCCCACCCCGGGAAGATTCTCAGCCTCCCTCCTCCAAACAGGCTGGCCCTCCACAGCCCCAGCACGAAGGCATTTCCTTCCCAGGTCTGGCTGCTGAGAAGCCACCCTGGCAAGGCCAGATCTTTCGCTCTTCTGAAACCCTGGCCTGGGGGCAGGCGGCAGCACAAACGCACTGATCTCCTTGGCCCCTGGTGTTTCAGAAGGTGTCACGAGAACGCTTGTCCACACAGGGGCTTTGCCTTTCCCATCTACTTGGATATCCTCTCTCAAATCAGCTTCCCCTCTCCCCTCGGTCGAACAGGCTGAGACTGCAGCTAGCAAAAATTACATACCAAGGTGTCTGAAGACCACACGGGATGTCACAACTATACATTAGACAAAAGAGACTGCACATTTTTAAAAAAATCCATAGGGCTGAACTTGAATCCCACACAAGAAATCCTTGGAAGGGCTGGAATTCAAGGCCATTGCACATTGTTGACGTTGGGGTCACCACTTGGCCAGAGAAAGTTCAAGATCTCGTCCTCCGGCCAGCACGTCCCAGGATCGCTCCCATGGTGTTCAGTCAATCCTGCTGATACAGAGGGCCCAGGCAGAAGTGGCTGCTCCTGGGATGGCGGGGTCACTTCCTAGAGTTCTTCAAAGAAGGCCACTCGGGACTTTGTACTCTGCAGGGTGAGCTGTAAGAAAAGAGAGGAGAAGGTGAAAGCAGGTCTAGCTGCCTTCCCCCTGCCCAGGGGGATCCATCCTGTTCACAACAGGTCTTGGTTCAGACAGAAAAGGAGGGCTGGGGACCAGCAGGGGGGCTTTCCCAGGCTCAGGAAGATGCTAGGGCACTTAGTGAGGTTCCATACTTTCCTCCCAAATTCAAAACTCAGAGGCCGTGGCCACTTCACTGTGGATGACTACTGGGCAAAAGCATGTTAGCAAAGAGATGTCATCAAAGCCATTTTCCCACAGAGAGCATGACGTCCATGCCACATTAAAGAGCAGAGGGCACTTTTCTCAGTCAGCCTCTGTCTCACCACTGACTGAAGAGAGACCATTTGTAAAGCCCACCTGGGACGAGGCTCGTGCTGGCGAGGGCCGCTTGGCACTGACCCGGTCAGACAAGCAGAAGTCTACTTCTCCCCACTCTGACCCCAAGGAGGAATCTCTCCATCTTCCTAAGTCTTGCCCCCTGGAACGGCCCAAATGGAAGGTGCTTCCCCCGCTCCTGTGCAGGGTCCAAGGCCAAGAGCTGTGCACAGTGAAAGGCAGGCAGGGAGCAAGCCTGCCCCTGATGTGTGGAGGAAGGAAAGGAGAAGCCGGGACAGCCCATCTGTCTGCCTATTGCATTGTCTCTCTCGGCTCACAAGTACACAACTCCAGACGCTTTGCGATGGATCACGGGCCCGGGACACGATCCATGGAGAGAGGTCTGGAAGGCAGCATCTCGCTTCTGAAACCATCTCCCTGCTCTTAGGCTGACCTGCAATAAAGCTGCTCTGCCTGGCTCTTCTTGGGATGGAGCACAAGCCATGAAAACTCGTAGCTGGCTGCTGTGTGCTTTAATTTCTCCCCAGAATCAGCCAAGCCACAAGCATCTGGCACACGGATGCCAGAGGTGAAACCAAAGCTTCTGGGACAGGAGGATCTGGAGAGGTGGCAACATCCTCCACCAGCCCTGGGCCAGAGAAGCAGCAACAACGCCGCACTGGGAAAGGGCGTTCTCTAGACTGGTGAAAAACCTATTGTCACTTTTGTGCTTGCTGTAGAGGCTGCTCTCAGGGCGGCCTTTAGAGCATGGAACGGTCTTCTTTGTCCCAACTACAGCTTTTATCTGCCAGCATTGCATTTCCTGCCTCCTCTGCCAACTGATTTCTATTCCCTTCAAGGGAGAAGAGTAAAAAGGGCTAGCGAGCTACTAGCATTTACAGAAAAGGCAGGAGGACCCAGCGGGGTTGCCCAGCAGCAGCCCCTCGGGCAGACGTCCATGCTCCCAGGTCGCCCTGTAGCGCTCTTGGGACAGGTTCCTTCCTCCTCTGCCAGGCCAGGCTGCAAGCGCAGGCACGCAGACCTCCCAAAGAAGCTGACCCACTGCTCATGAAGCCAAGCTCCCGAGCTCCTTGCTGGAGTCCAAGAATTCTTGGATCCCACACATGACGAGCCAGGCTGGCTGTGCCCAAAAGGCGAGGGGAGGATCCTGGCAGGCAGAGCAGTCCCATGTTCCAGGTACTCCAGCATGGGCTTGTTAGTATGCAAAGTGCCCTGGAGGTGGTAGCATGCCTATGTTGCAAACACTCCCTGCCTCTGCACAGACTCCACCTGGTCTTAGGTCTTTTAGGAAGAGAAGCAG
The DNA here is from genome assembly GCA_028646595.1 of Phalanger gymnotis. Taxonomy (NCBI): domain Eukaryota; kingdom Metazoa; phylum Chordata; class Mammalia; order Diprotodontia; family Phalangeridae; genus Phalanger; species Phalanger gymnotis. The sequence goes on from CM053622.1 coordinate 10,098,479, forward strand.
CATTGCCTCCGCTCCAGGAAAAGAGGCCAAAGGCAAAGGAGAGGAGCAAAGTCAAAGGCTCCTGAGGGTGAAAAGGAGGACCAAGGCATCGATTGCCCTCCCTGACAGTGCAGGCCAGCAGGAGCTGAGCCCCATGCGCTCAGGCAGAGAAAAAGATGGCCCTCCACAAAGGCCTGCAGAGGGCAAGCCTCTGGCCTGACGCTGGGCAGCCAGGACTTCCTGGTTGCCAGGCCTGGCTTCCAGCATGTGCCCACCTTGCTGCCATGCCACACAAGGCCTCGTGGTTCCAACTCCAGCAGGAACCTTAGAGCACCAAGAGAGTCACCATCAGTGCCGAAGGCTTCTATGCTCTGGACCTCTGTCTGCTTCTACCGCGGTGGCTCTTTCTGTCCCCGTCCTCTACCCTGGCTGCCTAAAGGTCTCCCTTTGGCCTTCCATCTGTCTGGGCCGCCATCCCTCTCTCCAGCCAGGAGAGCAGGCGATTCTTCAGGGGGCAGGAGACAAGCAAAGGAGTAAGCCGCAGAGCAAAGGGGAAATTCCGGGCTTCCTTCCTCAAGACAGAAATCCATTTGGTTCATAAACCAAGAGCTCTGCTCAAGGGAGGTCTTACCAGAGCCTGGTTAACCTCAGGGTTAATTGCCAGTTTCCCCCAAACGTCACCAGGCCAGCTTCCTGGCTCTTCTGTCTCCTAATCTGGAACAGCCCTAAGGAGGACCTTAGAGACCAGCTAGTCATGCGCCGACATGTATTAAGCACCTACTGTGTGCACACCGCTGCCTGAGGCCTTTGGGAGGACATTCCTAGAACCCGTTTTTGATTCCTTTACCATAAGGAAACTAGGAGCCAGGCTGGAAACCATGCCCACGATCCCTGAGGGAGTCGGGTGCACAGCAGCTCTCTGGGCCACGCACCACAGTGCACCGCCATCACAGAAATGGCACAGCTTCCCAGAAAAGAGGGATGGGAGACCCCAAAGATGTCATGGTACACACATACAGCCTGGACCTGAAGCCAGGAACCTCCTCCAGGGGTAGCAGCAGGAGACCCAGAACATGGACATCAAGAGGCAGGACCAGGTCAAGACAGATGGGGCAGAGTCAGGGGCAGGTCTATACTTCAGACCCGCAGAATGCCGATTCTAGCTCCCTCGAGTCCCAGGAGTTTGGTGCGCCACAGGGGCTGCGAGGCGGCACAGCCACGTGGCTGGTGCCTACCTGGCTCTCCATGGCCCAGCTCATTGAGGGAGAGCTGCAGGTACCTCCTGCTGCTGCTGGCATTTCTGGCTTCTTCCAAAATCTTCCCAAATGGCCACTGGGACAAGAGACGGCAGAACTACGAGGGGGATGAGGGCCGAGACACCAGCTGTTGTTGGGGCATACCCTGCCTGACATGTGAGGTACAGAGGAAAGAACAATGGACTTTGAGTCAGAATACCAACAATTACTGGCCATGGGACCTTGGGGAAGCCATTTAACCCCTCACAGACTCAGTTTCTCAATTTGTAAGATAAAGGATATCTGCATTATTTACCCCAAAAGGTGATTCCAAGTCAAGTGTTCTGTGAGTCTTAAAGTACTATGAAGAAAAGGGAGCTCACAGGGCTTAGAGCTGGAAGGGCCTTTGGAGATGCTCTAGACCAATGGATCACCAACTTTGGGGTCTCAGGACCGTCTCCCCTTCCAGAGAGCTTCTGTCTACATGGCTGATATTTATGGAAAGAGCTCTGAACCTGCCGATTCCTGGAAAGGGTCTCGGGGGACCTTGGTGAACTGCTGACCTCGACCAACCTTGTACAAATGAGATGGTTCTGAGATATGAAGTTATCTTGTACCAGGTCAGAGCAGCAACAAAAAGCCCAGATTCACACCCAGTGTGCTTTTCTCTGCAATAGGCTGCCTCTCCTTACTTCAGGTTATCTCCTTCTGGAAAAATGAGCTGTACATGGTCCTTTGGGCCCTCCACTGAGGCCCTCCAGGGCTTCCCAAAAGTAACAGTGGGGGATAAAGAAATGTATATGCAAGATGCGGCCTACAGCAACAAGACAGGTTGATTAAGAATAAATTACATTTTCATCAGCACAGAGAGAAAATTGATTTACAAGGTCGCGTTGTGATAATCTTGTTCCTACCGCAAAGCAGGACGGAGGGGCAGGCAGGACAACCAGCATCACTTTGGATCTCAGTGAAGAGAGGCAACATTACAATTAAACTGGGAGAACAAACCACTCACGGGGCCAAGATTCCTCCCATCATCCTCTGGCGGCCTCACCTCAATGCCTGAAGCCTTGGGGAATGGAAAGGCACCATTTAATTCATTTAAAACAACAACTCCCTGCCATTGCAAACCCTGCAGGCCCTGGAGCTCTGCTCATCCTATCAAAATGCAATGGAATTGAAATGCAAGCCCCCTCTCCTCCTCCACACACCGAGCACTAAGGAGCAGGGCAGGGAGAATCTAAAATGGCTTGTGGGTGGATGCTCAGTCCCCAGACCTACCAGGAAGGTGGCCTTTCAGAGCACCGAGGCGCTGCAAGCCAAATCCTGCAGCCCTGAGCACCAATACAATCTGGGGCTTAGGGGGTGATAAACATCCCTGTTCCAAACAGGATGGACAGGAGGGGATTTCCATTTTAAAGGGAATTGGTTGAGCTTTCCCCGGCCTCTCCTGGGGGGAAGTTTCATCTAAAGAAATGGTGTTACATAATGCACAAATGGGAACAAGTCACACACAGACAATGGCTCACCTGCCTGTCCCTAGTCAAAGGAAGAATTTAAGGCCAGTTCTGTCCTAATTAACAAACTGAATTGGGGTTTCTCTTCTTTATCAGTGCTAGGAAAGAAGGCTGCTTTGGGAAATTCCAGAGGATCTCTCCTAAATGCTTCTCCTTTGGGGGAGGGGGGCTGTGTCTGATACAAAAAGACTGTGGAGGAAGCTGAATTATCACAGCAAAGGCAGAAAATGGAGGTAAAATGGTTTAAGACGAAATGGCGCTCTCTGCCAGGTGGGCCCAAAGCCTATCTTTGACTGCTACTAATTTACCACGTGACAGACACCATGTCTCAGTTTCTCTAGCTGAAAACTAGGCTACTGACGATGAGTCACTTCACGAGGCTGGTGAGGAACCAAGTGACGTCTATGAGGCTCTTTGAGCTCCTTGGATGGAAAGGTCCGGCCAATGACCTTGCCAGGACACAACCGAGGTTCATCTGAGAGACTGGGGCTCTTCCCCGGGGAGCTGCATGTGCTGGCTATCTTGTTCCTGCTAGTGCTGTGGTCCCACCATCGGCTGCTAGGAGTAGCACCAAATGGAACATTCCCCTCCACCACCATGAGACCAAGAGGGCTCATGTATCAGTCCAAGTCACTTTCGAAAGGCGCTTGGGCATCAAGCAGACTGCATTTCTTGGGCTCCTCACCACCTCCCAAGGAAGCGGAAATCTGCTCACACAAGTGGCTTCCTCCAAAGCCCTCTCCCTCAACACCTGGATGCCATCTTGGATGCTTCCTTCTTTCTCACACTTGATATCACCTACTCTTCCTACCCTTCCGCTCTCTCCTTTATTTCTGCTGCTGCCACCCTGGTTCAGGACTTCATGCTCTTTGGCCTTGACTATTTTAATCACGTATTAAGTAGTCTTTCTGCCTTCAGTCTCCCTCCTCCCATCCATCCTACTTCTTTGTGGACCAGAAAACATGTGGAACTGGTGGCTGACCCCCTACACGTTCACAACACCAGCTGGACTGTTGTAAGCAATGAAACATTGGTGTAGACCTGAGGTAGCTGGAGTTAACTTTGCTCTCTGGGGGATTGGCATTCCACCACGGGCCCTCTGCACAACAGGAATATAAAAGCAGCGTTTAAGACTTTTGTAGGGAGCTCCCAAAATGCCAGGGAACCTCCACACCCTTCATGGCAGCTTTTATCTGTTATATCGTCCAGAACTGCTTTTAACTGTCTTGAGAAACGCGTCTTCTACCCTGGGGTACTGGAATACGTTTTTAGTAAAAAAGGCCATTTGTCTGAACCTAGGGCCTCTGATTCGCTGTCCACGCACCAGACGCAGAGAGTCAGCTGGGACAAGTGTGCTACTCGACTCCACTTCCAAGAGCACTGCTGGGACATCAACCCTTGTTTGGGAGGCTCACTGGCCACCCTCATGTCCTGAGTAAGACCCCACTCTTCCACCTGCTTCCAGGAAACTTGGTCCACAAATGGGCTACCATCACTCTCCTTCGGAGCCCCAACATTCCAAACCCAGTTACTTGCTAGGACCCCAAACGGCCCCTAATTTCCTGTCTTCAATTTCCTTGCTTATGCTTTTCCTTAGCCTGGAATGACTTTCCCTTCAGATTTATCTATTGAATTCAACACATTTCATTCATTAGGTACCGACTCTGTGTGGGGCTCTATGCCAGGATACAAAGATAATTATGACACAGGTAATGCTCTGGAGGAGCCTGCAATGCCATGGGGGAAGATAAACAAATGAACATCGATGATACAAGGAAGAGTGAGAAAATGAAAAGGAGAGGCCCTAACAAAATGCCATAGGACATGGGAGGCCAGAAACGCCCGCTGGGAAGGAGGCGTCTAATGGAGTTCCCTAGGGAGCTACCCTTGGTCCTACATAGTTCTGCATTTTTACCAATGACTCGGATGAAGCCACAGAATACATACTTGCAAAATTTACAGATGACATGAAGCTTAGAGAGCTGGTTAACCCTTGGGATGGTAAGAGCCAGTATCCTAAAAGGTCTTGACAGGTTAGAATTACGGACAAATCAAATTAAGATAAAATTTAATGGAGAGAAATGCAAAGTTCTACACTTGGGCTCAAAATGGCAACTTTACATGTAAAGGCTGGGGGCAGCCAAGTTAGATTAGGTAAAGTTCTTCTGGCCCAGAATAAGTCAAGAACATGCATGACAGGGCAACCAACCAAGGAGATGCCAGGGGAGTATCCTAGTGAAGCTTGGCACAGGGTTCCAAAGGAGGGAGTCCAGGCCATGTTTCTAGCACTACATTCAGTTCTGGGAACCCTATTTTAAGTAGGGTGCTGACAAGCTGAGTTGTGCCTAAGAGTGGGTGACCAGGACAATGTGAGTACCCTGAGGACTAGGCAAAGCAATGTCAGGATGCTGACAGACAGAAGAAAAAGCACCATCTTCAAGTATCTGAAGGGCTTGGATGGCAAAGGAAAATTAGTCTGGTTCTGCTTGGCCCCACAGGTCAGAAATAGGCAGAAGCTGCTGGGAGGAGCAGTTTAGGCTGATGACAGAGGATGCTCCATAGAGATGGGGGAGTCCTCTATAGGCTCAGGGAAAGGGGTGAGCGAAGGCCCAGAGATGGGAGAGGGCATGATGTGAATGGAACAGCACAGTTCAGTGTGCCTGGAACATGACAACTATTCCTGATTGGTCTCCCTGAATCAAAGCTCTGTCCTTTCCAATCCATCCGACACACAGATGCCAAGATTATATTCCCAGAGCACATGTCCAGCCATAGCACTACCCTGCTCTAAAAGCTCCAGTGGTGGCAAAGCCAAGATGGCAGAGGAGCAGGGAGGAGTAGAGTAAGCTCCCTCCACCAAAAAGCCTCTTCCAAATAAATCTAGAAAATGCACCAAACTAAATCCTGATGAGGAAATTGAAGAAAAAAATCAGAAATTTCATGTTCCAGTCCAAATAGCAAAATATGAAAAAGGAGACTAGTTAGCACTCAATAAATGAAAAACCAGTTTGAGTGGGTAGAGACTCCCGATTTTTTGGAAGGGCTCCTTACTGATGTCATCCAGACAGCTACTAGAAACAAATAAAATAAGGCCAAGGTCTGACAGCCAGGAGATATATAGAAGGGTAGGGTTCTAAAAGAGGAAGTCGTCTTGGGGAATTAACTTAAGTCTTTGCTCAACCTGAACTCTAACAATCAAAGTGCCCTGGCTGGGAAAGGGAGAGGGATTCCTGAGCTCTCCACTGCTCCTGAAGAGATGGAAAGCCTGGAGGGGCCTTCCGGGCAGCCAAAGAGAACTTGGTACCACGCTCGATGCTGGTCCTGTACTGGCACCCCCAAGGTGGACCGCTTCTCTAGGACACAGACACTCATTCGCTTGGTCAGAAAATGGGATTTCTATGTTAAGCACATAATGAAGCATAAAATATTGAGCAGCTCACTTCAAAGTAGGCTGTGCAGAGCAGAGGTCACCAGGGTGGCCGTGGCCATTTGTTTTAATTGCAGCAGATGCCTTTCGTGAATATGCAATTTCCTTTCTGTGATTTATTATTTCCTGAGGTGTTTTAGCGTCGCATTTGATACAAATGGTGCTCCAGCAAGAGGTGGATTCTAACAAAATTAAAAATGACGTTGTGTTTTTATGTCTTCCTGGCCCTGAAGAGGCTGATCACAGATTCTGAGGCACCTTGTTCTACCCTGGAACTAGAGACCCTCATTCAAGACAGAACCGGGAGACTGAAACCATTTTGGCTTTTAAAAAAGGGGCTCTTCTACCATCCACCTCTGACCCTAAAACCCCTGTTATTTTTCCTCTGGATACTCACTTTGGCCCCTATTAAAAATCACACATGTAAAAACACTGACCATTTTGTGGGCACGCCTCCCAAATGCCAACCCTGAGAAAGAAGTCATCCTGGTGAGAGCCTTCTCTCCAAGAGCCTTGGGTGGGCTTCAGAGGGGCTTCTGAAGAGCTCTGCCTAGCAAGATAGTTTAGCCCAAACTGTGGCAAACCCCAGCCCTCAGACCCTTCTGCAGTAGCTCCAGACAATGGGAATCAACTGCCTTTAGCTTTGCCCCTAAGCTGTGCTATGCACACACAGCCCACACTCCAGAGCGACTCCACGGCAGCTTTCCCAAAGGCGGCTGTCACAAACAAGGCTCTTGTCACTAGTATAAATCTGACTCGCACAGAAACGCCAGCATGGGCATACTAACCAGTTGGTATAGAAGAGCAGAGAGAACAGAAAATACACCCACCAAACCCCAAACCAAACCCTAGTAACATTACATCCTAGTCCACCAGTCCCAGTAAGACTGACTCCCCCTCTCCTGATCCCCGCCCCCTTAAAAGTTTCTAACCTAAAATCCAAGTGGCCAGGTAGATAGATTGGTGGATAGAGGGCTAGCCTTGGAGTCGGGAGGACATGGGGGCAAGTCTTACCTCTGATATATGGGGGCTGTGTAGCCCTGGGCCAGGCACTAGACCTCTCAGGACCCCAGGCCACACTCAAAGACCGAACTACCTTACTCAGACCCAACGAGGAAATTGCACATCCGCATGCCCACCTCCCATCTAGATGTGAACTGGGAGAGACACTTCTTTAAAATGCCTTCTCCTTCCCCAGCTGAAGCTGCTGTCTTTCCTGCAAGGCCACCACCAGGAAATCAGTTCTCAGCTCAGGAAGAAAGGGCAGACCCTTGAACCGATGGCTTCCCCAAAGACTATGGATGAGAGAAGTTCTCACGTTCTGACCACACAGTGAAGGGGCCATCCAAGAGAGCGGAGAGCATTGACAGCCATAAGCCACGACAGACAGCGAGAGGCAGTCAGGTAGAAAACACTTTAGTTCTACAAGTCGAAGGCTGAAAAATGGAAACAATCACTATGGGGTGATTTTAATGGAGAGCACCAGAAGATTCATTGGTTCTCCAATGGCCCTCCTCCATTCACCTGCCCTGGCCATCCTCAGGGAAGCCTGCAAGGCCACTCTGGCCCCAACTGGCGGCGGTCTAACCATGTGGCTATAAGAGAGTTCAAGCCAGATCCCAACAAAAGGAAAGAGCATCAAATTTTACAAATGCAGTCAAAACAACTACTATTTAACTAGAGATGATGAGGCAACCTTAGCCAAATATAAACCAGGCCCAAGTTTCTAAGCAATAGTAAAATCTCTTTTAACCAGAATCCCCAATTAGCCAGACTTATTCTTTTTTTCCTATGGTTACTCTGATCTTGACAGAAGAAAGGAAAATATCTAACAAGTTTATATTGGGGGGCTGACTTTATATACTTTTTTAAAGCTTCTATCTAGAGTATGACATAAAATCAGGGATAGATTCAGTCCATTCCCTTATTCCTTTTGTGGCTGCAACACTGCCCAGGGAAAAATGACATTCAAAGTCACAGCCTTGATGCATCTGAAGATCCTACATCAGTTTAAAAAAAAAAGCAAAATTCAATTTTCTTCTGTTTACTGTACTTAGCCAAAAAAGAGTAGATGAATTTATCTTATGAAGCTTTTCAACAAGGGTCAAAACAAAAAGGATTTTCTACTTAACCTTGAGTTAATCTGAAAACTTATTAAGACTCTCCCTTCCCAAGGATTGTGGGTGACTGGGCTCTTCCCCCGCATCAGCAGACCATGCCCATTGCCCATCCGTGGCAAAGCTCACCCTGACCCTGTGCCCCCCAGCTCTTGGCACCGGGGCACTTAACGGACCGTAGCTGTAAGGGAACCTAGGATTAGAGGCTGAATTGTCCAGCTCTTCCACAGGGTTGTCCTGGGGAGTCACGCCGCAGAAGCTGCCTCCCAGATCAGGGGCCTCATCATAAGATCTCTTTGGTACTTTAATTACTCCCAACAAATTATGTTTCATGATAAAGAGTGTGATAATAATGGATTCATTTTCCCATCAACCTCTGTACTGCTCATGGCTGGCATGAACACACGAACGGGCACTCACTGGCATCTGGAGGGGAGCAAGGGGAGAAGGCTGAATGAAGGTGACCAGTCCTGCCCCTTATGAGAAAACAGGCCCAGAGGGGGGAAGAGTCTTGCTCAGGACTAAACAAGTGCTAAGTAACAGAGATAGGTTCTGAATCCAGGCCCGCTGACAGCCAAACTGGGGCCCTGCCCCTTCCCTAGGATGCCAGGCATACGGCTCATTAGGAATGCTTTACCCTACTGCCCAGGCCCATGGCAAGTCTGATGGCTGGATTTTGTCAAAAGCTTCTGAAGATCACTGTGGGTCCATAATCATAATGTCACTGAATCTCACAGCTAGAAGGGAATTCTGAGATCATTTAGCCCAAATAAGTACCTACTACGTGCACAGGTCTGCACAGAACTAAGTGACCACATGTTCTCAACCTAAATTCACCCAGGCCACAAACTCACTCCCCTCCCCGCTTTGGGGAAGATGACCCTTGGAATGCTGGTGGGGGCACCAAGGCCCCCAAACTTAGCGAGATGCCACTCGATGACTGCGCTTCAGAGCACCTGGCAGCACGAGGTGCTCGTGCCAGGAAGGGGAGGCTCTAGAGAGAGACGGAAGGGAAGGGCTGAGGCGGCCTTGTTTGCTCGTAAGGCCATCGCTCCCTCCCCACGGGAAGGGTCCCAGAGAAGAGTTAAAGCTCCCACTTGACTAGTTGCCATGCCAGATGTCACCCCCACGAAGGACTCTCTGACACAGCAGAGCAGATACAGCTGGGGCACCCAGAGGAGGGATCAGGCCGGCTGACTCCACGGCATGCGCCTCTCGGGGAGGGGGCGGGGGCGGGGCACTTCAGAACTCGCACCTGACCAAGCATGCAGTGGCTGCAGTCGCTGGGGGCCCAGCGCCCTGAGGGGCAGGGAGGGAGGACGACCTGGAGCACGAGGGCAGGCAAGCTCATGCACAAGTTAGTGTTACAGAGGGCAGTCCCATCACCACACACAAAGTACCTTGGAATAACCTACTTGGAAGGCTCAAATGCAGATAGGTCTTCTGCCTTGGGCTTGAGGCTAAACCAGCAAAATAAAATGAAAACAGAGAACAAGGAATGACAGAGGCCGGGAAGGTGTGAAGGGGAGTCAGCCTCTTCCCCTCACCCCCTCTCTGGCAGCACCCCCTCAGGCCCAAGGCTTTCCTCAGCTGCTGACATACGCCTCTCAGGACTTCCAAAGGGCAGGCTGAAATACCGAAAATAAAGAGACCTCTCTTCAACCGGAGAGCAGCTCTCAACTCGAGATTATGTTGTTTAGTCATTTTCAGTTGTGTCCAACTCTCTGTGACTCTACTTTTCTTGGCAGAGACACTGGAGTGCTTCGCCATTTCCTTCTCCAGCTCATTTTACAGATGAGGAAACTGAGGTAAACATGGTGAAGTGACTGGCCCAGGGTCACAAGTTAGGAAGTGTCTGAGGCCAGATCTGAACTCATGAAGACAAGTCTTCCTGACTCCAGGCCCGCTGCTCTGTGTACTATGGCACCACCTGGCTGCCCAGCTCTACAATAAAGAGCCAAATAGTAATGAGCTGGGGCTCTAGACCATTAGCCGGCACCAATATTGAAACTACCGACTGTTATCATCTCAGCAACACCCGCGGGATGAGGCAGATAATGGTATATTTGAAAGAACAGACTCTGGAGTCAGAAGATCTGGGTTTGAAATTTCTCCATCTGTAAAATGGGCGAGAGTTGGACTCGCTGGCCAGAGGCCCCTTCCCACTCCAGGGCTCAGATGCTCCGACAGACACAGGGAAAAGGAGTCCTTTGTCAGCGGAGCAAGACGGAAGCCAGCCTCTGTGCCCAGAGCTATGATTTAACCATCACAACCTCAACAGTTTGGAACAATGACAATAGAAACAGGATGTGACATTGAAGGGGAGGGGCATGTGACGCTAGATCGGGCGCAAATTCAAGCCAAACAGAGTGACCAGGGCCCACGGGTGTCCATCTGACCATCTTCCTGATGGGCAAACTGCAACCTGGGGGAGGGAGGCTCCAGGCCCAGGGTAGGGTGCCCGGCCGGGGAGGCCGAAGCACCAGCCAGGGGGCTTTTCCTGGCACCACTGCAGCCTCTCCACATCCAACAAAACTGGACAAAAAAGGGGTCGATTGAGCTGTCTAGTCCAAGGGAAAAACCAAGTAATAAATGATGGTTTTGATTTATTATTTTCTTGGGGAAGAGGAGCAACAGGACCCTGTGACACGTATGAGCACAGCTCTGGTCTCACTGTAGGCTGGTTTCTGCAGAAACGTATTCAACATAGCTTAGAATGTTGTTTTCCAATCCGCCCTCTCGACTCGGTAAACACCTCCCAAAGGAACACTTAGTCCTCAGCACCCTCACTCTGGTGGTCCCTTCTGGGTAGGCCAGGTGGCTCCCCCTCCCCCAGGGCCAGTCCGCTTTCCTGCTAAGGGGGCGGGGGCTGCAAAGCTCTGGTGCACCCCCCCGCCCCGGGCCTCGCTTGTTCTCAGGACCTTTTCACACCGACCTGACATCCCAGCCAGCCAATACCTCCACAAATCCCCCCTCTGATAGCGGCCCTCGGGCCCCCAGAGGCAGCCAACCTTTCGGATGGTGTTGTGCTTGCTGCTGCCCCTGTCGGAGCTTTCGCTGTGCAGAATGTCCAAGGCCGTCTCCCTCTCCTTCAGCTTGAGGGCCTCGATCTCCGTCTTCAGCTCATTCAGCTGCTCCTGCAGGTGCTTGCTCTTCTCCATGTACTCCACTCTGCCAGGAAGGAGACAGAATGTTATCGCTGCTGCCAAGGGGGTGACGCACGCTCAGTCAAGGCACCCCGACCCATTCAGATGCTCAGATTAGCTTCTCCAAAGCGCCGATGCCTCATGTTTCTCATCCTGGTGATGCCGCCCCCACCCAACTGAGCCTTCCCCACCCAACCAAGGAAAACAAACTTGCCGGATGTCCTTTGGATGTCTTAGCCCAGGGGAGCCCAACAAGGCGCTTCCACCCTCAGGAAGCCCCCAGAGCCTGCCAGACATCTTCTCACCTGGCTCACCACCTGTTGGCATCACATTCTGGCAGGCTGCGTCCCCACCCACCGTAAGCATGAGCGGCTGCAGACGATAGCTCTATCACCCTATGAGTACTCCAAGAGCCCCAGAGCAGGGAGGGCCTATGCAGACCCTCTCCAAGCCAGGACTGCTTTGGGGACTCATGCTCCCTACCACAGCCAGTCACTCAGGGTTTGCTCGCTGCACCTGCCTAGCTCTAAAGAGCAGCAGGCCAAGGGCTCTGGGCACAACTTTGCTGGCCTTCTGCCCGGGTTCAGTCTGTGGCCAAGGGAAACTGCCCTTCAGGTAAGCATGAATCGTGGGTCCCCTCAGTCCTCCAAAGAGTCTAGGGGAGTCCTACTGAAGGCACCAAAGAATGCAATTAGGAGAAAACACCCATCAAGCACCATGGGGGTCATCATCCAATTGGCTGACAAGGGCTGGTCTGACCAGCCAGTCCTCTCTCTGGTTATTCCTTAGGGCGCCTTGTCTCCAGCGGGCATTATTGGCCCCTTGGCAGGTGGCAAGTTGTGATCAGGAGGTGATAAAAGAACGAAGGCTTCACAGACGCCAGGACTGCCCCGCTGTACCGCATTCCCTCAGACCTAAACCCTTCATCACCGGCTGCCCCGCACAGAAAACAGATGAGTGACTTACTTCTCTTTCTCTATCTCCATGGAGAGCCGCTTCATGTCAGTGTCCTTAAAGTCAAAAGACAGGCTCTCGCCAATGAGCCCGAAGCCAGGCACGTCGGGTGGCAGGGCTGTGGTACTCGAGCTCACGGGGGGCTGAGGAGAGAGCACTGTTTAGATGGAAAACCAAACAGCAGGAGGTGCTAGGGGCAACAATCGGGGGGCCGTGGGTTTGTGGAAGCTCAGGAATGAATGGTGGAAGGGCTGGGACCTGGGAATGGCCTAAACTACTTCCTGAGAGCCCTGAAAACATCATTCTTACAACATCTCTAAAACCTCCTCTTCCAATGACTCCCCAACCCCTGAAAGAATGGTATTTACAGAAACTAACTTAACAGCTTGTAAAAAAGTGACCAAATAAATGGGGGAGTCTCTTGGACTTTACGAAGAGTTCCATCCATTCACTCATCTCTTAACACAGACTGAGTAAAGAGTCCCAATGACGGCAACATCATAAATCCCAGAGGAGGAACAAGAGAAAGAAACCAGGGCTCACACTCTCTGCCTCCTTCTTGAAAGCCAAGAGCTCGAAGCTGGCTCTTGCTAAGCCGGGTAGGCTGACCGATGCCATCACTACAGTGACTCAAGGAGCAAGTGTGTACACCAACAATGAAGCTCGAACTTGAAGTCCTGTCTGTGGCCACTGCCCAACTGCCCAGAAGCTCAGCATCTCAAGGGTGGGCAGGAGACTCTCTTACAAAAGCATCCCTCCGGGATTCAAGGCGTAGAGTGACAGGACCAGAGACTTTGAGAGCTGGAAGGGATGGTGGAGACCACCTTGCCCATTCTTCTCATTTTACAAATGAGGAAATGAGGAGAAATATAGAGTAAGGGGCCAAGACCGTGTGTGTGAGGCAAGTGGAGGACCCCAGGGCTCTGCTGCGGAGAGCAGAAGAGCTGCTGCCTCGAGGATGGGCCCACCCACAGGTCGGCCCTCCCTTGGCCCAGCGGCCCTCCAGCATGTGGCTCTTACCGGGTAGGAAGCTTTGCTGGTGATTTCTAAGAGCTTCTGCTTTGCTCTTCTCTCAGACTCTCTGGCCTCCTGGAGATCCTGCTTCAACTGATCGGCCTCCTTCGCTCTAGCAGGATGAGAGAAGCAGAAAGGAAATGAGACCCAAGTTCCACGGGAGCAGGAGGTGAAGGGAGACACAAGCCCTAGGCTGGAATGCCAGCTCAGCCCTAAGACTGAAGCATCCCAGGGCAAGTTTCTTTGTCCCTCTGAGAGCCCACTGGCCACTCCGTGAAATGAGAGGGGTGGACTCAATGGCCTCCAAGGCCCCTGCAGCTCTAAAGCTGGGTTCAGTCACAGCAGACCCACTGTCCCGCGGGATCCTTAGGGTAGACCTGAACCCTAAGAGGCCTCATTCTCCCCGTTCTATACTCAGAGGCTGGACCACACAACCAGGAAGCCTCTCCCTTTCACCACCATTCCACCTCATTCTACAATGTCACTGACAAGCGAGTGGCCAGCCTCCATCTGGAGAGCCTGGGCCAGGACATCTCTCCCTCCCGAGGCAGCTCCAGTCTCTCATTGTCAGGATGGACTAATATGGCTTCCTTGTGACTCCCACCTTCCAAGCCCAGTTCTGCCTTCAGAAACTCATCCCTAGTTCTTCCAACCAATCCTCATGGCATGGTCTAAGCCCTCTCCTCAGCCTGCACCCTGGCTGTCAATGTCCTGCCTCAAATGTGGAGCCCAGAGGTGGTCTCATCAGGCCAGGGTACAAAGAAACTATCATCAGCTTTCTATTAATGAGGCCTCCTGTCTGTATGAGCTTCTTTGACTGCCACATCACAAAACTAACATCTTTGATCTTGGAAAGATCCCAAGGTCTTTTTTCACATGAACTGTCTCCTAACCCTGTCTTGCTCATTCTGTAATGGTTTAGTTGCTTTTTTTTTTTTAAACCCAAGTTCAGAACTTTATATTTGGAAATCAGAGTGGGTGATATGAAGAAATTTACTTAAGAGAGGAGAGATAAACAAAGATTTGGCCACAAAATTATCGGTCATTTGAGCAAAGACTACTAGGTACCAGACATGCTAAAAAGGGAACCTGAGTACTAACAACTTCTCTTGCTCCCTTTTGAGTTCACCCTGCCTCCTGCATCTATTGCCAAGCCTCTTCTATCCCACTCAGCTGTAAGTGCCTCCTCCCCCAAAATTACTCAGTGCTTCTTAATATACTTCTTTAGTATATGTGCCCAGATCACGTAGCTAGGAAATGCCTAGGGCAGAATCTGAACCCAGGTCTTCCTGGCTCCAGGCCTAGTGCTCCATGCACTATGGAGTCATGTTAAGACCTCCTTTGACATAGGCTGTAAGAGGACAGTGGCCCTCTGTATCCCATGCCAAATTTCTACATCTGGTCTGACTCACAGGAATCCTTGCTTGGCAAAACACGAAAGGCCACAGCCACCAAAGGGGGCTCCTGGCAGCTGAGTGGTCAGCAGAGACCGGCAAGGAAAGACACTATTTGGTAGGGGAGCAAGAGCGCCAGGTTAGGGTCTGCACACTTAAATATGAATGAGCAGAACTTCCGAAGATCCTGTTTCCTGCCCTGAGACTCAGCAGGCCACTCTGCAAACTGCATGGGGAAGGGAATTTCCTCCCATTACATATAGAAAGACACACTTTCCTTTAGATGTAAATCTGAAAATAATTTGGAATACAAATAAATTTGTTTTAAAATGAACAAATAGGAACTTCAGAGGGAGGGAGGTTGGCAAAAATTGCCCTCATACCTGAGGTATGGTGAAAAGCGCCCTGGGCCTGGTGCCAAAAGAAAAGGCTTTGCATTTTGCTTCCATCATATACCAGCTGTGTGACCTTAGCCAAGTCACTGAACCTCTCACTGAGCCTTATTTTTCTCCTCTGCACAGGAAAAAAGTGATTTCTAACCCTTAAAAGGCTACAGGAAAGCTGGCAGTTGTTCCAAGCCAATGTCACCTCCTCCCCAAGAGATGACTGCCTGGATCCCTGGACCCTCTCATCTCAAAGCTGACAGAGATACCTAACTGGGGAGGTGGGAACTCAGGCTGCTGCTACCCTCCACCCATAATATCCTAACAGCGCAACTAAAGAGTTTGAGACCAAGCCCGGCCAAGCCCTGAGCTGGAATACGGCAGAAGCTACAAGGGCTGACCATTCTGACCGACCACGCAGCCACCCTCGGAGCCTAGTGGCCTACGGGCTTGCTGGGAACGTGGAGAAGAGCAGCTCCGCTGCCCAGCTCACCTCCTCTCTGATTCCTCTGCCATCTTCAGTGCCAGCATCTCGGCCTCCAGCACCTTCTGCTCCATCAGGCGCTTTTCCTCCTCCGTCCTAATGGCTGTGGCCTTGACCCGCTGCATCTCCTGCTCAGCCTCAGCTGCCTTCTGCGCTAAGAGCTTTGCCTCCTCCTCTGTGATCTGGGCCTTTTCTGCCAGCAGGTCAGCTGTCTCCTCAGACCGCATCTGAAAGGTTAAAAGCTCCCCGGTAGGAACAGACTCCATCCTTATCGACCACGTGACCTCCACCGCAGACCTTAGGTCTCTGTACCATTAATGTCCTAGCTGCCAAGGGCCTACCCTATCCATTCCACTGAGCTAGGAGCACTGCCCCAAGTTCAAAGGTGACCCCAAACACTTCTTAGCTGTGTGGCCCCGGACAACTAATTTTGTTGTTTGCCTCAGTTTCTTCAACTGTAAAATGGGAATTGTAACAGCATTTATCTCCAGGCTTGTGAGGATCAAATGACAAAATATCTTTAAAGTGTTTTCCAAACCTTAAAGCTTGACAGAAACGCAAGCTGCTGGTGACAGAAATGTACTGACCTGCTTTTTGGAAATGAGACAGCAGTTTCTCCCTCTACCCCACTGGAAGGAACAACATTTGGGAAAATCCACATGCCTTGCTGGGAAAAAGAGAACCTTCAGGCTACAGTAAAAGAATGAGCTGTAAGACAACTACTCAGGAAGGAATCAAGATGGCGGATGAAGAGGAAGAATTAAGAGTCTAGCTCTTCCCCCTCCATACCTCCACAAAGACTCAGGAAAAGCATCAGATGACTGAATGCTGATCAGGAAAGCCAAGAAAAAGTCACACAGAGTAATTTTTCTAGCCCAAGGCAGTTTAAAGAGACAGGGAGGTCTGTGGGTCTGGTCAGGAGTATACACAGAAGCAGCAGTGGCAGCAAGAATTCCAGTGTCCAGAGACTGAAAGAGGGTCAAGAAAAGGTACCAGGGCAGAAAGTTCCAGAGCAGAATGTGATTCCAGGGGATCATAAGAGCTGGGTACAGGAACGGGCGCATTGGGCAGCTCTGTGGGCCAATACCCAGTTCAGGTCATGGATATAGGGTGGAAAGAAATAGGTGTGTTGGTCCTAGTAACGTACCAAGCAAGGAACAAGCTCTGGGGAGCAAAAAGCAGCTGTGTGGCTCTGATCCCAGCAGACTAGAAGTGGAGAGCAACATCCCAGACCAAAGTGGGGGCAGTAGGTCAGACACTCTGAACCCACAGAACTTCCCAGGAGAACAATAGTAGCTGAGTCCAGTGGCAGACCACAATTTGGCTTAGGAACTTGCAGAACTCAGACAAGGAGAGCAGTGAGCAAACCTTGCTCTGATTACATCACTTTGGAGGGCACTGAAAGCTTGCAGGCCCTTAGCCTGAGGTATGAAAGCAGCAGATGGATATACAAGGTCAGAAGCTAAAGCCAAACATCTCCCCACCAGAAGTACACAAAGCCTGGCACTAACATAAAGTCCAAAAGTCAAGAAATTGGCTCAAAGAATAAGCAAACAAAAAAGAATCCCACAATAAGGAGCTATTAAGACAACAGAGATGCTCAGGACACACACAAAGCAAAAAAAGAAAACTCCTTTCCAAAAAAAACTACAAATAAAGCCTCAAAGAAAAATGCAGCTTGGACATAAGCCCAACAAGATTACCTAGAAAAACTGAAGCAAAAGTTTAAAAAAGAGCCAAAAAATTATTTTAAGAACCAAAAGAAAGAGGCAGAGGAAAAAATGGGAAAGTAGGGAAGAAAGATGTGAAAAGAAAATTAACAGCTTGGGAAAAAGTACAAAACCTTACTGAAGAAATAACTTCTTAAAAGTTAGAATTGGCCAAGTGGAAGTTAATGATTCCATGAGACATCAAAGAATAATAAAGCAAAATTAAAATGCTGAAAAAACAGAAGAAAATGTGATGCTCTCATAGGAAAAAAACTGACCTGAAAAATAGACTGAGGAGAGATAATTTAAGAACCAGTGGACTATCTGAAAGTCAAAAACAAAAAAAGAGCTTCAATATCCTAAATCAAGAAATCATAAAACTATCTGATATCTCAGAGCTGGAGGGCAAAGTAGAAATTGAAAGACTCTACCTCCTGAAGAAACACCCGAATGAAAACTCCCAGGAATATCAAAGCCAGAATCCAGACTTCCCAGGTTATGGGGAAAAAAGTACTGCAAGTAGCCAAACAGAAAGAATTCAAGTACCAAGGAGCCAGTCAGGATCACACATGATTAAGCAGTCGCAACTAGAAAGGAACAGAGGGCTTATTATATGACATTTTAGAAGATAAAGGATTTAGGCTTACAAAAAGAATAACCTACTCAAAAAACAAAATTCCCACAGGGAACAAAGTAAACCTTTAATAAAATAGAGAACTTCTAAACATTCTTGATGAAAAGACTAAAGCTGAGTAGATAATTTGATAAACACAGGAGTTAGGAGAAGGATAAAAAGATAAACATGAGTGAGAAATCACGAGGAGTAAAACATGGGTGGGGAGCCCCCACTCCTGGACTAAAAATTAAAATGTACCCATTCTTCCGTGGGAAGATGATAGATGTAGTCCCTTGGCATTCTATCACCACCAGGACTCCCAGAAGGAGTCTAATTAGAGTGCCTGGTGTATTTCTGTTATGGTAGATGATCTCTAAAGAAGAATAGAAAGGGTGAGGAAGAGGAGTGCATGAGGAGAGGGGAGAAGTGAGAGAAGTATGGGGAAAATTATCTCACTAAATGGGGTGAGCAAAGAGGAATTTATATGACAAGAAGGTGGCAGTGGGGGATGAGACCTGAACTGTACTTTCATCTCAACCAGCTAAAGAAGGGAAGAAAATACAGTCCCACACAGAATACATCTGTGTATTCTGTGGAGAAATACATCCTATGCAACAGGGGTTAAGAGGTAAGTAAGAGGGAGGGTAGATTAAAGAACGCATTAGAAACAAAACAGGTTCATAAAGAGGGAGGAAGGGAAAAGAAAAGCATAAGAGAATAAGATGGAGGGTAACATGCAGTGAGTAATCCTAACTGTAAATGTGAATGGGATGAACTCACCCATATAAAAGAAGAGGATGGCAGCATGGATTAGAAACTAGAATCCAACAATATGTTGTTCATAAGGGACATACTTGAAACACAAAGATACACACAGAGGTAAATAAGGGGTTGGACCAGAATCTGTTACACTTCAGATGAAGAAAAAAGATAGGGGTAGCAATCATGATCTCAAATTTTGGATTTCAACCTAAGTAGTACTTGGGGAAAATTTATATTTTGAAAAAAAAAAGAGAAACAAATTGGACATAGAAATAAAATAAACTGGAAAGCCAAAAAATTAAAAACTTTTAATTAAAAACCAAAATAGAAATCCTAAAAAAATCAAAGGGGAGATGAAAAAAAAAAGGAAGAAAAACCCCAATGAATGAATTAACAAATAAACTGGAAGCTGGATTTTGAAAAAAAAAATTTAAAATACATAAACCATTAGCCAATTTAATTTTTAAAAAACCCCAACAAATTACCAGTATCAAAAATGAAAAAGGTAAATTCACACAATGAAGAAGAAATAAAAATAATTATTAGGAGTTATTTTGCCCAATTACATGACAACATAGATGAAATGGATCAATATTTACCAAAATATAAATTGCCCAGGTGAATAGGAAATACAGTACACATATTACCTTATCTTAGAAAAAGAAATTGAATAATCCATAAGTGAACACTCAAAAAAAAAAAACCAAATCAACCCAATCAGGATAAGATGGAGTTACAAATGAATTCTACCAAAGACTTAAAAAACAATTAATTCCGATACTATATAAAGTGTTTAAACTCTCTCTATAACACAAATATTTCTTGATACCTAAACCAGGGAGAATCAAAACAGAGAACTATAGAACAACTTCGCTACTATTAAACTAAATTACATTTTAAATTTTAAAATAAAATATTAGCAAAGAAACTACAGGAATATATCACAAAGATCACCACTATGACAATGCTGGACACTGAATACTAATGGTGATAATGAACATTTTGCTTCACTCCTGATCTTACTGGAAAGGCTTCTAACTTGTCCTCATTACAGATAATTCTGGCTCTGGGTCAGGAATGCAGGGATGGTTCAATATTAGGAAGACTATAAATTTGACCATATAACAATAAAAACAACAAAAAAAAATGATTAAGTAAATGTAGAAAAAGCTTTTTACAAAATACAACACTCATTCCCGTTAAAAAACACTAGCAAAGGAAATAAAGAGCATAGTAAGAAATAAACAGTTTTCCTTTTTATCCCCTTAATTTTATTATTTATTTTAAATATTTTTTTCTTTTTAAATTTTGAATTCCAGACCTCTCTCTCTCTCTTATAACCCTCTCCCACCCGCTGAGAAGGCAAACAATTATACACGTGAAATCATGCAAAACATTTTCATATTAGCTATATTGCAAAACAAAACAAAAAGATAAAGAAAGTGAGAAAATTATATTTCAATTTGCACTCAGAGTTCATCAGTCCTCTCTCTGGAGGTGGATGACATTTTTCCATCACGAGTCCTTTGGAAACTGTCATGGATCACTGTATCAATCAGACCATTTTCTCTTCCACTGTAAAAACTCTTGCATTCCTCTTTAATGAGAAAAATTTCCCCATTCTCTCTCTCCCTTCCCCCTTCTCCCAGTACATCCTTCTTTCTCAGCCCTTCATATTTTGGGGGAGGGGGACATTATCTCGACATAATTGACATACATCCCTGCCCCCTGTCTATGCAGACTCCTTCCTACTTGCCCCAATAATGATAAAGGTCTTGGGAGTCACGTGTATCATATTCTCATATAGGAATGTAAATAATTTGACTTTATTTTGCCCCTTATGATTTCTCTTTCATGTTTACCTTTTTATGCATCTCTTGAATCTTGTGTTTGAATATTAAATTTTCTGTTCAGTTCTGGTCATTTCATCATGAATGTCTGAAAGTCCTCTATTTTGTCAATGTCCAATTTCCCCCCGAAGGATTATATTCAGTTTTGCTGGGTAGGCTATTCTTGGTTGTAATCCTAGCTCCTTTGCCTTCTACAATATCATACACCAAGCACTCTGCTCCTTTAACATGAAAGCTACTAAAACTTGTGTGATCCTGACTGTGGCTCCACAACATTTGAACTGTTTCTGGTTACTCGCAATATTTTCTCTTTGACCTGAGAGTGCTGAAATTCAACTATAATATTCCAAAGAGTTTTCATTTTAGGATCTATTTCAAAAGGTGATTGGTGGATCCTTTCAATTTCCATTTTATCTTTGGATATAAGATATCAGAGCAGTTTTCCTTAATAATTTCTTGAAATGTGATGTCTAGATATTTTTTTCGATCATTGCTTTCAGGTCATCAAGTATTAAATTACCTCTCATTGATCTATTTTCCAGGTCAGTTGTTTTTCCAATGAGATATTTCACATTTTCTTCTATTTTTTCATTGTGCTGACTTCATTTTTTCTTGATGTTTCATGGAGTCATTAGCTTCCACTTTCCCAACTATAATTTTTAAGGAATTATTTTCCTCAGTAAGCTTTTTTTTTTTTTACAGCCAAAGAAAAACAAAGTTTATTAAAAGTTTATTAAAGATTTGCCATACTGGGTAGACTCTAAGGAGTCTGAGCATTTGTGATGCTTGTGTTGACAAGCAGGCCAGACTGAATCTGAATGAGATTGAATTTGAGCCTTCAGTCAGCTTTTGTACTTTTTCCATTTGGCCAATTCTGCTTTTTAAGGAGTCCTTTCCTTCAGTGATTTTTTTTTTTTGGTATCTCTTTTTCCATCTGGCCTATTCTGCTTTAATGAAGCTTTTTTCTTCAGTGAATTTTTGTGCCTTTTATCATTAGGCCAATTCTGTTTCTTCCAGGAAGTCTTGCTGGCTTTGGGTCCAATTGGTATTTTTCTTTGAGGCTTTGCTTGCAGCTGTTTTTAAACTGCCATCTTCTAAGTTTATGTCTTATACTTCCCTGCCACCATAGTAGTTTTTTTATGGTCAAGTTCTTTTTTTGCTGTATGCTCATTTTCCCAGCCTATTTCTTGACTTTGAACTTTATGTTAAAGTTGGGCTCTGCTCACCTTGGGGAGGGAAGGCACTGTTGCAAACTTCAGGCTTTCTCATGCTCTTGTTTTCAGAGCTAGTTCTGGGGGTCTGCAAGTTTTCAGTGCTTCCAAGGTGGTGTGATCCTGGGAGACATGTGGTCACTGCTCTTCTTGTCTGCACTCTGGTCTTTATTTAGGAAAGGCCCCTGGTCCCTTGCTGCTACAAGCGCTAGCATTCCTCTTGGCCCTGAAACTGTGACTAGGGTCCCTGCTCCTTTGTGACCAATCACAATCCTCTCTGTCTTGGAATTGTGACCCAGAACTGATTATGGGCAACAGAGTTTCCAATCAGCAGCAGCTACACCCAGGGCCAGCAAAGGATCCACTGTAATCTCTTTCTAACCAGTTGTCTGACCTTCTTACTGTCTCTGGGTTGAGAGTTCCCAAAGTTGTTGCTACTACTGCTGTTGCGGCCACTTCTAAGGCCCGCTGCTGATGGTCTTGCCACACTTTGGGCCGATGCCCATCCCTCTCTTGCAGACCTCCTAAGTTGTCTTAGGGTAGATAAATGTCTCCTTCTGATCTTTTGTTGGCTTTGTTGCTCCAAAATTTGATTTAAGGCATTATTTTGAAGTTGTTTGGAAGGGAATGTTGGGAACTGGGTCCCAAACTCTACTCTATCATCTTGGCTCTGCCTATCTCCAGAGTTTTCCTTAAAATGATAAGTAGTATCTAAGACCAAAAGCAAGCATTATCTGTAATGGCGACAAGCTAGAAATCTTTCCAATAAGATCAGGAGTGAAGCAAGGATGTTCACTATTACCATTACTATTCTATACTATACTAGAAATGCTAAATATAGCAAGACAAGGAAAAAAAGAGAATTGAACAGAATAAGCACTGGCAAATTTTGCAGATGATATGATTTACTTAAGAGAAACCTTAAAGAGTCCATTAAAAAACTAATCGAAGCAATGAATAACTTCAACAGAACAGCAGAATATAAAATAAACCTACAAAAGTCAGCATTTCTGTACATTACTAAAAAACCCAGGAAGAAGAAACAGAAGAATTCCATTTAAAATAACTACGGACAATAAAAAACCTGCCAAGGAACACACAGGAACTATGTAAACATAATTACAAAATAATCTGCACCCAAATAAAGAGAGATCGAAATAACTGGAGAAATAGTAATTATTCATGGGTAGGACAAGCCAATATCATAAAAATGGCAACAGCAGTCAGTCAATAAGCATTCATTAAGTGTCTGCTACATGCCAGGCACTGTGCTAGGTGCTAGACAATTTATGTACTCAGTGCCATACCAACCAAACTACTGAAGGATTACATTAGAGAGCTAAAAAAAATAATAACGAAATTCACCTGCAGAAACAAAAGGTCAAGAATATCAAGGGATTCAATGAAAACAAAAAGAAGGAAGGAGGCCTAGCAGCACCAGACCTAAAACCATAACTGTCATTACGACTTGGTAGTAGGTAAGAAATAGAGAAGCCGATCAGTGGAACAGACTAGGTACACAATATAATAGCAAATGAAGACAGTATTTTAATGTCTGATAAACCAAAAGATCCCAGCTATTGAGGCGAGAGCTCACTGTTCAAACGAAAACCACTAGGAAAACTGGAAAGCTGCCTAGCTTTCCACAGACCAACATCTCACTCTCATCTACCAAGACAAGCTCAAAATGGATACATGATTTGGACGTAAACAGTGATGTCATAAGCAGATTAGTAGAGCATGGAAGAAATTACCTGCCACATCTATAGATAGCAGGAGAATTCATGACAAAATAAGAGATAAATAGGTTCAAAGGAGATAAAATGGGTTATTTTGACTAGGTAAAACCAAAAGATTTTTGTGCAAACAAAGCCAAGGCAGCCAAAACTGAAAGAAAAACAGGAAAGTGGGAAAAATCGTTTTTGTGGCAAGTTTCTTTCATAAAGGTCTGATTTCTAAGATATATAGGGAATGGATACAAATTTATAAGAAGAAAAGCCCTTCCTTACTTGACAGAGGTCAAAGGATGTGAATAGGCAGTTTTCAGAGGAAAAAATTCAAGCCTTCGACAATCATATAAAAACGTTCTAAATCACTAATAGAGAAATACAAATTAAAACAACTTTGAGGTAGCACCTCATACCCATCAGATTGACTAAGATAAAAAGGGGAAATAACAAGTGCTGTGGAAGAGATGTGGGAAAACAGGCATTTTAATGGTAGAGCTGTGAACCAGTCCAATCATTCTGGAGAACAATTTGGAACTATGCCCAAATAGCTATTAAATTGTGCATCCCCTTTGATCAATACTGCTACCAGGTCTACAACCCAAAAAGATCAAAGAAAGAGGTAAAGAACCCACATGTACAAAAATATTTATAGTACCTTTTTTTGTGGTGGCAAAGAGTCAGAAACTGAAGAGGTACCCATTAACTGGGGAATGGCTAAACAAATTGTGGTATATTTAATGTAATGTAATACTATTGTGCCATACGAAATGATGAAAGAGGTGATTTCAGGAAAAGATAGGAAGACTTTTAAGAACTGATACAGAGTGAAGTGAGTGGAACCAAGAGAACAATTTATACAATAACAATATTACAATAACAATTTTGAAACACTTAGTTACTCTGATCAACACAATGATACACCACAATTCCAAGAAAGTCATGATGAAACATGCTGTTCATAGGGAGCTGATGCACAGAGAATACTGACAGAAATTCTCGTTCTCTCTCTCTCTCACTCTCCCCCTCTCTCAGAAGGGCTCATGAGGAAATTTGTTTTGCATGACTATACATATTTGTAATGGGTTTTATTTTTGTTGCCTCCTCAATGAGTGGGGTAAGGGAAGGAGGAAGTAAGAGATTTCAGAACTGAAAATAAAATGGAATTAAAGAAATAAAAACAACTCTGCATCATGAAGTTTCCTCTACCTACTTTACATGGTCTGTATCCTCAATGACTTATAATGTGAAGCTTAACATACATAAGGTCTACAGTGTTTAGCACCACACGTGGTATGTAATAGGTACTTAATAAATGCTTGTTGCCTTGACTTGCAAAGTCTCATCATCTCACTATTTAAACTCAATCTAACCCCAAGAATGTCAAAGATTAAAAAAAATGTCTAATGTATCCCAAAATATTCATAGCAGTATTTCTGTCATACTGAAAAACGAGAAACAAAGTAGGTGACTACACACTGGGGAATACTTAAACATATTGTGGGGCATGAATGTAATCGAGTATTACTGAAATTTGGACTTAAAAATTGAAAGAGGTGTGGAAAGACACATGAACTTATGAAGAGGAAAATAAGATGAAAAAATGGAAAACCAGTACACATGATGAAAACAAATATGGCAGAAAGTGACAAAAAATGAAGAAGTTTCTTGATGAAGGTGAAAGAGGAGAGTGGAAAAGCTGGCTTAACAATAAAAAACCCCAAAGCACCAAAGATCTTGGCAACTGGTTCCTGGCAAACAGAAGGAGAAGTGCAGGCAGTGTCAGAATTTCTATTCTTGGGCTCAAGGATCCCTGCAGACAATGGCTGCAGCCATGAAATTAAAAGACACTCACTCCTTGGAAGGAAAGATGTGGCAAATCTGGCCAGCAGACTAAAAAGCAGAGATATCCCCTTGCCGACAAAGGGCCATACAGTCAAAGCTATGGTTTTTTTCAGTAGCAACATTTGGCTACATGAGTCAGACTATAAGGAAGGCTTATATATGTCACAGAATCAACATTCTTGAATTGTGGTGCCAGAGGAGACTTTTGAGAGTCTCTTGGGGATCGAGGAGATCAAATCAATCAATACTTAAAGAAATTAATTCAGATTATTCATTGGAAGTGAAGCTGAAGCTCAAATACTTTGGCCACATAATAAGACGGGACCCACTGGAAAATGATGTTGAGAAAGACTGAAGGTAAAAGGAGAAGAGGACGGCAGAGGATGAGATGGATAGAGAGTACCATGGAAACAAGGAACATGAAATTGGACAGACTTGCAGAGATAATGGAGGACAGAAAAGCCTTGCGTGCTATGTCCCACAGGGTCATGAAGAGTCGGACACAGCTAAACAACCAAACACCAATAACAAAGGAACACTGTGAAACTATAATAACCAAGCTTTAGCTTGGAGCAGAGTTGAGAAAATTCTACTCTCCCTTCATTGCAGAAGTAGGGAACTACAGGTGCAGAATATTGTATACACTATGAGACATGGGGGATTTGAGGATTAGTTTTGATCTGCCCTGTACCCTCATTTTCATTCTTTGACACAAGAGATTGGCTCTCTAAGTAGGGAAGCAGGAAAAAGATATACCTGGTAATGAGTTTGATGAAAACAAAAGGTATCAGTAAGAGGTAAGACTTTAAGAACTCAGTCTAAGTCTGCTTCTGATGGTAACAATGGAGAAATACAGACACACAGCAAAATTAGCAAAGAGAGTGAAGCTGGGTCTGTCTGCGTGTTTCCCCTCAGAGATGTCTTCAAAAAGGAGGGTTATTAGGCTCAAAGAGAAATCCCAGAGCTGCCAGGTCCTCTCGGATGCCAATGGCCACTTCTACTCTCACAGGTTTTCAATTCTCACCCTGATTAAAAATGCCCAATGACAACAGTGACAGAAGCCTAGGGTTTACAGATGAAAGGGACCATCCAGTCCGCCCCTACCAACCTGCTGCCCACCGCCCCATCTTGGATAGGTCGAAACTGAAGCAGAACTAGAACCCAGGCCCTCGAGGCTCCAATCCCCTCTCCTTTCCATCACACTGGGCAATGTCACGTAGCGTAGTTGGTCTCTCCAAGGACTCACCAGAGCTTCATTGGCCATGGTAGCTTCCTCCTTCAACTGTAAGAGCCTCCTCTCCAATTCATCCCTCGTTCTCTCAGCCTCTTCCCTCATCTGCTTCTCTCGAGCCAAACGCTGCCGCTCCATCTAGGGAGGTGAGGAACAAGAAGACTTAGAACGATGACAAGCGATGAGGAATCCATGCCAGTCCAGCCCACAAGTAGACCCCTGTAATCCCTGCAGACTGATATGGAAAACCACAAAGTAGTATCATCTATGGCACAGGCATCACTCATTCGGCACAGAAATTTTACCGACATTTTCTGCTTCTTACATCACACAGTATCCCAAGTATACGTTCCCCACCCCCCGCCCCCGGCCATAGAACCAACGGTATTTCTTGGAGAGGGAAAAGTGGCACAACTGATCACTACCCTGGGGAAATCTGAAAACCCATGCCCTGGGCAACAGCCGAGGTCCCGCCACCTCCACGATGGGGCAGGATGCTCATTTCCCTTCGTCCCGGCCCCAGTCGAGCTTTACAATTTTGGGACTTTGACTTCTGGCTTTTCCAGGCATCGTCATTCTTCTCATTTACATCACTGCGGTCACTGGGCATAGTGTTTCCTTGGTTCCACTGACTTCACTCTGATCAGGTCATGGAGATCATTCTGGGCTTCTCCGTATTCATCACAGCCATCATTTCTTACAGCTCAGTCGTGTTCCCTTCACTTATGTACAATTGGTTTCACCATCCTCCAATTGATGGGCATCTATCTTGTTTCCAATCCTTGGCCATCGCAAAAAATGCTATCAGTATTTTGGATTATATAGGGACTTTCTTGGGGCATAAGCCCAGTAATGGAGTCTCTGGTTTAAAGGGTAAGGACATTCTAGTGACTCTATTTGCATAATTCCAAATTGCTTTCCAAAATGGCTGCAAACCTTTCACAGCTCCACCAGTCACGTATTAGTGTGCCTATCTTCCCATACCCTTCCCCTCGTCATTGCTGCCATTTCTGTCAATTTGCTGGGTGTGAAGAAAAGCCTCCAGGATGTTTTCATCTGCATTTCTCTTACTCCTTGTGATTTCGAGCTTTTCATGTGGTTGTGAACATTTTACAGTTCTTCTTTTGAGAACTGTTTATTTATATCCTTTCACTATTTATGTACTGGAGAATGGGTATTAGTCACACATAATTACTGTTTATGTGTCTCAGGACACCAAGGCCTTATCAGAGAAACACAAGACAGCGATATTTTCCCATTCAACCACTTCCCTTCTCATGCTTGATGCATTAATGTTGTCCGTGCAGAAGCTTTGCAGGTTCCCGTTCCCTCTTCTGCTACGGACGCAGTCTAATGCTCCTTCAGTTACTTCATTTCAGTCCCTAAGGCAGCCCTGTTCCCCCAGCTCTCTTCCCCTCACCTTGATTCCCTCTTCTCATCTGATACCCCCTTCTCTTCTCCCCTTCAGCTTAGTTTTTAAATTTCCTTTTTTTTTTTTTGCCCCTTTCCAAATAAGGCCTTCTCTGACTCTCTTCTCTTTCTGTTTATTCTAGACCCTCATTCTCTGACTTCGGGATCTCCACAGTTATCTGCTCTCTCTCCATGCTATCCGAGCTTCCAAAGTATATATCCTAAGTTCTCCTCTCTAGGCACTTTCTGCCACTGCCTGGTGGGGCTCCTCTCATGGATTCCTCTTTTCGGTTGTGCCTCATTTCTGGAGCAATGCCAATCACTATTAAGAATGCTGATATATTACATATTAATGTAGTACTAGTAATAATATTATCAGCTAGCATTTATCATGCACTTATCATGTACCAGAAGCTGTGCTTAATGCTTTACAATATTATCTCATTTTATCCTGGAAGGTAGGTGCTATCACTATTAAATTATTATCCTCCTTTAACAGATGAGGAAATTGAGGCAAACAGAGATAAGTGGCTTGCCCAGGGTCACACAGCTGGGCACTATCCAAGGCCAGATTTGAACTTGGGTCTTCCTGACTCCAGGTCCAGCACTCTATTCACAGTGCTACCTGCCACTGTCCCACGGTGGGGTCCCAACCCACCACATCCCTGACTATGCAATCCACTATTGATTATATCCTTTCTTGCTGATCTTTTCTTCTACATCAGTCTGAAAATCATCTTCCTACGTCCATGCTCTCCCAGTCCTCTAGGTGCCAGCTGGACCTCCAGAGTTCCCAACATTCCCCTTTCTCCCCCAGCCCTAAACAAGCAGACTTTTCAAGCACCAAATCCCCCATTTCCTTACCCAGTGTAAGGTCCTAATCTCCCTTCACTGCCTACCTATCTTCATTTATACGAATATTAGTCAGTGGAACTCCTCCACCTTCAAAGTAAGGCCTCCTTCCTCTTCCCATCCTTTTCAAGCTTTGCCCCCTCCCCACCCATTCCCTTGTAGACTCTTCTCTTTCTGAGACCTCCTTATCACTATTTGACACTGGTGCATCACTTCCCACCGCCCCCATCATGGACCCTCCTATGTTACAATGCAGTCTCATGAAAACAAAACTAAAAACCCATTGCTTCACCTGTGGGCAGGGTGCTGCCAGATTCTGTCCATGTTTCCCACTGGCCTTCACTGCATTTATTCATTCCTCCAGCATTTCTGCTGTTTGGAGTATTTGAAAAGCACATAACCTCTTTTACTTCTGGCTTTCTTTCTAAAAATGTTGCAATTTTTTCTTTATTATTGAATTTATTACTGAATTTTGCCTGTACGGTTAAGCTCAGATTTGTAGGTCTTCAAGCTATGTATGTTTTACTCGTATAACGAGTATATTTTCTTTTAATGTACTTGTTTTTCGCTTCTTTTCTCCTAGACTGTCCTTCACTTCTGTGTATTTACATTCTCAAGCTAGCGTTCTCTCTAGTTTCTTTGGAGAGGCTTGCCATTGCAGTTTCAAGTTTTTCAATTCTGCCTCTTTCGTACATGTGTGTATATGTGCATATGTGCAGGCCATAAATTCTGCTTTCATAATCCTCATTTTTCTTTGTAACCAGTCAGCAACAACGTGTCATGGTTGCACCCTCTCAAATTCCCCAGGGTCTTCTGTCTAATCAAGTGTGGGATCGTTTTTTTTGCACACTATTTACTCATAGATGCCTGAACTCATTTCCTAGATCTGGACCCTATATTTCCTTTTGTTGATGCTTTTCCTCGTGATGTCTCTGTTTATGTTCAAGGAATCTGAATCTTCTTCTTCCTGGGACGTTTGGTAATTTCAGTCTTTTTTTCCCCTTTTTTTCCCCATCACTCACTTCCTGACTCCTTTCCCTCTGCTTGTGGTTCCCTTGGGGCTGGATCTCAAAGCATCTTGGCCTCCTCCTACACTGGGCAATTCACAGTCCACCAGCCTAGGTCTCTGCTAGTGATTTTGGGGTGGTCAGAACTGACCTCAGCCTTGGTAGCATACTGGACTGCCCCCTACACGCGCAGTGTCCTGTCTTGGTTACCTGTCCCGCTCCCTCTGTTCCTTAGGTCTCTGGCCCAGCCCCAGCAGATCCTGCTTTCCCCAGCATCATCGCTTCTATACTACAAGCCCCTGGTTGGCTTTTGCTCCTGAAGGGTGTGGCTGAGCTGGCTATGACACCCAATGAAGCTTCTACAGCTTGGAGCTGGGATCTTTATGGCACCAGAAAGCGGGAAGGGGACCAGGGCATAAGAGTGGGTTTCAATATAGGCCTGTGTCATGTCCTTGGGTCTGCCAGTGCAGCCTTGCTGTTAGTGGGAGGTGAGGAAGGGGTGCTCAGTGAGCTGAGTCAGTGGGCATCAGTTCATGGGTTCTGGAGGGTTTTTTTTTCCTTGCCCTAGACCACAGAAACAGCTGAAATGGAATTATCTTTGGTATATAATTTTTGCTTTGGAGAGGCTTAAGTTTATGTTCATGGTCATGGAGTTTAAGGTCATGGGGATCAGAGAAAATCTCTAGTCCACCATCTTGCTGCTTATGTGACTCACAAGTCATCGCAGGGCATTTTTATTTGTTTTGTTAAACATTTCCCAACTCCATTTTAAGTAGGTTCTTATACCCTGGAGACATCCATGGGCTATGTCATCTCTGATACAGGCTATAACTTTTTTGAGTTACAGATTCTGATTATGCAAAACACCCAACATTTACAATAATAAGGAGAACGTGAGAATGGTGTACAGTCGCACCGTAATTTAGAATACACGGATGCAGTAAAATGTGAGAAAGAGTGCGGCATGGTAGCCTGAGGGCTGAGCTTTGCAGCAGAAGCCACACAGCAAGCAGCCCAGGACTGGGGGAGGGGCAGCCTTCACCACTGCCTCCAGCCCTTCACCCACACCCTAAGCTTCGGACCAGAGAGTAGGGTAAGGAAGAGACGTAGAGAAATCTGCACTGTGCAAGGAGTTCTGCCACTTCCGAAATCACAGGTCATCCTGACATAGAGCAGAATTTATGGTGAGAAGCAGAGAAAGGAGAGACAGAGAGGGAAGAGAGGAAGAAATAAGGGAAAGGGGAGAGAGGGAGACAGAGACAGAGAAAGAAAGACACAAGAGACAGACAGCGAGAGGGCGCTGTCCCTGAAATCCAGAAGAGCTGGTTGTTAAAGCCCCACCTCTACAAACATACTGTCTGTGAGACTCTGAGCCAATTACCCAAAAGCTTAGTGTCCCCCACAACGTGCCGAGACTCTAAGTCGCCAAACCCCCCATGCACGCGTTAGCGAGGGAGGCCACATGCTCCTGACAAAGCGGCGACACCAGCGAATGACAGAATTCATGCCCCTGCCCCATCACTCGCATTATTTCATCTCATCCTTAAACTGACCCTGTGAGAGTGGAGGGCACAAATATTAGCATAACTCTTTTATAGGTAAGAAAACTGAGGAACAGAAAGAGTCCGAGGTCACCAGGGGAGTAAGAGGGGAAGCCAGAACACACACCAGGTCTCCCAACTCCTTGCAGTAGCAAGAGGGGCCCTCTGACCCTGTTTCCTAGAACACCAGCCTCGTGAAGATGCTATTAGCTGCATCACCACAGGACAGAGAGGCCTGCTCTCCTACACGGCCCGGACTACAGATGGAACAGATGCTCGCAAAGGCCCTGACGGCTCCAGGTCAGTCAATGACGAGAGCGCCACAGCCTGACTCATCTGAAGCCCTGGAGGCAGCACCTCCGTGTGCATCCCGGGTCCCCAGCAGCGCCGTGCACACCCGCATGGACCCAGAAGCAGCAGCCTGGTAGGGGGAGTCTCGCTGGGAACACAGGGACCACCCGTGTGGCTCCCTACAAAGACACCACCCCACCTTCATCCTGGATTACTCCGTTGACTGGCCTGCACGCTGAGATTGAGACATAAGCACAGGACAAGCGCTGTCTTCTTGGGGTTCCGGCTGACTTCAGGAAGTGAGCACTGTACTGTTTTCTCCTTCTTCATTAAAGGCATGGCTGGGGTTATTACTTCAATCCATTCCCAATATGTAATAACACGTGTCTTCTCCGAATGCTGTGCGATTACACTCATCCATCTCAGCCGAAGAAGAGATGCTCGAGTACATGCCCCCCTTGGCGTGACCCCTTCAAAGTCATCTGCTTGGGAGCTGTTCTCCATCACTTCTCTCCCGGCTCCTTCTCTTATTCTTTGTTCTAAGGAGTATTTCTCTGGGAGAGGGCAGACTTGGAAACAAATCGAACATGAAAACAAAAGGTAGCAATATGTACATATATTTTTTAAAAACATTAATGATTCTAAGGCTGCATGTTCCTACTAAACTCTAGGCAAAAAAAAGGGAAAAGGGAAGACCAGAGAAAAAGAACCAAACGGTGCCCAGGCCCTCCCAGTTTCCCTCTTATAAACATGCCCAAGGGCACCCTGGAAAATTCATCTCCCTTTGGAGAAGCACCGAAGGGGAGAGCTAACCTGCTCCTCTTATGTTAGTGGGAAGCAGACAGAGCTGGGGAAGGAAGATCACATGGCTGCCAGCCAGAAGCAAAGCCAGGACCAGCCTAGTGCACCTTCCACTGGTCTCCACCCTGAAAACCTCACCGCACCATCCCCAAAGCAGCCCTCCCTCCTCCACACACTGACAATGTGGGTCTTTGTTCTGAGCACAGCACCTAAAGTGGGGTCACTGGGACTTCAAGAAGCCTCCCCTCGCTCCCAAGCCCTGCCCATAGGAAGGGAGGTCAGACTGGGGCCTCAGGAAGAATGTCAGTGCATTTACCTGACTGCCCCATCACCCCACTGGGGACTGCTCCAGGAGCACTGCTCCCCACTACCATTCCAGAAAACAAAATGACATGTGAGTCTCCTAATGGCCAATGCCCCACACTCCCAAGAACCAACACACATGCTCTGTCCCAAACTCCAGCCTTGGATGCTACCTTCCCCGCCACTTCCTCCCGGGACCCCAATCTGTGTGAGGCAAGGTGCCAGGTCAGGCTGCTAGTGGCCAGCCACTCTCTAGTGGTCTGGCCAAAGATGCCATTGGTATTCTGAGCAGCAGGGCTCAAATTAGTTGTGTGGGTTTCAGGGAGTGGAAAAGGTCCATGAGCACAAGACAATGATTCAGACAGCCCAATTTTGCTGACGTGTGCTCACTGGCTCCACGCTGCTGCCTGAGATGGGCTGTGCCCAGT
This sequence comes from Phalanger gymnotis, assembly GCA_028646595.1. Lineage (NCBI taxonomy): Eukaryota > Metazoa > Chordata > Mammalia > Diprotodontia > Phalangeridae > Phalanger > Phalanger gymnotis. The sequence continues at coordinate 10,131,713 of CM053622.1, forward strand.
GCCGGGACTGACCTGCAGGGAAGAAGCAAGTCCAGAACCTGATCAGCATTCTGGTGGTGAGCTGTGAGATGCTGCCACGCATTCCATCACCATCTAATTAGTGAAGGAGAACACCGGGCCAAGAAGTGAGGCCGGCCTTCTGTCAACTGCCCTCAGCTTCACTCACGTACCCCAACTTCCTCTACACCTGAGGCCCAGACACACGGTGCAGTGGCAAAGACTCCGGACACGTTTATGCAGCATGACTTGGGTCTACAGGCCCGGGTCTACCTGCTGCGGGCAGCCAGGGAGGCCCCTTTGGGAGATCCAACTGCTACTCACTCCTACGCCAGGCAGGAAGGCCATCCCTCCACAGGGAAGGGCTCACTCACCTGCTTTCGGGCCTTCTCCTCTCTGGCCTGGGCTTTCATCTGCTGTACTTCCAATGAGTCGGCCTTCCTTCTTCGCATAAAGAGGTCATGGTTCCCAATGCACAGCTGCAGAATCTGTCCAAGTGAGATGAGAAATGTTACTGTCCATGGTTACTTCATGGACCCCATGGCTCATGGCCACATCTGCAAGGTCAGCCAACTTGGAAAAGCTGGGAAGGAGGGAGCCAAGAAAAGGTTCTGTAGGGGATCTTTTCAGACCTTTAGGGCTATGACACTGAAAATGGGTTAGCCTTCTCTAGGCTTCTTAATTCCTGGGCCTACATGAGAACACATTTGGAACAGGTGTGCCGTGGGTGGGCAGAGAACCAGAACTGAAGGAGGACAGGATGAGGAAGTCTCTCACCTTCCTTCCAGATATAGTTCAATGTTCTCCACCAGTATAGTTTAAGTGTGACTCTTCAAGGATAAGTCAAGAGAAGTAAAAAGCTGCGCGCTACTTGGCATGTCCCTCCAATTCACGAGGATGACATTATGATTCCTTCTAAGAGAGAGTTCATTTTTTTTCTGAAATCCCAGCTATGTAACAGAGCAGTAAAATCTGAGCCTCCACTTACCAGCTTGTTAACGCGCAGCTTTGAGGAGTTAAATTTAAAGACGTCAATCTTCTTGTCCAGAGGCTTAATGGTGAACTACAAGAAGAAGAAAAGGTGTTATGCTGCCTGATGCCCACCCGCCCAGAGGGAGTTCGGCAACAGGGCTGCTGCCACTGCTACGGGTGCAGCCACCAGTGTGGGCACAGTCACTGTGGTCCCTTCAACATGGAGTGGATAAAGATGGGGGAACCTTCCTCAAGGTGCTGCCATTTGGAAGTCAAAGTATCTGAGGGCCTGGCCAGGTGGTAGATGGGCTGGCAGGGTCACAGCTGCACTTGGACCTTGAAGGCAGCCAGACTGAGCTGAGAACAGGCCAGACAGCCAACAAACCCTGAGGCTCAGAGCCAGACACCGTAAGGGACCAAGAAGAGGAGAATGCACTCCCTACCCCAAGGTGGCCTACACCCAAGGTGGCAGAGCCGAACCCAGTACACACGAGTCAACGACTAATGGTACAAGATGTTCTAGAAGAAACCAACACAGGACTGTGTGACAGAGACTGCGTCTCACAGAATTTCAGCCAAGAGAAGCACCAGGGAGGCCTGGGATGGCCAGGACAGGACAGAGGCAGGTGCTAAGAGAAGGGGCAAGGGCAGGGAGAGGAGAGCAAATGTGGTAAGGGGAAGCTGCAGGGTAGAGTAGAATTGTGCTGTAGGAACCAGTGAGAGAATGGATGAGACTGGGCCACAGCACGTGGGCTGGAAGAGCGGTAGGAAATAAGCACAGAGAGACAGGCTGGGCCCAGATAGGCTGAGGCCCCAGAAAGCTGGGCTGCAGGACTTCAGTTTGACATGACAGGAAAAGAGAACCCTCTCAAGGTTTCTGAGCAATCACTTCATCAAAGCAATTTTCCTAAGGGCTAATGAAGCCCTTAGGAATGAACCAAGGCCTTCCTTTAAGAGTGAGTGTGTCAGTGTGTGTGTGTATGTGTAGGCATTTAGCTAGATTTAAGTCAGCATTTACAGAACTCTTTAAGGTTTGCAAATTGCTTTACAAATATATCCTTTAACTCTGATCGTGTCCCTGAGAGGTAGGAGTATGCCCATTTTATAGATAAGGACATTGAGGCAGACAGAGGTTAAATGATTTGCCCTGGTCACACACTGGAATTCAGGTTTGCCAGGGTTCTACCCTTAGTACCACCTCACTGCCTCATACAGAATGATCTGGCAGTCAGGTATATGGTTGGGCTGGGGTGGGGGTGCGGTGGGGTGTCAACAAAGTCTTGACGTAGATACACCTTCTCATGTGACCAGGGTCACCCAGCCGGCCAGTTTCTAGGGCAGATCTCCTGACTCAGTGGCCTGCACTCCATCCACTCCTGCAGTAATCTGATTTCAGCTGAAGACAGTACCCACCCCTCAAGCGGCCAAGGCCAGACTCATCCTGAAGCATTCTTCTCCTTCCCTCACCCCTGAATCCAATCGCTGCCAAGTCCTATCACTCTCCCTTGGTAAATTCTCCTCCTCCATCCATGCCCTCCCCATCCCAACCACATTATGTCAAGGGCCTCTCTCCTCTTGTCAAGACAAGTGCCTCCCAAGCAATCCCGCTGGCCACAGTCCGGCCTCTTGCATTGCTTGCTGCATGTGCGGCAGTCCTAGGGAACGGGACTGCCGAAGGCTGTTTTAGACCCCTGAATAGTTCCTCACCGCCAAGCGCGTTTGCTCTCAGCCAGACCACCAGGCTCTCTGTGACCCGAGGCCCACTTTCTGTTCTGACTTGATCCCACTCCATGGTCTACAGCTTGTCCCCTTGTTCATGGCTCTCCTCCTAGACTCTCCTGGGCCGTCCTTCCCTTTGCTCACACTGTTTATTCACCCATGCCTCAACTCCACTCAAAAAGCATTTATTATGCCTCTACTTTGAGAAAGGCCCATGTGCTGGAATGGGCTCTTCCCCTTCTGGGAGGCCTCAGTCAGGAAGACCTTCCAAGTCAGCCTCCTCCAGGCAGTCTTCCCTGCCAACAGCTGAAATGGATCTCTGCCTTCCTTGGCCTCTCCCTGGCCAGCTGCCCTGGTGGCACTCCCCACATTAGACACGTGTAGTGAGTAGAGCACCGGCCCTGGAGTCAGGAAGACCTGAGTTCAAATCCGGCCTCAGACGTTTGACACACTTACTAGCTGTGTGACCTTGGGCAAGTCACTTAACCCCAATTGCCTTGCCTTCCCCCCTCAAAAAAAAATAAAATCTGGACCATGAAGCTCATACCACTCAACTCAAAGCAGTGTTGATAAAAAAAGTACCTTACAAACTTAAATGGAATTGCTGCAGGCCATGAAGCAAGGACCCGGGAGGTCCTGCAGGCAGAGCCCGAGGTCTACCCCCTTCCTGCATCACGCTTGCCAGTCTAGGGCCTCAGCAGCTGGAGCCCTCCGGGAGAGCCTGCGGAGGTTCCCTGCTTATTCAGTAATTGTGGCTGAGCCGGTACTTCGGCAATGCCTTTTAAACACACACACACACACACACACACACACACACACACACACACACACACCACACTCACTACGGGGGGGGGCAGTCCTCAGAGTGGCAGGTGGGTTATTTCTTTCACACATCAACAAGAGGGGCGCAGAGCCAGGCAAGCAAAGAACTGCCAGGGCCGGGTTCCCTCACCGCCTCGGGCGGCTCTAGAAGAGCATTCCTTGAGCTCTCTTTATTATTTAACTCGAGAGCTGTCAGTGGGAAACCACAAACAGTGGAGAAAACCCCGGTCTCAGCACTAAGAAACATTCCCAGAATCAATGGATCGCTTAGAATAAACGAGCCTTTCTGTTCCGTCGCGCACCAGAACTATGAAAACGACTACCTTACGCCAAGTCGGTTCAGCTCGAGGTTGTCTTATTATGTGGATTACGGACATGGTGGAGCACGATGGCTCCGTCCCCTGGAGAAGCTCTATTAAGAGTTTATGATGTCAGGTCTCACTAGGGGAGACTTTAATCCTTGGGTTCTTTGAAGAATGAGGGTTTGGGGAGCTTTTAGTGCTCCAGCCCAAGGTTGTGCAGTAAACATTTTTATAAAATGGGAGAAGGAGAATTATCATACTGGGGCAAACCAAATGCTTGAGTAATGTGGGCTTTGGACTGAAGGGCTTTTAGAAGGAAACACCTAAAAGCCCATCCCAGGGTCTCTATCTCTCCAAAACTTTCAAAATCGATTACAACGTTCAATTTGTCTGACACCAACACAATCTAGTATCAAAGGTCTAGGCTTCTTTTCCTCTGGTTTATATAAACAAAGGAAACAAGGAATTCTCCACCCCACTCCCTAGACACAGTGGCCCACAATGCCAGGGCAGCCGTGGGGGCAGGGACCTCGCCAGGTCACCCGTGGTCATCCATCCCTGATGGCGACCCCGTGGGCCTCTTGTCTTCCCTATTACACTAACGTCTTTGAGGGTGGAGACTACTTTCTCTTGTCTTTTTACCTCCACTGTCTGAGATGATGCCTTGGATATTAATAAAAGTCTGTTAAACCGAAGACTTTCTGTAATGCTTTGTCAGTTATCAGAGAACATTTTTAATAAATATTTGTTGAATGAATTAAAATGGTTGAGAAATTTGGGTCATCATCTTGCAGGAAGAGATTGAAATTCTGAGACCATATATCTCTGTTATTAAAACTTAATTATGTGCTAACTGTGTAGGGTAAGCTAGTTTTTTCTTCATTATTAGTTTATAAGTTTCATGAGGACAAAGTCTGCTTGATTATAATGATAACAACTCATATTTGCAGGGTGCTTTAATATCTACAAAGATGCAGCTAGATGGTTCAGTGGACTGAGTGCTGGGCCTGGAGTCAGAAAGACCAGAGTTCAAATATATTTCAAACATTTACTAGCTGTATGACCCTGGACAAGTCAATTAACCCCTGCCTGAATAAAACTTGAGAAGGAAATGGAAAACCACTCCAGTATCTTTGCCAAGAAAATCTCATGGGCAGTTGGTCTGCAGAGCCACAAAGAGTCAGACACAACTGTAAGACTGAAAGACAACAATTAATATCCACAATCCCATGAGATCAAGCATTATTATCCCTGTTTCACAGATGAGAAAGCTCTGGGGTTACATCACTAGCCCACGGACAGAGAACAAAAGTGTCAGAGGCAGGATTCAAGCCCGGCCATGAGCACTGGCTCCAAGTGCCAGATATAAATTCTATCATCTACATCAGTGGGGTCCAGCTCAAACAGAAATAGGGACCACCAAGCCATCCTGAGGGTCACTGCTGTATTTTTATTTATTTTGTTCAATATTTCCCAATTACATTTTAATGTGGTTCAGGCTGCATTCAAGAGCGCTGTGGGCCACGTGTCTGACCTGCACCACCTCGGACATGAATCTTAACACGCTTGTGTCCCAGCTTCCTCATCTGTAGAATGGGAAGAGTGATCCTTGTACAGCCTGGCTCCCGGGGTTGTTACAGGATAAACACTGGATAAGAATCATTCACCCTGCCGTAAGACTTTAAGGCAAACTAAGTATCTTCCTCAGAATAGCCCTAGAAGGTCAGTATTGTGACCGTTTTTAATCTCCAATTTACAAACAAGGAAACAGATAAAAAGGGTAGATGCCTTGCTCAGAGTCACACAGCCTGTAGGTATCTATGCTCGCTGCAAACACTAATCTTCCTCGCTCCGCACCTGACATTCTTTCCAGGACAGAGCACGGTGAGTTATTATTGTCACGTTAGACCCCACAGAGTATTTAACAAAAGACTGGGTACAGGAAAAGCCCTCAGTAAGTTCCAGCTCTCGCATGACTAGCTAGCCTTGAAACCCAAAAAAGCCTTTCTAACCAGGCTCAGAATCCATCTGTTAGTTAGAAATGTTTATTTTCCATTGTACTTGGTGGTATAAGCAACCCAGCCAGGTTAAGCCTCTTGCCTCCTAAGCAGTGGGGCTGGGTGACTCTTTGAGAAAGCAATGGAGGCTGCCAGAGTCGACAGCCAGAAGCCACCGTTCTAGACCTGAAGAGTCCTGCACTTAGAGGAAGCACCTGTGCCACGGTGCTTCTGGATGGCAGGACAAGCAAGAACGTTTTGGGCTGCCCCCGCAGGGGAGGGTGCCGCACCCGCCCTACCTCTTTGTCGCTGTAAGAGATGTTCCGGATTTCATTCCAAGGGAAGGAGATTTTGGGGGTCAGCCTGTTTTCAGGGTCGTAGATGTGGAGGCCCAGAGCATCTACCCCGAGCAGCAGTTCCGTGCCCTTCTTATTCTGCACAGCAAATAAAAAGCCACTGTCAGGTTCAACTCAATCAAAAGGTTTGATTCACATTTTTAAAGATATGTACAAATGGTTACATTTGGCATATTTCAACTGGTTCCAGCTGAAGATGCAATAAATGGTTAAGCCAGAGAAGTGATAGCTTCTTGGAGAAGGCCCAGTGAGACACCAAGAAAACAAATGTAATATGTTTTGCCAACATTAAAGCACCACAGAAATGTTAGCTACTATTATTATCATCAAAATATCACTGAAATGTACTGTTACGTGGCACCTTGGTAGCCCAGGAAGGTGACAGGTAATTCTTAATGCAGGCTCCAAGAATATCCACAGGCTAAAGAATGCAGATGCATCTAATAGCTGCTGATTTATTGACATCAAAAGATAATCTAAAATAAACTCGAAGACCTAAGCTATGAAGCTTAACAATTCTCTACAGGACACAAACTGCTGGGGAAACAGAAGAGTAGTCTGGCAGAAATTATATATAAAGACCAATGTCTCACACCACATACCAAGATAAACTCCAAATGGATACATGCCTTAGACATAAAGGATAATATCATAACCAAATTAGGGGAGCAACAGAAAAATTAGGATGGATAGGGGAAGAGTTCATGACTTAAATAAGCAATAGAGAGAATCATAGAATCACAAAATCATAAATTTGATTACACAAAATGTAAAAGTTTTGAACAAACAAAACCAATGCATCCAAAATTAGAAGGGAAACAAGTAATGGGTGGAAAAAATTTTTTTTTCAGCAAGTTTCTCTGTTAAGGGCTTCAGAATCACTTCCAAGATAGACTTTTTAAAGACACTGATCAAAATTTACAAGCATAAGAGCCATTCCCCAACATAAATAAATGGTCAAAGGACACAAATAGGTATTTCTCAAGGGAAGATAAAGAAACTCTCTATAGCCATATAGAAAAATGCTTCAAATCACTAATAATTAGAAAAATGCAAACTCTTGAAGTCTTAACTTAAACTTATCAGACTGGAAAGGTTGACAAAAAAGGAAAATGACAAATGCTGGTGGGCCTATAGAAAAACAGGTACATTAATGCCCTACTGGTGGAGCTATGAATTGATATAGCTGTTCTGTACTAACTATATCCAAAGAGCTACTAATCTGTGCACACCCTTTGACCCAGTGATATCATTACTCAATCTATGACCCAAAGAGATCAAAGAAAAAGGAAGAGGACCTATATATTAAAAAATATTTATAGCAGTTCTTTATAGACCAGCAAAGAATCGGAAACTAAGGCTGTACTCATCAATTGTAGAATAGCTGAAGAAATTATGGCATATAAATGTGTAATGGAATTCTATTGTACTGTAAGAAATGATAAAGGGGACAGTTTCTGAGAAACATGGGAAGACTTATCTGAATGGACTTAGAGTGAAGTAAACAGAACCAGGAGTTTAACAACACTATAAAGACAAACAGCTCTGAAAGACTTAAGAACTCTGGTCCCCTCAATGACCAGCCACAATTTCAGACGGCCAATGACGAAGCATTCAATCTCTCCTAACAGAAAAGTGATGGATTCAGGATACAGATTGAGACAAATATTTTTTGGACACAGTGCAGAAATCTATTTTGCTTGTCTATGTATATTTGTTACAAGAGTTCTCTTTTCCTTTAATAGAGGGGCAAATAAAATGAGGGAAAGAAAATAAAATTTTTGTTAATCTTTTAAAATTAAATTTAAAAAAAATTTTTAAATGAGAATTTAAAAACCAACACTAAAGTAACATAATGAAGTTCAGTGCTAAAAACTCAAATTGTAATTAAACAACCACACTATCAGTGATGTAGAATGAAAACTTAAATAGTAGATAAAGTTATCCTTACCTGGGGGAAGGAGAAGGAAAGGGAGAACTGTAACTAGAACCCGACTGATTTAATTTTAAAACAGGTAATTATATACCTGACAAGCTCTAGCATTTAGAAGTCAGAATGGACACAGAGAATTCTCAATCCAACCCAATATGAACTCCATTCCAAATCTAAGATGGTGCTCATGTCACAGCCCAACAGTCTTTCTCTACAACAGATGTTTACACTGAGTGGAAGCAAAGAAAGGTACACTCCTCTACTAACCCACTTACCAATTACAGAGAAATCTAACTCAGAGTCAAGAGCGTATGAGCATAGGCGATTGTTCAGAAGGTACAGTAAGCAGGACAGGGAATAATCGGAAGACCTGTGGGAAGACTTAGTCCCGATTCAGACAATTGCTAGCTATGAGACCTTGTGTGAGTCATTGGTCCTCAGTCTCCTCATTAGTAAAGCTGACACTTGCTCTAGTTACCTCCAGAGGTATTCTGGGAATCAGGTAACATATGTAAAACCCCACATGAGTATGAGCCGTTATCATGATCCATCTATTATGCAAAGATGAAACTTCCTGTAACACTCTGAAGGCGAGCATGTGCTACCAGCCTAAGGTTCATAATTCCTCTCTCTGACCATAAAGCACTTTAAACAATAAATAAAGCTAAGTGGCATTTTGGCACTATTCTTTACAGCTGCAGTTGATTTTAAGTAAAACAACAAAGACTATATTCTTCCTTTTGGGCCATATAGCCATTAGGGTTTTAAAAAAATGATAGTAAGAAAACCTGGAAAAACTTACGCGAACTGATGCAAAACAAGTGAACAGAATCAGCTGAACAGTGATCACTATGGACTCTTAACATTAATGCAACATTAACTTGGTGAGGAAGAACTGTGAAGGACTTGGCTATTATCAGCAATACAGTGATCCAGACAATTCTGAAGGAATTCCAAAGTTCACTTACCTTGGTAGTGCACTTTCCAGGGATGTTCACACTGATAATGAGGTTGACGCACGCATTGCCAGAGCTACCTCAGTGTTTGGGAGGTTCCCAAGGAAAGTATGGGAGGGAGGAGGTATCTGACAGTCTACAGAGCTGTTGTGCCGACCTCATTGGTGTATGCCTGTGAAACCTGGACAGTCTACCGGCGCCATTCCGGGAAACTGAATCGCTTCCATTTGAACTGTTTTAGGAAGATTCTGAAGATCACCCGGTAGGTTTAAGGTACCAGACACAGAGGTCCTTACTCGAACTAAATTGCCAAGCATTCAGAGTCTGTTGCATAGAGCGCAACTCTGATGGGCTGGCCATGCTGTTCAAATGTAAAACAAATGTTTGCCAAAAAGACTGTTTTATGGAGAACTCACACAGGGCGAGTGCTCACATGGCGGTCAGAAAAAGAGATACAAAGACACTCTCAAGGTCTCTCTCGAGAACTTTGGAATTGACTGTGTGACATGGGAGACACTGGCATGGGACCGCTGAGCATGGCGTGCCCGCATCAGAAAAGGTGCTGTGCTCTATGAGCAAAACAGAACTGAAACAGCTCAAAGGAAACACAAGATGTGCAAATTTAGAGTATCCACCCCAAATATTCATACCTGACTATTTGTGCCTGGCCTGTAGTAGAATATCTGAGCTCGTAGTGGTGTGATCAGCCACAGTCAGACACACTGAAACCTGAGTTTAGAATTGTGATATCATTTTGGTCCTCTTTGAGAACAAAAGACAACACCTAACAAATATAACTGAGAGGTCTTTATCAGAGAAATCTCCTGTAAAATATTTTGATATTACTTCACTGTCTATGGTACCTTTTAGCAAAATGCAGTTTCCCTGACTATCTCTTATAATTAGGTATATTTTATCATTTGTTTTGTCTGAGATCATAATTGCTACCCTTGCCTTTTTCTCACTTCGGCTGGAGCATCACAGATTCTGCTCCAGCCCTTTATTTAACTCTGTGTGCATTGTTCTGTTTCAAATAAGTCTCTTGTAAACAACATATTGTTGGATTCTGGTTTTTAATCCCTTCTGCTATCTACTTCCATTTTATGGGAGAGTTCATCCCATTGGCAGTTAAGATTAGTGTGTATTTTCCTCCATCGTATTTTCTTCTCTTTATCCTTACTCTCTTCAAAAGTCTATTTGGCTTCTGAGCATTGTCTCCCTCACTTTGTCCTTCCCACCCTTTCCCCCATAATCTCTTATGTCCTTCCTCTCCTATTTCTCTATTGGGTAGGATAGATTTCTATACCCAACTGTGTGTGTGTGTGTGTGTGT
>CM053622.1:10142598-10239967 GCA_028646595.1 Phalanger gymnotis
GCCAGTTACTGCTTTCCAGTCACCATCTTGGCTCCGCCCCGGTCAATTGTTTTTGAAGGTGTTATTTTCTTCAGTATTTTTTGGTGCCTCGATGTTAATTAATTATTATTTTTTTGGTGCCTTGATGTTAATTATTAATCAATTAATTAACCAAGATGTTAATTTTCTTGCATCCTTCTCATTTTCCCCCCAATTTTTCTTCTGCCACTCTTAATAATTTTCTTTAACTCCTCCAAGACTTCTTGGTAGGCTTGGGTGCAATTAACATTTTTTTCTTTAAGGCTTTGGTTATAAATGTTATTATACTGCTGTCTTCTTCCCTGCCACTGTAGTTGCTTTTTTACGGTGAAGTTCTTTTTTTTTGGGGGGGGGGAGGGTTTTGTCCATTGCTTCAGCCTATTTTCTTGACTTTGAACTTCATATTAAAAGTGGGGCTCTGCTCACCTGGGGGTGGGGAGGCCCTGTGCCAAGCTCCAGGTTTTTTCATGCTGCTCTCTCCCTTCCCCTCCCTCCTCTTGTCTATTCCCACTGACCCCATAGCCTGCCTAGATAGTACTACCAGCTGCCTAGAATGCTCAAGTAGCCAGCCCCTGGTCTTGTCTCCAAGGAATAAGATGACCCTCCTAGGATAAGCTCATCACTTCTAAATTCACCACCATGATGCTAACTCAGGCCTTCAGGACCACCTCTCTCAGCTTTCTTTCCCTTCTCACTCAAGGACTGCAGGGTAGAGCATGAAACTCCTGCCAATGTCTTCTTTATAGAGAACAGAGACTGGACTCTGCTCTCCTCCACTCTGCTTCTGGTTCCTGACTTGGTTTCACTTCACAGAATGAGATGACCCCGGATGGCTACTGCATGGTGTGTCCCCCCCACCCCATTCCTGTGGCGTGCTGTCTCCCTTTAGATCAGGAGCTCCTTAAGAGTAGGGTCTGTTTCTTCTTTTTATTAACTGTCTCCCCGGTGCTTAGCACAATGCCTGCCACACTACAAGAGCTTAATAAATGTTGATTGGATTGAATCATTGGGCACAAATAAGGAAACGAGGCCTTAACTTACCCGGATGGCAAAGTAGTTCACGCCATACATCTCCAAGTCTTGGGCAATCTTCAAATACTCCATTTCCGCTTCATCTCTGTGAGGACAATGAAAAGCATTGTGATAGCAGCCAAGTGAGAAGGGAAAGGGATGATTCTGCCAGGAGTCACTGAAAGAGGCAAGGTCTCAGACAAACTGGGATGCACATACAAAGACGTCATACTCCCATTAAAAGCAGGGCAATAGTGTCACTCTTAGAATGAGGAGGGACCTCAGAGAATGTCTAAACCAACTATCTACGGAAATATAAATCCTCTCTACATGTGTCCTGATGGATAAGTCACAGGGAACTCATCAGTTTACCAAAGTTTTGGGCAGAATTAGCCTCAGGAAGCTCTTCATGAAGTTAAAGGAAGTTGAAATCAGCCTCTCAGGTACCTTCCACCTATTTACCCCAGGTTCAGAGGGACGAGCCCAGGATTTCAGAATTCACACTCCCTCCCAAGTCAAGACTGATGCTGTCTTAAGTAGCTCCAGTTCAGTCGCCCCTGCCTGAGTACAAGAAACCACAAGAAAACATTACCATTTGCTTCAGTACCAGACAAGCATGTCTGATTAACCTTACTGTAGACTCCAATTCATGTTTCACAACCTGCTTCTTTCCTTCAAGAAGCCAGGTTACACTCCCCCAAAGGGCTACAGAGAGAGCCAGCTAGGCCTGGCTGCCCCATCAGTTATGTGGCTCCACTCCCAAATCTTCACAACTAAACACTCTGAGCTCCCTCTGTGTAGCTCAGCACATAGCATTACCTGCGTCCAACATAAGGGCCTTTATAAGACAAGTTATTTACGGCCCAGGAAGGCTGGCTCAGATCTTAGTTGCTCGCTACACAAGGAAACAAGCATTGTCCACATGACTAGAGGAGAAATCTATCACATTCATGCCTTTGGGAAGCTCACCTTGCTCTGCCCCGGTGCTCTGCATACCAGGAGGTAATTCTCTCTTCCCACATCTCCTGTGTCATCTGATACAGATTTATTACCTAAAAGAAGCAAACAAGGATGTGTATACACATATGCATAACACCTATTTTGGTAGCATAGCCAGGCTTCCCTACAAAAGGCCTGCTCCAATGGCTCCATGGAGCATGAAGGGAGTACCAAGATTCTCAAAGGCAATCCATGGTGGGCAAGCTCTGGCAGGTTCTACCAAGCCAGGAAAGCTTGAAGTATTGACTCTGTATCTGTCATTCCAGAAATAAGCTAAGTTTAAAAAGGTCATCACCAGGTTTGTCACAAGATGATTTTTTTTGGTCACTACTTATCAAATTGCCCATTAAGGCAAGAAGAAAGTGCAATCAACATTCATGAAACAAATCCTCCATAAGAATGCAATCACAAATGAACTACTGTTGGAGAAGAAATTCCTGGTGACCAGGTCTCAAAGAGGATCACCACCAATCAAAAGCCTGACCAGACATGTGATTTATTTCAATCACATACATGCAGTGTTGGCTTCATCTGTTCTACACTGGTGGAAGACACCAAATAAACAGTTGAAGGCCACACGAAGTGACATTTAGGTCTTTGTTAAGCGATGCAGACTGAGAAGACGCACTACACACATGATGCAGCAAAAGATGTTTGTGCTGTCAGTGAACTGAAGGGGCAACATAAAGGTATTACTCTTGAAAACCAGTCTTCCCTCCCTCCAATTTGTCTTGTCAAACTTCTCACAGCTCAATCCTGAATCCACTTGAATAACTTCAAAATTCAGGCTGCCTCATCCTCTGACCTAAGGATAATGTCATGCAAGATTTAATCAACCACTATCTGGGGCAATACTCAATGAGTAAGATCCCCCTTTTATCCCTAAACCAACATGAAAAGTCTGTTGGAAGCAACCGGCCTTTGGTCAAGACCCAATGGGCACCAAATAGAATATTCCTAATTCTCAAAGCTCTGTGCTCAAGACTTATTAAGAATACCTAAAAACTCTTAGAAGGTTTCTGTCATATACTTCCCAAGGTCCTTCTGGTCCTCTGGCTTGCTTTCTTTAGAATGTGTACCTGCCTAGGCTTCCCAAAGAGGTCCATCCAAACCCAGTGTTGTTACTTACCCTTTTTGGAAGCAGTTCCTCCTGGGCCAAAAACCCACGCTTGTGAACAGAGGGGTCATAGTCGCCATACTACAGGAAAAGGAAAGCGAGCAAATGAGACAATATGACTGACATTTATTTCCATGCAAGCTTCTTCCCTTTCTGTATTCTCAAAGCATTTCCACTGTGATCACAGTCAAGATTTAAATGTTACCAGTTTGTTATCCCTAAACAAAAATACAAAGCTGACCCTATCTACGAATTGAGTTGCAAAATCCCACAGAGACAGGGTTGGGTGATACGCTAATTAGAATGGGTGATGGCACAGAAATGGTGACCCTACTTTATAACTTTCAAAGAAAGCACTTTTTTGCTAAAACATTAGTTTTTCCCTAAAAAAAAAAGGCTCTGTAAATTGCTGGAAGCAATATGAGATAAGAATATTATCTATATATGATACAAAAATGTTAAATGGTTGATAATTGGAATGAAGACTATCTGTGAGGCCACAAAAATAACACATGTAATGTTTTTAAGTAACTCTCCCTCAGAGCCCTGAAAAGCACTTTCAAACATAAAAAGGAAGGAAGGAAGGAAGGAAGGAAGGAAGGAAGGAAGGAAGGAAGGAAGGAAGGAAGGAAGGAAGGAAGGAAGGAAGGAAGGAAGGAAAGAAGGAAAAGAAAGAACCCCAATGTCAGTATTGTCATTTCCATTTTAGAGACGAAGAAACTTGTAAAAGGGTTAGCTGATTTTCTCAAGGTTACAAGCAAGTCAATGAATAAAGAAGCCAGAAATAGAGGCACAGGCATTTTACTGCATTCATTCATTCCATGACAACTGAGAAATTTGTTTCATGATAAAAAATATCCTCCTTTTCTCCTAGGAGACTTAAGTTTGACTAGTTAGAAAATCAGAACTGACACTATTTACAAATGAGGCATGCAGGAGAATATAAAACAAATCATGCCTTTAAACCACTGGCATTCACAAGAGCGGCTGTTGGTTGAAGTCCACCTACCACCTCATCTGAACCAGCAAAGCTCAGTATTCCATCATGAACTCTGTATAAACATTTATCCTGTTAGCAAATAATACCCACCAAGCAAAACAATTAAGGCAGAGAACAAAGGTTATAACCACCACCGAAAAGAAAAGAGACAGCTAGCTTAATAAACCAATCACTGAGTTAAGACTGAACGAGTACTGCAGTTGGAGTGCATTTAGGGCTTCAAGGTCTTGTTTTGCCACTGACTGCATGACCCTGGGCATGGAATTTCTCTTCTCTGGGTCTCAGTCTTCTTTTCTGTAATAAGATAAGGTTGGACTAGATGGGCTCTAAAGCTATGACCTCATGAGCCTGCTTCCTGCCTGAAAAAACTTGAGCAAATCCTTCTCCCTCCCAGGGCCCTGTTTCCTCATCTGTAAAAGCAGCAGGGTGGGGTGAACAAGGTGGACCTGAGTCTCTTCAAGATCGAAGGTTCAACAAAGCTGAGGCCCCATCACATCTTCTACATGACATACAATGTGCTCAGCAGCGATCATCGCCCTCTTTCTCTTTTTAGGAGGATGGCATACCTCTACAATATCTATGAAGATGAAGCCGGCACTAATGGTCACATCATAATACAAAAGCACACACGCAAAGTTCAAGCCATAAAACATTGAGTCCAAGAAACTCACGAGACTGACTATCCACATTATTTTCTATGCTGCCAGAAAACAACCTATTTATCAAGTTTTTGACATCTGAGCAATACAGCTCTGAAAACAATGACTTCTCCAGTCAATATGTTCTATTTATAATATTAAAGCTATCCTGATAGAAACATTTTTCTAAATGTAGCATTTCTGATGTGTACAAGGCATTTTCATAATGTCATGGTTTTATGGTGAACATTACTTTAATCAATAGATGTATTCCTCAAATGTACAACAAAGAATTGACCGTTTAATGTAACTGCTGGATTTTCCAGCTGGAAGGGCCTGGGAAATCATCTCGTCTAATCCATTCATTTACCAAGGGGGAAGATGAATAAGGTCATACAACTAATGAGTGACAGAATTAGGACTAAAATTCAGCTATCACAATTCCCAGTATATTACTCTTTCTACTACACCATGCTCATTCCAAGAACATCCATAACTCCACTGAACAAACATGCATTAAGTACCTACTATGTGCAGGGCCTGGCGATACAAAGACAAAAGGCCTGGGTGTCACAGCTTAAGAACCGTAATAAGTTAGAAAGTGTCCAGAGGATGATCAAAGGTCTTGAGTCTGTGACACAGGAGGATCAATTGAAGGAACTGAGAATATTTGCCCTAGAGAAGACTCATGTGGGACATATAAGATGCCTTCAAATATGCCAAGGGCTATCATGTGTCTGTCATGTGACTAGACTTTTTCTGTCTGGCCCCAGAGGCAGGACCAGGAGCCACAGGAAAAAAATTGCAAAGGGGCAAACAGGTTCAGGGTCAGGGAAAACTGAGCGCCTTAGCTTTGCCTGAGGAGATGGGGCCCCACCACCTGAGATGAAGCATCCAGACGGCTGCTGAGATCCTTTCTCCATCTCACCTCACGATCCGAGCAAAAGGAGCTTTGGGTCACAGGGAGTGTAAGAAACATTTGTGAATGGTGTTAATAGACCAAGGCAAGGGCAAACTATACTGTTTTGAGAATTATTTCTTTTGAGTTATATCTGTAATTTTAGTTTTTCTTTTTTACCAAAATATGTTTACTTTTTCTTCTCATTTTTTTTCAATTTAAGAAAATATTTAATTCTATATAAAGTCTATACCACAGGAAAATTTACATCTGCAAACCAATGATATCTAAGCTGTGGCTATAACATATGTATCAGAAAAAATAATTTGTTGAACTATTGGACTATTCATCAGAATGAAGAAAATATAAAGTCCAGGAAAAGCAAATATCAGACTGGAAAGGGCTAAATGTCAAAAATAAAACCTTAGAGTCTTCCTGAATGGAAGAACATTAGCAGCACAAACCCATTCTTTTTCTTTTTCCTTTTAAAACATTCAACTGATCTTTTGGTCTTGACATTACATTCATTTCCTAACATAAGCTCCTTACTTCCAAAAAACCCCTTAACTTTAAAATAAAAAACTCAAAAGAGAGAAAAAAAGAGCAATTCAGAATGGAAAATGAAAACGCGAGCTCTCGTTTCTCTTCTTTGAAGTCAAGCTGACTCTTTCATTCAATAAACATCTCATTAAGTACCTGCTATATGCCGGGCACAGAGCTCAGTAGGGACACAGAAAAAGGCAAAAGCCAGCCCCTGCTCTCAAGGAACTCAGTCTAATGGGGGAGATGACATACAAGCAAACAACTCTGAATAAGCAATATTGACGGGGTAAATTAGAGGTAATCGATGGTTCATCACTGCACAGCCTTCATTTCGATTCGATGATTGGTCTTTCCACAGCCAAAG
Organism: Phalanger gymnotis; assembly: GCA_028646595.1. Taxonomy (NCBI): domain Eukaryota; kingdom Metazoa; phylum Chordata; class Mammalia; order Diprotodontia; family Phalangeridae; genus Phalanger; species Phalanger gymnotis. The sequence goes on from CM053622.1 coordinate 10,149,187, forward strand.
TTGTAAGCACGGTCCATCCTCGACCCAATTCTGCTTACTTCACACTCTGGGTCACTTATGTCTCTCCATGCTTCTCTGTGTTCAGAATTTCTTACAGCACAACAATAATCCACCCCATTCATGCACCATGTAGTCCTTCCCCAATCAACAAGCATTGACTCTGATTCTAATTCTCTGTTACTACAAAGAGGTGATGCTCTAAATATCATGTTTGTGGGACTTTTTTCCCATCACCAACTTCCTGGGGTACATGCCTAGAGGCAGCTAGGTGGTAAAGAGTGCTGGGCCTGGGGACAGCAAGACCTGAGTTCAAATCCATCCTCAGATACTCCTAGATGTATGGCCCTGGGCAAGTTATTTAACCTCTGTTTGCATCAGTTTCCTCAGCTGTAAAATGAGGATAATGCTGTTGCTGCCTCACCGGATTGTTGTGGTGATTAAATGAGATATGTGTGAAGAGCTCAGCACAGGGCCTTGGCACATAGTAGATACTGTATTAAATGCTCATTTCCTCTCTCCCTCCCTCCAAGTCAGAAGACACGGATGTTTCAATTAGTTCTTAGCCCGATTCCACATTGCTTGCAAGAATGGCTGAACTCATCGATTCGGTGGTCCATCAACAGTGTACCAACATGTCTGTCTTTCTGCCGCTCGTCCAACACTGACGATTCTCATCTTTTGTCAGCCTGGTCAGTTTCCTGGGTGTGATCAATCTGTAATCTAACACTTCAGGGTTGCTTTGACTTGCATTTCTCATTATTGATTTAGAACACATTTCTTATGCTTATTAACAGTTGGTGATTCTTCTTTTGAGAAGTGTTTGTTCACATCTTTTGATCGCTAATACTTGGTCAAATATACCTGAGTCATTTGGATATCAGACTCTTGTCAGAGATATTTGATGTAAAGATTTTTTTCTTCCAAGTGACTACTTCCCTTATAATGCTAGTTATGTTGATTTTATTCATGTAAAAGCTTTTCAATTTTCAGTTTTGTATATTCTAAATAATCTAGTTTATCTTTTTTATCTTGTGTGGACAAGAATTCTCCCCCTCATTATAGCTAAATGCAAGATACCTGGTCTGATTGCATTTTTTTTTTTGGTGTGATCTTTAATGTTCAGGTCCCATGTGCACATTGTTTGTAGGGTGGTATACGGTTATAAGCTGTTGGCCTAAACTTAATTTCTGCCAAATGCTTTCCAGTCTTCCTGGCAATTCTGGACAAAGGGGTAGTTCTTTTCCAAGTAATCTGTGCTCTTGATTTTGTCAAATACTGGAAACCCTCCTTTTATAACAGTAGACTTTTATAACAGTATCTTGATATAGCAATCTCTCTCTGATTTGGAGATCATATATTCAGCAACCTGACTAACTGGAACAATGCTGAGAACCAAGATAAGGCAAGGTCTTTGGGTAGCCCACACAGAAGACTCCAAGTCCATACCAATAGCTCATAGTTACAGTTGACATGTTCGAAGCATCTTAAGATTTACAAAGCACTTTCACAAGAGCCCAGTGAGGTGAGGTCATGTACTTTATTCACAACAGGGTTCCTCATACCCTCATTCATACAATTCTAAGAGGGGAGGGGAGGGGAGGGGAGGGGAGGGGAGGGGAGGGGAGGGAAGGGAAGGGAAGGGAAGGGAAGGGAAGGGAGCTGATAGTTTAATGTGAGCGGAATGTGGAATGCACCAAGGGAGCAGAGTGAAACAAAGCTGAGAAAGTTTGGTGGAGGTCTTAGCTAGTAGACTAAAAAGTCCTCTAGGCAATTGAGAATACGCCAGTGCTCCTGGGCAGGGAAGCGTCATGATCAGACCTATGTGGAAGATGGCCTGGTATGAGGAGAGACCAAGGATTACCAACAAGAGAAAGAGAACGGGGTGCTAAAAGATGCTTAACACTATCCTCAACCTTTGGCTCCCTTGTTTCACTGTTCACTGACTATGTAGCTATGGCCAATCAACCAAGGCCGGATTTGAGGCCACCTACCAATTCCACTCCTACACAAGTGCAGCTGAACATGGAGAAGGAAGTCAGACGAGCATGATGAATGGACTAAAACTTCTGTAGTATACTCTCAAGGGGGCCTTCACAGCTGCGCCCCAAAGCTCAGACTATTTCTGATCAACTCTCTTCTCCACTTTCACCATTTGTTGAGGCTTTCTCTTCCCTCCTCAAACCACCTCCACATTTACTCCCCTTTACTCTCAGCAGACACTCTACCTCATACTTAGCTAAAATATCTGAGGCTCTCTTTCATGAATTCCCTCTCCTTGCCTCATATCCAACTATGAATTCTTCACGAATTCTCTCTTGCTCTCAACCCTCTAATTCAGACTGCTCTCTCCACGACCCACTCTCTCTTTCTCTCCTCCAGGCTCTGATGAAGACGTGGTCCTTCCTCTTGCAAAGGCCAAGCCCTCTACCAGTGCCTTTGATCCCATCCCATCTGACCTTCTCCATAAGCTTGTATCTCCCCACCTTCGCACCTTCACCCTAATTTCCAGTCTCTCCTTATCCACTGATGCGTTTCCTACAGCTTAAGAGAAATGCCCAGATCTTCTCTGTCCTTAAACTAATTTGGTATTGCTATTGCCCCTCAAGCTGTCACTCTACAGCTCTCCTCCCTTTCAGGCCAAACTCCTAGAAAAATCTGCTTAGTCAACCTCCTTGCCTTCACTTTCTCACCTCCGGTCACTTCTCAGCCTGTTGTGACCTGGCTTCAGACCAAATCACTCAATAGAAAATGCTCCCTCCAAGCAGCATTTGGAAGTGCAGCCTAAGGTCCACACTGCTCCCCCTTAGATACCCTCTCTTTCTTGGCTTTTTATGACCATGGTTCTCCTCCTACCACTGGGACCCCTCCCTCTCCGTCCCACCATTGGGGCCTCTTCCTCTCAGCCTTCTTTGCTGGGTCATCGTCCACATCTCACCTCCTATGCATGAGCATACCCCAATGCTCTTTTCTCTCTACACTTTCTCTCAATGATGTCATCAGTCTTCATGGATTCAGATTCCCTAAATATTTAGCCTCACTCACTCTGTTACCAGCAGAGGGCATGAAGGCAGTGGAGTCAAAATCAAGCAGTGCAGCTGGTAGAAAAAGCCGACAGTGGTTCTGAGTCCTCATTAAACGGAAGAAGACTTGTTTTATCTATCCTCCAGCACTCTGATTAGAGGGACAGAGGCAACTGAAGGTCCTGATGAGGTGTGAGAACCGAAGTTGATGAGCTCTCTAGACGATGGTTTCCAGGATGAGGAGCATGACAAGAGTGAAGTCCAAACCGAGTGGCCAAAGGGATGCCCCCTGGCATCTCAAAATCAGCACAGGTAAAACTAAAGCCCTCCCTTCTTGATAACGTCCTTATTTCTGTGGAGGGCACCACCACGCTTGCAGGCAGCCAGGCTCACAGTTCAGTATCACAGTCAGCTCTTCCCTCTCCCTCACACCCCACACCCGATGTCAGCTGTCAAGTCCACAACATCCTGAATCTTCTGTTCACTCACACTGTCATCTCCCTCTCTCCCCTGCACTTTCTCAACAGCCTCCTAATTGGTGTGCTGGCATTTGGTCCCTCCTCACCCACAGCTGTCACGCTGATATTTCTGAAGTACAGGTCATATCAGGTCACTTCCCTGTTCAGGAAGCTCTAATGGCCCCCAACTGCCTCTAGGCTAGAATGGAACTCCTCTGGTTAGACATGTAATAGCCTTCCCCACGTGGCTACAGGCTACTTTATTGTACACTCCTCTATTCATACGCTCTCTGCAGCCTCTTTGCCACCCCACTGCCTTTCTCTGGGCCTCATCATCCCCTGGGCCTGGAATGTCCTCACCTTCCACATATATCTGCCATATAGCATCCCTAGCTCCTTTCAAAGCTCAACCCAAGCGCCAGAGAATGTCAAATTCTTTCCTATCAGAAATTATTCTTTATCGGAGGTTCCCAAAGTGAACAATACCATCCCCTGGGGGGCGCTGAAAGGATCCAGGGGGGTGGTAGTAACCTTGGGTGCAATTAGGGGTATGGAATAAAAATAAGGGGGCAGTGGAAGCATAAGGAAAAAAGAGAAGAAAATTGTGAAAAAACATTCCTATTTGTTTCATCTGTCGTGTAATAGAGTTGAAGTCATAGTGATTACATTATTGTCCAAATAAACACACAAAATGCAAGTCATAACCAATCAGTGGTTAAGTCTGCTGACAGATCTTAACAAGCAAGTGCTGGCAGGCAATCCGGTTGGAAAGTCCAGCGCGCATCAGCAGGAATATGTGCATATAATGACTTGTTTACAATATGATACTCTAGGGTTACATGATGCAATACTGAGTCATCGAAATTTCAATGCAGGAGAAAAACCCTAAATTTGCAATAAATTATTAAATTTAAGATGCATTGTTTAAAAAAATTTATAATTTTTTTTGAAATGACAAAAATTTCCAAAAAATTGTTAATGGGTTAAAGAAAATAGATTTCCAGGGGGCACTAAGTAATTTTTTCCTGAAAAGGGGGTGGGAGGCCAAACGAGTTTGGGAACCTCTGCTCTACATAGTATTTCATTCCATGTTGTTCTCCCCTCCCAGTACAATATAAGCCGCTTGGGGGGCCTTCAATCAATCACTCCAGTATTCATTAGGTATCTACTATGTGCCAGGTGCCAGGGCTACAAAGAACAAACCAATCTCTAATCTGAGGGTTTACCTTATATAAGTATACACAGAATAACTCTAAGGAGAATAAATCCAAAGAAGGCTAAGGAGGAGGGACAATCAGAAGTGCTTCGTGTAGAAGATGGTGCTTGAGCTGCCCTCTGCAAAGGAAGAGAGGAATTCTTGGAGACAGAGGAAAGAAGGGAGTGAGTTGGACACAATCAGAAGGCCCAGGGGCACCTGGGAGGAAGTATAGAGCCCGTCAAGATCATAAAGCGCAGGAATAAAAGGCATGTATGAGGCGGCTGGAAAAAGGGGTTTACATTTTTTCTAGAGGTGAAGGGAACCACTAAACATGAATGAGCAGCAGAGCAACCTGATCAGATCTGTGTGTTAAAAACAATGATTTTGGCAGTTGCGTGGAGCATGGGCTGGAGAGGAGAGGAAGGACACAGGAGACAAAGTAGGAGTCCACTGGAGTGATCCAGGTGGGAAATAATGAGGGCCTGAATAAAGGTGGTGGCTGTGTGACTGGAGAGAAGGGGAGAGATAGGAAAGATGTGACAGAAACAGAAGGACTGTGAGGCAGAAAAGGCAGGCTTTGGCCACTGTGGAATGAAGGAGGCATAAGAGCCAAGGATCACAGCAAGGCTGGGAACCTGGGAGCCTACTGAGAATGCTGGCACCTCTTACAGAAATAGGTAAGTTTGAAAGAAGAGAGAGTTCAGGGAGATGAACTGTATTCACACTTGATGATTTTGAGATGTCTCTGGGACATCCAGTTTGAAATGACAAACAAGCAGTTGAGAAAGTCATGGGGAAAGGCTGGGGCTGGACATAGAGATCTGGGCCTTATCTGCAGAGAGATGATCATTAAACTTACTGAAGCTAACGAAGGCACCACCACAGAGTCAAGTCAAGCCAATCGGCATTTACTAAGCACTTACTATATGCCAGCCACCATGCTAAGCCACTAGAATACAAATCCAAGCAGAAGGAAGGAAGGTGACATTCTAAGGGCACAAACAACACAAAAGGAGGTTGGAAGAGGGCAAAGGGAGTTAAGATGAAATTAGCTGGAGGCAGAGGCCTTGTAGAGAAAGTCTGGATGGAGAATCCAGAGAGACAAAAGAAGGCCCAAGACAAGGACTTGAGGTATAGCCACGGTTAGGAAGCAGATGTAGACAATGAGCCAGCAAAAGAGACCGAGAAGGAGAGGTCAGGCAGGTTGGAGATGAACCTGAGACAGCCACATCACAAAAACCCAGAGAGCCTGAGAAATCTTCAAGCAAAGAGGGGTCAACCACGTCGAATACAAGAGAAAGGTCAAGAGGAAGAAGGCAGAGACAAGACTATATCCCGTTGGCCGGTTTATTTTTTCTTTATATCCACAGTTCTCAGCACAGTGATAGGCACGTGGTAGGCTCTTAAATGTTAAATGAAAAGAATAAATTTTATGAAGATAGAAGGACCTCATACAGAGCTTGGTTTGGCAGCTTTCTGATGGACGGACTGGCAACTGCTGGGCATTCCAGTCATCCTGGTGACTGTCTCATCTGCCAGCTGGGACAGAGAGTTCCACGAGGGAAGGAAACATGTCAGGCAGTCAGTTAGCAAAAATTTACTAAGGACTAACTTCTTCTTCAAAGGGATGATCATCCATGTGTGTGAGTGAGGTGAAGTGGAGGAGCAGGCTGTGGGAAGGGAGCAGACTGGGAAATCGGCGCATCTGAAGGAATATACACATCTACACATATATCTATACATAATATATATATACACATACACACACACACGTACACCCCCACACACACATACATATGTGTGTGTGTGTGTGTGTGTATTTTTTTTTAAGTTTCCCAGTAGGAGGGGAGGAGGTGGGGTAGAAAGACTGCGTCTGGCACTGAACTCAGTGGATTAAGGAAGACAGGTATCCTGAGGGTTCAAAGATGGAAGCTACCAGAATCTTCACTGGGTAATAAATGTGGATTGAATGAACCTCAGAGGAGCAGAAGCTACTGAGTCAAGGTGGTAGCCTCAGAGGCTGGGAACGGTAATGGGGAACAAGGGGTATGTGGGCACATGCACGCGTGCACACACACACACCAGCGAGTTACAGCGGATATACAACCAGGACTGGAAAGGGTCGGCCATGGAAGCAGTGCCATCAGCAGGGAGCCAGATCTCAATGAGAACCAGAATATAGAGGGGGTGAGAAAGGAAAAGGTTTAAGACAAAAACACATTTATTAACTATAGAGCAGGCATTTCAGACAGCACAGCGGAGGGCGCGGGCAGCCGGCCCGTCAGCCAGCATTTATTGAGCACCTACGCTGTGCAAAGTTCTAGGAATACACAGATAAGTGTAGTCTAAGGTGGGGAGCATGTCAACAACCACATACAAACAAAATAAATACAGGAAAAATGAGAGCTAATCAGCAGAGGACTCCCAAGACTTGAAGGCCGCCAGAAGGCCAAGATGAGGAGTTCAAGAGTTCTAGATACAGGTGAAGGGAGTGAAAGTGCCTCAAGAGGAGAGATGCAGGAAGGCCAGTGTCACTAGGTCACAAGAGTCTGTTTCAGGGCTGGGGCATGGTGTAAGAAGGCTACAAAGGGCAGATCTGGAAAGGGACAATGTTGGGGGGGAGGGGAGGCACAATAAAGGAGCAGGCCATAGGGGATGAGGATTGGGATTTGCACAATACCACGCAGGAGTTCAGAATCCCTGGAAAAAAGAAGGCATAGGGGACAGGAGTAAGCCACCCATCAAGGAATGAGTCCAGGTCAAGAACCAGTGCAGAACATGAGGGAGGCAGGCAATCAGGCCCAAGACCCAGCTTCTGGCAGGTGGCAACATATCTTGTAAGGCCCAGGATGACCTCCCAGCGGGCAAAGGTATAGCCTGGGGGAGTCTGCACAAGAAGCAGGAGTTGGCAGTCTAGGTGGGTCAGCCTCAGCCTCCAAGAGCACTGGGGAAGGTCCTGGAGGGGACAAGAGGACAGAAGGCAGGTGGTCTGGAAGCAAGGATGACTCAGGACTCCCTGGAAAGCCTTCCCTAAGCCTTACAGCATGCTCCGCATACTGCAGGCTCCCAAAGAACTGTCTCCTGAAGAAAAACACCAAACAGCTCCCACACCTAAATGAGCTCTAGGGACATGATTCAATTGAACACAGCACAATCACTGGTATTCATAATAATGATTCTAAGTCATCCAGAAAAGGTTAATTGTGTTCTCAGTCTTCTGTTTCAGAAGACAAGGAAGTGATTCATAATCCATTTTTTGAAAGGTTTTCATCAAAAGTGTTTAAACTAAAAACTGTTTGGGTATTTAAAGGGTGAGATATTTTAGTTATACGGAAAATTTCAATTACATACAACAGCTCTTTTTCCACCATCACGGGAGCCAACACTGCAGACGGCTAATAAGACCTCTGTGCTCTCCTTACTTCCAACTCAGCTCCTTCTACCTAGAGACCCCTAACTCCTGGGCCAGCTCTGCAGGCCCAGACCACTGTCAAACACCTACTGCTGTCTTCCACAGATGCTTTTAATTAGTACAAGTTTCAAAACAACACATTTCCAAAATTAAATCAACCGATGGCTGAAACCTTCCAAGGTGAGACGCTATCCTCTCAACACGCTCCCCTCCCCCACCACCTAAAGCCCATCCTTTTGATTCACGCATAACTCAAAGCCCATCCAAGAAATGTGGTGCTTGCTAACTGAACCATGTGATTAATATTTGTATTTATACTTGGAGGTTAATTGTCTCTTTATGCTGTGGGATTAATTGAGTCTATATCATTCAAGCAGCTGACACACTATAATGAGTGCATTTGTTCCCAACTACTTTCCATATGTTAATGAGCTCAATTCACTTTCCTTTCTATCTTAGAGTTGTGCAGGCCAACAATCCACACAAGGAAATAAAGCACCAGGAATTCACTCTGATGGGAAGAAGGCTCATGAGACTCAGGCCAAGGTCAGACGCCACCTAAAGGGTCATCCAAAGAAGTCTGGCACCGGGCATAACTTCAAACAACACAGCGTTTGAAAGGTGCTCATTTTCACTGGATCTCCATGACAATCCTGTGACATTGCCAGGGCAAGAGACGATTACCCTCGACTCCAAAAGGAGGATGTTCTACGCGCCCTGACCAAGGCTACTTTGTTAGAAAGTGACGAAGCCAAGATTCTGGACTCTGGCGTCAATCCACTTTCCGCCACATCAGATGGTACCTCATTAAATCACGGAAAATACAATTCACCTTAGGTCCACATTATATAAGAAAGCATCAGATACAGAAGTCACCAGACTACACAGAATTAACTAACACACTCATAAACTAAAGAATTAGTAAGGGAGATCCTCAAGTTCTTAAAGCTGTTAAACCCTAGGTTGGAGAAGACCACTCATTTTGGATGGGGCTCTCTTCACTTCTAAGACACAGATAAGTCACTGTGAGCTTTTTCCTGAATAAGAATCATGTATACTGCTTCTAAATTTGTATAAATTCCTAATTACTAGAATCCAAATTTATGGGATTTTCTTGCAGTAAAATCTATTTAATGAGACACCGGCTGTTCCCAGGGAAAGTTATTTTTTTTTTCCTGGACAGGTGGTTTCTGAAAGCAGGTTCTGATCATTTGTTGTCTAAAATCTATGCTAAGAAAATCCAGCCTTTCAGACAGGTGCCCTTCAAACAGGAGAGGTCTCCTTGAAGGTTTCAGTCTAGTTAGAGCTGAAGAAAAAGTCATGCTGAAAAGAAATTGGAGTCAGAGCCAGGCTGTGTACAGATTTAATGAAAGTGACAGCGGCAGCTTCAGCACTGGCAGGAGGACAGTGATTGAAGGGACATGCTTTTCCAATTACTAATGTTCTTCTTAATCAAAGCATAAAAGGAAGTGTGTTTGGTAGAATCAAACCCCAATTTTGTTTTCTGAATCACTCACTTCTCAGAGGATCAGTATACTTATGCTATCAAGTACCAGATGAAGCCCCCAAATTCCCACCCCCCATCTGCCACAGATTGTCTGGGTGATTCTAGACAGTTCACCTGACCCTACGTTCCTGTCTGGGATAGGAGGCTAGAAGTCCTGGGAATACCTAATGAATGTAGACCTCAGTTATCAGATGAATAAACTGACTTAAGCACCTTTGTGGCTCTAACCGAAAAAAAAATCTCACATTCTTTTTTCAAAAAAATTCATTTTACGTATCTAATTTTACAATATATTTTATTTGTACATCATCTTCATTTCCAGATACATCCCTCCTTAGAGTGCTGTCCTTTGTGTCAAAGAAAAAAAAATATATAAAAAGTTTGGTAAACCCAACCAACATATCAGCTGAGGTGGCCGGTATCCCTGGTCACCCACATGTTCTGGCACCAAGGGAGAGGACCATTTTCTCATCTCCCCCCCAGCACTAGTTCATCCACTCCTTAGAAGGCTGTTCTGAAGTCTCCACACACATCACACCTAATGGCCCAGGAATTTTCTGTTACATTTACATGCCATGAAAGGGTCACTGCTCTCCGGTGGATGAGCCACTTTGCTGCTTGTCTTTTGCTACTATATAATATGCTGCTATCAGTGCACGGGACCTTTCTTCCCGTCTCTGATCTCCTTGGGCGCAGGCCCAGCAGTGGGCTCTCTGGGCCAAAGGATCCAACAGACATTTTAGTCACTTTCTTAGTCTAATTCCAAACTGGTTGCATCGATTCAGAATTCCACTACTAATATATTGCTCCCAGGCCTCCTACAGCCCCTCCACTACTAACTTCTCCACCTTTTGTCTCATGCATTCATTTTTCGGTAACAGAGGCAAATCTAGATGGCACAGAGAATAGAGCACTGAAACTGGGGTCAGGGAAACCTGAGCTCAAATCTCACCTCAGAGACTTACAAGCTATGTGACCCTGAGCAAGTGACAATGTCTATCTCAGTTTCTACATCTGTAAAATGGGGCTATCAGCACCTACATCTCAGGATTGTTGTGAGATGCAAATGAGTTAATATTTTAAAGTGCTTTACAAACCTTAAAGCATTATAGAAAGGCTAATTATCATGTGAGTTCCGGTAGTTATCATTAATGGATGTGGACAAGCCAAGTGACTCCATAGTACCCAATGGACAAACTCTCTACAAAAACAGACTTAGAAGATTGGGATCAGCAGATAAAGGGGGGTCAAAAGACCTGGGTTCCAATTCTAGCTCTTCCAATAATTAAGCTAAGTGACCCTGGGCAAGTCACTCAATCCCTTAGGCTTCAGGGTCCTAGTCTAGTCTGGATCTGGGTTTGGCAAACCACGGCCAGCAGGCCAATCGTGGCCTGTCATCTGCTTTTGTACAGCGTGGGAGCTAAGAATGGTCTTTACAATTTTAAATAAAGCTTTACTGTATTTAAAAATGTATAAACTCTTCTTAGCTTTCTGGTAGCCATCCAAAAATAGTCCAGGCAGCAGGCCTGGAGTTTGCCAACCTCTGACCTCAATGATCTTCAAGGCCCCTTCTACCGCTGAGATACTCAGATACGTGTGAGGGCAGCAAACGCTGGCTATGTATCCTTAGAGGGCGAGGCACTGTCCAATCCCTCAACAGATTCAAAAAGTGTGGTAATCATGTCTTAGGAAGAATGTTGAGATGGGGCTGAAATGGCTTTGCAAAAGGCAGAGTACAGAACCTAATGGACTGGTTCCTAGCAGCCAACGGAAGAAAAAGTGGGGGGGTCTAGTGAAAATAATCAAGGCCAGCACAGTGCCTGGGGCTCTTCCAATAAATATGGGAAGATGGGGATGGACTGATGCGGAACTAGAATAACACACAGGACCAACAATAACGTAAGTAAAATAGTCCTCAAAGGCGGCAAAGCCAGGCGCACTGCAATGACCAATTTCAGCTGAGGGCCCAGAGAGGCAGCGTTTCATATACAGGAGGCCCAGCTGCTACGTCAGGCGGTTCTGTTGAACCCTTCTGTTTTGTTGGAAAGGAAAGCTCGACAGGGGAGCCTCCTTAACTGTGGCGTAAAAAGAGAAGGCATCGATGACCCTTAAACACAAGCCAGCTCCCTCCCAGCTGTAACCCCCCTCTCCTTCCCCCGGCAGGCATCTCAGTCCCAGGTTCAGAACCACAGGAAGAACGGCCTACCTTGGCCTGGACCGCGTAGGAAGCCAAAAGCACCGACGCCTCAGGAGGGCAATAGATCTTCTCATCCAGAATCTGCTTCTTCACCTGCACAGAGCACCAAGAGAGACGTGAGAAGGCACGCGTGGTCCGTGCGACACATGACGGCCACGGCAGATGGCTGCAGCCTGCTCTGACGAGGTCTCCCCAACCAGGCCAGTAATGAGTTTTCTGACATGGGGTATGAGCCTTTACTGACAGAGCCTCCAGGACTCTACAGAGCAGACCCTTCCTCACTAGGAAGTCAGCATTAAGAAGACAGCTTATCTTCACCTTATCATATGCTGAATAAGCACAAACAAGATCTTTACTATCAAACAGAAAATGACAAATGATGGGGAGTAAAGCTGGAACCCTGTGCTGTTGGACTAGGTTATAGCTAAACACAAAAAATCTCCAAAGATACAGCTCAGACGGAGGCCCTGCTGAGTCTGAACACGAGATCAAAGCTGCACAGTCAGCCCAGCTGAACTAGAGCCGACAAAGAGCCAGCCCTTTCAATTTACTCCCTCTAACGTAAATGGAAGCAATCAAGTCTGCCCATTAAACTTTTCAATGCTTACAAGTCCAGGAAACAGAATTCTCGGGCCATAATGTTGAACTGCCATTCTGTCATGTCAGATACCCAAAATGAAGGGGGGGGGCCTGCTGACTGGAGTAAGTAGCACCCAAATACAAGAAGAGGATCGATTGTGATTTCACAGAGCCATGTCCGCTAGACGTCCCTGCATACACTGTAATTCAATCTTCATCCAAACACTGAGGCTGCAATATGGGAAAACTTGGGAGGAAGCCACACTGTGTCTATGTACCATTTCCAAGTACTTTTAAGGGAACCATTTAACACCTGGGCCATCACTCATGCCCAGTCAATGGTTTCATGGTAATCAATCCTACTTGAGATTTCTTCCCAAGTTTTAAAGTTGTCTTTGCCTTCTTGGAGTAAAAATTAAAACCCAGATACTTCCAAATGCAGGAAAGAAGCATCCTCTCTACCTTTTTATCCCACGGCTTAAAAGAGGAGGAGGGGAGGGAAGATACACACATGAAACCTCTTATTTTTGAGACTAAGTCTCAAGCTTCTGTCCTCTCCCCCTCCCTGCGTCTCTCCTTCTCTGTCCCCTCACCTTTCCCGTCTATCCTGCTATCCTGAACTCATGTCCAGGAGGCCTTCTGGTCTGGCTACCTTGCAGGGTGGCCTTCATGTGCACACACACACACAGACACACACTCTCTCTCTCTCTTTATTCTAGCTGTGGATACTGTTGTTCCGGTTCCTCATCAATTTATGTGGATCCCTTCTTTGAGGTGGTGGCACCCAGACAGGAAGAGCCCCTTGGCAGGTCAGAGCAGGACAAAATACGTATCTCCACCCCTCCCCCCTGCCCCCGCCTTCGCTAAGGGCAAAAGCTCTTCAAAGCATCCGATGGTTCAGTGACAATGAGTGAGACTGAGAGTGACAATATGGGGAAGCAAGGCAGGTGACCTGAGCTCCGTGCCCAGAAGGATAAGGCCTGGGCAGGTTTAGATCAATGCCAAAAGAACAAGCAGCTGTGCACGCCAGAGGTCCACTGAAGCAGCCAAGTCAGACGGCAGCGGGTCATCAAACGGCAGCGTCCCCACCAGACCATCCATCCACGTCGGAGTTCTGGGGAGCTGATGGTGCTGCCACGTTCCTACCGCCCTTTGCTGCTATCTCTCCTATGCCACTGAAAATAAGTTTTATTAAGTGAATGAGCTGCATCTACATGCTGCCTTGTTGTCCTTATTCGACTATAAGGCCCTGGAAGGCTGATCCCCTGTCTTCCTTGCACAATGACACAATCTCCCAGTGAGGTGGGATGTGAGAGCACATTCCTGTACCCCCTACTACACTCAGCTCCCCTCTTCTAGTAAAAGAGGAAGACTAATGGAAAGAGAGTCATCTTTTTTTCTATGAGAAAAGTCTGTTATTAAATTTAGCTTTCACTGAGCACAACAATATGCTGAGGGCTCTGGCTCAAATTAACGATAATAGCGCTACATGACAGACACAACATTCACTTCTGGGAAATTATGTAATTATCTCCCCCACTCCCTCCCAGTAATCTTTTCTATCACTGACAGCTGGCACCTTTGGGCATAAAAGGCAGCTCAGGCACAAATCGCTGGTAACTAACCATGAAATTGTGGCAGGGCTATGACCAGATAGGAAAACAAGAGGGTGAGAAAACTGGTGGCCTTCTTGTGTCCCTGAGGGCCATGCCCAGCAACCCCAGAAGAACCCAATGCTCTGGCTTGTAGCCTTCAATCTTGGGTCTCTTGATTGCTTCCATCCCTTCCAGTTCAACAAGTATTTCCTTTTGAGCGCTCAAGTCTCAACCTGAGAAGCCTTTTCCAGTTAGTCCTCCTTATTCTCTCCAAATACTCCCAACCTATCCTTTCTCTAGCCAGTTTGTACCTAGTGATCAGCACGTGGTCTCCCCAGATCCTTGAGGGCCCTTCTTTGCATTCCCAGTACCTAGCCTAGTGCCTGGCACACAGCAGGTGCATAATAAATGATCATTTACCCACTACTTCCTAAGTACTAGAGGTTGTGAGCTATCCAAAGTTGGCTAACAAATTCTCCTGACTTCCATGGCTCGAGTGAGGGAGCTAAGCCATGACTGACTATAACACAAGGCAGAATGTGATAAAAGGCCATATTAGTGGTTTAAAAAAGTTCTACTGGAGCTCACAGGAGGGAGAAACTCTCTCTTCAATGTGGGTGAGAATTAGAGCTCTTTCTCCTTGTGACTGTCACCCACCACTGCGCCCACCTCTTCTTACCCTGGTACGTATTCAATGGGCCGTAGCCCGCTGCCCATTCCACTTGCGTGAACTCTCTCCCAGGGATCCCCCGCTTTCTATTCCCACAATCACCGTGCTAGCCCTTGCACGGTGCACCCATGTGGCCTCACAGAAGAGCTCTCTAACAGGAATCCCGCCTCCACCGTCCCCTCAAACCCAATACGATCTCCACATCACTGCCCAAATCATCAGCCTTTATACAGGATCAGGCAGCAGCATGGAGTAGTAGCTAGGAAGCTGGACCTCGAGTGCTGCTGCCAACTCATACAGGCTGGGCACCCCTGGCAAGAGACTCAGGCAGCTGTCTGGGCCACTGCACTGCAGAGCATGGCCAATCTTCTTCACCAGGAGCTCCCGTACCAATTATTCATATGTCTAGCCAAAAAAAGCCAATCGATGTGGCCTGGCTGTGTGGCCCAGAGGGGAGAATCCAAACTTGTCTGCCTGGCAGTCCTCGTACCATCCCCAGGACCCTCCCTGGCACCACCAGCTGGCACCTGCACTCCCCAGCCTTGGCTTCCCTGTTTCCTCTGTATTAGGCACACCTTCTGTGCTCTCTGCTATCTTCGCTCACACGGTGCCCTGTGCCAGGAATATCCTTCCTCTGGGGATGAATGCCTAGCTCAAAAGCCTCGTCCTCCTCAAGAGCTCCTCCATGAAGTCTTCCTGGATCTGCCACATGCAGACAACACGCTCTCCGCATGTCTGATTACAAGACCTTCCATCTGTCCCTGCACCTCCTCCCCCCTCACTGTGGCTCCAATCCCACCAGGGCTCAGACTCTCAGCCATGCCTTAACTCATCCAACTCTACACTGTTCGCTTCTCTCCTGACCTAGTGGCCAAGCCCCAGCCCGCCCTCACCACTTCTGTCCCTTGCCTCAAGTCCAACAGAGTCAGACCAAGTTAACTAGATCCACAACAAGCTTGTTATGTGTTCTCGACTGGGCCTTCACTGCCATGAGGCAATCCTTTTACTCCTCCCTAACTGACTCTTTTTTTTAAGTGACTTGCCCAGGGTCACACAGCTAGTAGAGTCTGAGGCTTCATTTGAACTCTGGTCCTTGTGACTCCAAGACTGGTGTGCCATCTTTCTCCCCAAGGAGGAGCCTCCTCATTCTCCTCTTTCCTGTCTTGACAAAGCCTTAGCAGACACCTTTCCTGGCTCAACACCCGTATGATGCTCTTTAATTCTGGGTGTACCCCAGGCCCTCTTTTCCTTTCTCTGTTCCCTCCCTTTTGGTTACTTCATCGGTATTCATAGATTTAATTATCATCTTTATGCAGATGATTCCCAAATTTACATATCTGGCCCACTGGACATCTCAAATTCAACTGAGGAAGTTATATTTGGATATCTACCCAAAAGAAAATATATCCAAATAGAAGTCAAGACAAAACTCATTGACTTTCACCCCAAACACACCCCTCCTTTGGTGAAGGACAGCACCCCGCTTCCAGTCCCCCAGGTTTGCTACCCTGGCATTAGGGTCAACTCTTCACTCTCTGCCACCCACATCTCTAATCAGTTACCACCTCCTGCTGTTGCTGCCACATCTCCGGCATCAGCCCCTTCTCTCCGCTCGGTCACCATGCCTGTCTGTCAGTCCCTCATTCCCTCTCGCTTAACCCCCTCAGACCTCTCCTCACTGCAGTCTCCATACAGTTTCTAAGGGGCAGATCTGGCACGGTCACTCCCCTATTCAATAAACTCCAGTGATTCCCTACTGCCTTGAGGATCAAATATAAATTTCTGTCTCTGAGTTTTAAGGGGCTCTACCCCAGCCCCCACCTGCCTTTCTTACCCTCCTGCACTTTGCTGCCCAGCCAGACTGGCTTTCCTGCAATCTATTTCTCCCAAATGACACTGATTTCCCGTGTCCATGCCTTTTCATTGGCGGTTGCCATGCCTGGAATTTACTCCCCACCCCCAACCTCTCCTCACTGAAGCCCTGGTGTGCTTCCAAATCAGCTCAGCAGTGCCCCCTACACAAACCATGTCTTGACCTCCTCCGTTGCCAGCCCTGTCCCCCGAACTGCCTCGTGCAGACTCACGCAGGTTCAGAGGGCCCTCGGTGCCCCCAGTGTCTGGCGCAGAACGTGAGTTTATCAAATCCTTGTTACTGACTAATCTACCTATCGTGGATGGCTTTGTTTTCTAGTCATCTGTGAGTGGCTCCTACCTCGCCTAGGACTCTCAGCACTACAGAAAGAAGGGTGGCTGGGGTCTCTGCTAGGGCTCGTGAATGCTCACTGAGCCGGCAAAGATCGCTTTAAGCCTAGAGGAAGGAGGGTGAAAAGAGTGATGGATTAGAAGCCAGCACCCTGGGATCCAGCTCCAGCTGCACAACTGGCCACGAGGCCATGGGCAAATCACTTTGCCTTTCTCAGCCTCAGTTTCCTTATCTGTCACGTGAAGAGTCCAGACTAGACAGCTCTTAGGATCTCCTCTAATACAAGACTTACATGGAGAACGAATTCCATTTTCAATATTCTCTCCTCAGACTCTGTGGTACAGTAGATTTAGAATCCAGACCTGGGTTCGACTCTGCCATCTAGAGGCTACAAGCAAGCGGGCAAGCCTCGTCACTCTTCTGGGCCTCAATTTCCCTTAGATGTTAAAGGAGGGGGAGGGGCTGGGACCTCGGAGCTTCTTACTCCCCCATTTAAGAAGTGCTGAAGGGTTTAAGTCCTGGACTAGGTGACCTCCAAAGGCCCCTTCGAACCCTAAATCTATGGGCACACGGTCTCAACTCACAAGCTAAGGTTACTCTCAAGCCTCTTCCTGTACAGAGCTGGAGGGCACGCCACGCTGAGCTCCTAAGGGAGGTGCTTTTGCAATAAGACAGGCTGTCCATAAAATCCTAGAGGAAGTCTCTAAACCCAACCTTGCCACTGCATTTGGGGCATTCACCTCAGGGACGAGGGGGACAGCAGGGATGTATCGGGGTACCTGTAGGAAGAACAAATGCTGTGTGATCTCCTGGACCAGCTCCTCCTCTGCGTTCTCTGGATAAAATTTGGCCAGGAAGTGAAAGGTGACCGGCTCTTCCTTTGAAACGTCATGATCCAGCACCTGAAAAATTGCAGGGCAAAAGATCAATGAGGCGAGAGCCAGCCCGTGCCCAAAGCGCCGCCGCCTTCGCACGTGAGGACGCACAACCCAGAACTGAACACCACAAGGGTTCACCTCGCACTGCTGTTAGGGAGCTAAGCTGATCTCCAGGACCTCCGCGGATGCTGCTTTTTTGTTTTGGAAGGGAAGGAAGTTGAACAAAACTATTTCTTTTGCTCAGATAAAAGGTAAAGGTGACGTCTTCAAGGTCAAAAACCACGGCCATCCACCTGCTAGCTTGTGACTGGGTCTCATTTGGGCCACCGGTTGTCTAACATCAGGGTCTATAGAGCCCCTCGGGCACTGCTTTCTCTTCCTGCCCAACCTTGGTGCATGTACTGGAGTGGAACCTGGAAGTGACGGGCAGGACAGAAAAAAGCCTGGCCGTCATGATCTCACCAGTTTGGAGCGAACTCCTGAGATGCTTCCAGCACCCTGGAGGCCTGGAGGCCTGGAGGCCCTCGTCTGGGAGCCCTTGGCCAATCTGGAAACTGCATCCACTGCCTTCCCTAATGTCAAGCATCTGCTACTCAGAATGCATCTGAATTCAGGGGACAAACATGTCATCCTTCAAGCTACAAAGTTCCATTAACATGTCATAATTTATTTCCTCTGAGCAGTACACTCTATAGGTCCTTATGCCCTCAATCCATCATCAGTTTTTCTAGCAGTCAGACATAAGAATCGCGAAAGACTAAGAAAAGTTCTACGGTTTTGGGGGTGTACGATTCTCCTGCTCAAACTCCACGTGGAATCGCCCACATTAGAAACAAACCCAGTCAATGCCCTGCCTCTCAAGCTGGCCAACTGCCAAGAGTCTTTGCTGTGAACTCTGTCTTGCTGTGTTTATAACTGCAAGGGATTCCAATGTGTCAGGTCACATTAATATGTGTACACATCCACACACACATAGTCTAGATGTTAAGGCTGAATATAAAATGAGAAAAAGCTTCCACAGTTCATTAGGCACATAATTAGTGCAGATTTTTGAAGAGTTTGGGACGTAAGCACGAGGCCCATGTCCAAAACGCCAGAGAAACACAATTTCTCCTGCTCCAGGAAGCCTGATACAGAAATGGCCTGCACTGAATGGTGTCAAAGGAACTCCATTCTCTTGGATTACAATCTGAATTCAAGCTGGGGCCCTGGACTTACTTAAAAATATATAAAATTCAAAATCCCAGCAGAAGAGTAGAAGCTCTGACACAGCCTTTTAAACACACAAATTGCAAAAATGCAAGTGGGAAAGAAAAAGACATTTTTGTTTACAAAAGCAGACTAGTGGCTCGATCAATTGAAGGGCATAAAGCCAGTCACAAGCAGCTTAGCGATAACAGATAAATAAATTGGGACCACAATAATTTCATCTTGGTTTATGTGACTTGACCAGTAGGGCCTGGGAGTAGAAACTGCCTTCTGCTTTCCTATCTGCGGGTGGATATAAAGGACTCCACTCTCCTGAACACAGACCTAAAGCGCTTGATGAGTCAATATTAAAACTAGATGCACACTCAGGAAAAGGGCTGGGATAAAACCAGCCGTTTGGTTGCCTCAGTCCAAGTTCAAGACCCAACCTTTTTGTCCATTTTGAGCCAGGCCACGGTGTCCTTGATTGTGTACTGCAGTCCAAAGAACCAAGTTTCCCGTAGTCCCAGAGTCCGGCACACCAGGTCAAACAGGTCCTTCCCCTTCCATTTCATCTGCAATGGAACCAACAGCAGAGAGCATTGAACACCAACGAGAACAAGAACAGACACTCCCCTCACTCAGCCAGGGCGGAGATCTTTTCTCTGCACCATCACTTTCCAGCTTTAGGATTCCAAAGCACAAAGCTCCTAGGAAGATGGCTGATGACCACAGAAGCTAAAATGGACTTTCCCAATATACTGAGCAAAGGCAGCTGGCTACTCTAGGTGGAAAACGTCACATGAAGCTTAACGATTTGCTAACTGTGAAGCAAACACACCAAGCACCTCCCAGGGACATTTCCAAAGGTTCTGAGAACAGCTACTAAGTACACACAAACCTGCAGATGAGTCCAATAAGGTTTGTGAGCCTAGTAAGACACTGAGCTTCCAGAGACATCATCAATATTTTTTACATTGTTACTCTGTTCTGTGATTAAGGGGAATTAAAAAGGCTAAGTTTCAGAACTAAATGTCTGGTTTTAACCACTGGTCCTTTGTTAGTGCCACAGTAAGAATTTAACAAATGCTAGCTGAATCAATCCTCTATGTGGAGGGTAAGCAGACAGAGTCGTGCACGACAATAAAAGGCAACAAGAATCTAAACAGCTATGAGGTCCAGAACAATACAGGGAAAAAAAGTTTAGATAAACTATAGGAACTACCCCTCTAACAGGAGAAGGCGGGCATGTGAACAGACAACCACAAACTGACACTCTATGTGGGCATGCTAGAAAGGCACCAAACAAAGGACCGAGCGAGAGCGGAAGGAGGAAGGAGGCATGGCCTGAAAGGTCTCCTGCTCGGATGAGGAAAATGGCACGAGGCAGGCAGCGCCTTGCCCAGGCTGACGCAGTAATTCCAAAATTTTAAGAAACTGAGATTGTTTGGTTTTCTTCCTGAAACCAAAGCGGCTGGCCCAGATCAGCTCGCCATCTGGAAGGCTGGCATCTTGGTGCACGCCAGCATTGAGGTGACTTGCTCCCTCCTTAGCTTTAGGCGCTGCTACCCCCTTGTGGATAACCCGGTTAAATCAGCCAGGGTCACAGCCCCACAGGCTCCTCCAGGAGAAATGCTGGGGTCCAGCCACCCAAACTGTTGCTGGGGGCTTGCTTCTGTCTCCAAGATTCCAAAGCAAAAGCTAAATGGCGCCATGCGGAAGCATCACCAAAGTGACGGGAGCGTCGGTGGCAGGCCGTGATTAGGGTCTATGTGTCGCACCCGCTGAGAGATGAGGCTGCTGCAGCGCTAGCTGTCCCTTGGGGCACTCGGGCTTTAGGATGCTTAATGTTAATTAATGAAAAAGAGTGCCCCAAACTCCCTAGCATCATCAAAAAAGGGACTGAGGGTAAGGGACTGTTTAAAATTATAAACAAAAATGAAAACTATTCTAAAAAAAAACAAAACCTCCAGTGTTTGAGGTGCTTTCATTAGACAGGGAGCTCCTTGGAAGCAGGGACTATTTTGCCTTTCTTTGTGCTTAGCACACAGTAGGTGCTTAATAAGCGCTTGCCGATGCTGATGATGCTTTACTAACACCGGACTCTGAAAGGGTTCTTACAACTCTCTGTGCTACTGTCCCTATAAGTGAGTGGGCCCAGGGCACAGGGAGTTCAGATCCAAGCTACTGAGCTCACCAGCAGGCAGCCAGAGGCAGGACAGCAGCCCAGGGAGAAGTCTGGGGGGCAGGGGTCATCCCAGGCCCTTCGGCCTACTCTTTGGCTCAAAGGAGCTTGGGTTGTAAGAGGGATTTTAAATAAAGTAAAACAGCATAAAGTTTCATTTCTGCGAGATCTTAACAAATCAAACTTTCAGTGACAGTTGTGGGCACACCTGTTTCCCCATCAAGCTAAGGGTTTTTCCAGTTCCCAGCATACTTTAATCCCAGGGTACAGACTTTACTGAAATAACATTTATTTTGGAAAAGAAAAACCACATAAGTTTCAGAATATTTTCTTCCTAACACTATTTTAAGCCTGAACACAGTACATTACTTACAAATGCCTGGCTGTTTAACGAGAGAATGCCAACACTGAACAATCACTATAAGCTCTGGAGAAGGGGAGCAGCCAGGGGCCAAGAAGCTCCGAGAGCTGATGCCCCCAAACTAAGCAACGCTTCCCATCACATCCCATCCCATTCAGAGCATGCAGACTAGCATCTGCTTCTTATGGCAGATGTGGGTGGCAAATTTTATGCATAACGTTACTAAACTGTAGTTACTAAGGGAATTTTAACCCAATTCCTTGACTTGGAAGTTTGAATCCTCAACTGAGATACAGTATCAATAAAGTTCTACCACACTGCACAGTATATTTGCACGGAACTTTACAAACAAACACAAAAACCACCGATATGGGAACTATGGCCTCCCAGATAGGAGGCTTGGTTTGGAACTCAGGACTAGCAATCAACGAAAATTTAGACAGTAATCATGGTCATCTTCTGGGTCCACCTCACAAAAACAATGAAATAAGCAAAACCTATTAGGGATGGAAGAAGCAGACGCAGCGCTCGCCTGCCAGACACTGACAAACTAAGAGACTAGCTTTCTTATTTTCAAGAACCCTGTGCTCTCCAGGGCCACTGGGAGGGCCTTGCCGAGTCCCACACGGGGACCTTCCCAAGCCACCTCTGGCCTGTCCAAAAAGGAAATCCCTAGATTCACCAAGATGACAGAATGCAATGTTACTAAACAATTAAGGAGAGTAATGAAAACCTGGTACAAAGATCAGCTGAAAGAAATGGTGAAGGTTACAAAGACACAATCTGTCAGTAACTTCGTGCAGCCAATAGCAAACATTCCCTCCAGCTCTCCAAGATCCCTGTTCCCCCTCTCTTCCTCTTCTTACCCAATTCTGATCCTCTGAGGATCTCTCTAGGCTTCCTTCTAAGTCTTTTCCATATCCCAAGGGCCCTCAACGACATCTTCAGCAGGGCCAGCTCTAACTTTTAGGAAGTTAGGAAGCCTTAGCCTGCCTTCCCACAATTTCCCAGCAATGCCTCCCCCCCCCCCAAGCCCCTTCTTAATAAGCCTAATCCTATTTCTAAGTGACCATCCTGGCTTTCAAACTCTGGCCCAGTTGGTCCACAGAGGGCCTGCATTTCAGGGTGGGGTACACCAACCTGAAGGACTCCTGGGGAGAGCAAAAGGAAGCCACAGGATTTTGGCAGCAGGAACTTTTTTGCGTAGCCATGGCCCAGGTAGGTTTTTGGTTCAGCCACTCCAGGGCTCGGACATCTTCCACAGACAAGGTTCATGAGTTCCCACGCCTGGTTAGCCAGCTGGCCCTCTCGAGGTGACCCTCCCGAGATGGCCCTCCCAGAGCCGACCATGGAGAACTGGTCCTTAAACAGCAGACACACACAGCTTGACGAGGATTGACAAGCTTGGGCTCTGCTAATACGGGCTTCAAAAACATAGCAGGGCACAATATGCACAGACAGCTCCAAAGGACTCATGATGGAGAGGGCTATCTACATCCAGAGAAAGAACTATGAAGTATGAATGCAAATCGAGGCACACTTCATTCTCGCCTTTTTTCCCCTCCGCTTTTTTTTTCCTTCTCTCTTTTATATTTGTTGTTGGGTTCTGGTTTTTTTTTTTTTGATTCTGTTTCATCTTTCTCATGAGTCATGAGAAAATGTATAAATTAATTCAATGCCTAGTTAAAAAAAAAAAAAAGAATGTTGGCCACCCAAAGAAATGGAAATTGAAGGGATGCCCATCAATTGGAGAATGGCTGAACAAGTTGTGATATATGAATGTAATGGAATACTATTGTGCTATAAATGATGAGCAGATAGATTTCAGAAAAACCTGGAAATAGTTACATGAACTGATGCTGAGTGAAGTGAGCAGAACCAGGAGAACATTGTATACAGTAACAGTAACACTGTGTAATAATCCACTATGATGGATTTAGCTCTTCTCAGCAATACAGTGATCCAAGACAATTCCAAAGACTCACAATGGAAAATGCTATCCACAGTCAGACAAAGAACTATGTAGGCTGAATGCAGACCAAAGCATACTATTTTGACTTTTTTGTTGTTTTTTTTTCCTTGTGTACTGTTTCTTCTTTCACAACATACTAATGTGGAAATATGTTTTACATCATTGCACATGTATAACCTATATCAGATTGCTTGCTATCTTGCAGAAGGGAGAAGGGAGGGAAAATTTTGGAACTCAAAATCTTTCAAAAAATTAATGTTGAGAATTGTCTTTACATAAAATTAAAAAAATAAAATACTATTAAAAAAAAACATAGCAGGGTCCTGGGCTCTCTTCGGCAGCACACAGATGACATGCAAATTCCTGAAGCGTCCCATATTTTTTTAAAGTCACCCCTATGCCATAGAAGGCGTTAGACGCAGAGTGAATTGAGAACACAGAGAACCACTTATATTCTAACAAGGTCACTATAGAGACTTTAGAACTCTGATGGATACTCTCCCCAAGCATCATCCAGCAGACCCCGGATACAGCAGCTGCCTGCCTGCCGACAGCGAGGAAATTGGTCCAGAGGGCGCACTGACATGCTTTCTTTTGGACGTGGACAATGGAGGAATTCGTTTGCAACAGGGGTTTTGTTTTTCTTTATTTTTTCAACGGGGGAGAGGTGAAAGTGGGAGGGAAAGAAGATGGATTTTCAAGGCCTAAAAAAATAATTGAATTGAATTTTTTTTAAATGAGACCTTGGAGGCTCCAGTGAAAGCCCTCAAATACAGCTGTATAATTTTTTTTTTAATTAATGAAAATCCACCTTCTCTTTCCCTCACCTTCCTCTGACCTACTGCTGAAAAAGGAAAACAAACCCATTGTAACAAGTATGCATAATCAAGCAAGGCAAATATCTACATTGACCATGTCCCCAAAAATGTCCCAGTCCGCACCCTGAGTTTATCACCTCTATAACAGGTAGTAGAGAATCCATATAAAATTCACCTACTGTACAACCCTGCTCCCCTCCACTGATGTCTGCCAGACCAAGGAAGGATGGATCACCAAGCCTCATAAGCTAACATGAAGAAGACAGAATCTGTGTGTCTGACGGCGACATCACTGCATAATGGATGGATAGTGACCTGGGTTTAAATCTAAATCACGAAGATGTGGATTCAAATCTTCCCTCAGACATTTTGTGGGTTATTCAGACCCTAAGCAAGCAAGTAAATCTTTCTGAGCCCCAATGGAGATCTAGAAAAACAGCACCCACTTCACAAGGCTCTCGTGAGGATGAACTGATGTAATGCATATAGAAAGATTTGCGATGTTTCCAGGGCTATAAAAATCCCAGCTATTATTATGATGTTGGGGCAAAAATAGCTGCAAGGTAAATAAACGCAGGAGAGGTCAGTGTGTTCCACCTTTCCCACCTCTGAAGAGCCTAAGCACAGGCTCCGCAGTGGAACCCTGATGCCCGGAGCCTTGAGGCAAACCAGGGAAACTCAGACCAGCTCGTTTCCGCCTCGGTTCACAGGAGCGTGGCCTTGGACGCAGTCAACACAAATATTTTTCGGACACGAAGCACTAGCACAAGGACCCTTTCAAAGTGTTTCCACTAAAATATCTGTCTAATAACCACTATTTTCCACTCTGATACGCCTCTCTTTCAGGCCCTGCACCAATATTATTTTAGTATCTTTTTTAAAACTTCTTTAACAGAATGCTGAAGAAACAGTGAGTTTCTGTTAAGGGCACTCACCATGCCAGGCACTGTGCAGAGCGCTGGAATGCAAACGCAGGGAAAATCAGCCTGCTTTCAGAGGAGGCAGCACGGCCCATGCCAGGGCTGGCAAACCAAGGCCCTAAGGCCAAATGCAGGCTGTTGTTGCTCCGATGGCCCAAACTAAGAAGCAAGCAATCAATAAGCATTTATTAAGCACCTACTATGTGCCAAGCACTGTGATCAGTACTGGGGATACAAAAAGGGGACACAAGACAGCCCCTGCCCTCAAGGAGCTTACAATCAAATTGGGTTTTTACGTTTTAAAATATTATAAAAGTTTATTTAAAAATCTAAACCCCCTTCTTACCCACCCCGGGCTGCACAAAGGCAGCTCTGTGGCCCTCTGGTAGGTGGAGAAAGCGCCCATCAGGACTCAGGTGTCACCTGGGCAGCTGAAATGTCCCCAAACCCACCTCCTATACCTAGATAGGAACGCCCCAAGGGCCATGTTTGTTTTGAGCCGGTCACAAGCTAGGCCTGGGGAATACAAAGGCAGTCCTTGCCCTCCAGGAGTTTCTGACATGCTACAAAGGGGTGGGGGGTGGGGATAATGGTGAGGAGGACAGCTAACGTTTATATAGCACATACTAAGTGCCAGATGTGCTGAGAGCTTTACAGTTATTATCTCATTAGATGCTCAGGACAACTCTGGGAGGTGGAAGCTTTCATCACCCCCACTGTATAGGTAAGGAAGCTGAAGCAGGCAAAGGCCAAGAGACTTGGCCAGGGTCACAAAGCTAGTAAGGATCGAAGTCTTCCTGACTCCAGGCCCCGTGTTCTGACACTTTGCCACCTCGCTGCCCCAGTATACCACATGTTCACAAAAGGGTAAATACACGCTATGAACAAAATAAATGCTCACTGTTTGAGGGGTGGGAAGAACGTTGAAACAAATGAGGAAATAAAGAAAGGTCTCTTGAAGGAGTTGGTGGCTGAGCTAGGTGTCTGAGGGGGGGCCAGGCGCTGCCCATCCCAAGTATGCAGATGTGAGGCCACAAGGCAGGGAGGGAGAGATGGAGTGTCAGATGCCAGGGACAGCCAGAAGGCCAGTGTGTGCTATGAGCACAAGCTAGAGCCCACAATGAAAGCTGTAACGCGTCCCCGAGGTGGATAATAGGAGCTGGGAGAATTCAACACAAAGCCAAAATTTGAGCCCACAGTACAGACAACTCATCTTTCTACCCACAATCCCAAAGACCCTCCAGCAGAGTCCTCCTCCTTTAGTTCCTAATGGCCCGGTCCTTGCCTTTAGAGCCGTACTCTCCATGATTTTAACATGCTGCAGTTTCATTTCTGAGATATGTACTCGCTGTGTGTACTGAAGATAGATGGGGGTGAACTGTCTACAAGAGCTGCTGGCCTGCCCTTCTGTGTAGGGTCTGGATTTATGAGCTCTTTCCTGGGATCAGCACAGGCTGTGCTCGGTGAGTGGCATGGGGCACCGGAGCCGGGAGCTGCTCTCTGCTGCAGGAAAATGGGGCCACACCAACACCCCACAGCTGCTGTATGTGGGCTCCATCAGCAGGACCCCGAGATTCCGTGCACTTACACTCAGTCTCTCCAAACCCCTCTGAGCTCTATCATAAGGGTCATTACATCCAGCAGTGGGAATAAATTCCCCCCAGCCAAAGGCCTCAGGAGCCAAAGGCCAGCCAGACCCAAAGTGCCTTGCTCGGAAGCCTTCACCCTGAACGCGTGGGCTCTCAACAGACAGCGAATGAGAAGCAGCCCAAGTCTTGTGAAATAGTCACTAACCGGGGCTTTTATAATAAGCTCACAAGCTGCTATGGCATTTGTCACAGAACTGATTAAAGGTCAGCTCGGTCACAGAAGAAATTCATGTATTTCATTCCCCAGTCACTTCCAAGTTCAGCAGAGATCTCTACTCACCAAATCATAGGAAAGGCAGAACCCCTAAGGCCTCAAGGCTACCAAAGGGGAGCTGAAGGTGACCAATCACATGGCATTTAAAGCTGGAAAGGATCAACGGAAGCCCCTCGTTTTACAAACAAATGAACTGAGGCCCATAAAGGTTAAGGGACTTAAGTCATACAAGGTCATATAGGCAGCAAATGACAAAGGCAGGATTCGAATCCAGGTCTTCTGACTCCAAATACTTTCCACTGTCCATATTTCCCATTTAACTTTAAAATTGTAATAAACCAACAATAGACATGATTTGTTCATTTAAAAACCACAGCAAAACAGATGTCAGATACCTTACGTTACAAGTTAAACACAACAGGAAGGGTTATAGAATGATTTTGCTGCTTTACAAGTGCTGGGGAGCAACTTGCTAATGAATTCCATTAAAATCTATTCCAATTAACCCCAGAGGATGCAGAAAGTGCTAATGCTTGTCTCCAGCTGACACTCTCCAGATTAATAGTGAGATCTCAGCACAGGGAGCAAAGGCAGGGCCTCATGCTCCTTAGGCTGAGCCATCTTCTCTGGCCAGGAAAGGATACTGACCCTCCTGGATTTGGGTCTCTCAGTGAAGGAGAACCGGGAACTGTCCAAATGAGAATGTCTCCCAGCACAGAGAGTCTTCATGAGGGAGCACTGCATTTGTGGAGTTTCATCTATTTCCTGTGTGATAAAATCCGCTCCTTTGTCACCCCAGCCACAGAATATAAAGGGATTTTTCTGTTCCACACGACTGCCGCTGGTGACTGCCCTAATGAATCACAGGGGCTAGTGCATTTCTCTCATTTGTCTTCTTCCTATTGCTAGCGTCTGGCAGTTATATATTTTTTACAAATCATTTTTTCCCAATAAGCAACATGATTCTTAAATATCCTTTCTCTCTAACTGCTTCCTCAGAGAACTGAACGATCCAACGTGGTCTCAGCTACAAGATCTTTCTCAATTCTGGGCCTCTTCTTCCTTAGTCCAGGGTTCGTTTCATCTCCATATACAGTAAGTGCTTAATAAATGGGCTTTTTTTCATTCCTCTCTTCCAACTGCCTTAATGATTGCTTATCTCAAAACCAGCAGAGTAACCCTCCTTACCAAACCAATGGCCAGTGTGCCACCTAAACTGTCCTCCCAAATCGGTCATCAATAAAAGAGTTTCTTTTGGGGCTTATAGGTGGTGCTGTTGTAAGAGATAGGTAAAACTTAGGGAAAGTTAGGTTTCCACAGAATAATTGTCAGCTTGAACAAAGAAGGAGTAAAGATTAACCAGGATGAGGGTCCCCAGCCAATGGGAATAAAGTTTGCAGTTTTGCAGAAACCACAGATTCAGAATACTATCCAGGATGTTAGGGAAACTGGTCTAAACTGGCCAGAAAACAATCAGGGTTGAAGAGAAAGCTGGGGCAAATGGCTACTATGTATGCTTAATTGGCTAACTGAATATTACCTCACACACCCACAGGGAGGAGTTTTCTGCCTTTTTTAAGCATGGGACATATGTTGAGGAGGGGGGAACATGCCAAGGAGTTGCATGTTGGGGGTGTATAGGAAAGATTGTGACCTAGAAGGGAGCGGACCAATCTGTTCTCTGAAGAGAGGTACTGAGCCGATGGTGCATTAATCTATGTCAGTCTAACAGAATAAAGTTGGTCTCACTCCTGTACTCCCCACTCCCCCTTCCTAGAGAAGCGTGGAGTCCACTCCTGGCCAGGAACGTTCACCAATTCCTTTGGATTCCTCAATAATAATAAATTGCCCTTGATACCTGAATTTCAGTGTCAAGCGTATTTCTAACACAGTAGATATGGTGCTAGGCTTGGAATCAGGGAGACTCATCTTCCTGAGTTCAAATCCAGCCTCAGACACTGGCTGTGTGACCCTGAACAAGCTGCCTCACCCTGTTGGCCTCAGTTTCCTCATCTGTAAAATGAGCTGGAGAAGGGAATGGCAAACCTCTGCCAAGAAAATCCTATATGGGGTCACAAAGAGTCACCAAACAACCACTGCCTGATCTGCCTATTTCTCTGCTTCCTCATTGCCAGACTTCCCTCAATCCTTCTGGTCCTCAGGTCACAGCTTCTACAAAAACTGCGTCCAGATGCTTTCCCCTCTTTCTAATTTCTCCTCCCGTCCATTTTGTACCTAAAATGTGCTCATGCTGCGCCCCACTTCACCCCACTCTGAGTCTCCTACTCTGCTCCAGGAAGCCTGTTCGTAAGATCAGAGACCACACAGACTCAAAGCTGAAAGGAACCTACTATGTGTAAGGGCACTAGGGATACAAAAAAAAAAAACCAAAACAAGCCAACAAGCCCACAGTCCTTGCCCTCAAGTAATCCCATAATCTTAGGATCAGAAGGCTCTCAGAGGCCATCCAGTCCAACCCACACCTCAACAATGCATCTGACAGGTAGTGACTCAACCTTGCATGAAGCCCTCCAGTGAGGGGGAACCTGCCACCACCCTAAGTGGAAGAGATTTATTGTTAGCAACTTTTTCTTTACATAAAACTAATAGTGCTCCTTGGTAATCTCCCTTCTCAAAAACAAACTAATCCCCCTCCAAGAAGGACTAAGCCAGGACCCTTTCAAATTCCTGAAGATGACTAGCACGCACCTTCCCCCTCCCAAGTCTCAAGTCTTCTCTCTCTCTCTCTCTCTCTCTCTCTCTCTCTCTGCCAAATATTTTGTGTCATTTCCCCTATTAAAATGTAATAGTTATGATATATAGCTGAATTGAAATTCAATGCGTGGGAGTATATATACATATATAATAGTATCTACGATCTATATAATACATTTATATATACATATATTCCCTCAGAATATACACACACAATTTCAATTCAGTCAAATATATTTATTTATATTTATCATCCACAAATTTCTGGGTAAGACAGCCTATACACTACTCATGAGGCTTACTTAATACAGTAGGCAGTTATGACAAATAACTATAATGCACAATATATAAGTACATAAAAGATGTATAAAATTATCATTTAGAATAGACATTAAAAGATACAAAATGGCACCAGGCTGGAAAGATCACTTCTAACTGAGGAAAAAAGAAAGCCAAAGAGAGGATCACCTGGTGGGGGGGGACGGACCCTCAAAGGACGAATGGAGAGCCCTGTGCTTAGAGAATGATGGAAACAAAGGAAAGAAGGCCCCAGGTGTGTATGAGAGATGGAGAATCCAGGTGGACTGGAGCAGGGAATCAGAGGCAGGAGGAGCCCAAGGAAAGGGCTGGAAAGGTAAAGGGAGAGCCCCAGGCTCCAGGACTTTGGATTTTATCCTGTGGGGTGGGCACCAAAGTGCAGAAAGCCTGGAAGCAGAAGTGCACAAGCAGATCTGTGCAGAAGGAAAATCTCAGCTGCCTTTCACAAGCAGAACTCCAGTGACCCAGGAATCAAGGCATTTATTCAGACTCTCGAGTATGAAAAGGAACATTTCCTCATTCACCACCATGTATACTCCCTTTGTTTAGGAGCAGCTGGCTGGCAGGCCAGAGACCTGGATGTTAGTCTTGGCTTTGTCCCTAGCCCACCGAGGGACCTTGGCGAGAACCACAGCAGCCAAGGCCTCCTTTGTCTGGGCCAGAATTCTTGATTTGCCACACGAGGGGACTGAATTAGATAATGTTGAGGTACCTTCCAGACATAAAATGCTGTTATCTCTGATTTGTAAGATGCAGCTAAATGCTCCCCAATTAATTCCAAATCCTTAACCTACCACTCCCCTGCAGCTACCCACTGCAATGATTAGGCTCTCTCTCCCTTCCCTTATCTCTCTCTCTCTCTCTCTCTCACACACACACACACACACACACACACGCACACATTAGTATGTGTTAAATACATACATGTGCATAATGTGCCCATATTTCCTTCAAAATATAAACTCTTTGAAGGCAAGAACTAATTACATTCTTGAATCTAAAACATCCTCAGAGCCTAGGGAATGCTCCCCACTCCAGACACTCCACAACTGTTTGTGGTTGCTGTGAATGTGGATGAGTCTTCAGAGCAGCACAGCTTTCAAAGCAATGATTGCAATAAAGCAAGAATTTGTTATCTGCCTTATGAAAATTCTAATTGCATAATTAAGCCTTAAGGTGTATATTTCCCCTGTTGGTGACACATACTGATTTCCTCTTTCTAAAAATACCTTGAAGAAAACCTAGATCTCAAACTCTCAAATAGAAAAAATATCCTAAGAGCAAAAAAGACAAGCATGAAATATATTAGAGAGAGCTTAAAATGCTGCAAATTAAAATTCTAGCCTTCCAAATTGCTTGTTGTGTGGTAACAAGGTTTAAATGCATGCACGCACGCACACACACACAGAGCTTCATATAGAGAGATATATACATATATATGTATGTGTGTAACGTTTGTGCACACACACACAAACACTTCCCACTTTCTCTCTATGGCTTCTTGCATCTTCCCCATTGAGAAGCTGAGGGCCTGGCTGAGGAATCCCAAGCCCTGGGTTCTGGCCCTGGCTCTGACACATCATAACTGTGGGATTCTCAGCACTGGGGTCAGCCCCAGGTATACAGAGACAAATAACAAGGCCCTGTCCTCAAGGGGCTTACATTCCATAAGGAGAATAAAACAGGTAAACAAGATACATACACATGACTCTCAAGAGGGCCAGAGTACTAGTAAGAGGGAGGCATCAGGAAAGACCTAATGTAGAAGTGGCACCTGGGCTGGGCCTCCTCTTCTCTCACACTCTGACTCAGGGGAGGGCGAGGAGAACCAAAATCCTCCCTCTTCCCCATCCCCACTTCCAGAGTCTCCCCCCATCACCATAACTCAGCAATCTCTCTTCCTCTGAGGTTCACTCGGTTCAAATTTATCATCAATCCAGAGATCCTGGTGGCCATTACCTCCCCAACCACAGGCCGCTCTCTGTCCTTTCTCACTTGCTCCTTCTTCACCCCAGCTCCTGCCTTCGTACTAGGTGACTTCATGTTGACGTTCCCTCAAACACCCTAACTTCCTGGCTGCTCGTTCACTCCACTGCCATGATATGCCCTCTCCTCTCCCTCAGCCACATGAGGGATGGTCACGCCCTTGATTTTGGCATTCCCCACACTTCCATCAAGAACTCCAAAATTCTCCTCTCCAATTGTGATTTTTTTGACCGTCCCATACCTGCAGAGGCGCATCACTCCTGACCCTACAACCTCCAACCCCAACACTAGGGATCACCCATCACTTCCTGTGCTACCTCCATTCTCCTCCCCTCCATGTGTGACCTCTTGGTGAACCAGTGCAGCTCCACACTCTCTTCTCCTCTTTAACCCCTTCCTCCCTCGTCCTATTGCCAATAAGCTTAACAAACCCCAACCCAGAATTACTCTCCCTCTTTTCTTCTCTCCTACTCACGTGCTGCTGAGCAGAGCTGCAGAAAAGTCACAAAACCCACTCCAAACTGTCATCTAATCTCCACTGGCCCCTCAGGAGAGCAAGGCAACCCTCCTACTCCCTAATCAATTTTCCATCCTCCTCACTAGTGGCTTTTCCAGACCTTCTCTACTCTCCTCAAGCCTCCCATGTGTGAAAGCATTTTAAAAGCCTCTTTTTTTTCAGTTGAACTGAAAATGTTAAGAAATAAATATTTATCAGAAGTACTTAATCAAACCTCTGAGGAAATAAAAAATCCTTTCTCTCCCACCTTTTTCTCATAAGAAAATATTTAAAAAGTTAAGAACAAAAGCTAAGGCCCTAGAAAATAGAACTGTGTTGATAACCAAACAGACTGAGAAATATCTCATATAGTCTAAAAGAGAAATTAGCCAATGAGACCAGTCCCTACGAGCAAATACAAAGAGTCCATGATGCAGTTCCCCACATGCCTCCTGGAGAAGGAGAGTCATGGCAACAGATAATGGAAGTGCCTCGAAAAGTCTTAGAGCCTACACCGACGTCACCTAACTGGCGCACAGGGTAAATAAGAGGCCTCTGCATTAACAATGCTGTGAGGGGAGAGACCTCTCTTCAAGGCCAACGCGTGACCCCTTGTAAACTGGCCTTGGTTCTTGACATTTGTTCTTTCCTTTTTGGCGAAGAAAGCTGGAGGCAACTAGTGTGTGAGCGTCCTAAGGTCAGCAGAGCGAGCAGCGCAAGAGCCTGGAGATTCAGGCATCGAGTCCATGCTGGTGCCATGTTTTACACAGAGAACAATATCAATGCCCTGAGGACCAAGAAATGACCTTTGGGACCCAGCCCAGCGTCAGCTGAGACAAGGGAGGATTCATCCTCCATCGATGATGCATCTGGAACCAAACTTGGCAGG
Organism: Phalanger gymnotis; assembly: GCA_028646595.1. Classification (NCBI taxonomy): domain Eukaryota; kingdom Metazoa; phylum Chordata; class Mammalia; order Diprotodontia; family Phalangeridae; genus Phalanger; species Phalanger gymnotis. The sequence goes on from CM053622.1 coordinate 10,182,615, forward strand.
ATAAAGCGTGTGCAGAAGGAGCACAAAGCCCAAGCCCACGCTTCCTAAAGGGATCAACAGCCAGGGGCCCGATCGGGAGAGAACGTGTATACGGAGGGCACCCGGTTGGCAAGGGTTTCCTTTATTCCAAATGTGCTCAGCAGAATTCTGAATCACTCGGAGAAAAATGGGGAGACTTGTCTGAAGCCGTGCAGAGTGAAGAAGGCAGAACCACAAGAATCATGCATACGATGAAAACGGCCCAAACGCAGCTCCCTCGGAGGGCCAACGACACTCAAATGCCACAGCTAAACTTCAAAACTGGAAAAAGGGGCCCCACCACACTTCTTGCAGTTTTTGATGACAACATATTAAAATAAGTTTTGATGACAAACAAAAGCTTTTTTTTAAAGAATGTCAATTGACAAAGAAGGAAAAAGACGTCACAAATAGTATATTAGTTGAAGGTGCTACGTAGAGGCTGGCGCTGGAGATGAAGACATTTATGTGACCAGAGCTATAACATAAAATAGCTTTTCACTTCAGTCAATGGGGTGGGTAAGCATCATCATAAGCAATCGAGGTGGTCACATAATAATTATGAAAAAAAGTGAATACTTTCAGCAACTCTCTTTTTCATGGTAGTAGGATAAAGGCTGCGACCTTAAAATGTCTCGATTCCCTTCTTGATAAACTTTGAGGACTGACAAAGCTCTGGAAATTAGGAGCCCAGTGGGAATGAAGGAAGGGCAAATGGACAAGCAGAAGTGGCCAAGGCTTTCGTTGTTTTCACAGCAATGGCGACCACAACAGCCCACACTGTTCTAGCACTTTAAAGGTCTGTAGAGTGCTATGCACATTGTTCCATCCGACCTCACAGCGACTTGGCAGGTACAGATGCTCTAACGTGGCCTGTTTTACCAATGAGCCAACTGAAGGTGAGGGAGCTCAGGGTCACAGAGCTACTCCCAAGCCTGTGAGGCAGGATTTGAATGCAGGTCTTCCCAACTCCAGGTCTAGTGTTCGAGCTACTTTACCACCTTTTCATTCAAAAAACTAAGTTTAATAAACATTTAGTAAGCATTCTAGACATTCCCCGTCTCAATAAAAACCAGGAGACAGCGATTGTTCTGAAAGGGCAGAGCTCGAATGTGAAGCCTCGTCTCTTTTACCTCTAAACCTGGGACCTTTTCCCTACCCCGCTTCTCCCTCTCTGACTAGATAAGAAAGGAAAATATAAAAATCCATTTGCAAAAATGACTCCCGTCAAGTTCCAATGATCCAACCAGCAATTCTGGTTGGAGATTAAGTTAGCAGTATTTTTTTCCCTGCTAATATTATGCTTTTCTTTAAATTCTTTAAAACGACTCTAAAGGGACTTCCGAGATGATAGACTGAGAAGTCACAGGGGAGTCTGGGTCTTCATGACACTCCTCCAAAACAACAGGAACAAAAGAAAAGTAATAAAATCACTAGAAAGACTCACACAAAATTACAATTAAGCAGAAACAATGCGCAAGCTGAATAATTTCAGTTTTAAAATCATTATGGACGAAAAGAAATAAGGTAAAACAACAGAAGAAAAGTTTACCACAATGATTACAGAAGCAGCTCCAAAAATAACACAAGAAATCCTGAGAGAGGAAGAATTAAGCAGAGAGCAGACCTACTGGAGGAATCAAAGGAAGAATTAAAATGACTCCTTTGCCTCTCCAAAAAAATAATGAAATCACAAGAGAAATTAAAAGAATCCAAACAGCTTTTAAAAATCCTGAAGGAATTAAAGAAGAATCACAACGCCGCTAGAAAATCTTAGGAGATGACACTACAGAGGAAAGCAAAAGAAGGAGGCAGGCCACCTAGCAGGGGCTTGGAGGGCCCAATGGGAAGTGGCTCAGGAGCTTCAGTAAACTGAGGGGCTGGGGAGAAGGTCTCTATGGACCCTTCCAGTACAAAATCCTAGGATGTTATGATTCTGTGACTCTGAGAACACTGCTAAGTAGGAAGTGGCATCTCAAAAAGGGCGGTGGATTTGGAATCAAGCCCCCAAACATCTCTGGACTCCAGCTTCTTCCTCTCTAAAACGGAGTTCTCCAAAGGACCTTTTCAACTCCAATATCCTGAGTTTATTATTAAAACAGGAGAAGACAGAATGGCAAATAACGGTGGGATAGGAGCAAACCAGCTCTGAAAATAATTCAACTAGAAAAAGCTTAAGAGCACAGATTTGTAGAAAACAACAAATCAAGGAAAAGAAAATCTCAGAATTACAGCATTGCTTGGAAAATACCGGAGTTAAGAAAGCTATTTCAAGAAAGTTTACAAAAAATTTTCCTAGGGCCCACTGGAAGGGTTTTGGGGGCTCATCTGGCCTAACCTATACCTGAAGCAAGAATCCCTCCCATTACCTGACAAAGGCCTCTCACACACCTCCAATGCAGAAGAGCTCACAATTTTTCAAGGCATTTAGGGATAGTGCCAATCGCTAGAAATGTCTTCCTAGACTGAGCTGAAATCTCTAAAGCAAAACAAAGCTAATGCCGAGTCAGGGCCCTACTAAGTCTTCTCTTCTCCCAGCACAAAAAACCAAACCAAAAAAGCCTTCAATTTCCATGTGTGATCAATCATTGCAGCATTCAAATGTTCTTGACCAAGGCTACACAAAACTGTCTAACAGAGAGATAGAACATATGTATACAGATAATAAATGACAACAGATAGAACTAAAAATAAAGTGGTAATTTCAACTCTCAACCACAACTTGGCAGATTTTTCAGGGCTGACAAAATGTCCCATGATGTCGATATGAAAATCCATACCCACTGCTAGTATTAATTTTTGTGGGATCAATAAAAAAGACTGGTAAATAACCTTAATGTTATCTCTGAATCTTCCTTTATCATCATCTCTCACATCCAATCGGTCACCAAAGTCTTCTTCCCATCTTTTGCACCTCTTCTCTATTCCCACCGCCAGTGGCCTAGTTCAAGCCATAATTATCACTATTAGACCAGCCTCTGAAGAGTGTTCCTGCCTCTGATTCTTCTGCCAGAAAAAAACCTTCCCTGAATCTGGTCAGGTCATTCCTGGGCACAGAATTCCTGGCTCCTTATTACCTGCACAGCCTAGGTAGACCTGGCCATCCCATCTGCAGCCTAATATCATTGTGCTCACTTCTGCATACTCTATACTCCTTCCCAATGTCACCTGCCCTGGCTCTGTGCTTTCCCACCTCTGGACCACAATGACTCCTTCTATTCCTGTATCAGTAATTAAGGTGGGCTTTTTGCTGTTCTTCTCTTAAGTGCCTTTAATGATGCTGGCCTTTGAATGGGGCAGGTAAAATGGGATCTTTTTGTCTTGGAGTGTTTCTCAGCACTAAGACAGTGTAATGGTAATCAGCACAGGACTTCTGGTTGTCTTCTCCTTTGGAATGTGGAGGTAGTTAAGTACCTTTGATGAGTCTTGCCTTTCAAATGTAATGGCCAGCAAAATGGGATTTTTCACTCTTCCTTGTTTGAGTGCTTCTCAGAGCCCTGATATAAGATCCAAGGTTGGTGTTTGACCTTTGGGGCTCTCACTCACCGGAAGCGTGGCTTGTGACTTGAAGAGACTCTGGGAGCCATTGTTAAGAGCCCCCCGGCTTGTAAACCCAGATGTTGACGCCTTCTTGGTAACTATGAATTATGATTTGAATCAGACAAGGTCTGTCTGTTGATGTTTGTAATTTCTATTTGTTTGTTTTTGCTCTGAAGTTCAGGTTGCTGGCTTTTCCTCCTGAATTGAGTTTATGTATGTATGTGTGATTACGGTGAGATTGTTCACTCTTTAACATTGCTTTCCTCAGTAAAGCAGATCGAAGAACCTGTGCTGGCACTTCTTGTTGCTGGTCTTGCTGGGTCTTACACCCACAACAGCTGCCAGCCGAATTGTAGCTATGATTCCCAATGGCTGGAATGTTCACATCAGTCAGTCAGTCACTTAGGATTTATGAAGTGCTTGCTATGTGACAGTTGTTTCAGTCACAGCTGACTCCCTGTGACCCCATTTGGGGTTTTCTTGGCAGAGATGCTGGAGTGGTTTGCCATTTCCTTCTCCAGCTCACTTCACAGATGAGGCAACTGGCAAACAGGGTGAAGTGACTTGCCCAGGGTCACACAATCAGTAAGTATTTGAGGCTGGATTTGAACTCAGGTCTTCTGACTCCAGGCCTAGCATTCTATCTACTGCACCACCTAGCTACCCTTACTATGTGACAGGGGCTGTGTTAAATGCTGAATAGAAAAAAGGGAGCTGGGTTCTGCCTCTTATATTCTTACCTAGTCCTTAGTCACTGAATGGGCGTTGCTTCAGACAAACTGAGGCCTGGGAAAGACCTTATTTTACAAAGGCCAAGGTCTCCCATTGGCTCAGGGGCCATGGCCATTCATCCTGACTTCTGTCTGGCCACTGGACTTCAATGACTGGAGGAAAGAGTGAGGCTGATGTCTGCACAGCTCTTCCTCACTAAAATCCAGTTCAAGAGCAAGTCAAAACATCACCCTCCTGACTTCACGGGTCCTCTTCTGGAGCAAAGGATGAACAACTGGAGACACAACATCAGTGCGAAATGTGCCCAGAGTGGCTTGGGGGGACAGAGGGAGGGCGAGGGCCCAGATCACAGAGCCAATCAGGAAAGGCTTCCTAAAGGAGGAGGCATGTGGGCTGGGCCTGGAGGGGAGTCAGGGAGGCCAAGCAGAGAGCATTCCAGGCCTGGGGACACAGATGGCTGTGAGGCCCACCACACCCAAGGATCAGCAAGAAAGCTGGCCTGGCAGGACCGAGACGCTGAAGCTAGACTGGGAAGGGCTTTCAGCACTCACAGAGGCCGTGGGGAGCCACCGAAGTTTCTCAAAGAGAGGAGTGACGAGTCAGACTTGGAAAGGAGCCCAGGAGGCACATCGTCCAACCTCCTCACTTTACAGAGGAGGAAACTGAGGTCCAGAGAAGGGAAGTGGCAGGAGGTCACACAGGGGGCAGAGGCAGGATTTCAGCCTTGCTCTGACTCCAGACCCAGCAGTCTCTCCTATTCCTCTCTATCCGCTCTTCCCCAGCCCCATGCTATCCACTCCAGGAGCACCCCATGACTGGAATCAAACAGACCATCCTTTCCTCAGGATGCTGAAAGCCCTTCCCAGGCCAGCTGGGGCCTCTCTTTTTAGGCTGATCATACCTCACTCCAGCCAGGTGGCCTCCTTGCAGATCCTCAGACACGGCAGGCTGTCTCTTCTGCACGGCTGTCTGTGCCTCCTCTCCTTTATCACTTCTGCTTCCTTCTTCTCCTCCCCCTCCTCCCCCCACCCGGCTCAGCTCACAGGCCTGGTCTTTTAGGAAGCCTCTCCTGACCACCCTAGCACTTGGGGCCCTCTCCCTCCCAAACCAGCCTGCTGTATCACTAGCAAGAAGATAAGAGGCAGAAACAGCTCCCTTTTTTGTGTCCCAGCATTTAGCACAGTGCCAAGCACTTCATAAATCCTGACTGATTTATATGAACATTTCAAGCACCAGGAATAGATGGAGTTATGGTCCAGAGGTGGGAAAACAGAACCAGAGCAGGTCATGTTGGAAAGGAGCATGGAGTGCACAGAGGTAAGCATAGTGAGATTGGGCTAGAAAGATGAGATGGCCCCAGACTGTGACATGCCCTTAATGACCTGGCCCCTCCTGCCTTTCCATGCACATATTCTATGATCCCACAACACCAGCCTCCTTGCTGTTACTCGCACATAACACTCCATCTCCCAATAGCTGACCTTTTCTCTGCCATTCCCTATTCCTGGGACTCTCTGCCTGCTGGGCTTCTGTGGCTTCCTCAACCACAGATTGTTGTTAGAAGAATACCCCTTTATTGGTGACAGGAAGTAAGTTGGGATCACTGAAAATGCCTTACCATTTGCTAAATGTGACCTCGTCCTACCTCCTCTTTTTCCCCTTTTCTAAGCCCAGCTCTCACCAGCCACACACACACGCACACACTCTGTCTCTCTCTCTCTCTCTCTCTCTCTCTCTCTCTCTTTCTCTCTCAGTAGCTCCCATGGAGCTCCACTAGCATAATCTTCAAGAACCCAATATCATTTCTATACTATGACAAAGAATCAGTTAACACTTCACTGGAAGAAGACATAGAAAAAGTGTAAGATGCAGGCCAAAGGGGCCTCTAAATATCACTCAATGCCTGTATTAACAAGAAAGAAAAAAGGAACTCAGTGAAATTGGTTCTATATTAAAAAAAAAAAAAAGAAAATGAAGATGTAACTAATACATCAAAGGAAAGCAAAAAAGGCAAGATTATGAGAGGAGAAATGAATAAACTGGAAAACAAGAGAAGCTACCAACTATGGGCGCCCCCCAGGGCTGTCCTGGGCTTTCTTCTCTTCTCCCTCTATGTTACTTTACTTGGTGGTCTCTTCCACTCCCACAGGTTAGATGATCATCGCTGTGTGATGATGTTTCTCAAATCTAACCATCTGGCCCTAACCTCTCTGCTGACCTCCAATCTCTCAGACCCAACTGCCTTTCAGACATCTCAAACTAGATATTCAGCAGACACCTTCAACTCAGCATGTCCAAAACAGAGCTCAGTATCTTCCCTGAACTGTCCCCTGCTTCCGAACTTCTCTATTATTGTCAAAGGCACCACCAACTTCCCAGTCCCTTGGGCTCCCAACCCAGGGTCTTCCTCAACTCCTCTGTATCTCTTATCCCCCAGATGCAAGCTGTTGGCAAGGCCCACCAGCTTCACCTTTGTGACATCTCTGGAATACAGCCGTTCTCTCTTCACACTGCCACCCCTTTAGTGCAGGCCCTAATCACCTCCCACCTGGACTATTTCAATAGCTGCTGGGGACCTGCCTGCCTCCAGTCTCTCCCCACCCCAGTCCATATTCCATTCAGCCACTAAAGTGATTTTCCAAAAGTGTGGATCCAACCATGTCACACTCACCATCCCCCAACTCAATAAACACCAATGGCTCCCAATCATCAAATGCAAAATCCTCTGCATGGTGTTCAAAGCCCTTCATAGCCGAGACCCTTACATCTTTTCCAATCTTCTTACATCTTCCTTTCAATGACACCGACCTCCTTGCTGTTCCATGAACAAGACCTTCCATCTCTCCATCCTGGCTGTTCCACATCCCTGGAATGCTTTCCTGCTCATCTCTACCTGCTGGCTTCCCTGGCTCCTTTCGAGTCCCAGCTAAAATGCTACCTTCTACAAGAAACCTTTCCAGTTTTCTCTTAATTCTAGTGTCTTCCCTCTGGTATTTATTCCCTATTTATCCTACATATAGTCTGTTAGTATATATTTGTTCGTCTGTTATCCACCCCATTAGATTGTGTGAGCTCCTGGAGGGCAGGGACTATCCTTTCTCTTTGCATCCCCAGCACTTAGCAAAGTGCCTGGCACATAGTAGGTGCTTAACAAATGCTCACTGACTAACTGACAGACTAACTGCCCAGGAAACCTATTCCATTTTGGGTAGTTCTACTTGTTGGGAGATGTTTCCTCCTATCAAGCTTAAATTTGTATATTCTATTCATTGCTCTTAGTTCATGCCCTCTAAAGCCTAAGAACTTGAAAACAACTATCATATCATGTTCCCCCTTAGCCTTTTCTTCTCCAGGCTAAGTATTCCCAATTCCTACAATTGGTCCTTGTTTGAAATGGAGTCCAAGGCTCTGACCACTCTATCCTGGAAATGTTTGAAATGAAAATATTTGAGACTAAGAACTGACATCTTAAAGTTTATTTCTTAAATACTAATACTAAACAAATACAGAAACAAAATATGGGTCAGCTCCCCCAAAAAAGCTTTAAAATCCAAACTGGTTATATTTGTATTTAAAAAAACAATCAATTTTTATTTAGTTATTTATTTATTAGCATTCTTTTTTGAAACTCTGAGTTCCAAATACTGTCCCTCTCTCCAGCCCCTCCTACCACCCATGGAGAAGGCAAGCAACTTGCTATCAATTATATATATGAAGTCATACAAAATATATTTCCATATTAACTATGCTGCAAAAAAAGTAAGAAAAACAGTAAAAAAAAAAAACAACTATGTTTCACTCAAGAATTCATCTGTTCTTTCTGTGGAGGTGAATAGCATTTTTCATCATTAATCCTTTGGAACTCTCTGGGATCACTGTATTGATTAGAGCAGCTAAGTCTTTCACAGTTGATAATCATTACAATGTTGCTGTTACTGGGTACAATGTTCTCCTGGTTCTGCTCATTTCACTGTGCATCAGTTCATCATCAATCTTCCAATAAAATCAATAAATCTTAACCAAATGGCAACAATTTGTATAGTCTCCTTCTGAATCTACGTAGTCACAGCTTCACATGCCATTTTTTCAGCCTTACTCAATTTTTTAAAACCCCATTAATTTATAGAATTACAGACTCAGAGCTGAACAAGACTCCAAAAGTTTTCTAGGTTAGTCCATACCTGAGTAATCCTAAAGGCAATACAGTACACACTAACCTCTTAAACCTGGCTATTCTAGTGCTCTATAACTCTAAAAGGATTACAAAATTTAAAAACTGGAGAACAGACAAAACCACATCAGTTTACATTAATATAAGAACATAATTATTATGGTATGGTAGCTGTTCTTTGTTCTCAAAGAGGACCAAAATGACATCACTATGTTTGAGTCGAGTTTCAGTGTGCCCAACTGTGGCTGATCAGAGCATACAAGCTCAGAATGTTCTACCATAGGTCAGGCACAAATAGTCTGTGTGAACATTTGGGGCGAATCCTCTAAATCTGTGCATCTCGCGTTTCTTTTGAGCTACTTCATATGATTATTATATTGTAACATCATAATGCAAGTAAGACTGAAAAGTGTGAAGGTACAAAGAAATCTGGAAAAATTCTTTATGAAATAATGCAGAGCAGTAACACGGAAGCCTCAGAGGGAGGGACTAAACATTATTCTGATCTGTCATAGGTTAAAATTAATTTTACATGTCAAGAATTATTAAGCAAAAGGAATTAGTTATGCTGGGGGTACAATGATAGTTTTTAATAAAATATGTAATTAAAATGAATAACAGACTCTAGCTTCTTTATTACCCATCATGGATCTTTCTAATACCCTTTGTGACAAACGCAACTCTAATTCTTCCTAGCTCCCTGGTACTCCAGAGCTGAGCAATAAAACAACGAGATTGAGCAGAGGCTCAGCACTTTCCATGATCCCAAAGATGTTGTTAAAAAGAAGGCTAGTGAAGCCTAGTGGTGGCAAATATTTACTGCTGTTTTATTTGTAATAGTGAAAAACTGGCAGCAAGTTATATGTCCAACTACTGCGGAAACGACTGAATAATTTTGTATATTCACATAATGGAATATTACTAGATCATAAAAAATAACCAAGAAGCTGACAAAGAAACAAACAGAGACATTCGAAGCTATTTACAATGAAGAAACACATATTAAGAGCACACGCTGACTACAACTATATAAAAAATAACAGCAGCAAAACTTTATAAATATATAGAAAAGAAATTGAAAACAACTATTACGTTTGTTAAAATTTACAATGCTTTCTTTTATTATGATGTAATCAGATTGAATTTTATAACTTTATTTGGTTTTTATCCTTCATTTGACTATAAGTTTATAATAAAAAGATATAAAATTAAAATAAAGAGAATTCATCCTACACTTTAGACTCATTCTTTAGAATACTAAGTATCCTAACAGGCATCTTGAGCCTAATTTACATGTATTTTTATAGTCTTTCTCTTTATTTAGTCTAGATTATCATATTTCGTGTTTCTCCTCCGATCAAAAGCTGATTATATAATAATAAGTCTTCCAAGCTAACAAAGTAATGATTTCAATCTGCAGAACAGAAATTTTGCAGTACCTACTACACTGTTGACAATTAGTAATTATCAAGTAATTATGAATGTTTGAATTACTGAGAATAATTCTGGATGTAGCTACAAATAAGCAATAATCAATTCCAGGCAGCCAGAAGCTCGGCCAAACTTCAAACACCTCACAGTCCACAGAAACTGGGAAAGAAATGCAAAAGCTGATGAAGTATTATTCACTGACTAATTATTTTTGCTCTGGGCATTTTAAAAATAGTACTTTGCATTTAAAAGTGCCTATCTTCAAAGAGCTCCCAGCACATTAGACATACTTTATTTCCCTCATGTAAATGAGCCCGGGCCCCAAGGCCTAAAAGTAAACAGTGTCCTACAAAGACATTGTTAAACCTCAAAGTTAGGTTGGGTTTTTTTCCCTTCCCTTCATTATCTTTTAGCTAAGTTTCATGGTGAGGTATGTTGATGAGAACACTAATGACAAACTAATGCACCAAATCTGTAACAAATGTCTACTGTGTAGTGGGGAGATGAGTCAGTTTTTCTTAACCTTTCTAGAGTTTACAATTCACAAGAAAAAAACAGAACACACAAGACAAAGATAATAAAATAAAGCTCATAAGGGCATGAGAGATGTATAAAGTGCTAGGGATAAGGAAAGGCTTTAGAGGAGTGGATACACGAACTAGGTAGGATTTCAAAAGGCAGAGATGAGGGAGCAAAGTGTTCTAGGCAATTACAGTGCATGGAGCATGCATGCCGAATAATGTGGAGATAAATCTGAGCTGAGGAAGGGCCCAGTAGAGGCAGAGAGGCAACGTGAAATTTAGGTTTGGAAGGACCCTGAACTTGGGAGTACAGAGGGCTAGGCTGAAATCCACTTCTGATACCTACAGGCTATAAGACGACTATGGACAAGTAGTTTAACTTCTCCGGACTTTAGGGACTTCTCACCTGTAAAAGGGAAGACGTGAGAAACGGAGCACCTTCTTGGCAGAGCTATCAGAGGAAAAGACATAATGCATTTAAAATATTTTGTAAACCTAAAATAGGGAGCCAAGATGTAAGGGCATCAGGAAGCAGAGCAGTAAGCCCCCCACAGAACTAGAAACGCAGCAGACCAAAGCCTGAGGAGAAAACCCAAGAGAAAGGTACAGTCCAGGTATGCCTAAAGAGACTAGAGGGAGCAGATCGTACAGGAGAGGCTGTCCGAGGGCAGGAGGCGGTCCCAGACTCATCTGAGGGCAGCACAGGGTACAGGAACTTACTACCCAGGTACTGGGTCGTAGGCTCAGAGTGGATTGTGGGAGGGGACCTGAACTAAGGAAGGGCTGGCAATCTAAGGTAGGAAGGCCCTAGGGGGAGAAGAACAAGTTCAGAGGCAAACAGCAACAATGTGATTCCAAGCCCAGGGGCAGAGCAGGGTCTCAGGTCCAGCTTCCAGTCCAACCTGAAGCCTGCAGAAGAATATCCAGGGCAGAAATCCCAGACCAAAGGGGAGCCTGCAATTCTGTTCCTCAGAACCAGCAGAGCTTCCTTAGCTGGCTAATAATGGCTGAGTCCAGCAGCAGTCCACTGTCACTGACCGCATCGGAACTTGCAGAGCTCGACTAGGGAAGAAACCATCAGACTCTGCCCTGGATCAAACCACTTCAGGAGCACTGAAAGCCTGCAGGTCCCCAGCCTGAAATGATCCTGAGGTCCACACTCACTATGCCAAGAAAGCAATGACAGGGACCAGCAGCTTAATATCAAGTCTGAACTCAGGAAAGAGGCTGGAAGAATGAGCAAACAAAAAGAGAACTGCGCTATAAAAAGCTAAAAAACTATTATAGTGACAGGGAGGCTCAAGGCACAAATCCAGAAGGAAAGAATGGTTTCAAACACCTACAAACAAAGTCTCAAAGAAAAACATAGCGTGGACACAAATTTAACTAGAATTCCTGGAAGAGATGAAAAAAGGGTTTAAAAAAAAAAAGAACTATAAATGTTTTTGTCAGTGAAATGAGAGTGCCAGATGAAAAATTTGGAAGAGAAGTAAGAGCTATGGAACAAAGAATTGGAAAGGGGATCAATAGCTTGGCACAAGAGGTATAAAATACTAACCAAGCAACAAACTCTCTGAAAATTAGGATGGACCAAATAATAAATGAGTCCTTAAGACAACAAGAAATATTAAAGCAAAGTCAAATGCCTGAAAAAGATAGAAGAAAATGTAAGATGTCTCATAGCAAAAACAACTGACCTGAAGAATAGATCGAGGAGAAAAAAAAATTAAGTATCTTTGGACTATCTGAACACCATGACAAAAAAAAAAGGATCCTAAACATAATTTTCCAAGAAATTTCAACAGAGAAACTGTCAAGATCTCTTAGAACCAGAGGGCAAAGTAGAAATAGAAAGAATCCATTGGTCACCTCCTGAAGGAAACACCCAAATGAAAATTCCCAGGAACATCAGAGTCAAAATCCAGAGTTTCCAGATCAAAGAAAAAAATACTGCAAACAAAGAAAGAATTCAAGCACCAAGGTCCCACAGTCAGGATGATCCACTAAATAGCCACTAGTAAGGAGCCACTAAGATGAGGAGCAGAGAACATAGTTCCAAATTGCTCTCCTGAATGGTTGGATTAGCTCATAGCTCCACCAACAGTGGTGTTCCAACTCTCCCACACCTTCTCCAACATTTATCATTTTCCTGTTTTGTCATGTTAGCCAATCTGATAGATGTGATGTGGTAGTTACCTCAGAGTTATTTTCATTTGGTTAGTCCTTTAACATGAGGCTTGCCTTTTTCTGTTTCTCTTCACTCCTGTGTTTGAACTTCAGAGTTTCCGGACAGCTCCCATCCTTTCACCAGGAATGCTTAAAGATCTGTGGTTTCCCAGGGCATCACACTCAGCCTTTGCTGGGTAAATGATTTTTGGCTGTAAGCCTATATCCATTGCTTTCTATACAACATGACTAATGTGAAAATGTTTAATAGGAATGAAAATGTAGAGCTTATATAAGATTGCATGCCATCTAGGGGAGGGAGAGAGGAGGGAGGCAGAAAAAGTTTAAAAGTTTAAAACTTATGGAAGCTAATGTTGAAAACTAAAAATAAACTAATAAAATAAATTTTAAAAAGTAGGGGGAGGACGGGGAAGAATCACAGATCTAGAGCTGAGGGGACTTACCTAAGTGGCAGTGCTAGGAATTCAAGTCAGGGCCTCAACTCAACTCCAGCTTCTTCCCACAGTGCCATACACTGCCACCTCACAATCTTGGGAAAAGAAGTAATAACCCTGGTTTTGTGGTCTTTATATTGAATATGGCTTTGAGTGGGTGTAATATCAATTAAGGTGGGACTTTCTTACTGTTTTAAAATGATTAATTGTCTTTGATTGAGCTTTACTAGGTACTAAGCCTATATGGGTATGAATTGGTAACTAAGGTAGGGCCAGGGAAGGGAGGTGCTAACATCCAGAGCCAATAGAAGGCGCCTAAGTTCTGGTCGCTCAGATGACGGTTGTTGTCTGAAACTGCATAAAAAGGGAAGACAGAGTTATCTGCTTAAGGCTCTCACTCCTGGAGGCTCGGGACTCTGGGCAGCCGCTGTAAGGACCTTCCGGCTGAACTCAGAATGTTGATGGTTCCCTTGGTAACTATAAATTGTATTTGGTCTATCGATGTTTGTAATTTGTATTTGCTCTGAAGTTCAGGGTGCTGGCTTTTCCCCCTGAACTGAGTGAATGATATTTGTATGCTGGATTAAAGTGAGATCGTCAACCCCTTAACGTTGCTTTCCTTAGTAAAGCAGATCAAAAGAACCTGGGCTTGCACTGTTCTGCGAGCTGGTTGTTGTTGGTTTTACACAGCCATAGCAGCCGCTAGCCAGATTGTTGAAACAGTGGGCAAAACACTGATTCACAATCTGAGCCCAGCTATGGGAGGCACATGTGAATGATGGGAACTGTTTAACCTGATCCAGCTGATTTTTCCCAGCTCTGCCAATCAGCATGGCACCTGGAATAAACTCAACTTAGTGGGAGGGTTGAGAAAGGGCACCAATTCTAAAAAAGCAAAAAAGAGTTGGATTTAGGCACTGGTGAGAATGGTTCTGCCTATCCCCTCATCAAGGACAGCAAGCTGGCACAGTGGATAGAGTGCTGGGTCTGGAGTCGGGAGGACCTGAGTTCAAATCTGGCCTCAGACACTTCCTAACTGTGTGACCTTGGGCAAGTCACTTAACCCTGTTTGCCTCAGTCCCTCATCTGTAAAATGAGCTGGAGAAGGAAATGGCAAACCACTCTAGCATCTGTGCCAAGAAAACCCCAAATGAGGTCACAAAGAGTCAGACATGATGAATAACAACATCCCCTCCTTTTCCTTCTCAGAAAAGCCCTTAAAAAAAAAACACTCTGTCTCTGGTGACTGAATATAAGATTGGAGTGTTCAAAGAGCCAGGAGAATCAAAGGTTCACAGTATCTATCAATCAATCCACAAACACTTTTTAAGTACTTTCTACAGTGCACGGAACTGTACAAACTGTACTAAGTGCTGGGGAACGAGGCCAAATCCAATCCACTACACTGTGGGGAATGCTTTTGGCCTTCCTTTGTATCTCAGCATGTAGCACAGTGCCTGGAACACAGTAGGCACTTAATAAATGCTTACTTGTTGCCTGGGGATACAAAGACAAAATGGAAACAGCCTCTCTCTGCCCTCCAGAAGCTTACCTTACTTTCTAGGGCCTGGCAAGGATCACTGGGAAGGGAGGAGAGTGAAAAGCTGAGACTATCCCAGAAATTACCCACCTGAAGGAGAGGGTGGGGATGGAGGAAGAGATAAGCACTTATACAGAACCTACTATGTGCCAGGCACTGTGCTAAGCACTTTTTACAAATACGATCTCATTTGATCCTCACAACAATCCAAGGAGGGAGGTGCTATTATCCCTTTTACAGCTGAGGAAACTGAGGCAGGCCAAGGTGAAGTGACCTGTCCAGGGTCACACAGCTAGTAAATGTCTAAGGCTGGATTTGAACTCCAGTTTCCCTGACTCCAGTGCACTATTCACTGTACCACCTAGACATCTCATCTACGCTGACTGAAAGGATGGTGATGATAGAGAACAGAAGTACACATGTAAGTTGTAAAAGGGGGATAATTTTGAAGCCCTCCAAGGAAAGCGAATCCAGTATTTCTCAAGGCAATCTAGTCCACTTTTGGAAAGCTCTCAGCAGTAGGAAGTTTTTCCCAACATTGAATCTGCTTGCTCCTCCGAAGCTCCTGGTTCTGTCCTGTGGCACAAGCAGAACCAGCCTCTTCCATGTGACTGCCCTTCAAGTATTGAAAGAAAACCAGAACGCGGCCCCTCCCCCCAACAAGTCTCTTCTTTTTCCAAGCTAAATGTCCCATGTCTCTCCAGCCAATCCTCAAAATGGCCCAGACTCTGGCCCTCAGACCTTCTAGCTGCCCTGCTGGAGACAGCCGATTCAATTCAAGAAGCAGCTGGCATGTGTTCTTGAGGCCAGAGGCCCTAGGCAGGGAAGAGGGCACAAAAGACAAAGGAAAAACATGGGCAGCCCTCAAGGAGCTCTTCCTCACCACAGACACCACTGTTGAAGCCACTGCTTACCTACCATTGAGATACCAGGCTGATCATGAATGTACATTAACCCAGAGATGTGAAGGAACTTGGGCTAAACTGCAATTTCAATGAAGAGACTAATGGCACTGGCCTCCCGGCTGTCGTGAAAGGGATATTATCCACGTCCTTCCTAAAGCCAGGGCTTTAGAACTCATCCGATGGCTCGACGGCCCTCCTCCCTCAGAATCCTCCCTCTCTCTTGCCTAGGATCACTGCAGCTTTCCATGACCACGGTGGTAGTTAACTAATGTTGAGTTTAGAGGCCCCTAAAATGCCCACATCTTTTTCAATCACAACTGGCTCATTACCAGGTCCTGGACATCCATGGACGGACATCTAAGACCATTAGTTTCATTATTAAATCCTTTCTTAGATTTTTTTGTCCACCATCTACTTTGGATGTCTCAGCCAATATTCTTCCCACAATGTAGCTACTCGCCATGATATCTAGTCTAGGGAATGTAAATAAAAAGACACAGCCCCACCCCACTTCCGTTTGAAGCCCCTTGGATTAGATTTGTAAGATTTTAGGCCATGGTACAAATGAAACAATATTTATAAAGCACTTAGCACAGTGACTGGCACACAGTAGGTACATACAAATGCTTCTTCCTTCCCCTCCTCCCCATTCCGGGCCTGGGTCTGTTATTTCTATATTTTAATGTATGGTCCGTATCTTTTGGCCACATACTTCTAGGAAATCATTTTTGGTCTTACAAATTTCTTTTAGTTGCCTGTATATCTTGGATACCAAACCTTTATCCAATAAATTTGATACACACATCTTTTTTTTTTCCCAGTCAACCACTTCCCTTCTGTGCATTAATTTTGTTGATGCAAAAGCTTTTCAATTTCACATGATCAAAATTATCCATTTTATTTTCCATCTTTGCCTCTACCCATTCTTTGGTCAAGAATTCATCTACTGCTCACATCTACAAAAGGCATATGATCACCTCTTCTAATTTATTTCTAATTCTTTAATATTCAGGCCATATATCCATTTTCAATTTGTTGTGGAGTTATGACAGGTACAAAATACTGGTCTAAGTCTAATTCCTGACACACTGCTTTCCAGTTTTCCTAGTAATTTTTGTCAAACAAGGATCTCTTCTTAAGTAATTTATGTTTCTGGATTTCTCAAACACTGGATTACTGAGTTCCATTATTTCTGACTGTCCATTGTCTACTTTTCTATTTTTTAACCAATACCAAATGATTTTGTTGACTGATGTTTTATAATACAGTTTGAGGTCTAGAGATGCTATTCCCCCTTCAAGCCTGCCTTTTTTCATCAATTAATAATAAACGAATAATAAAAGAAATGTAAATCAAAACAATCCTATGATTTCACCTCACATCCAGCAAATTGGTAAAGATGACAAAAGATGAGGATAGTCAATGTTAGAGGAAGTGTGGAAAGACAAGCACATTAATGCATTGTTGGTAGAACTGTGAATTAGTACAAGCATTCTGGAAAGCTATTTGAAATCGTGCTGATAATGTGGTTAAAATGTCTATAACCTTTGGCCCAGAGTCTACACTACTGGGCATATAACCCAAGGAGATCAATGACAAAAAGAAAGGCTCCATGAACCCCAAAATACTTTGTAGCAGCACTTTTCATGACAACAACAAACAGGAAACAAAGCAGATACTTCTGGATTAGGGAAGGTCTAAACAAACTGTGATACATGAATGAAATGGATTATTACTATGATGAGTAGACGGAGAAACATGGAAAGACTTACATTAACTGATGCAAAGTGCAATAAGTGGGGTAAGGAGAATAAAATACACCAAGTCTTCACCAATGTGAATAGAAAGAACCACAACCACAAAGCAATCAAAAAGGAATGTGGCCAAATTACCAAAAACGAGCTTGGACCTGAAAAAGAGATATAAGAAGACTCCTTTCCCGCCTCCTCTGAAGAGCTGGGGGGTGTCCACAAGAGTAGGACACTGTAGAGAACATCAGATTATTTCAATGTCTTCATTTTCTTCTCTTCTTCCTCTTTTTCTTTTTTAAAAATTCTTGGTATAAAGGGTGGTTCTCTATGAGGAGGCAGGGAGAAATCTAGGCAATGTAAAAACAAAATACATAAACAAAAATCTATTTTTTTGAAAAAGATGTGGTCCAGAAATCCAAATCCCTTTCTCAAATCCATCTTATTCATCAGCCATTCATTTCTTCAATCAGCTTTGCTCCTCTGCAGCCCTTGCATTTGATAAGCAACAGTGGTGAAAACACCAACTATGGTGCTAAGGTTTTGTCTAAAACCTTCTCATTTTTGGCTGTGTTCTGCCTGGCACTGTCACATGCAGGTCAACAGATCACATTCATTTTCCCAAGGCTTGTCCACGTGTCCTGTGCAAGCCACAAGTCACCAGACAGATGCCTGCCTCAGTTTCCCTCAGCAAGGACTCACCATCCTCCACTCCTCTGACCCTTACTGGACAATCTCTCACCTCAGAGCACCCGCTCTATTACTCCTCAGAGCAAGCACTGGCTCCCTCCTCTTCAGCAAGAGCTCCAAGCATTCAGTGGTCTTTCCTCTTGCCAATCTCCAGGCACAGGGTCAAGATTCACCTCTACAGGTAAGCAGTCTGCCTCTTTAGAACCTCTGAATTTAGTTTCAGGGAGGCAAAAGTGGAATGAGTGGCCTTGCATTCCTCTTCACTGGAACTCAAGAGAAAGCTGTTAAAAATGTCAGAGGGGTTTCCCAGTCAGGTGCAAATTGGCCTAGAGGACTTCTTGGGTCCCTTCCAACTCTAAATACTCACAATAATCCTATGGCATAAGCCAGGAGTTTGACTTCCATTTCAGAGCTGAGAAAACTGAGGCTCATCTGTAAAGTGCTGTGGTCCTACTGCCATTAGATGATGGAGCTGGGGCCTGGATGACCTTTTTTCAGGCTCCTGGTCCAATGTTCTCTCTACTACTACATCAACTATCAAAACAACCAAGGTAAAGCTGGCAAGCCACAACCCACAAAATCTTTACGGAGCCAACACTGAAGTCTAAAGTGTGTGACTATTAAGGAAAAAAAGGTACTGAAAGTGAGGAAAAAAAAGGCCTGAGTCCCTGAGAAAAAGATGAGCTCCATCTCCGCCTAGTGGTCCTGGAGTGGGCTATGTTGCATCTGCTGCCTTCAGGCTGGAGAGAAAGGATTCAAGATTTGTCCTTGAAAAAGAAATGCATCATCTTCTTATTAATAAATCTTAAGCACTACCAATGTTCTAGAACATGACAATTTGTCACCAGAATTAGTCAAGGCACAGACAGAAGGGAGGAACACATCATCCCCCCCAACACTCCAGAAAGGCTGAGTGACCAGCTGGTTAAGAAGATAGGCAAGCCGAAGAAAACTTAACTCGAGTTTCTAAAACACTTCAAACAAAGACCTTCAAAAGCTTTTAACTTGTGAAGCCAAAAATAAATATGCCTCAGAAATGTTCCTGGAGCAGAATGCAAAACAACTGTGACAAGCTGAAGTGGAACGTGAAGTGTGACAAGTGGAGACCAAGACAACGGACGGTGGAAAGAGAAGTCTGCAGAGCGGACCGGTCAGGATGGGGAGGAAATCTCACGGGACAATGAGCCATGGACAGTGCCAAAAATCAGAAAAGGACATCAGCCTACACGAGGTGTAAGCCTCAGAACCTCTCTGCTCAGCACCACACGGTAGGGAGACCAAAGGCACAAAGTCCTCCCAGACCCAACACATTTAGAAGAGCTCTTTTTGTCACAGAAAACACCTAGAAACAAAGGAGGCCTCAATCAACAGAGGAGTGGCTGGACAAATACAGAGCATAAACGTGAGAGAATATTCATTACTGGGCTACAAGGAATGAACATGAGGAATTCCAAAAAAGGGGTGGGGAGTGGGGGGTTATATATGTTACATATGGCCTGACTCAATTAATGTGTGAGTCTAGTTCTGCTGAGTTGCTTTTTCTCTCCCTCTTTAAAAAGTTATTACAAGGAATGAATCATTGCTTAGAATTTGGAAATGAAGGTGATGCAAAAATCAAACATAAAAATTTTTAATTTTTTACAAAAGAGTAGAGCATGAGGTAACCTCTTGTTAGATTCTACATTGGTCAGACCCTCACTAAGAACTAAGATGAACTGGTAAGTTGAAAAGACTCTTTGAAGAGAAAGGCCAGAGAAGGTAAGAAAGTTAATTCAAGGATTGGAAAAGTCTGTAATCCTGCCTTTTTTCCATCTTGTTCCCCATGTTCCCAACGTGAGGCCTCATCATTTCCCTTGGTGTCAGGGTTTAGGAGGGCCTCCACATATCTAATCTCTTTACCCCTCTGACCAATCTACATATCCACTCCTGCTGAACCCATCTAATACACAGGCCTGATCCAACCACTTCATTGTTCAAAAATCTGCAGGGGCTCCCCATTACCTAAAGCAATGCTCAAATTCCTTATCTGCCAGATTGTGGGAGGTCTTCAAAGGTCTCATATTGTATATTGTATTATACACGTAGTATATATTTACCTCTATGTCTCTTACCACTTCTATGAGACTGTAAGCTCCTGAGCAAGACAGGCCATGTTTCATTTCTCTTTCTAACCCCTTGAGGGCACCTAGCCCAATACACTGTGTAGGTAGGAATTCATGGAGAGTAGGAATTCAGTAGTCTGTTGAATTAGACTATCATCAGGACGCTACCAGCGCTTAGCAAAGTGCCTGGCACACTGGAGGCGCCTAATAAATGTTTACTAATTGACTAAAGTTGATATTCTATTCACCTGAACCAGTTGCAGCCACATTCCCCACACAGACTCAGACTGTTAAGACTATTTCCTATCTAAACCACACAAAAGAGAATGAAGGGCAAACAAACTCTGGCCTAGGCTCCTTTGGATGTGCTCTGGGTGCTCATGAAATTCCTTTGCATAACACGACCCTCTGGACTCCTAACCAGGGACTACCCTCACTCCTGAATCTTGATTTCTCCCTTTTGCCTTACTGAGACCTAGACCCAGTCAGTCCCCTCCGCATACTCTGCTCTCCTGGCCGTTCCTCCACCCCCAATTACAGGCATTTTCATTTGCTGACCCCCACACTGCTCTCTCTCGCCCCTCACCTCTGACTCTTGGCTTCCCTGGCTTCCTTCAACGCTCACCTAAACCTCACCTTGTACCAGAAGCCTTTCCCAATCCCCCTTCACGCTGGTGCCTTTCCTCTGCTGATTACATCAATTCATGCACGCGCACGCACACGCGTGTGTGTGTGTGTGTGCGTGTGTGTGTACGGATAGATGGACAGACAGATGAATGAATGGATAAATGGATGGACGGTCACACAGACAGATGGATGGATGGATAGACAGACATACAGAGGGACGGATGGATGGATGGGTGAACAGATAGACAGATGATGGATGGATTGACTAAAAGACAGATGGACAGATGGACGGACAGATGGATGATGGGTGGATGGACAGATAGATGGATGAACGGATAAATGGATGGATGGTCACACAGACAGATAGACAGATGGATGGATGGACAGATATGTAGAGAGATGGATGGATGGAAGGATGAACAGATGGATGATGGATGGATGGACAGACAGATAGATGGATGAATGGATAAATGGATGGACGGTCACGCAGACAGATAGATGGATGGATGGATAGACAGACATATAGAGGGATGGATGGGTGAACAGATAGGCAGATGATGGATGGACAGACTAAAAAGACAGATGGACAGATGGACGGACAGATGGATGATGGGTAGATGGACAGACAGATAGATGGATGAATGGATAAATGGATGGACGGTCACGCAGACAGATAGACGGATGGATGGAGAGACAGATATGTAGAGAGATGGATGGATGGATGGAAGGATGAACAGATAGATGGATGATGGATGGATGGACAGACAGATAGATGGATGAATGGATAAATGGATGGACGGTCACGCAGACAGACAGACATGTAAACAGATGGATGGATGGAAGGATAAACAGATAGACAGATGGATGATGGATGGATAGATAGACTAAGAGACAGATGGACAGACGGAAAGACAGATGGATGATGGATGGACAGATAGACAGACAGATGGACAGACAGATAGATCGATAGACTGATGGCTTGTTTGTCTATAGTTGTTCTCATGCTGTCTCTCCCCATTAGAAAATGAGCTCCTTGGGAACTGGGTTTTTGTCTTTCTTTGTAGCCTCGGTGCTTAGCCTGGCACACAGCTGGCACTTAATGCTGACTAACCTCTGCTGTGACTTCCTCATTCTTCTTCCTAAATTAAAACAAATAAGAGAGAAAGAGGGGAAAGGAGAGAAAGAGGAGGCATTACAGAATTTCCTCATCTTTAAATTATCTCGTTTACAAAGGTAAGAGAACACAAATATGGAACACGGCAAATACCATCTGATAGAATCCATAACAGTGCTTGGTTTTGCTGAAATGCTACATTTTTCTTTTTTTAAAAATATCTATTATAAGACAAAGCTCACTGGGTAAGGAGAGAAGGATATATTCACAAATGAATGTATGAGAATAACCAAAAATATCAATAAAAATGTCTTAAAAATTAAAACTTCTCTTTAGATCCTAAAGTGCACACTACAGGCCCCAGAGCGATTAGTATTTCAGCTCTAGCAATTCTCAAATTGTTCTCTATTATGACAGAAGGGTTGCAATCTGTGTTGTGGAAGGGAATAATCCCTTTGAAGTCCTGAAGCAAATGGCATATACAACCAATAGAACAGGGGCTGGCTGCCAGTCATAGAAAGCTGAGTGTGACTCTCACCAAAACTGGCAAATAGAACGTCATCAATAAAGACCCCCAGAATCAAGCTCTAAAATGCCATGATCACCTGTCACCTGGATGGTTACACAGCCTTCCCATTGGTCTCTGCCTCCAGTGTCTCCCTCCCACACACACACTGATGCTAAAGCTATTTTCCTCCCGCTCAAGTCTAACCACATCATTCCCCAAACCCACCAGCTCCTTCCTCTAGAATTAAGTACCAACTGCTGTGTTTGGCATTTAGAATCCTCCAAACTATCTGATTGGATGTGACTCATCTTCACCCACCTAATAAATGTTCTCTCCATCACTACTTATCCTTTCCTCTGTGTTTCTGTCTGTGTTCAGTGGGGCCCACTACTAGGACATACAAGGCTTCACAGAACCAAACGAGCCAGTCCATGCCAAAAGCCATAGATGCTTTAGCTTGGCAAACCTACAGGAAGGCCTCACCAAATAGCTTAATGAGAGGAGCTTCAGGGAGCAGAGGGGAAGGCAGGAGCAGCATGAAAAGGGTGGCATCCATCCCCTAAACTGGGCCAGCACAGCAACTGACACCTCCACAACAAAGGCAGTCTACCAAATCCTCCCTCCAACACACACACACACACACACACACACACACACACACACACACACACACACACACACACACACACATATACACACACTGAGGCCAGCACCAATACCAACGAAGAAGCAAAAGCAAGAACAGGAAGGCACATAAGGCATATGACCAGAGCTGTGCTTAAAGGATCTCCTGGCCTTTGGGCCTTGGCAAGAGGAAAGATTCCACAATCATGTCACAGGAGGCCACTCCTAGGAGCTCTGACTAACTTGGGAACCCTGAGTCCTTCTTCACTCCATGTATGAATCAGAAATTACAACAATGTCCATTTGGGAGAGGAAGACCAGGATTCCAATCCTGGCTGTGTGGCCCTGGGCAAGTCCTACCACTTTTCAGGGCACCGTGTTCGTCATCTGTAAAATGGGGGGGTCAGGCTGGATGACTCCTAGGGACCCTTCCAGCCTAAATCTCTAACCCCAGGATCAAAGCCACTCTGAGAGGCTGAAGAGGACCAAGGCTTGTGGCCCTCCGTAGTCTACCAGGGCCTCCTCCTCTGAGCTCACCTTCCACTCACTTGGAATACACCTTGTGCCATCCACATCTCTACCACTACGAGGGCAGAGGCTGCTTTTGCCGTTCTCTGCAGCCTCCCAGGTTAGCACAGCACTGGGCACATAGTAAGTGCTTCATAAATTTGAGGTGACTGAAAAGGGGTAGGGCACAGCAGAGAGGTGCCAGGGAGAATTAAGACAAGTGCTGCCGATGCCCACCTCTATACCATACGCATCTTCCTTTCCCCAGATCTATTTCCTTTCTTCCTTCTCAGCTAAAGCCTAAAGCCCAGCCAAAGATGTCCAGGCCACCTGGGGGGGGGGGGTGTATCCACGGGGCTGGAACTTAGAACAAAACAATTCCAAAGAAAATCACTGCCCTCTGGGAAGGTAGTCCATAAGAATTCTACAAGAGTGTTTTCAGAATTTTGCAGTTAAACTCCTCATTGAAAACGCCAGAATTTTGTACCAAAAAGAATATGAGATTTGGAAGGTCCAGGTTCAAATCCTTGTTTTGCCACTTATTAGCTATGCCCTCTTGAACCAGGCACTTAAACCTCAAGACACTCCTTTAACTTAAGTTACTTATTAACACTAGGTGCTCCTGGAGTCACGGATGATTCTTCCCATTTACAAAATATCTCATGTGCAGGTGTGATCTGCAGCTCTAGGTTTGATTGCATCTGCTCTGGGATGGAATGCCCACCCAAAGTGCCAAAGCAGGCATTTGTCTGCAACAGAACAAGCAGTTTGGGAATCTCTTAAAGCTCAATTTGGAGAATTCTCAAAAGTTGGCTCTTTCTTGATTAATTATTAGGGAAAAACTCTGAAGAAGGGCCATTCCCATTTACTGGCAAAATGACAGGCAGCACCTTATTTCTCAAAATGACTAAAACCAAAATAGCAACTCTTTCAAACATAAAATTTCTCCAAAACGGCAGGCTAAATGTGCAAAGTGACTCAAGGAACAACAAGAGGCTGGGGAAGGTGGAAGGGCTGGGCCCTAATTCTCTTCAGTAAATGTTTGAACTTGTTAGCTTCGAGTCATCTGAATCACACACTATCCACATCGTGAAATCTAATCCTTCTTGGAAAGCCACCTCAGCTTAGTCTCACCTAGCTGAGAATTCCTCTCGCCCAAAGGCCATCTGCTAAAGACAGCACTGACTTATCCCTTGTTCTGGTAACAAGCAAAAAGTCCCTCAAGTTTGGAGCGCCCTCTGTTATCACACATCACTCAGCTGCTTTCAAACTACATTCAACAACTTTACAAACACATATTTCCACTAGAAATCTCAGGATGAAACAACTTGTCAGACCACAGAAACTCACTGTCTGTCTAATTCATCGGTTCTTAATCATTTTTAGTTTAGGAACTCTTTGGCAGACCCTTCTCAAAATTCTGTTTTCAAATGCATCAAATACAATACACAGGATTACAAAGGAAACCCATTCTATTGAAATAAAGGTGTAATTCTCCTGGCCAAGTTCACGGATCCCTAGAAATCTACCTACAGATACCAGGTTAAGAATCTTGGACTCAATGAAATCTACTACTCCAAAACAAATTGTTTAAAGAACATTCTGCTCATAGAATAAAAAAATTGCAAAAGACCTTGGAAGCCATTCAGTCCAACTCAGACATGGGCCATGAAGGTCCTCCATAATAACCCCTATAAGCAGATTCCTCCCCATGGACAAGGAAATCATTATCTCTGCAAACAGCCCATTCCTGCCTTTCTAAGGATACTGGAACTGAATCACAATGGGTTTCCTTATTGTGCATTCTGGAGGCTTCTACAAGACAATCACTTAATATCTGAACACAATTATCAAGTTTCTTCACACACGACAGTTTTGTGTCATCGCCTTGCCATCCTTGCTGGATTTCTTCTGCCACAAATCCCCAAATCTGGGATCACTCTGAGAAACGAGGTGCTGCATGTGATTTGCCAGTCAATGGGAATGGCCCTTCTTGGTCCTTCCTAATATCTCTACTATGTCTCTTTCTATAATTGACGATATTTTCTTTCCACCTTCAGGTGTCAACTATACTTGAGGGACAGCACAAGAACAAAGGTCAAATCCTTCAAGGAGTGAAGGTGGTTTCACTGAAGGAGGCTGCAACCCCGTCACCACTCTAAGTAAATGGTGTTCCAGTGTCCACAGGGCCAAATCTGCTGGGCCTGTCTTAGCTAGGCTGGGCCTCAGGAGACAGGCAGACATACAGCTAATGCATCACCAGCTCGTACCTAATGAACGGCCGGAGAAGCCATGGTTACCTCTAATCAATCGATCAACATATATTAAGTACCTACTGAGTTCCAGACACAAAGCAAAGCACTGAGGACACAAAAAAGGCAAAAGACAGTTGAGCTTACAATCTAATGGGGGAGACAACGTGCAGACACACACATGCAAAGCAAGCAATATAGAGGACAAATGGGAAATAACTAACTGAGGAGGGCCCTAGAATTCAGAGGGGTTGGGGAAGGCTTCCTGTAGAAGAAGAGATTTTAGTTGGGCCTTTAAGGAAGCCAGGGAAGTCTGTGGGCTGAGTGGAGAAGGAAGAAAACAAAAGCTGAATTTGAAATCCCCCCTCTTCCCTTTATCTCAGTCCAACTTTAGGCTAAAACCTCTCACCACATTTTTAAAATCGAGTTTTCATTATGATTATGATCAATGAACAAACATACATTAAGTGATAGCTACATGGAAAGTGCCATGTTAGCTGATTGTCAGAGACAAAGACCAGACACTGCCTTCAAGGAGTTTGATTTTCCCCCCAAATACTTCACTTATGTAATTTCTGACAAGTGAGGTACATGACACCATTTTAGATCTGTCTGGCATCCCATCTCCAAGATAGGAATGTTATACCTAAAACTGCAAAGGAGAATTCCCTCCCGAGATACTGCCGGCCTGGATACAGCTGCTGGGGGTCTGCCTGCCATCGGTCTCTCTCCCCTCCAATCCATCCTCCATTCAGACACCAGAGTGACCTTCTTAAAGCACAGATGCCACCATGTCACCCCCCACTACTACACTCCAGTGGCTCCCTACCACCTCCGGGACCAAATACGAAGTGCTGTCTTTGGCATTTGGAGCCCTCCACACTTGGTCCCTTCCTAGAGCCCTCCAACAGGTACTCAACTACAAAGGGCCCCCAGCCTCCTAGGTATTCCTCCCCACAATGCTCCAGCTCCCAAAGCCAAACATTTCACTGGCTGCCTCCCATTCCCAGAATGCTCTCCCTCCTCCTCTCTGCTCTTGGCCTGCCCAGCTCAGATCTCATCCTCTCTAAGAAGCCTTTCTGGAAGGCCTTCAAGGCTGCTGTCTGCCCTCAGGGCATTAGATCCAATTTTTCTTGTCTATAGCTGGTCTGTGCATAGTTGTCTGAACGTTGTCTCTCCCATTAGACTGGGAGCCTTTTGAGAGCAGGGCCTGTCTTTGGCCTTTCTTTGCATCCCCCGTGCTTGGCACAATGCCAATAAATGTGGGCTGACTGGACTGCCAGCTTCTCCCAGGACATAGTAATGACTAAACCTATTAACAGGAGCTTCCAAATTCAGAGTTTACCTATGGAAAAACTGTACCTTCCCATGATCATAATGAGGCACTGAAAATCACACAAGATGTGGACTCTTCTAAAGTGCATGGTCTTTTCCCTTGGCCTTTGCAAAGACGACTGGGTCCAGGCCATTAGACCTACCCCGTTAAAGGTGATTGTCTATTTCCAAGATGGAACCAAATAATCGTCTTTCACACCCTACCAAAAAATTACTATATAACGCTAATAATTGCCAACATTTATACTGCACCATGTGCCAAGCATCGTGCTAAGAAATGTTTACAAAGATTATCTCATTTAATCTTCACAACAACCCGGTGCTAGGTAGGTAGTATTATCATTCTTAGGTGGCAGCTAGGGGGCCCAGTGGATAGTGCTGGCTCTGGAGGGAGAAAGACCTTAATTCAAAGGCAGCCTTATACATTTACTAGCTGCTCAACCCAAGGCAAGTCACTTAACCCTGTTTTTCAACTTCAGTTTCCTCATGTGTAAAAGGAAGGGCTTGGACCAGATCACCATGAAGGCCTCTTCCAGCTCCACAGACCAGTATGGCATGGCAGAAAAAGCCCTGAATTTAGAAATCAGAAGGCCTAGGTTCCAGTCCCAGTTCTGACACTAATGAGCTCTGTGACTACGGACAAGCCACTTCCCTTACTGTAAAGTGAGGGGGTTGAACTAGGTGGCCTCTAGCTGAGGCATCAGGAGGCAATATGGCCCAAACACATGGACTCCAGCCCTGCCTGACCCTGCAGTCACCTGGCCGAACAGCACAAAGTGAGGATGCCCCAATCAGCCCAGCAGGGTGGGTGCAAAGCCCTTCACCGACCTAAAAGCTCCCCAAGGCTGTCATTATTACAT
Organism: Phalanger gymnotis; assembly: GCA_028646595.1. Lineage (NCBI taxonomy): Eukaryota > Metazoa > Chordata > Mammalia > Diprotodontia > Phalangeridae > Phalanger > Phalanger gymnotis. Next base: position 10,210,461 of record CM053622.1, read on the forward strand.
GCTCTCCCCGCCAAGCCACCCTGGCTGAGCTAGCGAAACACGCCCCTCGGCACCCAAGCAAGGCCTCCTGGTGCTGGATAACCAGACCTTTCTGGATGCTTCACTCCATGCACTCTATGGGCAACCAGCAGGGCCCAGAACGGGCCAATCTGCCCTCTCACCTGCCTCTCTCTTTACAGAGGTAGAAACCAAGGCCCAGAAGGGCCAAGCACCGAGTCACACAAGTAACAAGCAGCAGAGGCAGGTCCTCTGCCCCCCATCCAGGGCTCTCTTCACTACAGCCCAGCTCTCTTTTCCCTAGAGGAGCATGACTGTCCCTGTCCTGGAGGCCCTCAAGCAGAGGGGGCCTGGCCACTTGTCAGGGATGCTACAGGGTGGCTGTTTGTCATGTATGGGTCAGTCTGGATGTCACTGAAGTTCTAGCCAAGTCTCCAAATACTTCACATTTCCTTATCTGTGGATCTCTCACGGAATGAATGTTGGCTCCAGGAGGCCGGGTGACGTTTAGTGATCCAGGGGAGCAAGACAGCGGAAGCCTGAATCCAGTGCTCTTTCCATCCCACAGGGCTGCCTGCTATACACCAGGGTGCACAAACACAGACACAATCACAGTCTATATATACATACGTACACACAGTTGTACATAGGTATACACACATTTGCATGTGTATGTATATATGCTTAGATACTTATATATGGGCAGCTAGGTGGCACAGTGCACAGAGCACAAGGGCTGAATGCAGAAGACTCATCTCTGTGAGTTCAAATGTGACCTCAGACACTTACTAGTCGTGTGACCCTGGGCAAGTCTCTTTACCCTGTATGCCTCAGTTTCCTCATCTGTAAAATGAGCTGGAGAAGGAAATGGCAAATCCCCCTAGTATCTCTACCAAAAAAAACCCCAAATGGGGTCATGAAGAGTTGCACATTGCTGAAACGGCTCAACAGTTACAACATACTTACATATACATGTACATATATTTATATACTTACGTATACATGTTTGTATTATATATACATGTAGATATATACTTGTATATAATTATATATACTTATATCGTGCATGCACACCAATATACATGTACATTTACATGGCTGCAAATATACATACGCAATACATATATGTACTTAGATACACATCTATACTTACATGTGTGTATGCATACATACATATACGCTTATAAGTGCATATATACTTAGATACACATCTAGACTGATGTGGGTCTACGCATACCTATGTATCCTTATGTGTGTGTGTAAATATAGACATATACATCTACACTCATGTGGGTATAGGGGTCTGTGTGTGTCTTTGCTAAAATTAACCACTTGAGTTGGGACACTCTGGGAGGCGGGCACTTCGCACACTGGGGATCCAGGGACGTGGCCGACTTGCCAACAGGGCAGGTCACACCGGACACTGAGCGCGCACAAAGAATCAGCAGAGCTGGCCCGTGGACAGGAAGCCGGCCTGTCCCTAAGTCCTGTGGACTGCAAGTCCTGCCTGGAGCAGAGAAGCAGAAGCGCCCCTCTTTGCCTTATCGATCCAGGGATCGCCTTATCGATCCACGGATCGATCAGGGATGGTCCAGAACAAAACAACGGGCACCTAGTCCCTAGGTTCCCCCTCCCCCCAGCCTGGGCACACACTGCGGGCTAGGCAGCCCAGGACCGCCCAGCCTGGCCTCAGGCGGGGACTAGAGGGGTCCGGACCGCCCAGCCCCCAGCCGCGAAGGGCTTCTGCTCCGGGGACACGTGGCCGGCGCCCCCGCGTCCCGCCCCCTGGCGGGCGGGGCTCTTTCTGGCAGTGTACACACTGGCGCTCAATCAGTGCTTGCAGAGGAACGGATTACCTCGCAGTTGAACTCCATCTCTGCGTCCATAGTGACAATGCGCACGGTGAACGTCTTGGGCTGTTTCCTCTTGAGGGAGCTGAAGCTCATGCGGGAAGCGATGGCCCCGGCCATGGCGAGGTCCTGGCCCCGGCCCGGCTCGGGACGCCCCCCCCACCCCCTGGCCCGGCCCGGCTCAGCCCACAGGCCGCCCAGGCCTCAGGGCCGCCAGGGCGCCTGCGCGGACCCAGGGGGTCTCATGGCGCCTGCGCGAAGCCTCGGGGCCCCCGGCCCCCGGACTCCGGGCCCAAGCCGGCCGCCCACCCCGCGGGGCCCGGGCGGCGGGGACGGGCCCCCTCCGCGGTGGGCGGCGGCCGGAGGCTGGTGCTCAAGCCCTAAGGAAGCCCGGAGGCTTCGCCACGTTCTGCTCCCGGCGCTTCGGGCCCGCCTCGGAGGAACCCCGGCCGAACGGGCACGCGAGCGAGTGGACGGGGACGTGCGCGCGCTCCCGGGGGCGCACGGGACCGGGCCTTGTCCGCTCGGCGCGCGCCCTCGGCCCGTAGCCTTAGGCACTGGCGGGCAACCGAGCCCCACTCTGATTGGTCCGACCTCTTCTCTCCCGCCCCCAGCCCGGCGGGGGCGGGGCTTCGCCACTCGGTCCCGCCTCCTTGGAGAAGGTCGGCCAGTTGCAAGTTGGGTCTCACCGGAGCGTAAAACCGGACTGGGCACAGAGTGGCCGATACGGCTGTCGCTCTAGAGGCCTTTGTTCCCCTGGGTTCCTCCTCCTCCATCTGGAGCGCTGGAGAAAGCAAGCTTTGATTAGGGGCCGGCTCGGCGAGCGAGGTGTGGGTGGGGCGTAGCAGTGACGTCACTGCATGGTATGCCGAGGGGCGTGGCATAGCGGATAAATCCTGTTCTTCAGGAGTTTCGGGTTCCGTCATTCCCGATTTTGCCCAGGCTGTTCCCCGCGGCAGCCATGCGCTCCTCCACTCTCCCCTGCCAGGGTTTCCCTTCCAAAACACAGTCACCATCTAGTAGCACCTCCATTACTGCTGCTGATTTTGCAGGTCGTAGCGACAATGGGCATCCTTACTTTGCGTCTGAACTTATCGGCAAGGAAAGAAGCGGAAGGAGAAGGAGGAGGAAGAATGTTTACACAGCAAGTTTACAAAGCGTTTCCCTTCTGCTACCTTATTTGTTGCTCGTAGCCCCATTTTATAGACAAGAAAACCTAAGGGTGGAGGTTAAGTGATGTACCCAGGAAGACGCATCCAGTCACTGAGGCAGGATTCGAATTCAGATCTTCAGGACTTGGGGTTGAACGCAAACAACAGCACCGCCTAACCACCTGAAGGTCAGCATGGATGCCACTCCCTCTGAGAAGCGTTCCCTGCCCCTCCCGCCCTTAATGTTCCTCGCCCAGGGCTTCCGTATTGTGCTTGTGAATGTACATGTTGTGTTCACCCAGTAGAATGTACTGTTTCTTGAAGACTCGGACCCTTCATTGTTGTGCCTTTGCATCCCCAGCACGGCAGCTAGGTGACAGCGTAGTGCACAAAGGGCAGATCCTGGAATTAGGAAGACTTCCAGGAGTTCCAAAGTGGCCTCAGAAACTCCTGGGCAAGTCACTTAACCTTGTTTTGCCTCAGTTTCCTCATCTGTAAGATGAGCTGGAGTCTCTTTGCCAAGAAAACCCCAGGTGGGGTCGTGAAGAGTCAACCACTGCTGAACCGACTCAACGATAACAAACCTCAGCCCAGCGCCTTGCACGTAGGACGGACTTGATGAATTTCTGCTGCGTTAAGTTAGAGTTTAGCTCTTAGTAGCTATGTGACTCTGGTCAAATCTTTTACCCTTTTTGAAACACAGTTTCCTCATCTGTGCAATGGGGGTGCCGGTCATTGTATCATTTACTTTGGGGCTGCGGGCAAGCCCATTTATGCAGCCAGTCTGTGGGTTTTAATTTTCACAAGCAAAAAAATAAAATAATAATTTACACAGAATGTGTACCAGATTTTTTAACTCCATCGCTAATAAATAACCTCCTCTGTGTTAATTTTCTTTGGTGTTTTTAAACAGTGTTACCTACGGAATATTCAGTCCATCTGTGGGATGTGTTCCGCCCATACCACACAGACTAGTCAGTGTGCACCTACCTTTATACTGCCGTGTTGTCGCTTTGCTGTTTTGTGTTTGCTTTCACGCTTCACGCCTAGGCCAGTCTTATCGATGACACGCCTTGCCCCACTTTCTCTCAGCGTACTGTATTTTTTATTCTGGGGACAGCCCTAACCTAAGGTTGGACAGCCCTGGTTTACTTCACGGAGGTGTGAGGGGAGAGAACCTTGTTAAACCCAAACTATAAAGTGTGAGCTGTCCTTTACTGGGGAATGCATCACAAGCATAAGGATCCTCGCGCAAGAAGGAGACTCTTTGTCTGCCTCCAGCTTCCTAACACCACAGTCTCCCCCAGTCACTCCGCACTCCACAAGTTTCAATCGGCCTAAAGCACAGACCTGACCATGTAAGTACCCTGCTCAAAAAGTTCCAGCAGCGTTTACCTTTTACTTCTCCAGCTCATTTGACAGATGAGGAAACTGAGGCAAACAGGGTGAAGTGACTTGTCCAGGATCACACAGCCTATAAAGTGTCTGAGGCTGGATTTGAACTCAGGTCTTCCTGACTCCAGGCGCCTAGCTCTATCCCACTGCACCACCTATCTGCATACATATATATATACACACACACATCATGTATGTAATAGCTAACATTTATGTTGTGCCTGAAGCAAAGCACTTGAATGCAAAGCATGTTATTTCATCATAGAGGCTCTTATTATCTCCTTTTTACTGCTGAGAAAACTGAGGCAAACAGGGTGAAGTGACTTGTCCAGGGTCACACAACAAGCAAGCATCTGAGGCAGGATTTGAACTCAGGGCTTCCTGACTCCAAGTCCAACACTCTTTCTGCACTGCCACCTAATTGCCCTAGTTGTTTGCATGTTGAGTGTGAGCTCCTTGAGGGCAGCGACTGTACTGCTTTTCTTAGTACCTCCAACACTTAGCGCAGTGCCTGGCAAATACAAAGTGCTTAATAAATGCTTGTTGACTGTCTGGCTCAGGGATGGGGGCCCTCTAGGTCCTCGAGCGGGGTCCTTGGCAGTCAAACAGCCTCGAGGCTGCAGGTTCCCCACCCCTGATCTGGCTCATCTTCTCTGGGGACACACTTGGTTATTGCGACTACATGCTGTTCAAACTCTGTCCTTTCGTTCTTTCCAATTATCTTTTTGAAGTCATTGTGTATGCTGCTCTCCTGGTTTTGCTGACTTCGTTTTGTTTCATTCTATACATCTCCCCATTCTTCAAATTTGTCACTTCTTCCAACTCAGTAATATTCCATTACATCATTCGTGTTGACTTCATAGCCTACAAGTTGTCTGGCCACTCCCTATTTGATGGCCAAAGCGATGGAGCGAAGGGATGGAAAGAGTTGTCATTTGTAAAGAGCGCTTTCCTCACAAAAAGCCTATGAGAAAGGAGGTGTCATAGAAGCAAAAGGGGAAGTGACCTTGGAGGCTTTGAAGTCCATCCCTTCATTTAGCAGATGAGAAGCTATGACAAAGAGAGAGGGAGCTGATCAGTTAATAAATTTATTAAGCATCTACTGTGTGCCAGGCATTGTGCTGGGTGCCAAAGACAGTCCCTACCCTCAAAGAGCTTACAATCTAATGGGAGAGACATCATGCAAACAAACATAAACAAAGCAAGCTATATACAAGATAAATAGGAAATCATTAATGGAGAAAAAGTATGAGGACTAAGAGGGGTTAGGGAAGGCTTCCTGTAGAAGGTGGGGTTTTGTTGGGACTTAAAGGAAGCCAAGGAGGTCAGTAGTTGGAGCAGAGAGAAAGAGCATTCCAGGCTTGGGGGGGGGGGGGCGGGGAGGGCAGCCAGAGAAGATGCCCAGAGCCAAAAAATGATGGAGTATCTTGTGGGAAAGCCAGGAGGCCAGTGTCAATGGATCAAGTCCAGGTGTGGGGTGATGAGGGCCTGCCCCAGAGTGGCAGCAGCATCAGAAGAGAGGGGGGGGTTATATTGGGGAAACTTTGCAAGGTAAAATTGAAAGGTCTTGGCAACGGCTTGGATGCGGGGGAGGCAAGAGGTAGTAAGGAATCCAGGTTGTGAGCCCGAAGGAAGATGGGCACCCTCTACAGTAATAGGGAAGGTAGGAGGGAAGAGAAGAGAAGATTTAGGGGAAAAGATAATGAGTATAATTTGAATTCACATTGAGTTTAAGGTATCTACTGGACCTCCGGTTAGAAATGTCTGAAAGGCAGTTGGAGATGCAAGATTGGAGGTCAATAATAGTCACATCTGAGAATCATCAGTAAAGAGATAATTCAATCCATGGGAGCTGATGAGATCACCAAGTGAAATACCGTAGAGGGAGAAGAGAGCCCAGGATAGAACCCAGTGGGACACCTGTGGTTAGAGGGCATGATCTGGAGAAGGATCCATCAAAGGAGACAGAGAAGGTGTGGTCAGAGAGGTAGAAGGAGAACCAGGGGAGCGCTTGGGGGGTGGTGGTGAGGTGTGCCCTGAAAACCTAGAGAGGAGAGCACAAGAAGGAGAGCCATTGGCAGTGCCAGAGACTGCAGAGAGGTTAAGGACAATGAGGATTGAGAAAAGGCCATTGGGTTTGGCAACAGAAGGGTCACTGGTAATTTTGGAGAGAGCAGTTTTAGTGGAATGATCAAGTAGGAAGCTGGATCGGAAGGCTTTAAGAGGAGAATTCAAGGAGACAAAGTAGAATGCCCCTGTTATAACAAGGTCTTTTCAAGGAGTTTAGCCACAAAACACAGCAGAGACATACAATGATAGTGAGGCTGGAAGTATTACATAGGGCTTTTTGGAGGATGAGGGAGATGTGGACATGTTGATAGGCAGTAGGGAAGTAGCCAACAGACAGAAAGAGATTGAAAATTAGTGAACGACTGGGGATGACAGAGGGGGAAATCTTTATTTAACAGTATTTTTTTTTCCCAATTATATGTAGACAATTTTTAGCATTCGTTTTCAGAAGATTTTGAGTTCCAAATTTTTTCTCCCTCCCTTTCTCTCCTCCCCTCTTCCTAAAACAGTAAGCAATTTGATATAGGTTATATATGTGCAATCGTGTAAAACATATTTCCATATTAGAGTTGTAAAAGAAGAAATAGACCAAAAGGAAAAAAAACCATGAAAAAATAAAGTGAAAAAAGTATGCTTCGATCTAAATTCAGAGTCTATCAGTTCTTTATCTGGATGTGGATAAGCATTTCCCATCATGAGTCCTTTGTAATTGTCTTAGATCATTGTGTTGCTGAGAAGAACTAAGTCATTCATAGTTGATCATCACACAATGTTGCTGTTACTGTATACGATGTTTCCTGTTTCTGCCCATTTTGCTTTGCATCAGTTGTACATGTCTTTCTGAAACCTGCCTGTTTGTTTCTTATTGCACAAAAGTATTCCATTACATTCATATACCACAGCTTGTTCAGCCATCTCCCAATTGATAGGCATCCCCTCAATTTCCAATATTTTGCCACTATGAAAAGGAGTGCTATAAATATTTTTGCATAATACAATAATGAAATTTTTGCGTAATACAATTTTTTGCAAATACAATAAATATTGTAGGTCCTTTTCCCCTTTTTATGATCTCTTTGGGATGCAGATCTGGTAGTGGTATTGCTGGATCAAAGGGTATGCACAGTTGGGTTGCCCTTTGGGCATAATTCCAAATTCTTCTCCAGAATGGTTAGATCAGTTCACAACTTGGCCAATAGTACATTAGCATCCCAATTTTCCCACATCCTCTCCAACATTTATCATTTTCCTTTTTTTCATGTTAGCCAATCTGAAGGTGTGAGGTGGTACTTCAGAGTTGTTTTAATTTGCATTTCTCTAATCAACAGTGATATAGAGCACTTCTTCATATGACTATATATAGATAGCTTTGGTTTTTTCATCTGGAAACTGCCTATGTTCAGAGGGGAGAATCTTATGGAGAAGATGAGATGGGATTGAGATCACTTGAAAACAGAAAGGGATTGGCCTCGGTAAGGAGTAAGAAGATGGAAGGGCTAAGGTCAAAGAGAAGGTTGGTTTACCCAAAGTCATATACAAGTTCATGGAAGAGAGCTCACTAGCTATACAGTTCAAAACCCTCATTTTATAGACGAGGGAATTGAGGCCCAGATGGGAGAAGTGACTTCATAGGTCATTAATCTATAGCTAGAAGGAGTCTCAGAAGCCACCTGGTCGAACATGCTTATTTTACAACTGAGGAAACATACAGAAGGGAAGTAACTCACTCAGGGTCACCCAGGGAGTAAATAGAAGAGCCAGGATTTGAACTCAGGTATTAGAGTCCATTACAGGGACAAAAAGAACTTTGAAGAAACAAGTCAATTGAGAAGGAATGGTTTCAGAGAATCCTGGGAAGACTTGTATGAGCACAGTGAAATCAGCAGAACCAGGAGAACAACTTATATACCATGACTACAACATTGTAAAGACAAACAATGAAAGACTTGGGAACTTTGATCATTGCAATGACTGGCCACAATTCCACAGGACCAAGGATGAAAAATGCTACCCACTTCCTCCCAGAGAGGTAGTCAACATCAAGACTGAGCAAGATAGAGGGATCAAGATGCAGAATGGGATATACATTCTTGGACATAGACAAGGTGGAGATTTCTTTTGCTTGACTTCATATTTGTTATGAGGGTTTGTTGTTTTTTTCAGGGGAGGGACTTAGGGAGAGAGAAAAATTTTTTATTAACTTTTAGTTAACAAAAAAAATAATGAAAAAGTAAATACTGAAAGCAACAGGTCTTTTATTTGTCATGTTTAAGGGAAGGCCATTTGGCTTAATTGGATAATACCAAAGGTACTCAAAAGATAAGGCAAAAGCAACAAAAGAGTCATGCTAGCATACCAACAGCACCCCATCCATGGGTCAAGATTGACTCCTCCAGAATAGGACTGGGCAGGGTAGAGAAGACTTACATAGCCTGATAGTCTTTATACTACCAGAATTTTATTGCACTGGTCTTTAACCTGGGAATGGCCAGAGACAAAACAGAACAGGTCAGAGGCAGGGGTGCCAGCAATTGAGTAGCTATTTAATTAATTTCGGAGTGAGAAACTCAGTTTGCAAACCTGATGTTCTCCTGAGAATGAAAACTTATCATGCTGGAATAAAGGCAAAGTTTATATACATAAATCAAAAGTGGGAAGAGTTGGGGGAAGGTGGATTACAACATAATCATTTTTAGGTCTTGAGAGGTTTCCCAACGGCAAACCCACACGTGTAGGACAATACAGGTGTTCTTGAGTCCTGTGGGAACAGTTCTTAAGCTGATTGTCTCAAACCTTGGGGGTCATGATTACTTGATGGGGCACAGAACCACAGTTCTGTGATGGGAACAACTTCTACAATCTTTGATTCGCTTCGCTTAAGGTACACAGGCGCTGGAATGTAAGAATTGTCAGAGTTGATTGATCACTTTAAGCTGCATCATGAATTTCTGACTCACAAACAAGAATCTGCTGGGAAAACAGGAGCTCTAAAAAATCCAGATAGTATAATCATTACACATATCGTATTGATTAATATGAGAATCATAAATCCCTTTGCAATGCCATAATGAAGGAAGAGATGGGGTCCAAAATGGCCTCTCATGAAACTGTTCCCATGATCTGGGCTATGGCCATACCTACCTCTCCCTGGGACTCCTGAGTCCAGTTTCACTCTGTGCTTTAGGGCAGCTCAGGAATCAGGGTAGAGGTTTTAGAGGGATGAGCAGGGATCCCAATTAGGATCAGGCAGATGAGGTTGATCTTGCACCCCTAACATCCAGGAAACCAAATAGGTTTATAGGTTGGAAGCCTCCAAGCATAGAAAATCCAGATCTAAGAGGTGGGGAGTAGAGAAAGTGTTCCAGAAAAGGGTCAGGGCAGGAGAGAGTGGACCTCCAGCCAGGAGAAGAGAACATGGCTAGGACACAGAGGACCTGTGGGATGGAGAAAGACCAGAAATGAAAAACTGGTTTTTCCAGATTCTCTCATCAGGCTTCCTGATTTCAAATCCATGTTCTTTCTACCATACCACGCAGGGCAAATATTAGAGCCCTGGTTTTTCAGTTGAAAAATCTGGAGCAATGAAAGGCAGAATGATAATTTTCACTCAATCAAAACGCATATTAAGTACCTACTTTTTGCTACACAGTGCTAGGCACCAGAGACACAAAGACAAAGTAATCCCTCTCTTCAGCGAGTTAGTGTTTTATTGGAGAAAGCAACATGTGCACTTCTAAACAAGGCAGTTGTTGGAACCTTAGTTGGTCTTTCTATTCTAAGACCAATGTCCTTCCAGACTTCCTACAGTCGGCCTGGAAGCTCCTCTGGGGCAAGGACCAGCTTTTCTCTGTCTTTGTATCCCTAAGGGCTTAGAATAAGGGCTGGGCACATAGTAGGAGCTTGATAAATGCCAGTGACCTTGACTACATAGCACACTATCTCTTAAACATAAGATCTGGGAGCCTTTTTGGCCACCTGGCTTGTGATTACAATGACTTCTTCCTTGATTTCTGTTCATTTCAGATTTTGCAACCAGCAAGCACTATACTCCGTTTGATAAATGAGTGAATATGAATACTTCCTGCTCTTAGAAGAGTCACACAAAGAGACAGCTTGGAGTAATAAAGAAAGAGCTGTCCTTGGAGTTAGGAAGACCTAGGTTCAAGTCTCACTCTGACACCTACTGGTTTTATAACCCTGGACAAGTTCTTTAGCCTCTGAGTGTTCCATCCTAAGATCACAAAGAGCAAAATAGTTCCCAGTGTGCATTGGGAGAGGGAGCTGCTTCACCTTCCCCATCCCAATGAAGTGATGCACTCCAAACAAAAACCATGCAGTTCTCTATTCTTTTCCTCGGTAACTAGGAGATTCTGGGCCTTTTGTGCCTCATCAGATGGAATCCGGCTCTTGCCAATGGTGTGAATGTCTGCTGTGTGCTTGGAGTACTCAGATAAGGCAGAAACTGCTCAAAGGATGTCACCTCTGTTATAGAATATAGACTCCTCTGATCTGTATTTAAATCCTTGCAGAACCTGATTCCAGTCAGTCATGGATTGACTTTTCTAGCTATCACTCCAATTCTGAACTTCAGTAACCTGGACCTGTTCTGGCCCATGACACCCCATCTCTGAGCGGGTCCTAACCCCAGAGCCAGTAATGCCCTCTCTTTTCATCTCTGCCTCTTAGAAATCCCATTTTCCTTCAAAGATACCATCTGCTACATGAAGTTGTTCCTGATTTCCCCCAAGCTGCTAGCTCCATTACTTTGTATTTATTATAGTGTGTGTGCGCACGCGCATGCTCGCACATGTACCCAATGGACCTGGAGTCAGAAGACCTGAGTTCCTGCGTCCCCAGACACTTACTAGCTGCGAAGACACTTTATCTCTCTGTACTTGTTTCCTCATATGTAAAAAATGGATAATAACCACACCTGCCTCCCAGGACTATTGTGACAATAAATTGAGTTAATATTTGTAAAGCTCCTTGCAAACCTTAAAGCACTAGCTTACAGTATTATTATGTATATAACAGTAGTTTTTATTATTATGTGTATGTTTTATGGACATACTTGCTGGCTCCCCTTACAGAATGTAAATTCCTTGAGGGAAATGGCTGTTTAAATTGTGTCTTCATATCCCTAGTATGTGGCAAATACTAGGGGCTTAATAAATGTTACTGATTGATTGACTGAACTCATACTGGTTATTTGGTATATGTGAGTAACGGAGAATCATGTGCCATGCATGTAAAGAGACTGTGCTCTGCTATGTTTTACTATCTCTTTCTATGAGCTTAAACAGGCCCATTGTATTCCTATCACTGCTTTACATTCCTAGAGGGAAATTGAGGCAGACAAGTCAAGTAACCTGCCTGGGATAACTTTCCTAATGTAGAAATTTAATCACATGAAAAGATGATTGGCAGAGGTAGAGCTGGGAGAGATGTTGGAGACCACACATTAAAAGGGTCACACAGCTGGAAGTACCTGAGGCAGGATTTGAATTCAGGCCTATCCTGACTCTAGGCCCAACACTCTATCTACTGTACCACCTAGCTGCCTCTAAAGGATAAATATATAAAGGAAAGCAGTACAAGGAGAGCTAGAAAGATAACTGGATGGCAGAGAGCCTTGAATGCCATGCTGGCAATGAGAAGTCTCTACAGGTGTTTGGTGATTTTTTTTTAAAAGGTAATAGGGTTAAGTGACTCACCCAGGGTCACACAGCTAGTAAGTATCTGAGGTCAGACTTGACCTCAGGTCCTTGTGACTCCAGAGCTGGTGGTGTTCTATCTACTATGCCCCCCAGCTGCCCCATCTTTGGTGATTTTTAAAAGACAGCATAGACTTGGGTCTGTATCCTGATCTGTCACTTAATGGTCATGTGACCTTGGACAGGGCATTGAAGGTCTCCATCTATTCATATACAAAATGTGAGGATTGGACCGGATAGTCTCCAATGAGCTTGCCAGCTCTCCCTCTATCTCTAATCCTATTATGTGATTAGATTTATACATTGGGAAAGTTAACTCTGGCATCCTGAGCAGGATGGTGTTGTGAGGCCTAGATAAGGGAATATGTGTAAACTGCTTTGCAAACATGAAAATGACAGTGACATTGGCTCTTTTTTAAATTTCTGAGTCTATTACATTGCTGGTATGTAATGGTATGGTATCCTTCCCCATCGATAGAGATGAGTGTCTTCTTTGAAACTTAAAATCTTAGTGAGTTGCCTGGTGGTAGTAAAAGGTCCAGTGACTTGGCTAGGGTCACACAGACAATGTGGGTCAGAGGGAGGACCTGAACCCAGGTCCTCCTGATTATAAGGCCAGCCCCTCCCCCCATTCCACCATGTTTCCTCTCTGGATGAGTTATTTCATAATATTATTGTGGTTATTACTATGAAGAATCTCAGAGTGGGGCATCTGGTCCAAGCCAGATCCGCACAGGGGTCTCCTCTACAGCCTTCCCAATGAGGGGGTATCCAACCTCTGCTTGAGAACCTCCAGGGAAGGCAAGCCTACCACCTCCTGAGACAGCCCCAAGTTTTGTGATGGGTTTCTGGTTCTGCCCTCTGGGACTTAAAATGAGATACCTGAAGCTAGATATCATGGCTAAGCTCCCCAGTTCCATGATCCAGTTCTGGGAGGTAGAGGACCTAGTTCCTTGCCCTAGAGGTATGTATCTTGCTGCCACAAGGACAGTCTAGGCCTGCCAGGATCCAGACAGTGACTTGGAATATCCATTCTCTTTGCTAGGAGACAGATTCTCTGAATGCTCCAGCTGGGCAGAGAGGCAGCCTCTCCACCTCTTATCTCTGGCGGCAGCTTCCCAGCATCCCGGCACTTAATAGCTACCCCTACCAGCTCCCAGAACATTTCATAATTCACTGACAGATGCAGGGAAGCTCTCACAATGACCTGTTCACAAACCCAATCCTTCTTCCTGTGCCTTTCTCTCCACCCCAGGCCCCAGCAATTAAATGAGCTGCCAGCCAAACCAGAAAACTAATTCCACCCCCACGGCAGCTGTTTGGAGGACTTTATAATCTGCATCCAATAACCAGTCGCCTCCCCAGGAAGCTGCTTTTTTTTTTAATTTCTGAGAATAAAACTTCCAGCTTCATGCTTAAATGACTGCATCCCTGGGGTCCCTCAATCTATGCCTCTGGTGGGAACAGCAGGTGGAGAAGATGGTTGGAAAGTTTGCAGAGGCCCCCACCCCACCCCACCTGCCCCAGAACAGAAAAAAATAGCCTTTACCCTGACCTGGACCAGAAGCCAGATGGGCAGAGGCTCAGAGAGGCCACTAGGGGCCTGGCTTCTGCTCCCAGCGTCAACATAACCCCAACAGACCACCTTTTTTTGGACCCATTTCCCCTTTCTGAGAACCCTAGATACACACTCAGATCCATTCTTCAAGTCTTTGAAGAGCTGTCTTGTGGAAGACAATTACCCTGGTTCTGCTTGGCCCCAGAGGGTGGAACCAGGAGCAGTTGGGGGTGGGGGGAGAGGGAGGCAGGGTAGGGAGCTGCAGAGGATCAACTTTAGGCTGAGTATCCCCCAAACTGGCTCACAATTGGAACTGTCCCCAAGTGGGATGGGCTTCCTCTAGGGAGTAAGTTTCCCATCACTGAAAGTCTTCAAGATAACCACTTATTAGGGATGTGGTAGAGGGGATTCTTGGTCAGATTTAGGTTGGAATTAAGGAGTGGTAAATAGCTTGGGGTGTGTCAACAGTGATAGTGTCAAGTAAACTAATAAATGATCTAGGTGGGCTGGGGTGGGCCAGATGCCTTGGGCAGAGGCACCAGTGATCTGGGCTACTGAGATGTATGGGAAAATTCAGGGCTGGGTTGCTTTCCAAGATGTGGTCTTTCCCTTTTAGGTTTAGGAGTCCAGGTCCCATCACCCCATCAGTGTTGCTGGGTCAAAGGGTATGCACAGTTCTATAGCTCATTGGACATAGTTCCAAATTGTTCTCCAAAAGAGTTGAACCAATTCACAACTCCACCAACAATGCATTATTGTCCCTATTTTTCTACATCTCCTCCAACATTTGTCATTTCTGATAGGTGTGAGGCGGTACCTCAAAGTCGTTTTAATTTATATTTCTCTAATCAATAATGACTTAGAGCATTTTTTCATATGACTAGATACCTTAGATTTCTTCTGAAAACTGACTTCATATCCTTTGATCATTTATCAATTGGGGAATGGCTGTTATTTTTATAAAATTTGCCTCAGTTTATATTTTTATTTATTTATGTTTAGTTACATATGCATATATATGTACATACATATTTGAGAAATAAAGCCTTTATCAGAGAAACTTGCTGTAAAGATATTTCCCCAGCCAGGGAGGGGGGCAGTTTTGACTACCTAAAAGTCACTTGCACTAGTAAGCAGTGAATTGACCAGTGTGGGAAGAGACTGAGATAATTTGAAATGCACAATTCAGCTCAAAAACAAGTTCCGCAAGTGATTGGGAGAAAGACCTTCCAAAAAGAAGGAAAGGAAATTTGAATAATACAAGACTATTCTGTACCCATTATAAAAGGTTAGAGGGAATGGAATAATGTGTTCCTGAGAACAATGGAGTTCAGGATGAAGCCCAGGGTCACCTCTCCTGCAAATCTGAGCTTAACCATACTTGAAAAAAGGATGAACTCCAATAATAAAGAAACATTCGGAACATTTTTGGAAAGAAAACCAGAACCAAAGAGGTTATTTGCTTCTGAACATTCCAAACAACAGTAATTCAGAAGTAAATAAATTCAACACTAACAGAATGACCAACAAAAGAATTCTTTCTAAATGTACACAAGAAGCTGGGGTAAGGTAACAAGGAGTCTGGTGAAGGTAACAGTGAAGAGGATGGCCTGGGGCATTGTGGACAGAACTTGGTGACAATGAGCCCACAGATGAATCAATGTGATACAACATGGGAGACTTCATGAAGAGGGGGGAGGAAAACAAGGGGATACAGAAGAATGAGGAATGGGGCTGGGGTCAAATCAAGAGCTAGTAATAGGAAGATGATTCCTGTGGTCTCAGAAGAGGAAAAGCCTTCTGGTGAGTGATTGAGGAGAACAGGGGAGGAATTGAAAAAAGAGGGAAAAGGAAGCAGAGGCCCAACTTTGATGGAGGGAGGTGGGTTCCACTGATGCTTACTCCAATGGATTAAGAGAGGTAATTTGTGGAAGAAGACAAAGACCTTTGCACTAGGTGTGGCCTGGGGGATTTGGTGCTTGAAAAGTCTACTCGTGGAGGAGGGGGATAGAGATGGAACTCATTGGAGTAACTAGTGTCTGAGGGAGTGGGAGAGCTTGGACCCAGGGAGGAAATTTTGAAGCAAAGGAAAGAAAAAAAGGTAACCAGGGAAGGTATAGATCAGTGTTGGGGTACATAATCTGATGGGGGAGGGGTCCTGCTGTGGGACAGTGTACTTGCTGACACCTGCTATAATCAACATCACTTTGGAAGGGAGACACAGGGGAAAGAGAGAATCTATGGGAAAAACTTTACTAGGAAGTGGCAGGTGCTGCCTAAAGGAGAGAGACTGCAATGGATACATTAAGAGTTATGATTGTATAAGAAATACAGAGAAAAGGGTGAAACCAGATAGTTAAAGGAGTCATCCATCACAGAATGGTCTAGACTAGACAGAAAGAAGATGGATGATGAAGAGAGTAAGAGAAATCCTTTTTGGAAAGAAGCACAAAAAAATGAGATGTAAAAAAACTAATGAACAGGACTATCTGAAGGGGAAGAGAGGAAGGAAGAATCTACTTGATTTTTTTTTAAAGTGGGAAGAATTATATAACCAGATAAAAGCAGGAGAAAAAAAATGAACTAATAACCTAAACTTCAAAGGATGAGAGGTAATATACATGAGATAATCTGGGATAAGGGAAAGAGAGCCAGTGGGAATAAGGCCCCCCCTTTTAAAATTAATTTTGTTAATTTGGGGTTTTTTTAGCTTACAATACTCAGTTCCACGAGTTTTTGAGTTCCAAATTTTCTCCTCCTTCCCCTCCAAGATGGCATGTAGTCCCATATAGGTTCCACATATACCAATAAGACCCCCTTTAAAAAGATTAAGGTAAAGTAACTGAAGGAATGTAGTACTGTGTTTATAGCAGAAGAGGGAAAAAAATTAGAACGTGGTGAATAACAACAGCAACATTAGAGACAGATGGAGGAAAACATAAACCTAACTCTCAGAACTTGAAATGTGAATAAATTAAACAATCCAAAAATAAAAATAAAAAAGAACGACTGATCGAATAAGAAAACAAAACTCTATAATGTGATGCTTATAAGAAGCATAGTTTAAAAAACAAAGGCATACCAAAAATAAAACTGAGAGGATGGAAAAAAAATTATTATGTATCAAGTGAATCCTTTGCAGGAATTATAATCATACTATCAGACAAAGCAAAAACAAACATTGAAAAAATAAAACGAGATAAACAAGGAAATTATGTTATGCTATAAAGAAACTATAGACAACAAACTAATATCAGCAATGACCTCATATATTCCAAATGCCTTAGCACTGGAATTCATAAAGGAAATATTATCTGACCTACAAGAAGACATACATAGTAACACAATGGTGAAAACTGGAAAAGGCATAGAAATCTTGAAAACAAATGTAAAAAATCAGAAATAGTTGATACATCCTTTATAGATCACAATGCAATAAAAATAGTAGTTGGCTCAAGGACAAAAAATAAAAGATAGGCTTAACAATGAAATACTAAATAATGAGTAGGTCAAAGAACAAATCATGGAAACAATAATTATGTTAAAGAATATGAAAATAAGGAAACAACATACCAAAATTCTGAGATGCTAAAGCAGTTCTCAGAAGAAAAATGTTATCTTTACAAATATAAATGAACAAAATAGAAAAAGAGAGAATTAATGAACTGAATATGTATTTTAAAAAATTAGAAAGCCAACAAACAAACCTAAAATATGCACAAAAGAGGAGATACTAAAAATTAGAAGAGGAATAGATAAATTGAAAACAAAAAATACATAAATGATAAAACTAAAAGCTGGTTCTTTGAAAAAAACTAATAAAATTAGTAATCCTTTAGCTCAACTGATTAAAAAGAAGAGAGCAGAAAATCAAATCAATAAAATAGCTAATGAATAAGGTAAAATCACAGCAAAACCAGAAGAAATAAAAAAATTGAATATTACGCACAGTTATATGCTAACAAAACAGGAAGCACAAAAAAATAGAATACATTCAAAAATACAAAATACCCAAACTTTCAGAAGATCAGAGAGAAAGATCTTAATGCAAATTCAGAAAAGGAATCAGATCTAGCTGTAAAGGAACCGCTAAAGAAAAAATCTTCTGGTCCTAATAGATTCACAAGAGAATTCTATCAAACTTTTAAAGAATATTTATTACCCATACTACACAAATTATTTTCAAAAACTGAGAAAGAAAGCACCTTCTCAGAATTTTCCTTATAAGACAAATATAGTCCTAATACCTAAACCAGGGAAAGATAAAACACAGAAGGAAAACTATAGATCAATATCATTAATGAAAATTGACATAAAAATTTTTAAACAAAATCTTGTGAAACAAACTTAAGCAATTTATCCAAGAAATTATTCATTATGACCAAGGAGGAACTATACCAATTAATAAGTGTGGAGAGAGAGAGAGAGAGAGAGAGTGTGAGAGAATAGCCATTCCCTGATAGATAAGTGGTCAAAGGATGTGAACAAACAGTTCTCAACAGAATTGCAATGTATTCACAACCACATGAAATAAAAATTAAAACAACCCTCATACTTGCAAATTGGTAAAAATGACAAAAAGAAGAGAGCCTCCATATACACCAAAATATTTATGGCAGCATTTTTTTGTTGTTGTTGATAGTTAAGAATTAGAAACAAAGTAGATGCCCAGTAATTGGGGAATGGCTAAACAGATTGTGGCATGTGGATGTAATGAAATATTACTGTGCTGTAAGAAATGATACATGTGATTAATACAGAGAAACATGGAAAGATCTGACACAGAGTGAAGCAGAGTCAATAGCACACTAGGTACAATAATTAAAACAATATAAATGAAAAGAGCAATGACACACTAAAAATCAAAAGTACATATAACAAAATTAAAAAGATCAAGCAGGATTCTAATGAAGAGATAGAGAAGATACTCCTAATGCACCTCTTCATGGAGGTAGGAGGTCCACGAGTATTATACATTGCACATGTTTTTGGTTTTTTTCAATGTATTGATCAGTTGTGTTGGGGTTTTTTCCCTATCTAAGAAATACTATTTGTTATATAAGATGGCTTTCTGGGTAAAGGGTGCGGGAGGCAGGAATGCTTGAGATAATAATAATGATTTAAGAAGTAGAAGATATCAATACAAACTTATTTAAAAAATTAAAATAAAAATTTTTTGAAAGAACTAGTGGTGTTATCGGGACTGATTTCATGTGAGAAGCACACCAGTGGGGGCTCATGATCTATAGTAGCAAATAGTAGAAGTGTATCCTCCCCCCTAGCTGTGTTACTTTTAGGATCCTGAGAAATTAGTGAGTTTTACCAGGTCCTCTATGGCAATCTCAAGTCTGAAAGCATAACTACAGGTTGATTGAGCAAACTAACCTACAGATTGAGAATGGGTATCATTCAGCATTCAATGGTGCTACAAAGGTAAGAGATAAGATCCTCAGATGAAAAAGGGAGGGGTAGGACTTTACATGGTGGGGAGGGACATATATCATAGCTCTTTCAGGGGAACTGGGATCCTGTTAGTAGGACCACAGAACCAACCAAGATCCCTCTCCACGGAGCAGAAGTGCCCTTGCCCATCTTCACGCAAGTGTTCTAATCTAGCAACTCATCACTTGTCAGGTATGTTATTAAGTAAGGGGTTCCTTTCATTTACGGGTTGGACTAGATAGCTCCAGAGGTCTCTTCTGACTCTTAAAAACATTATGTGACTCTATGACTCTACGAACTCTTTCTTATACATACATTATTTCATTTGAGCCTTACAACAATCCCATGAGACAGAGAATACATTTATTATTTTCCTATTTTGTACATATAGAAATTGAAGCCCAGAAAGATTCATGACTTGTCCAAGGTCACAGCTAATAAATGACAAAGGGAGGATTTGAACCTAGGTCCTCTGTCTATAGATCCCTTTCCACTATCCCATGCTGTCTTACCAGGAAGGCATAACTAATATCTCCATGTAACAGATGTGAAATGGAAACTTAGGTCCTCTTTATTTCAAGACAGCTAGGAGGCGCCACAGTGCACAAAGCACTGGGTCTAGAGTCGGGAAGACTTGAGTTCAAGTCCAGCCTCAGATACTCATAGCTAGATAACCCTGGGTCAGTCACTTAATCTCTCTCTGACTCAGTTTCTTCATCTTTAGACTATAAGCTCCTTGAGGGCAGGTACTCTCTTTTGCCTCTTTTTGTATCCCCAGTACTTAGCACAATGCCTAGTACACAGCAGGTGCTTAATAAATGTTTATTGAATTGAACTGTAAAATTAGGATAATAATAGCACTTCCCTCTCTGCAATGTTGTAAGGAACAAATGAAATAATATTTGTAAAATGCTTAGAACCATGCCTATCCCACAATAGACATATAAATGCTAGTTATTATTATCCTTATGATCCAGAACCTTATATACTACACCTTGCAGACTCTCTGATAGATTCTGAAACCCTTTCTAACTCCTAAGGGTCTGTGATTCTACCCTTCTACCTATTTAGCAATATTAAACAGAGCAGTGATAGTGAATGGTGGGGTCTGCTCAAGGCCCTTGTTCAACTCCCAGCTGAGTTAACCTGACTGTTTCCATTTCAGAGAAGCACAGTTGGTCACCTTGTCCAATTCAAGCTCTTTCTGGCATTTGGAGGATTGAAGAGTTGTGGAAAGAATGTTGGATTTAAAGTCAGCCTCAGTTTGAATTCTGGTTCAGCTACTTACTTCCTGGGTGACCCAGGCCAAATCATTTCCCTTTTCTGGGCCTCAGTTTCCACATCTGTCAAATGAAGAAAGTTGGGAGAAATAGACCCATCAACTCCTGATTATGACATGGTGACTGACATGGTGATGGGCCTGCTCATATTTCTTCCACTAGTATACCTACAACCTTGTTCCTTGGTAACAACCAACAACTCAAAAGAAACCACTTAAACGATTAGAATTCAGGGCAGTAGCCTTCCAAAAATATGTCTCCCAAAGGAAAACACCTGCCCTACTGATATCTTTGTAGGGAGACATCAGGGTTAACCACTGACCAAAGTGTAGCACCAAAGCTAGGGAGTTGTGTTGGGGACAGATTACAGAGCAAGGGAAATGCCTTGGTGTTTGTGGATAATAATGTCCAGGGGCATGTGGGAGCCTGGTTTGTTAAATTTAAATTGTTAAATTTTCAGTGTGAACATTTTGGCAAACGCACCAAATCAAGCCTTAACTGATTGTTTCCTTGACTGACTAGACCTAAGAAAGTGATGAAGAAATTGAAAATAATGCAGATTAAACTTACAAGTGTTTTGAGAATATTTGTTGGGGAAGGGAGGGTGAGTTGTTAAACATTTACCAATGCACCCTTGACTTTGCTTCTTTCTCTTCCTTACCTTTCATTGTGGGTCAACTTCATTTGTATCCCAAGTCAGGGACAATATCAGGAATTTTCAACCCTCAACCAGCCAGTGGTCTGGGACAAAGGACCAAGATCATAGTTGTAGCCTTTGGGGCGAAGAGATAATGCTGGCTGAGGTGCACTCTATCTAGCTATGGTTATCTGGGGTATGATGGCTGTGACCAAAGAAATGTCACCCCACCCTTATCAGGAAGGTTTCTAATCACTATAGCCTAGTAATCTGAAGCTGAGATGGTCAACAGATTTGCCCAAATAGTTTAAGAGCAGAAAAACATGCCTAGCTCAGATACTATACCCAGTAGAGACCAGATCCAGGGGGAAGAACACAACAACATCACCAAAAGACAGTAGTAGTCCTTCAGCGTCAGAGGCATGACCACCTGCCCTGGTCACATACGTTCCATGTGTTTGTATATGAGCGATTCCTATGTGTGTCCTCTCTTTTCATCGATGGTATCTGTATTTGTGGGAGAGGTTTATCCAGAGTTTATGGGGCAATGGACAACTGCTATTTACATATGCAGATTGCATTAATAGCCTCTGACCTGATTGTATCCACCAGAAAGAATCATAGTGAGGCAAGTCTCATATTCAGCCTAGAAGTTCTAATGCTTCTCCTCCATGTCTGTCACTGACAAGGGTGGAGCCATCTCCAAAAGCCCTAATCTCTATCTCGCCAGATGGCTCCAGAGGAAAAAGTGAGACTGGTGACTTTGCATAGCCCGTCCTCACTTAAATCCAATTCACTTGCTAGTCATGTCACCACCTCCCTGATGTCATGGTCCTCTTTGAGAAGGAAGGACAAACAACGTCAATGACACCACAGGAATCTAAACTGCTTTTCTCCTGGCTAGCTTACATAAGAATGAGTTCACACATTGAGCCTGACAGAGGAGTCTGCCACTGTTCTACTTTGATCTCCTATCTCTCTAATCTTGAGACTTTTCCTTTGAGGCATCTTGCCCCATTACCGAATTGCTTTCAGTTCCAAATTTCCTCTGCTTTTCTACATAAGAGATAAGAGAAGATACTACAGTTACTTTTATTATTGTGAGTATTTTGCTACTTGTATAAAGTGCTTTGCAGCCTTTAAAGCACATTAGCTTTTAATGTTAGCTATTATTATTATTAAATGCATTTTTAACTAAATGTATGCTTTGGCTGACTATAAAAAAATTAACATACTAGTCAGGGCTCTGGGGCTATGGTTTGGAGTAGATGTGTGCCCACAGAGTCCTTTGAACCTAAGGTAGCTATTCTAGGAGCCCCGCATGTAAGAACCACACCTGAGATAACAAGGAACAAAGTTGTTTATGGTTTGGTCAATTTACCACCTGTGTGAAGTTGCACAGGTTGCTTCTCTGAGCCTCAGTTTACTCATCAATAAATAAAGATAATAATATCTATAGGACCTACCTCATCCAATGGTTAGGGACAGGATTTGGGGCTAGATTTGTAATTTCATTGGTACAGAGGACTCCTGAGTGAGAGAATTCCCTCTTCCAGTGCAGGTTAACACCAACACACCTTCTCTTCGGATTTTAAGAGAGAGGCCCAGAACATTAGGAGACAAAGTAAATTAATTACCCAGAGTCAAACAGCCAGTATGTTTCAAAGGCAGGACTTGAAGCCAGCAAGGCCAACTCTATCCACTAAGCCACTCTGCACAGGGTTGTTGGGAAAATAAAGTGAGATAACTCAAATGAAGCACTTTAGAAAGCTGAAAGCACTTCCTTAGCTCCAGGGGCTAAGTGCAGCCCTAAGATTTATCTAAGATTTTTCAAGGTAATTTTCATAGTTGGAATAGTTGCCAGAGGTGTGACCCAAACCAAAAGCAATTTGTTCAACCAAATATCATGAAGCTAAATGTCACAGAGTGCTGGGGACTTCCTGTACAAGTGAAGCTGGAAGAAAAAGATGTTGATTAGAGGTGTCCTCTTGTGAGCCTGCAGGGGCCTTTTGGAGACAGAAAGAGTCTGGATCTGCTGTCTGGCTTAGTGAGGAGGCAGTTCATTTAGATACACAGAATGTCAGAGCTGGGAGGGGCCTTAGAACCAGGAATGACAGGGCTGGGAAGGGCCTTAGAAGAGCGGATATCAGAGCTGGGAGGGGCCTCAGAACTGGGGAATGTCAGGGCCTTTGGGACACCCAGGAGATAAAACCCCAAAATGAGCCTGGCCTCCAATATCTGTAAAGTTGATTAGGAGATGAAGATCTTTTGCCTTCCCTTCCCCAATCCCCTTCACCCATCCAGTGGATGAAATCCTATCATGTCAAAGGACAGGTAATAAAGAAGAGGAGGTATGAGAGTCTTAAGGGAAGTACCAGGCAGTTAGCACCTTCAGAGATAAGAAAAAGCATTCACCCAAGCTTGGTAGAATCAAATCTATGAGCTAGTCAAAGTTCAACCATACCCCAGGGGAAAATATCACTTTTATTCTTGTCCTTAACCCTGAGCTAATGGTTTAATCCACGGTCATGAAATATGTAAAAACATATAACCATACAAAAACATAAGCTATGAAAAACAATCACAATATATCCCTTGAGTCTTCTTACCCCTGGAGAGGTAGTAGGGCTCAGGGTTGAGGGGGAGGGGAGATAATTACAGAATAGAGAGGAAAAGGGGTGGTGGGCCCCTAAACCACTAATACAAGTAAGATGTCTCCTGAGGAACCTGTATGCAGGCCAAGAAGCAATAGTTAGAATCAAACATGTAACAACTGGTTGATTTAAGATAGGAACAGGAGTATGACAAGGCTGTATATTGTCACCTTATTTATGGAACTTCTGTGCAGAGTGCATCATGCAAAATGCCATTCAGACAAATGGAAAGAACCAGAGCTAAGAGACAAAGAGAAGAGAGTGACTCCATTCAGTGAGAGGTTCAGGTGAGAGGCTTCTTACCGACAAGGCTGCATCTGGGACGTGGCTCCAGAGGTGGGCAGTCTTTGGAGGCAGCAGAGGGATGCTGAGGCATTTCTGGGTGAGGCTGGGAGCTGCAGGAAGGTAAAGCAGTAGCAATGGAGGAAAATCGGCAAAATGACAGAGGTATTCCTGCATCAAGCATCCATGACCCAACAGAAGGATTCCCAGGGCAAGGTGGAAGCTGAAAGCTTCGGTCCTGGGACGGGGGTTACCGAGACAATAGCCATTCCCAGAAGGAGTGGAGCAGAGGACCAGAGTGAAGATTAAACAACATCATTGCTTTTGAGGGCAGGGTTAATAACCTGAATTCCAGGGGGACCCCAGTCCACCCAGGAGTTGCCCAGAATGGAAATTTTTCATCCAAATGTCACATATGTTCAGGGGTCCCAGAGGAGTTCTGGGAATCTTTTTCATTGACAGCTGATTAGGCCTTTGCATAAATATCCCATCTATATATAGCCCATGACACTACCAGCTGCCAGGTAATTTGTCTCCTTGATCACTTACAGCCCATTCTGTGTGATCTATTTGTCCTAAGCAATATACGGTGGCAGGTTTGCCCATATTTTATACTTATGAACCTACCTGTTTCTTTCTTCCTGTTCTGGCCACATTTATCTTTGTCCCTTATAGCTTCCCATTCCAGACTTTGCTCCCCTCCCCCAACTCCCCTTCCCCACCTGCACCAGCACATGGAACAGTAGCTGGCCTTGAGAAAGACTAATGTATAAAGATTACATCAAAAGAAGCATTAGGGAAAGATGGAAAGGCAGTAGCAGTGACAGACAGTTTGGAGTGGCTAAGAGGACAATCACTGTGTGAGGTCCTATAGACTGGAGTGGGACCAGAAGGAAAATGGCAAGACAAAGGGAGGCCATTGAGGTTTCTCCTCCTTCCCAGCAAATTAACAGTAAACAGGGAGGGAAATAGTGTTGGAGGGGGTGGGGAAAGACAGCACACTACATTGTTAGTGCAGCTGTGAATGAGTACAACCATTCTGGAGAGCAATTTGGAATTGTGTAAAAAA
The DNA here is from genome assembly GCA_028646595.1 of Phalanger gymnotis. NCBI lineage: Eukaryota > Metazoa > Chordata > Mammalia > Diprotodontia > Phalangeridae > Phalanger > Phalanger gymnotis. The sequence goes on from CM053622.1 coordinate 10,235,560, forward strand.
GGAGACTACCATACCCCTTGTCCCAGAGATTTCACTGCTAGACATTCATCTTAATGAGGCCTTTGGCAAAAAGGAGAGGTCCATAGGTACCAAAATATTTGTAGGAGCATTTTTCATGATTGCAAAATGACTGGAAACAAAGTAGATGCCCATGGATGGATTGGGGGGATGGTTCAACAAAGAGGGGCATGTGAACGTAGCGAGACGTCCTGTACTGTAAGAAACAATGAATATGATGAACACAGAGAAGCATGTAAAGAATTCCATGAACTGATGCAGAGCAAAGTCAGTAGAGCCAAGAAAACAGTGTATACAGTGACTGCAACAATGTAAATGGAAGGAATAACCACGAAACAACGGAAACAGTGCTGTGGGATTATAATGACTAAGCTTGGCTTCAAAGGGGAAATGAGAAAATATAACTTCTCAGGCTCCTTTGTAGAGGTGGGGGCAGGGAGGCAGGGGCGGGGCAGGTCCCTGGGTGTGGAACATTGTATGTAATGTCAGAATTGTTTTGAAGTGTTGTTTGATTTTGCTGAATTATTTTTTCTCATATTTTTCTTTAAAAAAAATTTTTTTATAAGGGATGGCTCTCTGTAAGGCAGATGAGGAATACAAGGAAATCTATTGATTTGAAATAAAACATATCAATAAAAATTTTTTTTAAAAGATCAGAATCCTAGAATTCACAGTTATTAATTCAGAGCTGGATGAGCCCTTCCAGGCCATCTGGTCTGAACCCCTCAAAGAATCCCAGAGCTAGCATTGGAGGGGATCTCAGAGGTAATCTAATCCAGCCCTTTCATTTTACAGATGAGGAAACTGAGGTCCAGAGGGGTGAGGTTACTTCCTCAGATCACACACCTGGGAAGTAGCAGGGCCAGGATCTGGACCCAGGTCCTTTGACTCCAAATTCATTATGCTTTTTCCACTATATGGGGCTATAATGTCGAAGGAACCTTACATTTGAGGGGCAAAAGAGAGTGAAGGAAAAGGGAGGAAAGAATATGAAGGAGAAAGGGAGATGACCTGGATAAAGATGAGGGGAAGCCAGCTGGGGGTGCTTAGGCATCCTAAATAGCGCTAAAAGAGGGAAAAGTAGTTATAAGTTGTTGTGAAGCCAAGTCATGAAGAATTAAGAGATAATGGGAAATAACATCATGGTATAGTGAGGAAAACTGTAGGCAGAGAACGGGAAGACCTATGTTCTAGACCTCATTCTGACACTATGAGGAAGTTAACCTTAAGGTAAAGAAACAAATTTGGCCTCAGAAACACCACTGAAATTCAGTGGGATGGAACTAGGTGTAGAATATGGCCCTGAGGAGGAATACCATGCTCAGAAGAAATAGAATAAAGGGGTAGTAGACTGGTAAATCTTTTGGGGGAGGGAAGGTGAATCACTCACGAGAGCTATTTGAATGAAGAGGCAGATACAGAGGTGATGTTGTCATTGTAGTATATTGCAGACCACCTATACAGAAAGGAAATAAATGAAGAGTTAGGGGAAATGCTTGGCACAGAAGCATTACATAGTGATGGTGAGTGATTTCAATTATCTGTAAGACTGCTGAAATGCTCTCTTTTTCCCTCTCCTTCTCTTCTTTCTTCTCTTTCTCTGTCCTCTCCCTCCCTCTCTCTTTCTTTCCTTCCTTCCTTCCTTCTTTCTTCCTTTCTTTCTTCCTTCTTCTTCTTCTCCTTCTCTCTCTCTTCCCCTCCCTCCCTTCTCCCCTCTTTTTTCTCTTTCCCCCTCTCTCTCCCTCTTCCCCTCCTCTCTTCTTCTTTCTTTGCCTCTCTCTCTTTCTCTTTATCTCTGTCTCTCTGTAAGATGCAAAGCAGTTAATAATTTCCTGGTTTGTCTTGGTGATATATTTATTCTTCAAAAGACCATTCTCATAAGCTCAGAGGTAAAGAAAAGATGTCTATTATCACCATTACTATTTGATATAATGTTAGAAATACTAGATCTAATGATGAGACAAGAAAAAGAAATTGAGAGAATAAGCATAGGCAAAGGAGAGACAAAATTATTGAGTTTTGAGGATATGACTATGTACTTGGAGAACCCTAGAGAACCAACTAAAAATTTATTGAAACAATTAACAACTTCAGCAAAGTTGCAGGATATAAAATGAACCCACACATACCATCAGCATTTCTGTATATTACCAACAAAATCCAGCAGGAAGAGCTAGAAAGAGAAATTCCATTTAAAATAACTGCAGACAGTTTAAAATACTTGGAAGTCTACCTGCCAAGAAACACACAGGAACTATATGAACACAATTACAGAATACTCTTTACACAAATAAAGACAGAGCTAAATAATTAGAGAAATATTAATTGCCTGTGGGTAGGCTGAGCCAATAACATAAAACTGATAATGCTATTAAATTTAATTTACTTATTCAGGGCAATACCAATCAAACTACCAAAGGATTACTTCATTATTTTATAGATCTAGAAAAATAATAACAAAATTCATCTGGAAGAACAAAAGAAATCTCAAGGGAAATAATGGGGGGAAAGTGGGAAGGAAGGGGACCTAAGAGTACCAGATTCAAACTATGTTGCAAAGCAGTAAACATAAATATCATTTGGAGATGGTTAAGAAATAGAGAGGTTGATCAGGGGAACAGATTAAATATACAACATATAGGATAAGGGAGTACAATATTTGGGATATATAGCACAGTATTTGATAAACCTAAAGATCCCAGTTATTGGGGTAAGAACTCACTATTCAACAAAAACTTGTAGGAAAATTGGAAAGCAGTATAGCTGAAACTAAGTAGGAAGCAACATCTCACATCTTAAACCAAGATAAGCTCCCAATGGAGACACCACTTAGACCTAAAGGGTGACATCATAAACAAATTAGAGGAGCAAGGAAGGAATTACCTTTCAGAACTATAGAGAGAAGAAGAGTTCATGACCAAAGAAGAGATAGAGATAGGTTGCAAATGTTAAAATGAACAATTTTGATTACATAAAATGTAAAAGTTCTTGCACAAACAAAACTAATGCAGCTAACATTAGAAATGAAACAGGTAAATGGAAAAAATCTTTGCAGGAACTTTCTCCAATGAAGTTACATAGGGAATAGATTAAAAATTTATAAGAATAAGAACTATTCCCCAGTTGATAAATGATCAAAAGATAAGAATAGGTAGTTTTCAGAGTGTAAGGGAAGACTGATTTTTTTTCCACAGAAATTATGTGAAATATAATTTGTGAAACCCAAGAAAGGTCATACTGATAGCAAATTGATTGTAGTGGAGGGCAGTGGGGGATGTTGACCACCTGTTAATCAGCATATTTGAAAGCAGACTCCCCTTCTTTTGTTCTGAGAAGGCCTTTTTCCTGTGTGTGAAAAAAAGATGCCAGACCAGGTATGGCTCACGAAGGATGAGGTCCTTTGACCTAGATGCTATCTTAGATAATGGAACTCTCTTTATGGATATCCAGGGCTGAATCTTCAACTTGCAGAAATTGAGAAAATTCCTTTCTCATGCTATGGAGACCATAAAATCTAATGTAGACAGGCTGGAATGAGACTAAAAGCATTTTATGGCTTGGCATTTCCTTTGTTAAATAAAGTATAAAGAAAATAAAGATGAAAGGGTGGGGGGATTGAAATGAGAGATGTAAGCAGGGGTGTGCACCCAAGTGGGGGTTAGGTGTTTTCAGATAGGCTGTGAACCCTGAAATGCCTGACCAATGGAATACAGACGGAAAATGAGAATCAGGATAGAAATCATAAAAGGGCATTGTAATTGTCTTGAAGTATGCCTGTGCCTGCTAGGTTATCTTTTTTCACAAGACTGGTGAAGGATAGGTTACCCATCCAAAGTGATGTGAAATGAAAATCTTTCCTTAATTCACTGAGGGCTGTGTGAAGTTTTTTTTTTTGTAAGATGATTATTTCTCACAAGAGGAAGAAATCCAAGCTACCAATAGCCATACAAAAATAAAACAGTCCAAATTATTAATAGAGAAATGCAAATTAATATAACTGAGGTACTAATTCATACCTCTTAGATTGGCAAAGTGGGCAAAAAAGGGAAAATTATAAATTCCGCAAGGGCTGAGGGAAAAGACACATATTATGCATTGTTGATGGAGCTCTGAACTGGTCTAGCCATTCTGAAAGGTAACTTAGAACTGTGCCCCAAGATTTACTGTATTGCATCTACCCTTTGACTCAGAGACGCCACTAGTCAGCATATACTCCCAAAAGATTGAAGAATGAGGGAAAAGACCCATATGTACAAAAATATTTACAGCAGCTTTCTTTTGTAATGGCAAAGACCTCAAAAGTAAGAGGGTATCCATCAATTCTTGAATAGCTAAACAAGTTATGGTACATGAATGTAATGGAATAATAAAACTGTGCTAAAAGAAATGA
>CM053622.1:10240467-10294389 GCA_028646595.1 Phalanger gymnotis
CAGTAGGCCCGCCTCACAAGAGTAGCCAGGAGGCCACAGAAAAATAAGATGGCATAAATCATATTCACCGCTCGAACTCCTGGATCCACACAGGGGTCGGCTCTGCTTCGGATTTTTTCCAGCTATAGTTTTCTTGCCTCTCCTCGAAGCCAAGCCTCTGGCGTTCTTGAGTCCCGCCTCAACGACTAGAGACCAGAGTCCAGAGACCCATTGGTTCCCGAATTGGCCCCTTTTAAGTCCTTAATCTACGCCCACAGGGGTTTCACACACGATAGGGCTTTGGGCCTGGGGCTTAGGGTTTAACAGCTGAAAGTACTTTCACCATAAACAAAAGCCAAACTCCTCAAGGGCACCCGTTAAACTAAACCCATTTTGCCTTACTGGCACAGAAGAGGGAGTGGGGAGCACAGGAGTGAAACCAACTTTACTCTCTTAGACTGACATAGATTGATGCACCATCAGCTCAGTACCTTCCTTCAGAGAATGGTTTGTTGTGTTCTCTTCTGGGTTACAATCTTCCCTACTTGCCCCCCACATATAACTCCTTGGTATGTTCCCCCAACTTCAACTTATGTCCCATGTTTAAAAATGGCAGAAAACTCTTCCCTGTGGGTGTGTGAGGTAATATTCAATTAGCCAATTAATCATGCGTGGTAGCCATTTGACCCAGTTTTCTCTTCAACCCTGACCATTCTCTGACCAGTTTAGACCAATTTCCCTAACATCCTGAATCTGTGGTTTCTGCAAAACTGCAAACTTTATTCTGATTGGCTGGGGACCATCTCTCATCCCTCATATCTTAATCTGTTGCCAAGGCCTGTCAATTTCACCTTTGCGATATGTCTAGAGTACTCTCCCTCTCTTCTCCAATACAACCGCCATCTTGGTGCTGAGGGTACAAATGGTGCCCTAAGGGTAAAGAGTTGCTTTTCCAGTATTTTGTGAAACCTCTTGTTTATTCTCTAACCTGAGGGCATCCTAAAGTCTCTTCTCCTTATCTTGAAATACAATAAAACCTCCCCCCTTATCCTGGACCATAAAATTCCTCATCTCCCAGGTTCTGGGTCATAAAATTTCCTGTCTCCCTTATCTAGTGTCTCCTATCCTGTCATCCATTTTCCTCATCCTCTCGCTAACCTTTTAACCCACATAAAACCTCTAAAACTATATCACCATTCTGAAACATGTATACATTATATATAAGCATAACTTCCCCAAATATTGGGATCTCAGTTAGCTTTCCTGCTAGGAGATTGGTGCTGCTTTTTCATCAATAAAGCTCCCTTTAGGTAGGACAAAATTGTCTAAGTGAATTCTTTCACACCTGAACCAGCTCTCCCAACTCTAAACCTCATCACTGGTGCAGGTCCTTATCACCTCATGCCTGGACTACTACAGTAGTTTGCTGGGGGTGAGGGGTGGGGTCTGTCAACCTCAAGTCTTTCCCCTGCTCTAGTCCATCCTCCATTCAGCTGCCAAAGTGATTTTCCTAAGCACAGATCTAACCATATCATCCTCTACTCAAACACTAGTGGTTCCTTATCACCTCCAAAATAAAAAATAAAATCCTCTATTTCAAAGCTCTTCATAACCTACTCCCCTCCCCCACCCCAGTCTCCTAACAAATTACACAAGGCCCCAAAGTGCTTATTCTTTGATCCAGGAAAACTGATCCCCAGGCCGTTCCATGAAGAAGCCACTCTTATCTCTTGGCTCTGGGGATTTTCCTTAGCTGTCCCTCACACCTGGAATGCTCTCCTCTCTCAACTCCACCTCCGGCCTTCCCTGGCTTTCTTCTAGTCCCAACTAAAATGCCACTCTCCACAGGAAGCCTTCCCAAACCCCTCTTAATTCTAGTACCTTCCCTCTTTTAATTATTTCTTATTTATCCTGTGTGAAAAATGCTTTTTCTTAGTAATCGTCATCTTGGAGACTCAGATCTCCCCCCCATCCCCCCATTCCCCCTTTCTTTCAAAGTTCAGCTTCCTCCACATTGGTCTACCCAGACAGGTCTGGGGAAATGCTGATTCCTCCCTAATGGCAAGCCAAGTGATGTGGAAACTGACGTCTCTTTGACCAAGATGAAGTGACCTAACCCAAAGACGCTCATTTTAATAGAGCCCACTTCCCAGTGTGTTGACCAATCGGAGTTGATTGGCACCCCTTGTGAACGCCTACTCTTCAAATGGCATTTAACTCTGTACCCCCAGGGGCCCAGTTCTGAATTGTAACCCCGTGCAATACACGCATGTTGCCAGCTTGAGAGAAATTAAAAACATGGATACAACCTAATTGTTTGTCTCCTTTTTAAATTAATTTTTAGTTTTCAACATTCACTTCCACAAGATTTTGAGTTGCAAACTTTCTATATCTCCCCTCCTACCACCCCAAGACTGAGTGCATTCTGATTACCCCTTCCCCTAATCTGCCCTTCCATCACCACCCCCCTTCTCTTATCCCCTTCTCTTCTATTGTCCTGTAGGGCGAGATAGATTTCTATACCCCATGGCCTGTATGTTTTATTCCCCAGTTGCATGTAAAAGGAATTTTTAATGTTTGTTTTTAAAACTTTGAGTTCCATATTCTCTCCTTTCCTCTCTCCCCACCCATCCTCATTGAGAAAGCAATTTGATATAGATTATACATGTGTAGTCCTGCAAAACACTTCTGTAATAGTCATGTTGTGAAAGACTGACTCTACTTCCCTCCATTCCATCACACCCACCATTTATTCAATTCTCTCCTTTGACCCTGTCCCTCCTCAAAAGTGTTTGCTTCTGACTACCCCCCTCCCATTTGCCCTCCTTTCTGTCATCCCCACTCCCCCTTATCCCCTTCTCTCCTACTTTCCTGTAGGGTAAGATAGATTTTCATACTCAATTGAGTGTTTGTTATTCCCTCCTTAAGCCAAATCCTGTGAGAGTAAGGTTCACTCATTCCTTCTTACCTCCCACTTCTTCCCCTCTGTTGTAAAAGATTTTTCTTGCCTCTTTTATGTAAGATAATTTACTCCATTCTATCTCTCCCTTTCTCCTTCTCCCAGCATGTTCCTCTCTCACCCCTTAATTTTATTTTTCAGATATCATCCCATTATATTCAACACACCCTACACCACCCTCTGTCTACACACACACACACACACACACACACACTTTCCAACTACCCCAATACTGAAGAAGGTCTCGTGAGTTACAAATATCATCTTTCCGTATAGGAATGTAAACAGTTCAACTTTAATAAACCCCTTATGATTTCTCTTTCCTGTTTACCTTTTTATGCTTCTCTTGAATCTTGTATTTGAAAGTCAAATTTTCTATTCAGCTCTGGTCTTTTCACCAAGAATGCTTGAAAGTCCTCTTTCTCATTGAACGTCCATTTTCCCCCCTGAAGTATTATACTCAGTGTTGCTGGGTAGGTGATTCTTGGTTTTAATCCTAGATCCTTTGACCTCCAGAATATTATATCCCAAGCCCTTTGATCTCTTAATGTAGAAGTGGCTAGATCTTGTGTTATCTTGACAGTGTTTCCACAATACTTGAATTGTTTCTTTATGGCTGCTAGTAATATTTTCTCCTTAACCTGAGAACTCTGGAATTTGGAGTAACAGCAATCACAGTGGTATACTCAGGATGGCTGCTAGTACAGATTCTTTGATCTGCTTTTCTAAAGGAAAGCAACTTTAAAAGGGTCGACAATCTTACTTTAATTAAACATATATATCATTCATTTAGTTTAGGGGAAAAGTCAGTACCCTGAGCTTCAGAGAAAATACAAACAGAGATTATAAGCAGAGATGATAGTACAAATCAACAGACAGGGTTTCTGTCTGAGAAATTAGCACAGATCAACAGACAGATCCAATGGTACATACATAGTTACCAGAGAGAGAATCACCAACATTTGGGTTTTCAAAGCCTGGGGGATCCTTAATGGCTACCCAGAGTCTCATCTGGACAAATCACATGAACACTCTTCCAATGAGTGAGCCCCAAAGCAAAATGCTAACCTCACAGTATATACACACTTTTCAGAGCCAGAGGGCATCACAACTCCTGTGACACAATGCCTAATTAGAAATTAGCAAAAGGTGTGAGCCTTCCTATAAAGAAGCCTCCCCTAATCAAGATTCCCTTAATGGGCTCCACTTGAAGCCTATTTATAGGTGGGGAAGATCTTGCCATTCTATTAACCTTACATTTGGCTACAGTGTTCCTAGGAGTTTTCCTTTTGGGATCTCTTTCAGGAGGTGATCAGTGGATTCTTTCACTATCTATTTTCCTTTCTGGTTCTAGAATATCAGGGCAGCTTTTCTTGATAATTTCTTGAAAGGTGATGTCTAGGCTCTTTTTTTGATCATGGCTTTCAGGTAATCCAGTAATTTTAAAATTCTCTCTCCTGGATCTATTTTCCAGGTCTCTTGTTTTTCCAATGAGATATTTCACATTGTCTTCTATTTTTTCATTCTTTTGTTTTATAATTTCTTGATTTCTCAAAAAGTCATTAGTTTCCTTTTGCTCATGACAAAAAGAATTCTATGATTTTCAAGGCTTACTCTTCATTAATCAATGAGTAAAAATAAAATAATTTTTTAAAAAATTGAAAGCAGTTTTCACTGACATGGTGTAGACCTTCAGGTCGCTTAATTCAGAGAAACTGAATGCAAACAAGGACCATTTTTATCACCTCTCAAAATCTTCCTTCAAAGACCAATTTAGAGAAAGAAAACAAGTCTTCTGCTGGGTTCCTGATGGAGCTGTTTGCTTTGAGATCAAAGCTTTCCAAATCTGGAGATTTTTTTTTTGTTTTCTTTCTGAGGTCAGAAGAATAAGCTATTGAAGCTCCTTATCTGGGTTTAGATGAGTCAATACTACTATATGCATAATTCCGTTTGTGGATTCCCCCTCTCCATCCCCACCCCCCATACTCTTAAGGGCAACTTTATACATTTCTCATTGCCTTTGAATTAAGCGACCTGAAGGTCTACACCATGTCAGTGAAAACTACTTTCAATTTTTTTAAAAATTATTTTATTTTTACTCATTGATTAATGAAGAGTAAGCCTTGAAAATCATAGAATTCTTTTTGTCATGATTTTACATTCCCTAAATTTTACATTTTAATATTGTTCATTACTAAATCTTGTATTTTGGTTTTCAAATCACATTTCAAATCTTTGTTTAGATTTATTTTTCTTTTACTTGATTGTCACTGAGTCAACTGACATGCATTTATTAATTGTGTTCTATGTGCCAGGAACTGTGCTAAGCAATAAGGATATAAATTATTGCTATTCGTCCTTTGTTTACAAAGAAGGTCAATGACATGGCATCATCATGTCTTGACTGGCAAATGAATTGGATTTAAGTGAGAGGCAGTTGCACGTCAGCCTCACTCCACTCTCTCTTCCGGAGTCATCAAAGTTCAGCAGTTAGAGGGAAGCCAGGGTACCTGGAGAGCAGAGGATGACTTTGGTGTTTGATATGTGAACTCTAAGCTCTCACAGTGCCTGCTTCAGCCGCCTTCATGGTCATACAAATAGAAGCAAAAAGATAACTTCTGCCCTCCAGGAACCTCCAATGTGAATAGGCAACAAGTAAGATGCTGGAGCAAGGGGCCATGATGGAGAAGTCCAGGACACAGCCTGGTGACCAAGGAAGTGGTGGCTGGCCTGGGCACCCTCTTTAAATAGAAGTTTTTTTTCTGCAGTGAGGACTGGGGCAGCTGAAAAGGAATCTGACTCGGGCTAATTTGCCTACTCTTATGCATCTCAAATTCATCACCAAACTTTGCTTTAAATAATAGCTAACATTTATGCAATATTTTCAGGTTTACAAAGCATATGGTATTTTGTCTGCTCCTCACTATAAGCCTGGGAGACAGGTGCCACTATTCACCCCATTTTACAGATAAAGAAGTTGAGGCTGAAAGAGATAAGTGACTTTCACAGGGTCCCACAGCTAGTAAACTCTCAAAGCAGGATTTGAACTCGGGGCTTCCTGACTGGAGGTCCAGCCCCTTTTCCACTGAGCCCCCTGGCTCCTTTTTCTTAGTCTAAGCTGAAACTTTACTGGCAGTTTCTTGTTTTGGCATGGAAAGCATTTCCAATTTGGTTTCTTACTTGAGAATTTATAAATTCATTAGGTAGCCAGGTGGTAAAGTATATGGAGTACCAGATCCCAAGATAGGAAAGCCTGAGTTCAACAAACACTAGCTGTGTGACCCTGGGCAAGTCACTTATCATCTGCCTGCCTCAGTTTTTCTCATTCGTAAAATGACGATAATAACAGCACCTACCCACCAGGGCTGTCATGAGGAGCAAGTGAGATATTTGTAAAGTGCTTAGCACAGGGCCAGGAACACGGTAACTGCTGTGTAAATGTTAGCCATTTTTATCAAGTAAATTCTGCCAAACTCCTTGAATTTTGCCTTTGAAAAAATGTTTTACTTGCCTTTTTTGAAGCAGTCTCTTTTGCTCATGGCAATTTAAACAAAAGAAAACTTAAGAGGAGAATTGCCTGCTAGGCAGTTCTTAAACACTAGATAATAGCTTCAAAATTCAAATTGTAAAACTGTATCTCTCTGTCTCTGTCTGTCTGTCTTCTTCTCTTTCCCTCCCCTTGCCCTCTAGGTCACAGGAAGAGAAACTTTTAAATTGGCTTCAATTCTGTTTGGGAACTGATCACCTTTGTTTGTTTGTATTTAGTATTTAATTTTCCCCCAGTCACATATTAAAACAATTGGTTTTTAAAATTTTGAGTTCCAAATTCTCTCCCTTCCTCCTTCCCCATCCCCCCTCATTGAGAAGGCAAGCAATTCAATGTAGATTATACATGTATAGTCATGCAAAACATATTTCCATATTAGCCATATTGCAAAAGAAAACACAGACAAAAAAACTCAAGAAAAATAAACCTTAAAAAAAAGTATGCTTCAGTCTGTATTCAAACACCATCAGTTCTTCCTCTGGAAATGGATAACCTTTTTCATCATAAGTCCTTCAGAGTTGTCTTGGATTGTTGTATTTGGAGAATAGCTAAGTCATTCATAGCTAATCACATTTTTTACTGAATAGCTATCAACACATAAGATAAAAACATACCTTTCTGTTGTTTTAGCACCAGTCATTCATACAACCAAACAACCCAGAATGGACTCTGTGATGCCAATCAGTGATTAAAAATCTTTCCTGCCATTCAATAGGCCTCAGGTGGGGCCAACCAAGGGAGGCTTGATTAGAGGCAGCCCACACCTTTGTGATGCCAATCAGTGGTTAAAGACCTTTCACCCAGGCAATAGACCTCAGGTGGAGCCAATTAAGGGAAGCTTGATTGAAGTTTGTTAGTATGCAGGCCTTTACTTACTAGGCACTAAGCCTCAGGCCCCTACCCTTTTGCTGATTGGTTATGAAGCTCTTGGGCCCTAAAAAGAATACATACACCCAGAAGGTAGCCATTGAGAACTGAGAATTCGAAAGTCATAAGGGAGAATTCAGAAGCATGAATTCAGAAAGTGAAAGGAGAAGTAAGAACTCCTGAGAAGACAGAGGTGCAGAAAGAGTGCAGAGCTGAGAGTGGAGTGCAAACCAGAGAGCTTCAGAGACCAGAGAACTGAGGGGCAAGAGAACTCAGGCAAGCAGACAGTTAGGATTTGTGAGTGTTTATGAGAAGGCCCCAGTAGGGAGTAAGGTTACAGGATGACTTGGTTCCTCATTATAATACTGTGTTATAATTTCCTTGTTGCTACATTAAGGTGGGCTTACTGGTTTTAGAATATAATTACTGCTTTATCAAATTAGGGTTATTTGGGATTGGATCCTCTGGTGTCTAAATAAATGTTATACTTCCTCTGCCTTCTTCCTAGAAAGTTTTTCATACTTTGCAATTCCAAACCAAACAAGCATATTCATGGTCATCCTCGAGGTGATGAATCTTGCTTTACTGATTCAGAATCTTAATTTAAATTAAACAAGGATACTTCAAAAAAAAAAAACTTTAGCTGAATCCACAATAAAACTTTAAAACTTTAGCCAAATCTCTATCCACTGTACTACCTAGCTGCCCCTATCAGTCTGTGTTTAAAGATATATAAAATCCTAAGGAAGTGTCTGATCTTAAAACCAGTATATTCTCCACTTCACTGTGGGGTGTATGATCTACTAATCTAGTTATCTAGTTAGCAGCCACTCTGAGACTGATGACCTGCCACCCAGGTGTGCTGCTCACTGCTAAGGAGAGGGTGAAGAAAGAGTACCTCTCACCTGGGCTCAGCTGTGGGGTTAGGTACGAGCTTTCATTGCTATCAGACATACTGAGGAACTTGGCAGCTGAAACTGGTTTAGTTCCAGAGAAAATAGGAGATTTGAAGCTCTTAAAGCATGTTTTAATCTGGCATGGTAGCCTGGGGAGGTCAGGAGAATAGAGGATCTTTTCGTAGAGCTCATTGACCAATAGAGAGCTGTGTCTAGCTACACTCCTACAGTAAGGGTCAAGCATTTCTATACAGCACTTACTACAAACCAGGAACTGTACCAAATATTTTACAAATATCTCATTTAATTCTCAAAACAGGCTCATTTTTCTCATTTTACAGTTGAGGAAACTGAGGCAGACAGAGGTTAAGTGGCTTGCTCGGAATCACGTAGAGGCTATTAAGCATCTGTGGCTGGATTTGAATTCAGATCTTCCTGACTCCAGGCACACAGCCACTTAGCTGCCTCTGTTGTATCTCTAGCCTCATTTCTCATAACCTGAGGATCTGCTGACATTGACATCAGTAGGCACTCTCAGATAGGAGGGTCTGTTGACCAATTTTGGGCAAGCATTTCAAAATGAGCAGCAAGCTGCAGCTAGGTAGTGCAGTGAATAGAGCATCAGCCCTGGAATCAGGAAACTTACTAAATGTGTGACCTTGGGCAAGTCACTTAACCCCAATTGCCTTGCCTCCCCCCTTCCAAAAAAAACCCAACCAAACAAAAAAGATGACCAGCAAGATCTTTAATTAATGTCAAGGTCAAACATTCCTGGCAGGAATTTGTATAACTTTGTGTTCATACACCCCATAGTAAAATGGAGAATTATACTGATTTTAAGATCAGGTACTTCCTTAGGACTTTACATATCTTTATGCGCAGAATAGACGGATAGACATGGAAACATACTACAAAACAGTGAAAAACACCAAACTTCACTTAGTGAGCTTAGAATCTTTGAACTGAGAGCAATAGGATTTGTGAACTTCCCAGGGCAGCTGGGAGTAACTAGGCTCCTACTCAGAGCTGGTGTTCAATCATTTGTCAGTTGTGTCCAACTCTTCATGGCCCCATTTGGGGTTTTCTGGGGCAAATATACAAGAGTGGTTTGGCATTTCCTTCTCCAGCTCATTTTACAAGTGAAGAAACTGAAGCAAACGGGGTAAAGTGACTTGCCCAGGGTCATACAGATAGTGTCTGAGGCCAGATTTGAATTCAGGAAGATGAGTCTTCCTGACTTCAAGTCTGGTGCTCTATCCACTTCCCCATCTAGCTGCCCCTACTCATAGACTGGTCACTAGTCTGAGCTAACCTGCCACCAGATCAGTTTATCCAGAAGAGGGTAAGAAAAGTTTACCTGTCACCTGGACTCGGCTACAAGGTCAGGTTCAATATCCCTTGTTAGCAGACATACTTGAGGAATTTGGCAGCTAAAATGGTTTAATCCCAGAGCAAATAGTTGTTAAAAGAAGGGTTTAAGGTAGCATGACAGAAACTGTATCCATTTAACAGGAAAGGTGGGGTGGCCTCTGACACAGACACACACAAATGCTCCCTGCTGGTGTCTGACAGACCAGCCTTCCTCTCAATCAGATTCTAATGAGAGTAATCAGAAGTCAGCAAGGCTGGGGCAACTCTCTTCCAAAACTCTTCCTATGGAGGCTGAAAAGGCCCTTTGCCTCTAGTATTTAGTCAGCCATGGAAGTCTTTGGCAGAAAAGGTCCTGGGCTTGATGCTTATTTCTCGGAGGCTTAGGCATTTGAGTCCAAAACACCATCAAGCTGTTGAAGAAAAAAAAGTATTACTATTAATCTACTACTCCACAATTTAGACTAAAGTCTTCCAGAAAGTTCTATTTAACTTAATATTGAACTAATATTCAAGCCATTTCTAGCTTGGAAAGCTTGGCATAATCCCTCATGCCTTCCAATAGGACCATCAGCCCCAAGAAGGTTCCAGGTCTATAGGAATCTGGAACAACCATATTTCTAGCCCCTTCCTCCTGGACTCCTCTCCTAGAAGAATCAATGGAGCTCCCCTCCCCCGCCTCCCCCACAGATTTGTGTACAGAATTGTTGTTCATCATTTGTTCTCTTAGGGGACCAATGCCTTCAGGAAGGTAACGTCTTGATTTGAAAGTGGGTTGGATTTCAGTGAGGCAGAGCAGTGCAAAGTCACCAGCCTTGCCCTCTACTTGAGTCACCATGATGAGGTTAAGGAAAATGACGAGGGTAGAGAACCACAGATTTTAGGGGTGCTCAAGACCCCAAAAGACCGACACACCGAGTCCTGCTGAAAGAATTCAACTCAAGCCTTCTCCGCCCAATAAAAATAAAGTTTATTAAAGATTCTCTGTAATGGGTACACTCTTATGTAGCCTGAGTGTTTGTGACACTAATGCCAGCGGGCCAGATAAATCTGAGCTGAGCTAGATTGAATCTGAGAGCCTTCATGGAGGCAAGATGAGACTTATGTACAGAAAGATTGTGGGAGGGGTCTAGGGGCGGCCAAGTAGTCTGGGGTGACTAGAGGAGAGGTTTAGGGAGAGTCTTGAGGAGGAGTCTAAGGAAGATCTTGATGGGACTGGGGTGACTAGAGGCCAAGACTCCAGGAGTGAGATTAAGGGTGGGAAATAGCTGAAGGCCACCTGGAGATAACAGACAACACAGGGCTAGGGTAGTTTAGGGGTAACAGAGATTTGGGCCTAGCGATAAGGGAAGGCTTAGGGCCTCAGGTGAAGACCAGATCAAGTGGGAAGATTCAAGGAGAGTTCAAGGGGGTTCCCAGATACTGTACCCCATCAACCGGAGTCCAGTGGCAAGACAAAAGTCAAGATGATGGCTCAGCTATATGTAGAATAGGAAACAGTTTGAGCACCTCTCATTGAAAGGAAGAGGATGCTTTCCATGGGGTTGACTCTAGTCTGATCCTTTCTGCAGGATAGAAAATAGTGTTATCTTGGAGTAGGGAAAGGATGTGATGGAGAAGTACAAAGAAGTACATTGGGATGGGAAACAGATGGCTTGCCAAGAGTCTGAAAAGGCCTTCAGAGAAAAATAATTCTGAATTTATACAGAGAAACTAAAGGGGGAGGGAGGAGTTAAAATGTGCTTCCACAGAGGGTCTCCATTTTGGGAAGGCCTGGCTGCCCAGAGGGAGTGGGTGGCCTACAAGTGGAGGTGCTGAAGCGAATACAGAGGTAGGACGGAGTGACTTCCGAGTTCTTTCTGTGGTCTATGCCTAGAATCTGAATCCAGCTCTGTAGGATCGGGTGGCTGGGGACTTGAGGGCTGTCTTCCAACATCAGTAGGGTTGTTTCTTGGGAGAGGAATATTAGACTTGCTCTCCTTAACTTGGAAAGCAGAAGTAGGAGAGATGGCGAGAAGGGACCAGGAGGCAGATTTCAGGCCGGATGTGGGGGCCAGCCCAAAGTTCAGAGTGAGCCCTGGACATCCCCAAGGCATGATTCTGGGCTCCCTCTCCCTGGGGAGCTCCAGGCAGAGGCGGGGTGACCACCTGTCCGGGATATCTTAGGGGCTTGTGCACCCTGGGCCCCTTGCCCAGATTTGGGGACGTGGACTAAGGTGTCAGCCGCTGGAGGCAGCGGGCCGAGGGGCGGGGCTGGACGGGGCGGGGGCGGGGCGCCACTCAGCCCGCCCTGCCCACGCCAGACACCGCCCCCTGGGCGGGGCCGCCGGCCCTCCCCTCCTCTTGTTGGGTTGCCCTCGCGCCTCTGCTGCTGCCGCCCGAACATGGCTGCGCGGGTGTGCAGCATCTCGGCGAGCGCGCTCCGCCGTCTGCCCCTGCGAAGGGGCCCCGGCCCCGGCCACCCCACCGGAGCCGCACCCGGGGCCGGGCCGAGGTGAGCGCGGGGTCGGGGCTTCCGGCGGCCCGGCCCGAGGGGGCCAAGCACGGGGCTCCTGCTGACTCAGGAGGTGCCTGGGCTGGGATGGGAGAGGGGGAGGGGCGGAGGCCACCCCTAGGATGGAAGGAAGGTGGGGGGCAAAGGGGTCGAATTTGGCGCGGGGGGGAGGCGGTGCGCTGGGGCGGTGGAGGGAAGAGCAGGGTCCACAATGGGAAGATGGGGCGGGGGGAGGGGCAGAACCCAGAGGAATAGGGTGAGGACCTAGCCTTGGGATGGGAGGATGGTCAGTGCCCACAATGGGAGGATGGGGGGGAAGGGCAGGACCCGGAGGGATGGGTCGAGGGGCTAGATTTGGTGTGGGAGGGTGGTCTGTGTCCACTATGGGAGGGTGCGGGGGAAGGAGCTGGACTGGGAGGGATGGGTCGAGGAGCTAGGTTTGGTGTGGGAGGGTGGTCTGTGTCCACTATGGGAGGGTGGGGGGGAAGAGGAAAGCTACAGTAGGACAAAGAAGAGAGGGAAACGGGGTGGGGGGTGCAGAGAGACGGAAGAAAGAGTTAGGACTCAGAGCGTGGTGGGGAAGAAAGGGAAGGTTTAAGTCTAGATAAGGGGGAAGGACCGTGCCCACAATAGGATGGGGGAGGGGCAGGCGCTGCCCTGTGGAAAAGGTAAGGGTCTGGGATAGGGCTGAGATTGGAGGGGGGAGGGTCAGAATAGGAGAGAACTGGGAGGTTGGGAGGGGGACGTTGCTGGGATGGGGACAAGGGAGCTGGGAGGGCCAAGACCTCTCTGGGGATGGGGGAAGGGCAGACACTAGGGCTGGGTTGGGGGGAGGGGCCCGACTGGAGCTGTCCCTGGGTGGGAGGTGAGCTATACTTGAGGGGAGCTGACGTGGTTTGTGCTCTCAGAACCCCCCTGAAAGGGGGGTGGTGGAGTGGGAAGGGAGGGCTCTCCTATTAGGCCGGAGGCCAATCGGCAGGAGGGAGAAGGTGTCCTATTGTGCTTCTCTCCAGAGGGGCATTGTTGGGTGATTCAAAGCTAAGAAAGGGTCCTTGCCTGTGTGCCTCGGTTGAAGGGGTGGGGGAGGAGCAGGGCGAGACTTCGGGCTGGTGAATGAATGCTGCTGGTTCTTTGTGCACACACAGTGCCTTGTAGCAGGCACAAAGTGGACCATGCAGTGAATCCTCTGTCTCAGTAAGCACCTCAGTTTCCCATGTGTTAGAGGAAAAGGAGGCCTACTGGGTCACCTGAGCCTCAGCACTGGAAGGGACCTGAGAGATGGGCCATGGGTAAGGAAGCCCAAAAGACCTCTTCCTTTTCTCTATCTAAAGGTTACCTTTGGTCTGATCCCTTAGCTAAAGAAGAGACAATGAAACCCTGGTAGCCTTGACAACTAGAAGGGCCCTTATCTAGTTCAAGCCCCCCTCATTTTTCAGATGAAGAAACTGAAGCCTAGAAAGGAGAAGTGACTTTACTCAAGGTTGGGTGGGGAGCAGCAGCAGACACTGGAGTCAGCTCTCACCTTTGCTCCAAGAAAGGATACTTTCCAAGTATATGAAGGCCCTGGGAGAGAAAGAAGCAGGTGTAAGAGAGCCAACCACCATAGACTGATGGTTACTAGGCCTGATTCTACTACCTAGTTGGGTGCTCCTGGAGTCCATTCCTTCCCTTCTCCAGGTATTGGTTTCTTCCTTTGTAAAAATGAGTAGACTCAATTTGGTCCAGCTCCAATTGCCAGTGATCTTTTTGGGTTTTTTTTTTAAATGAGAGAGCAGTCCAGGTGTTCTTAACCTGAGGTTAAGATTTCAGGGGGTTCATGAATTTGAATGAGAAAAAAAATCCATCTTTATTTTCATTAACCTCTAACCTTTGTAACTCTGTGTATAACATTTTAAGAATGAGTCCCTGATATAAAAGAGACCCTCCCCACCCCACCCCCCCACCCCCATCTCATAGAGGAGAAAACAGACTAGGACTTGCCTAAAGTCACATACTTGCAAAACTGGAATTGAAAGTCTGGTCTATCCCTGGGGCATATTTACCCTTGAGAAGAGAAGACAGGGGTGGGGGGGGGGAGGAGATGGGGAGACAGGGAAACTGGGAGTCAGCAGACATGAGAACTGTCCTCCAGTTTTCCAAGGGCTGTCATGTCCTGATGGGATATACCTTGTCCTACTTGGCCCCAGAGGACAGAACCAGGAGCATTGTAGAAGCTGGCAGAGAGGTGAGTTTAGGCTTGATAGCCTAGTCATCAGCTGCCCTAAGGCAGAGAGCCCTGCCTTGAGAGGTGGTGAGCTCCCCATCCATGCACGTCTTCAAGCAGTATTCCTTTCAGGTCTGAGTTGGGTTCAATTTTGCTCCTTTCTTCCTTCACATTTGTGATTCATGCCCATTCCCACAGTACACATTGTAACCCAAGTGCCAGCACTTACCACATGTGCTACTTTGTATCTTTGTCTTTTGAAGTTTGTGTCCTTTCTCTCTAAATAGATTGCAAGATTGTATCTTAGACTACCACATTATAGGCACTCAGGAAGTACGTCCCTGGTTTGAGGCAGATCAGAAGCCTTGACCTAGGAACGAGTCAAGTTTTCGAGTCCGTGAACATTCAAAAAGCATTTGCTATCAAAGCATTAGACTATTGCAATAGCGACCTACGTGGCCTCCATTCTCTCCCCTCTTTAATTCCTCTCTACCGTTAACAAATTGCTACTCCTAAAGCAAAAGCGTGAGTACCTCACTACTCTAGAAACCATTGCCTCTAGGATAAAATATAAATTCATTTATCTGGCGTAAAATAATTTGGCTTCAGCCAATGTTTCCAGAGTGATTCGCTATCACTCCCTTCTGCACACAGTCTAACTGTACTTGCTGACTTACCTAGCATTCCATCTCCTGCCTGTATGCCTCTGCAAGGCTGGTCCCCATACCTAGGCTATATGTCTTTACCTTTTAAAATCCATGGGTCTCTTTAAGTCCCACCTCGTGTGCCACTTTCACGAGGCCTTTCCTGGTCTTCCAGTTTTTAAAAGCTCCCATGGATATTTATTTTATCTTCATCATCACATGTATCCCCCAGTTGGAGACTCTGTACTATTCGTATCTCCAGCACACAACAGGTAGGTATCTCGTCCAGCCTCCTTATTGTTCAGGGAAAGAAACTGAGGCCCAGAAGAGAAAAGATTTGTTCCAAAGTTTTATAAGTACCAAGTCAACCACAAGTCAGCAAACATTTACTAAGTGCTTACTATGTGCCAGGCACTGTGCTAAGCTGTAGGGATACAAATACAAGCAAAAAAGAAATATAGTCCCTGACCTCAAGGAGCTTATATTCCATTGGGAAGACAGCATGGAAAAGGAAGATGAGGTAGGGAGGGTGGAATGAGAAGGGTCATGATGAGGAAGTGTAGGAGGGTGAGGGATTGTGGGAAATGAAGAAATGGCTCGCTTGGGCAGCCCCCTTAAATAGAGGCCTCCTAATCAGAGGGTACAGGGTACCTCTGAGGTGTGAATTCCAGAGCCAATGTGCTCCTCCCAGATGAAAAGCTTTCTGGGGCATGATGGAAAAATACAGAAGAGTCCAGCCTGGTGGCCTCCACAGGAGCCTTGTTTAGCTCTTTTGATTAAAGTTTTTTTTTTTTAAAATAAGCATTTATTAAGCACCTACTACGTTTCAGGAACTGTGTTAAACGTTTTACAAATGTCAGTTTGATCCTTACAACAATCCTGTGAAGTAGGTGCTGTTATCCCAGTTTTACAATTAAGGAAACTGAGGCAGGCAGCAGTTAAGTGACTTTCATAGGGTCACACAGCTAGTAAGTGTTGGAGTTTGGATGAGGTGAGGGTTCTGCCAGTCTCAGTCAGCTGCTAGTACTGTTCAAAATCTTTGCCTGACAGCCCTCGAAGCTTCCAGAACAGGGATCAGAATTAGAATGGTGAAAATTACTGGGAGTAATGTTATCATCCAAATGCGGTAAAGTAGAAGGGTCCTGACGACAGTGATCTCTAAATTTCTTTTAGTGCTGAATCTTGTGAAACAATTCAAAAGCCCCAGCAATGCAGATTTGATTTGATTGACTTGGGTGTCAGCCCCTATTGAGGGTCGTGGACCCTGATGGGCAGTTTCATAGCTGAGTCTAGATCAGCCTGCTCGGACTTTTGAAGTGGCAGGTCCACTAAGCGACACTTCTGTGAAGTCTGAGCAGAAGAAGTGAGACACCACAAGGGATATGGAGTATTTGGTGCAGCAGGTCTCAGCCAAAGAGCTTCCAATCTAGTTGGGAAGACCAGTCATTGAATCTTCAATTGCTGAGCATTTGTTACCTGCTTGCTATATGCCAGGCACTGGGCTAAGTTCCAAGGACACAAAGGCAAAAAAGAGTCCCTGCCCTCAAGGAGCTTACACTCCAGGGAGACAACATCAACATAAATATGTATATGTGCAGTATCTTTGAGATAAATTGGGGAGGCAGGTGGGAGAGCATAAGTAGATGGAGATGATCAGGAAAGGCTTCATGCACTCATGTGTTCGGAAGGGGTTCCAAGAGGTTGAGGTGAAGAGGGAGTGCATTCTAGGCATGGGGGACAGCCAATGCAAAGATGTGGAGATGGGAGATAAAATGTACAATGGGAGATGAACAGCAAGGAGGCCAGTTTGAGGTTGTAGAGTACAGAGGGGGGTAAAGTATAATAAGGTTGAAAAAGCAGATTATGAAGGACTTTGAAAGGTAAATAGAGGACGGTGTTTGATCTTAGAAGTAATAGGGAGCTAGTGAGGTTGATTGAGTAAGAGGAATGACCTGGTTAGATCTGTGCTTCAAAAAAATCACTTTGGTGACCAGGTGGAGTGTGGATTGCAGTGGCAAGAAGAACAATTAGGAAGCCATTGTCACAGTCCCACCAAGAAGTGACAAGGGTCTGGACCAGGGTGGTTGCTATGTGAGTAGGGAGAGGGCAGGAAGACACACTTCACAGTAACAGTGCAGAAGAGCAGATGCTGGGAGCCTCGTACTATTGGAAGGAGAGGTTAAGATTATAGAATTTAGGCCTGGAAGGCTCTTAGAGACCATCCAGGCCAACTTCTTCATTAGTCAGAAAGAACACTTGGCTCCAGAGAGAATGTAGGATTTGCCCAGCAGCAGAGAAAGGATTTGAACTCCAGATTGATTCAGAATTCTTGGTTCTGACCCAGGTTCTCTCCCAAATTATCAGCTTTAGCAAAGGAGTCTAATAGGTTCTAGGATCTGAAAGAGACTTGTAGGACTCATATCTAAAATTTAACAATTTGTTTTCTTTCCTTCTTACCTCCCTTGGCTTGAAAAAGAAAGAACCAAAACAAAACAAAAGAAAACTCATAGCGAACATGTGTAGCCAAGTAAAACATTTCCACATTGGCCATGTCCAAAAACTGTATATCACTATGTGCCTTGGTCCATCACCTCTATGTCAGGAGGTGGGTAGCAGGCTTCTAGACTGATCTCCTGGAATCAGGGTTGGTCACTGCACAGGTTAGAGTTCTTTGTCTTTACAATGTTGTTTCTGTGTCAATTATTTTAGCTCTGCTCACTTCTCTTTGCATCAGTTCATATAAATTTTCTCAAGTTTCTCTAAAGCCATCCCTTTCATCATTTTTTAATGATATATCAGTATTCCATTATGTTCCTGTACCATGATTTGCTTGGCTGTTCCCCAGTTGATGGGGACCCCCTTAGTTTCCAGGTCTTTGTCACCACAAACAGAGCTGCTAAAAATTGTTTGTGTCTATTTGGGCCCTTTTCCTTTGCTTTCTTTGCAGTATGGACGTATTAGTGACATATGCTGGGCCACAATTTAGGTGGACTTTTAGGGGCCTAATTCCCACATATTACTGATACAGACACTGAAACCAAGAGAGGGAAAGTGATGTCCAAGGTCACATAGGCTATAAGAAGCAGAGCCCAGACCCAGATTTGAACCTGAAACCTAATTCTCTTAACTGCTAAGTCCCACTGCCTCTGACCTTAGGCTGAGGGTAGTAAATGTGGGAACTCAGCTGGGTCCTCCAGGAGAGGATATTCCAGGCAATGGGAATGCTGTGACCATATGGAAGTGTGAAAGTGTGTATTTAGTGATCAGATGGGTCTGCTTGAGGGGAAAAGGAAATGGGGTCAGAGAGAAGATAATGAAGGGTCAGATGGTGGAGAACTTTAAATGCCAAGCTAAAGAGTTTAGATTTTATTTTGTAAGCAATGGGGAGCCATTGAAGATTTATGGGAGACAGGAAGAAAGTCATTTTTCAGAAAGAAAACCATTCTTCTGCAGAATGAATTGGAGAGCAAAGGGACTGGAGGGGAGGAAGCCAATTAGGAATCTATCACAGGGTCTGGATTAGTGCTGGGACTTTGGGGATGGAGAGAAATCTAATAATCAACTTGACAGTAATACTCAGTTCCAACATGCCCACTTGAGCATGGTGCCCTGGAAAACGTGTGCCATCTATAATATGGCATTGAGATAGCCTGGGAGTGGGGAAACCAAACTTTGGGAGTAGTCTCTGCCTCTGAATTTGCTCTTGTATGTGACCTTGAGGGAATGAAATGAAACATGAATGGTGGGTAAGACCCGCCTTATGCGTTCAGTCAACAAACTTATGTATTAGGCACCTACTGCATGCAGGGAACATGCAGTTCCTTAACAATGCATAAAATTGTATGGCAATAGAAGGCTGGACTTGGAGTAGTTAGGGGAGCCTTGGGTTCAGATTCTGCCTTTGACCAGGTAGTTGATAAGTTCTAGCTTTACTTTTCTGCTTTGTAAAGCGGGGATAATAATGAGATTGTTGTGAGAGATAGGTTTTGTGAACTTTAGAGGACCGTGTATGTGCCTGTTATTATTAGTGTATGGAATATAAGTTTTTTTTTTTACAGATGGAGAAACTGAGGTCCAGTCCAAGTGGGTTGACTTTACGGAATTTGGGAGAGGGCGATGGGGGTGAAATACTAGATTATTACTACTGTGTGCTCTAAGGTTCCCCTAAAACTCAGTTCTTTTTAGACTTGATTTACCATTGGATTGGACCTTAGAGGTAATCTCATCAATAAAGAATGTTCAGATACTAAATAGACAAAGACAAAAATGAAATTATCCCTACTGTCTGAGGGTATCTGTTTTATTGTTTCCAAACCCTCCATTTTATAAGAGAAAATTGAGGCCCAGAGTGAAGTGACTTATCCAGGATCTCATAGCCTTGGGAGCAAGACTGCCTCAAATGTTCTGTAAAGAGCTTTAAGCCAGACACTAAGGCAGTGATGCCAAGTGACCAGGGCCTTTCCCTAGCAGAGGCTTGGAGCTTTGCGGACTGGAAGGCAGCTAGGTGGCTCAGTGGACATTTTGCTGGGCTGGGAGTCAGAAAGATGAGTTCAAATTCAGCCTTGGATGCTGACTAGCTGTGCGACCCTGGTCAAGTCATTTAACCGCTGTCTGCCTCAGTTTCCTAAACTGTAAAGTGGGGGTCATAATAGTACCTCCCTCCCAGAGTTGCCCTGAGGATCAAATGGGATAATATTTGTAGTGTGTAGCACATAGTAGGCACTTAATAAATGCTTATTTCCTTCTCCGGAAGGAGAATCTGGCTTTGGGGTCGGACTGCTTGATTGTTTATCTTGGGCATTTCCAGTGTTAATGAATGACTAGAGTCTGAAGTCCAAGAACAAAGGTCTTGCCCTGTGTAAACAGGACAGGATTCTGAATTCATACCCTAGTGACAAACAGGTTCTTTAAGTTTTGAATAGGAAGGAAAAGCAAAATATGTCACTGCCACCCCTACACACACACTTTGCCTCCAAACAAAGGTCACAGTGAGTAGTCATGCACAGCAGCCCCTCACAAGTCCAGCCCCAGGGGTGCTGCTCTGACCCCTTGGGCAGTGTGGTCCAGGCCCTGGCAGGCAGTGAGGCATTGTGGGGAGAAAGCTGGACAGGACAGCAGGCCTGGGTGCTAGTCTGCTGCTTACCTTGGCAAGTTAGCCTCCTTCTCTGAGGGGGACATTCTCTGTCTAAGGTCCTTCCGAGCTCTGACATTCCTTGTTCTCAGGCCCTTCACAGCCCTGACATTCTCTGTTCTAAGGCCCCTCTAAGCTCTGACATCCTCTATTCAAAGGCCCCTTCTAGCTCTGACATTCCTTGTTCTCAGGCCCCTCCCAGCCCTGACATTCCCTGTTGTCAGGCCCCTCCTAGCCCTGACAGTCTGTGTTCTCAGGCCCCTCCCAGCGCTGACATTCTCTATTCTCAGGTCCCTCCCAGCTCTAACATCCCCTCTTCAGGCCCCTCCTAGCTCTGACATTCCCTGTTCTGACCCTCACTTTTCATACTATTCTGACGCTATGATCAGTGGTTAGAGGCTTTAAAGCTGGAATTCTTAACCTGAGACCTATAAACATTTTAAAGATATTTTGTCAGCCCTTTTGCATATACAATTGGTTTCCTTCATAATCCTATGTCTGCCTTAAAAAATGCAAACACTTAGGGGACATCTAGACTATGCAGTGACTAGATTGTCAGAGTTGGTGTCCGGAATACCCGAGTTCAAATCATGACTTAGATACTAGCTGTTTGACTATGGACAAGTCACTTAATCTCTCGGCCTCAGTTTCCTCATCTGTAAGTTGGGAGTAATAGTAGCTCCTACCTCCCAGGGGTGTTGAGAACCCCAAACGAGATTATGTATTTAAAAAGCTCCATAAGCTTTAGAAAGCTATAGAAGTAGTAGCTATTAAACACTTGATTCTAGGAAGGGGTCCTTAGGCTTCCCCAGACTGCAGAAAGGGGCCATGATGCAGAAAATGTTGAGAACCTCCCCCTCTCCCTGGGGCTAGAGGATGCCACTTGACTATCTCAGTGGACCTGTTGGGTATTTTTAATATTGGACATTTCTAGCCCCTATGTGCCAGGCATTGTGCTAAACTGGGGGATATAATGAAAAAGCAGAAGACAGTCTTCTCTCAAGGATCTAATGGGGGAGACAACATGCAAAAAAGCTATACTATATATACAGTACAACCTTATATACAAACTGAACTGGAGATTACCACAGAAAGAAAGCACTGGAATTAAGGGCATCAGGGAATCTTCCTCTAGAGAGTATGGTTTTTGCTGAAAGTTGAGAAAGACCAGACAGAGAGAATTTCAGGGGGAACAGCAGAGACTGTAACATGTGCTGAGTCAGGAGGTAGCGTGTCCTGTGCAAGGAAGAGTAAAGTGGGCAGTGTCACCAAGTCACAGAGAATGTGGGGAGGGACATTTAAGGTGTAAGAATGGAAATGTAGGAGGGAGGCAACTTGTGAAGGACATCGAATGCTCCTTAAATGCATTCTTTATATTTGATCCTGGAGATGATAGGAGTCACTGGAATTTATTGAGTGGCATCGTAATGTGGTCAGACCTGGGCTTTAGGAAGATAAATTCGATGGCTGAGTGGATGATGGTAATGGGGAGAGATTTATGGCAGGCAGACTGAGCAGTAATGAGGCCTTGCACATGGTGGTGACAGTGTCAGAGGAGGGGAGGCATATTCAAGAGATGTTAGAAAGGTGGCAGGTGATGTTGGCAAGAGATTGGGTGTCGGCGGAAGGGGAAGGTGAGAGAGACCCACCCATCAAGCATGACAGCCAGGGTGTGAGTCTGGGGGTCTGAGAAGGTGATGGTGCCTTCAACAGCAAGGGAGAAGTTTGGAGGCAGAGGGAGAACAGGGTCTAGGATAGAGACCCAGGTTTGAACCTCAGCTTGAGTACTTTAACAAAGATTCGGCAAACATCTAAGTCCTACTATGTGCTGGGATCTGGTGATACAAAGTCAAAAAAGGAGCTAGCCACAATTAGTGGCTGTGACCTGGACAAAGTTCCAGCAAAGGAAACTGAGAATAGTCAGATAGGAAAACCAGGAGAGAGCAGCATCCCAAACACCTAGAGAGGAGAGTCCCAAGGGCAGCTAAATGGTGCAGTGGTTCAAGTGCTCAGGAAGATCCGAGTTCAAATTCAGCTTCAAGACCCTAGCTGTGTGACCCTGGGCAAGTCATTTGACTTTGTTGCTTCATCTGTAAAATGGGAATAGCATCTACTTCTTAGGGTTGTGAGGAGAGATGGTGATTGTAAAGCACTTACTTAGCGCACTGTGCCTGGCACATAAGTGCCGTAGAAATGTTAGCTATTATTATTCTTAAGGAGAAGAGAGTGAGTGATAGTGTCAGAAGCTACGGAGACGTCCGGAAGGATGAGAAGGAAAAGAAAGCTGCTCCTTTGGCAGTGAAGACATCATTGGTAACTCGGGAGAGGGCGAGTTCAGGGAGATAAGCCCAGCGACTGGCCAGGGTGACCAGGACGTTCCCCCCAGGTGCCTGTTTTCGAGGATGCTGACAATATTAGAGTATGTCAGAGGTGTGGAGAAGGCAGAGCTCAGGGCCAAGGTGGCGATGGCAAATATTAGCTCTCATTCACAGAGGGCTACAAGGTTTATAAAGCATTTCCCGTTTTCCCCTTGTTATGGATGAAGAAACTAAGGCTGAGACAGTGACTTGACCAGGTCATACCTCTAGGACGTCAGCTGGATTTAGAGTCATTGGAACTTTGGCTCAAACCTCACTTCTGTCACTTACTGCTTGCGCGACCTTGGGTAAATCCCTTCCCTCTCTGGGCCTCAGTTTCCCCATCTGCAAAATGAGAGGGTTAGACAACATGACCTCTAAAGCCTCTTCTCCAATAAAACTAGCTACCATAATGTAGTGCTTTCATATTTCCTAAGCTTTTTATATTCTATTCCATTTGATCCTTAAAACATCTCTGTGAGATACCCATTTTACAGATGAAGAAACTGAGGCTGCAAGGGGTCAACTGACTTGCCCAGGGTCACACAGCTAGGAGGTATTTGAGGCAGGATTCACCCTCATGTCTTCCTCCCTCCAAATCCTGGATTCTATCTATTGTAACGCCTGGCTGATTCTGACAAGGATAATTAGTTAAAATAGAATTGCAAAGGGCCTTGAATGCCAGGCTGAGAAGTTTGTATTTTCTTTTCTCTAACATGATGTTTTGGAAAGAATGCAGAGTTGGAGCCAAAACACCCAGGTCTGAACCTCAACTTGACTACTTACTTTAACAAAGATTCAGCAAACAATTAGGTGCCTATTATGTGCAAGGCCCTGGAGATACAAAGTCAGAAAAGGAGCTAGTTGGTAGCTTTGTGTTCCCTTTTTCAAATACTTCCCAAGGTTTCTTCCATGTATGTTAATCCTCTAATGCTTGCAAAGCTCTGTCCATTACCTCGTTGGAGTAAATACCCCTCTACAGCTGGGTAAGAAGCTGAAGCTTAGATGTGTTTAAACCATTGGCCCGTCAGAAGCCAGCTAGTGAGTTTCACAGAGGGGGGCCTTAGACCCAGATCTTCCAGACACATCTGGCGCTTCATCTGTGACATCCTTCTGTGGAGCTTCATTGATCTCTAGGCCTTGGGGAGCCAGTGGAAGTTCTCAGTCAATATCATGTCCGAAGCACCTACTAAGTGCTAGAGATTCGAAGAAAGACAAATCACAGTTCCAATCCTCCAGGGACTCATAATCTTCTGGGGAAGATTATAGGCCAACCAGTGTTTTGATAAGATAAGAGTTTATTTGATAACAACAAGAATAGTGATCTGAGAGTAATAGCTGCCACCATAACAGTGGTTTGGGGTGTGTGTGTGTGAGAATGAAAGAGGCGGTTGGCACTTGGGATTGGCTAGTTGTGTGTGTGGGCATAGCTTGGGAATGGCCAGTGGTGCCAGGAGGCAGAGCTTGGCTACCCTACAGCTACAAAGAACAATGATACAAAAAATGACTTCACATCTCTAGGAGGGTGGTATGGGAGGTGGCAGATCAGAGTTTAAGCTGCTGGAATCCTTTAAGAATAGATGTGAGAAAGAGTTGGAATATTTATCCCCCACTCAGCAAGAGATTTTAGCTTTCCTCTCCTGGGTGGTGCTGAAGGGTTAGAGCTGGACCAGGAGAATTTGGTCATTGGCTTGCAAACATTTATTGCCAGTAATAGTAGTCAACATATATATTATTATTGCTATGTTTTATATATATATATATATGTATTAGTAATATGTATGTTGACTATAATTGCTATATGTGTTTATATGCATATATATATGTATGTATGTATGTGTATACTCAAATTGGGCATCTAGGTGGAGCAATGGATAAAACACTGGTCTAGGAGTCAGGAAGGCCTGAGTTCAAATCTGGCTTTAATCACTTACTAGCTGTGTGACCCTGGGCAAGTCACTTAACTCTGTTTACCTCAGTAACTGTAAAATGAACTGGAGAAGGAAATGGCAAGCCATTCCAATATCTCCCAAGAAAATCCCAAATAGGGTCACAAAGAGTTGTACATGACAGAAACAACTGTATAACAACTATATATATATATATATTTATATACATACACACATGCATATATGTATATATAATATCAAAATGCATGTGTATATCTAGATCTATCTGTCTATATCTAGCAAAGCACTGGGTCAGCCATTATCTCATTGGTCCTCACAACTACTCCATAAGGTAGTTGTAATAGATCCATGCCCCTATTTCACCAGTAAAGATACTCAGCTTAGAAGTATAAAGTGAGTTACCCATGGTCGCACAGCTGGCAAGTGTTAGAGGTAGGATTTGAACTCTAGTCTCTTCTGAGTCCATTTCTTTCTAGTAAATCCTGCTGCCTTACTAGAGATATTGACAAGGATGAGGACTGGCCCCTTGATTTCATCTCTATAGGGCAGGTGTCAAACCTCAGAAGGCAGCAGATTAAAATGTAATTAGAAAGTGTTTAACAAAGTAAATAGAAATACAGTGCAACATAGATAATGCTAATTTGTGGTTTTCTAAGTCACTACGCAGATCTGTTTCTATTTGTGTTTGGTACCACTAGTCCAGGGAACTTTGAGATAGAAAACCCTTCATCAGTGCAGATCACCACCCTCTCTTCAGCTTCTGGTCTTAGACTATTGCCTGATTTGCTCAGAAGTTAAGTTATTGATAGGCTCAGGGTATAATATTATCCCCTAACTTCGTGTTAGGGGGTAATATTAACATGTAACATTGTCTTGAGGGATATTAATACTTGACATCACCTACCTCACACAGTCTGTACATACATGAAGCTAGCATCCAACCTAGATCTTCCTGACTCTGAGGCTGGCTATCTTTCCACCCAGCCAGTGCCCATTATTTCAGGCACTGTGCTAAGTAAGCAGTGGGTTTCATATTTAAAAAAAAAATTGAAATAACATAATCTGTGCCTGCCCTAAGACCCTTGTTATCTGACTGGGAGTGATCCACAGATGGGTCTCATCCAGATTAGAGAGGGATAGGGCAAGGAGAGATCCAGAGGGCCCTGGGAAAATTTGAGGAGGAGTGAATGTATTTAACTGAGGAAGTCAGAAAAGGCTTCCTGTAGGAGGAGGCCACTGGGGCTCAGCCTTGATGTAAGGTGGCTTCTAAAAGGCAGAAACAAAGAAGGGAGTCCATCAAAGGCACGGGGGACAACATGTCATGTTTGGGGAACACATAGCAGTACAGTTTATTTGGAACATAGAATGTGTAAAGGAGAAAAATGTGAATTAAGGCTGGAAAGATGGGCTCAGCTCTGATTAGAGAAGGCCTTAAATAGCAGGCTAAGGAGTTTGTATTGTAAGCCCTTAGGCAATAGGGAGCCAGCGAAGGTATTTGAGCAGGGGAGTGACATGGTCAGGTCTGTCCATTTGGTTACTGTGTGAAGGATGGACCCAGAGAGAGTGGAGGTAGGGAGACCAATTCAGGAGGCTGTTAGAGTAATGAAGATGAAGAGCATTGAGAGTGTCCATGTGAGTTATGGTATTATGAGTGGAGCAGAAAGGACAGCTGTGACATGTACTGTGCATATGGAATTGAAGGGACCTAGCAACTGATTGGATGTGGAAGTGGGCTAGCCTTGCAAGAAGTGAAGTCAGCCATTACAAGGTCTTTATCCTGAGTGACTGGAAGCGTGGTGGTGCTTTCTGCAGGAAGGAGGGCATTTGATGTGTGGAAGGGCTGATTTGGGGGAGAAGAAGATGAATGCTGCTTGGACCACATTTGTCAGGATCTGATAGAATGTCAGCTCCTTGAGGTCAGTGACTGTTTCATTTTGGTCTTTGTTCCCAGAGTCTACATTCTCAGCT
Source organism: Phalanger gymnotis (assembly GCA_028646595.1). NCBI lineage: Eukaryota > Metazoa > Chordata > Mammalia > Diprotodontia > Phalangeridae > Phalanger > Phalanger gymnotis. The sequence continues at coordinate 10,266,791 of CM053622.1, forward strand.
GGCACATAGTAGGTGCTTAATAAATGCTTGATGGTTGATTGATTGACTTCTAGATGAAAATGTCTGGCAGGCAGTTGGTGATGCTGGTGCTCAATGAGAGAGATTCAGGTAAGCTGCAGAGATTTGGTAGTCATCTGCCTGGAGATTACTACTATGTAATTGAATTCATAGAGGTAGTTGGTAGCCCACTGGATAGAGCACTGGGGCTTTGGTAGCCCAGTGGGTAGAGCTCTGGGGCTTGGAATCTGGAAGACGAGTTCAAATCTAACCTCAAACACTTCCTAGCTGTGTGACCCTGGGCAAGTCACTTTACCCTGTTTGCCTCAGTTCCTCATCCGTAAAATGAGCTGAAGAAGAAAATGGCAAAGCACTCCAGTATTTTTGCTAAGAAAACCCCACATGAGGTCAGGAAGAGTTGGACATAACTGAAATGCCTGAACAATGGTGCCTGGTACCTCTGGACACAAGTGTTTATTTATTGATTAAACATTTATTCATCGATTGATTTAGTCAATAAGTAAATGTTTACTAAACACCCATTGTGTGCCAAGGACACCATAGATGCGGTCACAGAGTTTGACACAGCTGAAAAATAACAAAGATGTGTCTGGCACTATTTGTTAACTGACGACCAGCTTCTGTAGAGGTGTGAGATGAGAAGTCACCTTTCCGGGTTGAGGAATGAATGAATGAAGAGTGAGGAAGTGAAGTGGAGGGAGGAGGGGAGACAGTGCTTTCTTTGGAGTTTAGCAGTGAATGGATAGAGGATGACATTTGGATTGGATAGGTAGGATCAAGGGAATTTTTTCAAAGTATTACAGATCCCTGAGCACCTTTGTAAGAAACTTGAAAGGGACAAATTGGAGATGGGAGGGAGGGGAGAGAATATGAAAATGATGGGGGCAGGCTCTTAAAGGAGACTGGAGGTGATACAGCAAAAGGGATATTCACAAAACAAACATAATTTGACCTATAAAGAATGTAGTAGTAACATCCTGCCGCAAGAACATTTTTCAGGTTTTTTATAATGAATACAAGTGTGTCTCACCCAAAACAGCTCTGTTCCTAAAATAGAATGACTTTAAATTAATTACAGAAAACTAAAGGAACCTTTTTGTAAATCACATTATTATAATGTTAAAGCTACTTTCTAATCTTATCTGTCCTAAGTTAGACTTTCACTGTTAGTTTTGAGAAAATGAGATGTAATCTGGATCTTTTTAAGGACAAGAAAACATCACACCAAATATGTGTGCGTGTGTGTGTGTGTGTGCATACACGTGTGTGATATATGTAGAGAGATAGAAATGTAGCTATAGCTGTATTCAACTGGGTCAAAAAATTTAAATTGTCTCTTTTAAATAGTATGCCATTAATCTATTCCTCATATTAGAGGAAAATTTTCACCTCAGCTAATGATAGTCTGTTTTACAACAATACTGTAACAAAGCACCAAAAATCTGGTAAAAAGAGACAGATTGGAGATGATGATGAGAAGGGAAAAAGAGCATCTGAGAATGGAGGAGGGGGACAGCTCCAAAAGGAGACTGGAGGTAATGCAGTCAGGAGCACAAGGGAAGGGGTAGCCTTAGTAAGGAGAGCCACTATGTCCTAGGAGCCTGGAGGAAAGGAGATGGAGACTGGTGACCATGGAAGAGCATGAAGGGAGGATGAGGCAGCTTGAGCTGTTCTCATCCTTCTCTGGGGAGTATGAACTGTTCTCTACTGAGCTCTGGGGGAGTGAGATTAGAGTTGGGGGATTGGGACAAGAGCTATGGGGGTAGATCGTGGGCTCATAGACTAAGGGCTGGAGGAGACCTTAGAGGTAGTTATCTGGTCCAACACCCTCATTTTACTGAGGAGGAAATATGAAACGAAGAGGATTCCAACGCAGATCTTCCTGCCTTTGTGGCCAGCACTCTATCCATTATACTAGTAAATGCATAAATAAAGCATTTGCTAATTACTTACTATGTGCAAAGAGCTGTGTGAAGGACTGGGGATAAAAAGAAAAATCAGACCGTCCCTGCCCTCAGCAAGTTTAAGCCACGAGTCAGATGGAAAGGTGACAAGAACTTGCTTTTCTGGGTGTTCAAAACACGTGGCTACGGAGCAGTTTCTGTGCAGAGTGACTCCCCGGGACGATGGCTGCAGAGACGCGGCTCGAAGCCTGGCCGCTCCCAAGCCCCTTGGGCTCCTGGACTCTCTCTGTCAGGGTCTGAGAGGCCTTGGCGGTCAAAGTGACGGCAGTTTGACTGCATAGAATCACCAGATTAATAATCGATAGATAAAAGGAGATCCGCGCAGGACGAAGGCTCAGCTGGAGTCACGCGGTATCAGCTCTTAGGTCTGTGTCGGATCTCAGCTGGAGAGTTTTGTGCTTTCCTCTCCTGATTGTCGCCTGTCTCTCCCGCTCGCACTTTGTACGTAGTTGTGTGCCTGTTGTCTCCCCTATTAGACTGTAAGTTCCTTGAGGGTAGGGATTTTCTTTTGCCCTTTTTTTGTATCGCCGGCATTTGACGCATTGCCTGATGGATTGGCTCGGCGATGGCAGAAATTGAAAAGACAGAGGTTCAAGATCATAAGTACGTCATGAAGTCAAGGAGCGTGGTCAAGTGAAGATTGCGTTGGATTTGGATTCAGAAGACCTGGGTTCAAATCTTGCCCTAGCACCTCGGGCAAATCATTTCCTTCCTTTAAACACCTCCGTTTTCTTGTCTGTAAAACGAGGGGGTTGGTCTAGACCGCCTTCAAGGCCCCTTCCATCTCTAGCTCTGTGATCCTGTGAACTACCTGTGACCTCTGAATTTACCTGTGGGTAAATCTTTCCTTAACGAGCCTCAGTTTCCTCATCTGTAAAATGAGCACACTGAATTTGACAACCCCCAGGTCCCTTTCAGCTCTAAGTATATCTCCATGGATGGGATTGGGGTTCCTTCCACTCCTTCCCACCTGCCAGCCATGACCCTCTGCCCTCCCTGCTTTTTCAGGGCCTACTCAAAAGACAGCGAAAGCAGCTGGTTCCGTTCCCTCTTTGTCCACAAAGTGGATCCCCGGAAGGATGCCCATTCCACCCTCCTGTCAAAGAAGGAGACCAGCAACCTGTACAAGATTCAATGTGAGTGTCTTCCCCTCCCCTCTCGTTCCTTCCCCTCTCCTTTCCTCTCTCCTCATCTTTTTCCTTCTCTTTATTTTCCCTCCCTATTGGACCTTCCTAGGTTCCTTTCCAGATAACAGGCAGAAACTTTGGCTTTGACTCAGACATAGGAGTAAATAAGATGTTATTTTGTGAGGCTGACACACGTCTACTATGTTGCTGAGAAGCAGCCCAACGTATTGACTCCAGGCCTTAGAATCGGGAAGAGATGGGATTCAGATCCTGCCTGACCTATATTGAATTCGTGACCCTGGTGAAGTCACTTCCAGGCAGCTCTCTAGGACTGTGAGCTGTCAACTGGTACCAGTGGAGTGAGCTTCCACACTGGGAGTTCCCTATGCTGATAGAATCAATGTGTCTTGACCACCCCTCCCTTGACAAATAACAGTGATGTGTGGATCTGCCCCTAAAGCCTTCCTCTGCCTGAACTTGGCTTCATGGCAACCGTGGGCTTTGGAAGGCTGAGTCAGCAGTAGGTAAGCTCTGTAAGTGTTATCAATTAATTAGAAAGCATTTATTAAGCACCTACTATGTGCCAGGCACTATTCCACACAGGAAAGGCTTTGGGGTAGGCTCAGTGTCCGCTATGTGCCAGGCACTGTGCCAAGTGCTGTGGATACCAAAAGAGGCAAGAGACAGCCCCTGCCCTCAGGAGCTCAGAGCAGTGGAGGAGACCACATTCAACAAGGGATGTAGAAACCAGCAGGCTAAATAGGGAATACTGACCGCAGGAAGGGGTTGGATTTTAGTGGGGTTGGGAAAGGCTATCTGGAGAAGGTGGAGATTTTGAAGGAAGCAGGGGAGTCAGTAGAGTGTATGGAGATGAGATCACTCCAGCTATGGGGGAGGGCCACATACGATTCCCGGACCTGAGAGATGGAGGGTCTTGTGGAACAGCCAGGAGGCCAGAGTCCCTGGATGTAAGAATATGTGTCAGGGAGGAAGGTTTGAGAAGACTGGAAAGGGAGGAGGGGGCCAGATTAGGAAGGGCTTTGAAGGCCAAACAGAGCATTTTGTATTTGCTCCTGGAGGTGATAGGGAGCCACTGAACTTTACCGGTAGGGTTGGGTGGGAGGGTGATTCTTCAATGAATGGATTAAAACAAAGATTTCTTAACCACTTACTATGTGCCTGGCTAATAGAGATACAAAAAAGGAAGACAGTTCCTGTCCTCAAGGAGCTTATATTCTAAACAGGGGAGCCAACACACCAAGGCCTGGAAGACCTGAGCTACCTAAGTTGGCCCAGTAGCAGAGGTAGGGATAATGGAATATTGAGGCAGAGCAAAGGGTGAGATCTTATCCAAAGGGCATGGAGATGTTGACTCCCATCTCCTCTAAGGTCAATGAGCAACTAACCATGTGGCCCAGGCAAAGGGGGATGGCAAGGGCAGAGGGTGCCCCCTGCAGGCACCCACTTTGCATGCAGGCAAAGATCAAAGAGACAGCCATGGGATTAAGATTTAGAGCTGGAAGGGACCGAATAGGTCATTGACTTGACCCCTCCCCCCCCCATTCCCCCTCATGTTACAGAGGAGAAACATGAGAAGTGATGTCCCTGAGGTCACAAAGATGGTGAATGTCTAAGGTGGTTTTTGACCCTAGGTCTTCCTAATTTCCAAGTCTAGAACCATATCTGCTTGCCATACCATAGAGCCATCCCTGCTCTCAGGGAGCTTATATTCCTTTCATTGATATAATCATTAATGCTTTTTATTGCCCATCACTGGTTGGAGATCAGAGCCTCCTTATCCTCCTCACTGCTTGTCTCTACGTTGCCCTTTGGGACGCCCTGCAGTTCTGAGGCTCCAGAACTCACTACCCTCCATGGCCACCAGTACTGAGCATCGCTGGAAGAATGTTGGTGTTAGAAAAAAGGACTTTTGTTTTGGGGATGAGAGCTTCAAGGGCAAGGAATGCTGGGTTGTTTTTTGTCTTAGTACTAGGGCTGAGGCCTGTGCCCATTCAATTCAGTCCACATTTTTAAGTACCTACTGTGTGCCAGGCACTGTACTTAAGTTCTGGGGTTACAAATAAGCGAAAAGACAATCCCTGCCCTGAAGGAGCTTATAAAGTAATGGAGGAAGACAACAGACCAAAGCAAGCTGAAAAGAGGTAAGGAGGGGCCACCAGGGGTACCTGATTGTGTAGGAGAAGGATATTCTGTAGGAGGAGAGCTGTTGATGGAAAATGGAGAGTTACCTATTAACTGCATGCTGCTCATGTAGCAGGTGCTTAATCAATGCTCACTGATTACCTAATTGTGGAATGACCCAAAAGGAAGTCAGGTGGGCCTAGAGTCATAAAATGTGAGCGCTGGAAGGACCAAAAAGGGGCACTTGTCCAGGAATGCTGGGGTCCAGACCACTCTCTTCTTCCCATTTGATTCTGGGCCTAGCTTGTGGTTCAACCTCAATGCCTCTCCAGGGTAGGTGGACTGATGGACTGAGTCAGTGGGCGTGGGCCTCTCTGACTTGAGCAGGGACTGGTCCTCAGGCTGGAGACTCCAACTCTTTTAACTGTTCAGTGTCTGCTCTGTATGGGAAGGCCCTCCCAGCTTCCTGCCACCTCCCTTCCAGAGCACATGTTCTTCTGGCCTAGCTTTGAAAGAAGCACAAATGCACATGGAAGCCTTTGAGGAAGCTGGGATGGGGAGGGAAATGCTCATTTGTCTTTACAAACTGAAAATAGGTCAGGGTTAATGAGTTCGTGAGTTTTTAAAGTTTTAGTGAAGCATCTGACCTCCTAAGTTTTATGAATGAATGAATGAAGTAGCAGTTATTAAATGTTTGCTATGTTACATTATTACATACTATGTTACACATTTACTATGTTTACAGTGTTGGTCATATAGGAACAAAAGAGACAGTCTCTGCCCCCAGGAAGTCTGCATTTTCACGAGAGGGGAAATAAACATTAATCAACAAACATTTATTAAACTCCTCCTGTGTGCCAGGCACTTTGCTAAGCACTGAGGACACAAATAAAGGAAAGAATTATGCCTCCTACGCCCCTTAAGGAGTTCATAATGTAATGAGAGCGACTAAGTCTTTCAATGGATAGAGCTCTGGGCCTGGAGTCAGGAAGACCCAAGTTCAAATCCAGCCTCAGACACTTACTAGCTGTGTGACCCTGGGTAAGTCACTTCACGCTTGTTAGCCTCAGTTTCCTCATCTGTAAAATGGAATGCAATGCACTGATGGTACTTCTGTGCCTGGCTATTGTAAAGAGGCTACGTCTTGGCGATGGTGAGTGGAGCCTTACTCATTGTACCCATTTTTACAGAGGCAGTTTCTTATTCTCTCTCCTGGCCTCCCCTCTATGCCTTTTCCTTTTCTAATAATAATAATAATAATAATAATAATAGCCTGTTTACATAGGGCCCTAAGCTTCGCTAAGCCCTTATATATATTATGTCATTTGAGCCTTCATAACCAAGATCGTTTTAATAATCCCAGCCAGTGTTTATTTCTATGGTGCTCTGAGGCTTGTAACATTTTACATGTTATCCCAATCGATTTGATTTTTAATATTTATTTCAGTGTTTTGATGGATGGTTATTTGGTTTCTACCTTTTTAGAGAGGAAGATGTAAATCAGAAATGCCTAGTTTTGATTAAGGCTTAGCAAACGCTGCCTTGGGCAAATCCCTTTGTGTCTTTGGGTCTCTGTGTGCACAGATGGCGTAGATGGATGGCCTCTGGGGTCCTGGGGGCTCTGCCAGTGCCCAATAACGATGATGCTAGCTAGCAGGTACATAGCACCTACTATGTGTTAAGCTATTTACAAACTGATCTCATTTGATCTTCACAACAACCTTAGCAAGTAAGTGTTTTCACAATCTGGCTAGCAGCTTCTGTGGGGGGAGAAGATCCACCCACAGCCAGCACCCAGAAAGCTGCCGGACAGCCAGAAAGCCCAGGTTCTTTTAATCTGCCTTAATAAGGAGAGCAAGGTGAAGGGGTTGGCAAGCTTACTTTAATTCAGCACACAAATATCATTCACTTAGTTCAGGGGAAAAAGCCAGCACCCTGAACTTCAGAGCAAATTACAAGCAAACTACAAACATCAACAGACAGACCTTGTCTGATTCAAATCCCAATACATAGTTACCAGAGTTCAACAAAGTCTCAGCATCCAGGTTTACAAGCTGGAAGGCTCCTTAACTACAGCTGCCCGGAGTCTCTTCATCAACACCATCTCAAGAGCCCTTAAACAAATTACAAACAGACAGACCCAATACAATTCATAGTTCCCAACATCTAGGTTCAGGCCTGGGAGCTCAAAACAAGGGCTGGCCCAGAGTCACCCAGAGCACCACCACTGCTGCAGCAAAGAGCTCCAAAAAAGAAGAGGCCAACCCCTGGCTTTTATATCCTTGTCAGTGTCAGGGGTGAGCCACACATGCGACTCACCCACGTGACCTAAAATCGTCACAAAGAGGAGGACTTAAAACCCACGTGGTCTAAGAGTCTCTGCTGTCCCAGACGTGTAAACTAGGCCCTCCCTGGAGATAGCCCCACCTTGGGACCCACCTCAGTCATCAATCCACACTCACATAGGTTCCACACCTAATAGAGGTTTGGGCCTGGGGCTTAGCATTACTCAAGGCAAACAAAAGCCAAACTCTTCAAGGGCACTTGTTGAACTAAGTGCTGAAGAGCCCACTTTGCTTAACAACACAATAAGTACTCTTATGATGCCTTTTTTACAGTTGAGGAAACTGAGGCACATGGCATTGATATAGTGCCCAAAGGTTTACAAAGTGTTTCCCATACATGAGCTCCTTTGATCCTCATGGCAACCCCATGAAGTAGGTACTACTGAGCTTTTCCTCCCCATTCTACAGATGGGGAAAGTGAAGCCCAGAGCAATGCAGTGGTTTGCTCAGGTTCACATAGCCACGAAGTGTCAGGGATAGGACTTGAACCCGGCTCTCTTCTTGACTGGCTCCAAGTCCAGCGCATTCTTGTGACTGTTTGTTCTCAAAGTCATCCCCTCTGGAGCCCCGTCCCTGTTCACCCAAGCCCCAGAATAACTGCTTCTTCTCTGATTGGCTTATTACAGTTCACAATGTGAAGCCTGAGTGCCTGGATGCCTACAACAGCCTGACGTGAGTCTTCTTCCCTCCTTCTGTTCTTTCAGCCCTGAGGTGGCCAAGGAGCCCTGCCTGTCATCATGGCCACTGTGCCCACCTTCCAGGGCTGAGCCTTGTCTCCAGACTCCTCATGCTACAAATTGGTTCAATCCAACCACCAGTTTATAAAGTCCTTCCCGTGTGCCAAACACTGGGCAGGGAGTTGGGATACAAAGACAAAGTATCCAAGCAGTCCCTGCCCTCAAGGGGCTTATGTTCTATTGAGATGAAATATGTATCTACCTAAATGAAGACAAAATGTATACAAAGTGATTTTGATTGTATTGGGTAGGAGAGGCTCATCCTCATGTGGCTGGCACTTGAAGTGAGCCTTGAAGGTTCTAGAGAGCTTTCTAGCCATGGGGCACAGCCTGTGATACAAGTACAGAGGCCGGAGATAGGATATTGTATATAGGGACAGGAAGGAGGCCTGGTAAGGGGGAGGAATATATTATCAGCCTAGTTAAGGAGAGATAGAGGAGTGGAGGAAGAGAGAGAAAAGGTGAAGAGAAGAAGGGGTAAGGGAGAGAGGAGAAGGAAAGAGAGGGGGAGAGAAGAAGAGAGAAAGGGAGAGGCAGAGATAGAAAGGAAGAGGGGGAAGAGAGGAGTGGGGTAGAGAGGGAAGATGAAAGAGAAAGGGAAAAGAGGGGCAAGGGAAAGAGAAAGAAAGGGAGGGAAGAAAAAGAAAGGGACAGAGCAGAAAGAGAGAAGGAGGAAGAGGGAGAAAGGGAGAGAGGAGTGGGGGAAGAGAAGGAAGATGAAAGAGAAAGGGAAGAGAGAAGGGGGCAAGGGAGGAAGGACAAAGAAAGAGGAAGAGGGAGAAAGGGGGAGAGAGAGAGAAGGAGGAGGAGGAGAGGAAGGAAAGAGAAAAGAATGGGGGGGGGGAGGAAGAAAAGAGGGAGAAAGAATTCCAAATACCAAAAAAAATACAAGTCTGGTTCCTCCCCCCCAAAAAAAATCTGCGTTTCACTGACTAGAAAACCAGGGCACAGAGAGGTGGTAACCTAAGTTGCCCAAGGTAGTAGAAATGATAGAACCAAGTCTTCCATCATCTGGGATCAGAGCTGTTTCCTGCAGGATTCCCAGGACTGGATGGCTGTGGAAGTGGGAGAGAAGCTCTTAGCTTCATCCTTCTCTGACCAGGCCATATACTAAGTGCCTGGGAAGAGAAGGCAAGGCCCTTCCTCATCCTCGTCTTCCTTGTCTTTGTTTTTTTCAGGGAAGCAGTGCTCCCCCAGCTTCACTTGGACCCGGACTACCCTTGTGCACTGGTGGGAAACTGGAACACCTGGTATGGGGAGCAGGACCAGGCAGGTGAGGCCTCAGCTTTTGCCCGGAGGACCAGAGCCAGTGTCTAGCTTCTCCAGACTTTCCCCTTTCCTCACCCCAGAACCCACTCCAACCTTCCACCGGTGTCCCCCTGCTGGCTGGGCACTGAGACCCTTCTCTACCCCTGCCAAAGGGAACCCAGACATCACTCTCCACTTTGACCTCTCTCTGAAACTGTGTATCCTAGGGACTCCCAGGCCTTGCCATCTGGACCAGTCGCACTCTCAGGACCTCTGGTCCTTTTCCTCTGCGCTGTGGCCAGATTCTCTCACCTGTATTATCTTCCTCTGTGAGGACAGGGACCTTCCTTCTTTTTTTCTTTGTATCCCCAACACTTAGCACAATGATTGGCACATAGTAAGCCTTTAACAAATGCATTTATCCATTCATCGTCTTTATTTTAGAAACTGAGGCTCAGAAGGAAGAGAAGCATAGAGTTTTAAATTTCTCTGCAGTCATGTCCAATCTTCATGACCCCATTTTTGAAGTTTTCTTGGCAAAGACACTGGAGTGGTTTGCCATTTCCTTCTCTAGCTCATTTTACAGATGAGGAAACTGAGGCAAATAGTGTGGAGTGACTCGCTCAGGATCACACAGCTACTAAGTGTCTGAGGTCAGATTGAACTCAGGAAGAAGAGTCTTACTGGTTCCAGGCCTGGCACTCTATCCACTATGGCACCACCTAGCTGCCCATTTTATTGCTAGAAGGAACTTTGAGGTCATCTGGCCCAACCCTGTCATTTTCCATAAGAGAAAACTGAGGCCCCCAAGGATGAAGTTACTTGCCCTTTTACCAGACTCAGAAATCATAGAGTTGGGATTTGACATGGGGTGGCTGTGGGGCCCGCCAGAGGGTCATTTTAGAATCCAGTGCCACCTCCAGATATGGCAGAGGGAGGCCAAAGAAGGGGTAAAGATCCCAGATTGGCCGCCCTTGGAACATGGGAATGTTTCTTCCTTCCCTTCTAAAATGTGGGAGTCATATTTTGGGATGGATGTTGATAAGTTAGACCCTCCACCAGATGGCAGCTAGGATGGGGAATTGGTCCCATACAAGGGGAGAATCTGTTGAAGGAACTTGGAGCATATAGCGTGGAGAAGAAGAGACTCAGGGGAGATGTGATCGCTGGCTTCTGTTATTTTAAGGGCTATTATGGGAAAAGGAATCAGCTGTGTTGTACTTGGCCCTCGTGGGAAGAACCAGTAGCAGGGGGAGGAGGGTGCGAAGGAGCCAATTTTGGTTTGATTTCAGGAAAACTTTACTAACAGTGACATGGGAAGTGGTGAGCAGGCCCTTATTGGAAGTAATCAAAGGCTTGAAGAACCTTTGTCAGGGAAGCTGACCCTGTATGTTTTCTGTGTTCAGGAGGCAGACTTACTAAAGAAGTTTCTCAGGTTGGGAAGACAGGTTCTAATCCCTCTTCTGACACCTCCTGGTGTGTGACCAGGCAGGGAACTTTGCCTCTCAGTGCTCTAGACCAGAGGTGTCAAACTCAGAAACTGGGACCATTAAATCCTACATAAGGATTCTTCCTGGCTAAATATTGACTTAGAAAACTGCACATCAACATTTTATCTATGTTCTATTGTATTTTTAGGGAAGTTGGGTGGTGCAGTGGATAGGACACCAGATCTGTAGTCAGGAAGACCAGAGTTCAAATCCAGCCTCAGACACGTACTAGTTGCATGACCCTGTGGGAGTCACTTAACCCTGTTTACCTCCATTTCCTCATTTGTTAAATGAGCTGAAGAAGGAAATGGCAAACCACTCCAGCATCTCTGCCAAGAAAGCCCCCAATGGGGTCGCAAAGGGTTGGACACAACTGAAGGACTGAATGAATTGTATTTTTATTTATTTTGTTAACTGTTCCCCAATTTTATTCTAATCCAATTCCTGTGTTTGACACCTCTTATGTAGACAACCTTCCATGACCAAAAGTTGAAGAGAAGGTGCCCATCTCAATGGTAGAGGGAGTTTCTTCATCTGGGAATTAGTTCCCTATACCAGTGAAATTATGGGTCTGATCTGTACCTCTATTTATGCATATGTTGTTAAGTCCTTCAATAGAGTGTAAACTCCTTGAAGGTAGAGATTGCTTCATTTTTGTCCTTGTTCTAGATCTATGATCCTATGACTTAAATTTTAAAAAAGGCAAACAAAAATCAGTGGACAATGGGCTGGCACATTTTTGTTTTTCAGTTGTTTCGGGCATGCCCAACTCTTTCTGACCCCATTTGGGGTTTTCTTGGCAAAGATACTGGTGCAGTTTGTCATTCCATTTTCCAACTCATTTTGTAGATGAGGAACTGAGGCAAAGAGAGTTAAATGACTTGCCCAGGGTCACACAGCTAGCTGCCCATGCCACCTAGCTGCCCATAATAGATCTTGCTGGCACATATTAGATCATTAATAAATGCTTGCTGATTCATTGATGTTTTAGAGAAAATTCTTGTTCATGTCTGGGTTGGACTACATGACCTCAGAGGTCACTTCTAAACCTGAAGGTAACTTCCAAACCTAAGACTCTGTGATTCTTTTCTCCCCAGGCATTTCATAAAAACAGGTGACAGGGACCTGAAGGGGCTTGAAGGGAATGAGCCCCCACCTATAGCGTCTCTGAAAAATGGTCATCCAGTCCTTGCTCTGCCCTTCATTTTTTAAAGTTCAATTTTAGGTACTTAAATGAAGGGCTTTGCAATGATCCCTAGTCTGTTTTGTCTTGCCAGAGTGGCTCTATGTCCCAGATGGCTGAGATCATTTTGAATCTCAATTCTGTCATTTACTAAGTTAGCTGTTCTGCAAGCTTTGTCATCTGGAGATTTAGTAAGGGTCCTTTTTGTATCTTTATTCACAGAATTTCAAAGTTTGAAGGGACCTCAGAAGGCAGCTAACCTACTCCATGCACCACAAAGAATCCTTTCGATAATATCCCCAACAAGGTCATTGAGCCTTTCCTCAAAAGCCTCCAGCGAGGAAGGGAACCCATTTATCCAACCTGCTGCCTCTTTTTTTGGATAGCTCCAGTTATTAGGAAGCTAAAATCTGCCTCTCTGTAACTTTCTTCTGCTGAATGATTGAACGAAAAGGCATTTATTAAGTGCTTATTATGTGCTGAGCCCTGTGCTAGGGGCTTGGAAATCGATTCATCGAGCAAGCAAGCAATATGTATTAAGTATTGGTTACTTATTTTGTGCCAGCCATTATTCGGAGTACTGGGGACACATATATAAAGAATGAAATAATCCCTGCCTGCAAGAAGCTTGCATTCTAATAGTCAGGGCAAGAGTGTGTGTGTGTGTGTGTGTGTGTGTGTGTGTGTGTGTGTGTGTGTGTGTGTGTGCAGCATGAAAACAAAGGTATAAAAAGTAGTTCTACAAGAGAATTTGGGAAGGAGGGATACTGGAATAAAAGTAAAGATGGGCCCTGCCCTCCAGGGACTTGCATTCTAATGGGGGAGATAGCACAAATAGGGAAGTGATGGCCAAATTGCAGGGGTATTTAGATTTGGAAAGTTGTAGGGATATGAGTGGAGAAGATTAACCTGGACTTTTCAAAACAGCGACAGAAATGATTTGATTTTCTTCCAGAATTGGAGGGTAGGGGGATTCAGGGGACACACCTGCAGTGTTGTAGTGGCTAGTGAGATTGTCTGAGAAAGAAGTGAAGTGTGATTGGAGCCAGACCCCAAATAAAGTGGGCAACTGAGGCAACTAGAAATCAGCTGTCATTCTCTAAGACAGAGATCTAGGCATGAAAGAGTTAAGTTGTTCAGAGCCTGGATTCTGGATTGGTCTATATGTCAGTGGGTGAGATGGCTAGGGAGTCAATTGTTTTTTGTTTTTGTTTGTTTTGTTTTGTTTTTTGGAAGGGGGAAGGTAGGGCAATTGGGGTTAAGCGACTTGCTCAAGGTCACACAGCTAGTAAGTGTGTCAAGTGTCTGAGGCCACATTTGAACTCAGGTCCTCCTGACTCCAGGGCCAGTGCTCTACTCACACTGCGCCACCTAGCTGCCCCCAATTGTTTTTATGGTTCTGCCCACTGGGGCTGAGCAGTACAACTCTAATCTCTCCCATGAATTGAGTGGCATTTGAAGGATGGACTTTGTTGTGGCCATCATCGTGGGAACTGATTCCCCAGCGAAAGGCAAGAGAACTCATGAGGGTCACAGTTCAGGGAAGCTGGGAGGTCCTGGGGCTGAAGATCTGGGACAGTCTGATGGGCCAAGGGCTCAGTATTTGTTTGACATTGTCTTTGACTTCCATGTCCTTACAGTACATTTGTGGCGATTCTCAGGAGGCTACCCTGCCCTCATGGACTGCATGAACAAACTGAAGAGCAACGAGGTAATCAATCAGCCAATAAGTATGAAGCATCATGTGCCAGGCGTTGTGTTTAAAAAAAAACAAAACCAAAGGTAGCAATCATCATCATAGCTCATGAGTTTTAAAACAAGTAAATGATTACCTTGAAAAGGATGCATGATGTAGAACTGGCATTGGAACCAGCAAGCACCTGGGCTTGATTCCTGCCTGTCTAAGACCATGAGTTGGAGAACAGCTGCATTAGTGGAAGAAAATTCTTCTCCTGGGAGTTCCCTAAACTGACAAAATCACAGGTTCAGACCAAAAAAAAAAAAACACTACACATTTAATAATTACCTAAGAGGCACATGTCATAGTAGATAGAGAGCTGGTCTCAGAGCTTCTGACACATACTGGCTTTGTGACTGTGGGCAAGTCACTTCTTTTTTCCTTCTGTGTTTGTAAAAAGTTTTGTTGCCACTGCTGTTTTTTACATTTTTATGTCTGTTCTAATCCTTTTTTTTTTTTTGCTCTTCTTCATTTCATACTGGTAATTTGATTTTCTTTCTTTTTTAAAATCAAGTTAACTATGGCTTGTCTGCTTTATTATTATTAAATAACAGCTCCTAGTTTTATTAATTTAATGAGATTTTTGCTTTTCAATTTATTAATCTCTGATTTTCAGGATTTCTATTTTGGTGTTTAATTGAGTTTTTGTTTTTTATTTTGCTGGTTTTCTAGTTTTTTTTAGTTATATGCCCAAGTTGTTGATCCAGTCTTTTTCTTTTTTACTGTTGAAAGTGTTTAGAGATATAAACTTTCCCCAAAGGACTTCTTTGGCTGTGTCCCCAAAATTTTGATATGTTGTCTTATTGTTATGCCTATCTTTAATGAAATTATTGATTGTTTCTGTGATTTGTTCTTTGACCCATCCATTCTTTAGGATTGAATTATTTAGTCTCTGATTAATTTTTAATTGTTTCATCAGCTGCCCTTTATTGAGAATAATTTTTATTGCATTGTGGTTTGTCCTTTATGGAATAAAATTTTTAATTACCTCATAGCAAAAGATGCATTTTAATATTTCTGCTTTTCTGATTTGTTTATGCAGATTTCATCCCCAATACAAGATTGACTTTTATGAAGGAGAAATAAGTATAATCCTTTCTATTTCCATTCAGTAATCTACAGAGGTCAATCTTATTTAACTTTTCTAAAATTCTATTCGACTCCACTTATTTGTTTCTTTTTTGTTGAGATTTGGCATAGGTTAGAAAGGGCTAAAATGAGTAAATTGAATTCCCCCACCATTTTGGTTTTTTGGTATATTTCTCCCTGCAATTCATTTAACTTTTAAATATTTAGATACTATGCCATTTAGTGCATATATGTTCAGTATTGATATTAATTGTCTATGGTACCTTTCAGGAAAATGTAGTTTCTTTGTTTATCTCTTTCAATTAAATCAATTGCTGTTTTCTTGTCTAAAATCGTGATTGCACCCCCTTTTTAATTTCAGCAGAAACATAATAGATTTTGCTCTAGACTCTTAAGTTTCTGCATATCTTTCTATTTCAAGTATGTTTCTTATAATAGCATAGTTAGATTCTGCTTCCTAATCCATTTTGCTGTCTTCAGTTTCATGGGTAAGTTCATCCCATTCACAGTTATAATTGTTAATTGTATATATCCTTGCATCCTATTCTCTTTTATGTTTCCTTCTTTTTGTTTCCCATCTCCTCTTTAGAGTTTGTTTTGCTTAAGATTAAAATCTCCCTTAATCTACCCCTCCCTCAACCCTAACTCCAACCCTAACTTCTCCCCTTTCCTTCCACCAAATGTGTGTATTTCATCCTCCTTCAACTAGTTCATATGAGAGTGAGTTTCAAATGTTACCCACTCATGCTTATTCCTTCTTCCTTATTTGTATAGACTTTTACTTGTGTACTGCACTTAAGTGTGATAATTTCCCCCTTCCTTCTTCTCTCTTCCCTCCAACCTCCATGTATTCCTCTTCTATTCTTCTTTTAAGATCATCAAAACACAACAGTCACTCCCAGGGCTTCTCTCTGATTAGAATCCCTCTATGACCCCTGATGATGACAGAATTCTGAGGGGATACATATTGGGACGTAAACAGTTTTTCCATGTTCAGTTTCTTATGGTTGCCCATTCATGTTTATTTTTTTATACTTCTCTTGACCGCTGTGTTTACATTTCAAAGTTTTAACTCAGTTTTGTGATTTTTGTCAGGTAGGCTTAAAAGTCCTCTGTTTCATTAAAGGCTCATTCCTTCCCTCCCTTCCACATAGGATTATATTCAGTTTTGGGCTGTAAGCCTATGTCCTGTGCCTTTTGGAATATCATATGCAAACTCTCTGCTCCTTCATAGTGGTAGCAGCTTAGTCTTGTGATACTGACTGTGGCTGTTGAATTCTTTCTAGATAGTGGCAGTATTTTTTCTTTGACTCAAAAGCTCTCAGTTTTAGCTTTGATATTTTGGGAGTTTTCATTTGGGAGTTTCTTTTAAGAGGTAGTTGGTGGATTCTTTTTATTTCTACTTTACCTTCTGGCTCTAAGAGATCAAGGAAATTTTGTTTTATGATTTCTTGAAATATGATGTCTAGTTTCTTCTTTTGTTCATGGCTTTCAGGTAGTCCAATGATTCTTAAATTATCTCTCCTCTATCTGTTTTTCTGGTCAGTTGTTTCTTCTATGAGATACCTGCATTACATTTTCTTTTATTTTTTCCCCAGTATTTTTATTTGTTTTAATATTTTGTTTCATATCTGTCAGTAAGCATTTATTAAGTATGTTTTATATGCCTGCAGTCCTAAGCACTGTGCCAAGTGCTGGGGTCATTAGCTTCTGATTGGTCAGTTCTAATTTTGAGAGTTTTTTTTTCCTTTGGTTGGGTTTTGTTCCTCTTGTGCTAAGCTATTAATTCTCTTTCAAATATTTCTTCTATAGCTCTCCTTTGGTTTTAAAAATAGTTTTTAATTCTTTTCAAAACTTTTGTTTCATCTTTTCTAGGAATTCTCCTTAAATTTGTGCCCAAGCTATGTTTTTCTTTGAGATTTTGCTCATAGATGTTTTGAGTCATTGTCTTCTTTGGATCTGTATCTTAAGCATTCTTGTGGTGATAAGGGCTTTTTATGGTAGGATTCTCCTTTTGTTTACATATTCTTCCAGCCTCTTTCCTGACTTCAGAGTTGATATTGAGGCTGAACCGTATTCATTTGTGGGGAGAATATCTCAGCTGAGCTCATGTCCTCTTGGGCACTTCTGCTGCATTCTTGGGGTATTGAGTGTTGTGCTATTCTAGGCTCTTGAGGAGAGCTCAGGCTGAGGACTCAGAGCTGTTCACACCATTCCTGATCCAGGGCAAAGCCTGCTCAGTGCCTTCCTGGTTTGACTTCTGCAAGTTCCTGACCTGGGTTTGGGTCTGCACAACACTTGTTGTCTTGCTCCTGGCTGGAAGTACCAGCAGACTATTGCTAGACTCAGCTACTATTAGCAACCCATAGAAGTTCTTCATGGTCAAAGTGACTGAAATGCAGGCTCTTCTTTGGTTCAGAATTCCTATCTTCATTTTTCCACTGCAGGCTTCAGCCTGGGCTGGAGGATGGAGCTGAGGCCATGCTCCACTCCTGAGGTCAGAGACACACAGCTACTGTTTGTTTCTAAACACATTCCTAGCTCAGTACATAGTCTAGGGCTTGCAAATGCTTGTCTCCCTGGAATTCTTCTCTCCCCCTCCCCAGGGGCAGGTTCCCTCCTCAGTTCCCCCTTGATCTCTGATCCAGCACTGGGTAGTGATCAGCAGAACTTCCAGATGGCATTTGTTCCTGCATCTTGCACAAGTCCTTATCTCCGTGGGGTCTAGGACTTTTCCTTGCCCTGGTGTACAATCTCAGTCCTCTTTTGGTTCCTGCATGCCAGAATACTCCACTCTGTGGGTTCCTGGCCAGACCCTATCCTTAATGCCCTTAGACCTTTCTGTCTATCTTCCTTTGTTGATCTAGGCTGGGAAAATGACTCACTGTGATTTTTAAAAAATTACTGGATCTAGTGCATTTTCTGGATCTATATGGAGAAGAGGGAGGCATGGGAGGAGGGGAGTGAGGCCATGCTTCTTCTTGATTTTCTGCCATCTTGGCTCTACCTTCGCCTCAATTCCCATGAATGAGCCTTGCAGCATTTCTTAGTATTCCTTATCTTTGTTGCACAATAACAATCCAGGACACTGACGAACGACATTTTCAGCCGTTGCCCAACCAATGCTATGTTGTTTCCGGCTTTTTTTTTTTTTGCCTTACAGATAAGGTGGCTCCCATATAGATAAGGTTTTCCTGCCTTTTGTTATTATTAATAACTGACATTTGTATGACACTTTGATAACGGCGAAGCACTTTATTACCATTATATCATAAGCCTCCTAACAACCCTGTGAGCCTAATGCTACTTTTTCAGATGAGAGACCTGCTGTTGAGGGGGAGGTTAACTTGCCCAGGGTCACACAGCTACAGAGTGTCTGGATCAGGATTCATACTTATGTCCTCCTGACTCTAAAGTCAAGGCTACTGAGTCCCTCAAACTTAGGTCTTAGTCCTCTTATGACTTCAAGACCAATTTTAATATCTACCTACCTATAAGGTGGTGCTTTATCTGTCTCTGTTTTACAGCTGAGGAAACTGAGGCTGGTGGAGATTTAAGTTATAATCATAGCTACCATTTTTATAGCACTTTAAGGTTTACATGTATATGTACGTGTGTGTATATATGTATATGTGTGTATATGCATGTATAAGTGTGTATATATGTATATATGTGCGTATAATTTAATTCCCACGACAATCCTGGAAGGTATTATTATTTCCATTTTATAGGCTAATACCATGAGGAAACTAAAGTAGACAGAGGTCAAAGGACTTGCCCAGGGTCATACAGTTAAGCTAGTTAGTGGCTGGGGCAGGATTCAAACTCCAGTTTTCCTGTCTCTAGATCCAGCACTGTATCTCTCAGCTGCCTCCACTCTTCCTTCCATATACTTGCTGAGTCCTGAGTTATATGCCTTTTCCTTTTTTGACATTTCTATTAGCAACCCAGGCAGATGCACTGTGCCCCATCATTCATTCATTTATTCAAAAATTGTTTATAGAATACCTGCTATGCGCAAGGCACTATGGTACCGGGCTCACTACCTCCACTAGACACTTAGACAGTGTTCTAGCCCAAATCCAGCCCTTCCCCTGGTCTCCCTGTTATATCATCGATAGGCTAAGCTCTTCTCCCTTTGCCCCGTACCCCAGAGCTACCCTACTGTGTGCCCCAACAGGAGTATCTGGAATTCCGGAAGGAGAGGAGTAAGATGTTGCTGTCCAGGAGAAACCAGCTGCTTTTGGAATTCAGTTTCTGGAACGAACCTGAGCCTCGTGAGGGCCCCAACATTTACGAACTAAGGACTTACAAGCTGAAGGTGATTCTGGGCTTCCACCCTGCCCCATTCCCTCTTTTCCCCTCTCAGAGCCAGATTGGAGAGGCCATGGGGATTGAAGGTCCCTATAGCTCTGCATCTGGCCACCACTGTGCTCTCAGGCCAGCCTAGCCCATTCCAATCCCACATTCAGCTAATGCAATGCCCCAGGTGCTTGTCAGACAGTTGCTGTGTGCAAGACATTAGGGAAAGGATTAGGTACAGAGAAAACCCAGCCCTTCCCCCGAAGAGCTCATAGTCTGCTGAGGTCATAAGACACAGACGACTGACAACAAAAATGATGAAACCGTAGCTCACATTTCTGGGTCTCCCCGAATTTAATAAGCATTTACGAACTACTTATCATGCAGTACAAATCTAAAGTGAGACAGTCTCTGCCACTGGGCATCTTATATCATTTTTAAAAAATTAGATCCTTTTAAAAAGGGATTTTGTTATTTTATTGTTTTTTGGAAGCTTTTACATTGGTATCTTTTTTTTTACCCCATGTTCATTTCCAAGTGTATCCTACCCTCATCTTCTACCCTTTATGCCATTCCCTGTAATGAAGAATAAGGAGAAGGAAGGAAAGCAGTTCAGCAAATCTAATGAACTTGTACAGTAATTCTGTTAGGATATGCAGTATTCCAAATCTATTTCTTCCCCCCTCCCCCGCCCCTTCTGAAAAGAGGTAAGGAGGAAATCCCATTTCTCAAGTGTTCAAAGCTTTACAAAGTCTTGTGAAGTAGATGGCACCAGTATTGCTATCCCCATTTTACAGATAGAGAACACTGAGGCTTATAAATTTAAATGATTTGCCTCTGTACTTTGCAGTGCAGGCTAGCTCATTAGCAAGGTATTGTATGAGATCAGAGGACAGAAAGTTATCTCTGACAGGAGAAATCAAGGGAGGCTTTCTGGAAGAAGTGACCATGAAGAGTTGGGTAGAATTCATTAGATGAAGAAGGAGAGTCATGGTCCCACTTAATGCTGAGATAAGATCCAGGATTAAGGCGAACTGAGGTCTCTGGGATGGACAGATTAATGTCCCTTCTTGGTGTCTCTTATTAGCCTGGCAGCTGAAGTTGATACTAGAAGGTCAATGGCTATACTAACTAATCCCTTATCTTTCAGCCAGGGACCATGATTGAGTGGGGAAACAATTGGTAAGTAAGAGCTCTGGGCCTGAGAAGAACACGGGGGTGGGGGTGGGGGTGGGGGGTGGAGACCATTCTTAGTTTCACCAAGACCTCTCGTTATTTTTTTAAAGTGAATAATGTATTGCTATGTTGGTTTTACATCCCTTCATTTCCCAACCTTTTCCTTCAACATATCCCCCTCCAAGAGAGCCATCCTTTATGATAAAGAAAAAAATTGAGCAAAACTAAACAAAAACATTTGCCAAATCTGACAATAACGTAGCGTTTAACACTCATCATCCACCACCTCTACAGTGATGGGAAAGTGGTACCTTCTCATATTGCTTCTTTAGGGCCAAACATAATCATTTTAGTTGCCCAGAATTCAGTTTCACTTTTTCCTTTTTTTCCCATTTTCTTGTAGTCATTCTTTATGTTGTTTTCCTGGTTCTGCTTATTTCTCTGTGCATATGTTCATAGAAGTCATCCTCTACTTCTCTGAATCCTTCATAATCATCGATTCTTACTGCACAATACTATTCCATCACATTCATGTATTGTAGTGTGCCCTGGTTGATGGGCATCAGCTTTGTTTCTTATTGTTTGATATCTCAAAAAAAAAAAAAGAAAAAAGAAATAGTCCATCACCGATTATTTTGGCTTTTATGGAACCTTTCTTTTGGTCATCGACTTCCTTGAGGTATAAGATCTCTGTGTCAAAGGATGTGCACGTTCTGATAACTTTTCTTAGCATATTCCAATTTGCTTTCCAGAATTGGACCAATACAGCTCCACCAACAGTGTATGAATGTTCCTGTCCTTTCATGACCCCGCCAACATTGTCTCTTCCCATCTTTGCCAATTTGCTGGCTGTGATCACTAAGGCTTCTCTTATCAGCCCTTCAGAAGCCATTGGCTCCCTGTCTCCTTTATGTCTCACAGATCAGGGTTCAGATGAGAGAGGTGATGGATTTAACCTGTCAGTCTCCAAGGCAGCAGTAGCCTTCTCCCTATGTCCATCTTTCTGCTCTTCCCCTCACCAAGTTTGAGGCTTGGTTTATACTATACTTTTTATAGTTTCTACTATATCTATATCTATATCTATATCTATCTATCTATCTATCTATCTATCTATCTATCTATCTATACACATATATACATATATACTTACATATAGTTTATGTATATGGTTTATACTGTAGTTTAATACTCACTGGCATTCACATAGGGCTATATGGTTTGTAAAGCATGTGATCTCCATCATAGCAAGAATAATGATGAAAGCATTTGTAACGATTATTATTTATATATTTATAAAGTATTAAGGTTTGCAAGGAGTTTTACAAATATTATCTCATCCCCACAACAACCCTGGGAGGTAGATGCTGTTATGATCTCTGTTTTACAGATAAAGAAACTGAGGCAGGCAGAGGTTAAGTGACTTGCCCAAGGTCAGACAACTAATGAGTGTCTGGAGTCAGGTCTTCCCGACTATAGACCCAGCATTCTATCCACCGCACCTGATAGCAGCCTCTTACCTCATTTGAGCCTCACCATCAGCTTGTGACTTGAGCTGATTAATTGGCATCAGCTCCATTTTCTCTTGGACAAACCTGAGGCTTGGGGTGAAAGTGACTTGTCCATAGTGATACAGGTGGATAAAGTAGACCTTCAGATTCAAACCCATATCTCCTGATTCTGAGACTGGTGTCCTTGACCCAGCACCATGAGCTCAGACTATATGGTACCCAAGCTCCAGGCCAGGTCAGCCCCTAAGCTGTGGTCTCTTCCTAACTTCCATTCTGCCCTCCTCCAGGGCCCGAGCGATCAAGTACCGTCAGGAAAACCAAGAAGCTGTGGGTGGCTTCTTCTCCCAGATTGGAGAGCTCTATGTGGTCCACCATCTCTGGGGTAGGTTGGCCTTTCTCTCGTTTCTTGTCCCCATTGCCAGCCGTGGGTCTGAGGCAACTGGAGATTAGCCATCTAGTTTACCCATTCCCTATTTTCTGAAGTACAGCCCCCTTGACTAAGACAAAAGAGGAAGAAAACTCTCAGGGACTTAGCAAGGAGAAATAGAGTTTCCTTCCCCTGGCCCTGTAAATGATGGGCTGGGTCCTGGGTTGTGCCCTTTCTTGTATGTGGATATGAGCTGGATGTTATAAGTAAACAAGTGAAAATATCGGTCCAAATCTAGGCAACACATTTTAGAGCAGGAGGTTTAGATCTTTTCTGTATCATGGACCCCTCTTACCCACTTTGGCCATCCAGTGAAGCCCATGGATCCCTCCTCAGAATAATATTTGTAAGTGGTTGAAAGAAATACTAAATTTTAGTTCAAGATGAGTGAACAGAGATATAATTATTTTCCCAGTCAACTTCACAGACCCTCTGAAATTTATCCCCAGACTCCTTTATGTTCTAGAACAAGGGACGTGTGAGTCCCACCTTA
Source organism: Phalanger gymnotis (assembly GCA_028646595.1). NCBI lineage: Eukaryota > Metazoa > Chordata > Mammalia > Diprotodontia > Phalangeridae > Phalanger > Phalanger gymnotis. The sequence continues at coordinate 10,289,778 of CM053622.1, forward strand.
TCCTTCTGGGCTTAGAGAGTATCTGGAGTCCTGCGTTCAATTTACGGTGCCACATTTTAGGAAGGACATGTGGGAGGAGGGCCAAGATGGTGAGAATACTGGAGACTAGACCATTTGACGATGGATAAAAAGAACTGGAACATTGTGGGTGTGGAACATTGAATATACTGTCAGACTTTGATGTGTATGTATACCTGCATTTGTTTCTTCCTTTTTTCTCCCTTGTTCATAGTGACAGCTGGCTAGGTAAGGATAGATTCTGAAACGAAGGAGATGGAAAACCAAAGTGATCTGTATAAATTTAGAATGAAAAAGACAGAGAAGAACTGGGCATGTTTAGCCTAGAAAAGATCAGGCTTAGTGGGCATTTGATTGCTGTCTTCTTTCTTTTCCCCTGAACTTAACCAACCCCAACAAAACCAGCATTTGTATTTACATATAAAAAGTAGAAGAGAAAAAGGAGGATTATATATGAAGCCGTCTTCAAGTATTTGCAATGGGCTGTCATGTGGAAGAGGGATTAGCCTTGTTCTGCTTGGCCCCAGGGGGCTGAAGCAGGAGCCATGTAAGACACAGAGATTTAGTTGGGTGTCAGAAAACCTCAGGCCCTGTGATAGCTACCCCAAGGCAGGATGAGCTGCCTCCTGAGGTGGCGGCAGGCTGGCTCCTCCTTAGAGATCTTGAAGCAGAGGCTGGACAATGGAGCATTTCTCGGAGATACTGTTGGGGGAGCTAATTATTCAATTGGGACTTGGACTGGATTCCTTTTGAGATGCCTTCCAACTCAGGAATTCCATGACCAAACTTACCCTCCTCCATTTAGAATCTTATAATCCTGTGAACAAATCTTTCATACCCATAATACCAATTCCCATTTCTATGATTACATCATCATAAATGTTCCCTTTTGGTCCTTGTGACAACTCAGGAATTCAGCATATTTTAATTTCACTTTCACAGACATTGAAACTAAGAGATTATGGTTCCTAAGCCAGCAGCAGACCCTGGATTTCGTCCTCTGTTCCATGGATTCCAAGGTCCATGAGCTTTCCATTATCCTGCCATTCTTTTTAGATGCCTTACACTTAGACTTAGATCTTGTGATCTAATAACAATAGGGATAAAGGTGGCCATGAGCCCCTTAAAAACCCTCACGGGCACACTGGGTCAGCCTAGGGTATGTTCAGGCCAGTACTCCCCCCGCCCCACCCTACCCCAGTGGTGACTGCTGGGCTTCTTTTCATCTGAAGTTGTTGATTCTCCCTGCTTGGCAAAGTCAAGAGCTGTACCCCTCTAGGCAGGAATCACTGAATCTGGGAAATGGAAGGAACCTCAGGGGCCCTACCTCATCCTCCAACTCATACACCAAAGTATTTCCCACCATAACATACCCAATAAATGGCCTTCTAGCCTCTGCTCGATGACCTCCAGGGAGGAAGAGTATACTGCCCCTCTAATCAGCTCCTTCCATTTTGGGAGAGAGAGCTTTTATTGGATGAAAGGGGTGGGGGGAGTGTTTCCTGATATCAAGCCTAAAGTGGGCTCTTTGCACCTTCTCCCATTGCTACTGGGCCTTTCCTCTAGGGACAAACAGAACAAGGCTGATCCCTCTTCTATGTGATAGTCCCCTCCAAACACTTGAAGACAGCTATCATTCCTTATCTCTGCCCTGCCCCAAGTCTTTTCTCCTTCAATTAAGGAGCGTTTCCTCTCTTTCACCAAAATCCCCAGGACCAGCCAGACGACCTGGAAGCCTGGGCCTTCTCTGAGGTGGAGACAATAAACATTTTTTTTGTACTTAATAATATTTTATTCTTTTCTAATTACATGTAGAGGTAGTTTTCAACATTCATTTTTGTAAGATTTTGAGTTCCAGATTTTTCTCTCTTCTTTCCTTCCCCCCTGTCAAGACACCAAGCAATCTAATATAGGTTATGACAGTTGTAATACAGGTTATGTCAGATGATGGGCCTGTGGCTCTTCACTCCTCAGTGAGGTGGACTCAAAGCAGATGTCTTTCTGGGGACCCTCCAGATGTTCCTAAGCTGGAGAAGAGACAGAAGTACCGCCCGGCCCTGAATTCCCCATTTAACGAACACATCCTGTTTCTTCCCCAGCCTATAAAGACTTGCAGTCCCGGGAGGAAACTCGAAATGCCGCCTGGAGAAAGAGGGGCTGGGACGAGAATGTATATTACACAGGTAAGGTCATTGGTGGCCCATCCTGTTCGCAGTCTCTCACCTCATCACCACCACTCTCCAAAACAGGGCTGCGCTTAATCGATCAATAAGCATTGATGAAATCAGTTCCCATGTGTGATGTGAGGCACTCAAGATACAAAGGCAAAAACAAAATTGTTCCCGTCCTCAAGAGGGTTACATTCTATTGGCAGGGTTGGGGGGGCGGGAGGGCAGCGGAGCTAGGTGAGAAGCAATATGGTGCCTGGCAAGATGTAGAGGACCTGACTGCAAATTCAGGCTTTTGTCTAGCTATGTGACCTTGTCGGAGTCACTTGTTCTCAGGGCCTCAGTTTCTTATCTTTAAAGTTGTTCTAGATGGTCTCTAAGGCCGCTTCCAGCCTTGAATCTTTGAGCCTATGATTTATGACATTTCATATTTGTGTGCATGTGCGTGCGTGTGTGAGTGTTGTTCTCTTTCCTCCCCACCCACCCCTATAGAAGGGACTGCTCCATTTTTGGTTTTGCATCCCCAGGTCCTGGCAAACAGTAGGCACTTAATAAATACTTGCTGCTTGCTTGCTTGATTCTCAACAGCAGGAGGATAGGTAGGATCTTAGCCTGAAGTCATAGATGAGAGAGTTTGAGAATTAATGCTCTAATGTCTTTGAGCTCTCCTATAGTAGTTATTGGCAACCCAGGCAAATCGACCATGCCCCTCCTTCATTCATTAACTCATTCATTCAACAGATATTTACGAAACACGTACCATATGTAAGACACTGGGTTAAAGTACCTTTACTGGACATTTACATGGTCCTCTCCATCCAGTGAAGGGGTCACTTCTCAGCCCTTTCCTCTTTCCATTCCTGTTCCGTCCTATGGATGGACCTTGGGTAATATCTATGTGATGAGTTATCATTTATAGTATTTTTTCACAGGCTTCCCTGAAAGAGGAGCAATACAAATATTATCTCCATTTTATAAGGGAGGGAACAGAGTCTCAGAGAAGTCAGGTGATTTTTTTCCCAGACACACAGCTACAAGGAGTCCAGGGCAGGAGCCCAAGTTCTGGGCTCTGGGTTCTTTCAACCAGTGCATGCTATTTCCCCATCTGTCTAGAGCTGGTGTCAGTAAACTATGGCCCCCAGGCCAACTCTAACCTGCTGCCTCTCCTTTTGGTACATATCATATTTAATGTACATATAATAATTTAATACATGTACGCTAAATGTCCGTATAGTAATTTGCATTTAATGTAAAAACCATTCCAATCTCAGAGCATATAAAAACAGGCAGTGGGCCAGATTTGGCCCATGGAAGATAGTTTGCTAATACCTGTCCTAGAGGATAGGTGTATGACATGGTAGCTGGGGTTGTCACTGTGTCATAGAGAGTAGAAAGGTGGCCTCGGAGGGAGTCAGGAAGGAGAGAGTTTCTTCATTGGGAGGTCTCCAGATTGATGAAGTCATAGGACTGGTCCAAAAGGGCATTGGAAGGGTGCCTGTTGGATGAATCACAGCAATTACATAGGACACAGTTGACAAGTCTGCGTAAAGAATAGGATCTAAGAAGTGGAGGATGAAAAGGAGAGAGAGGGGCAGCTAGGTGGTGCAGTGAGTAGAGCACTGGCTCTGGAATCAGGAGGACCTGAGTTCAAATCCAGCCTCAGACACTTGATACACTTACTAGCTGTGTGACCTTGGGCAAGTTACTTAACCCCAATTGCCCTGCCTTCCCCCCTTCAAAAAAAAAGGGGAAAAAAAAAGAAAAGGAAAGAGGCATGAAGCAACAGCCAAGGATAACCAGGGACAACCTGCATGCCCCCTGGGTACCCACACCATGGCAGGAGAAAGGGAGGAAGGCCTCCAGCATGTTGGGTGGACCCCTGGGGGTGAACTTATGGGAGGCCCTGGTCAGCTGTTGTCCAGGATGGGCTGCTAGCAGCATCATTGAAGGGAATGCCATATCAGATCTCTATTGGCATCTTGGACTTCATGGACAATAGCCCGTGAGATAATGGATGTAAAGGGCTTCTCAAGCTTTGAATCACTGTCAAAAGGTCCCTAGTTATGAGGGGAGGGGTCCTCTGCGCAGCCCCAGTGACCTTGATCCTTTCTTTCCACAGTCCCTCTGGTACGGAACATGGAGTCTCGTATCATGATTCCCCTGAAGATCTCACCCCTCCAGTGACCCTGCGGACTCCTTCCTCATCCCTGGAGGGAGCTGTTAGCCAGAAGAGCCCCTCTCCTCCCCTCCCCAGACACTCCCCCTTCCTCCCTGCATCTCATACCCCATTTCCCCTGCTTCTCCCCCATCCCCTCAGACTGCATGCCTCATTCCTTCTTTGGGGTCTGATGGGCTCCTTGGGGAATTAGGTCAGGCTGAGGCTAGCTGAATTAGACCAAGACCTGGCTACTTCTAATTCCCAACTG
>CM053622.1:10294889-10330191 GCA_028646595.1 Phalanger gymnotis
ACTCCCTCAAACTGAGCCCTTCTTTCCCTGTGCCTCCCCCCCCATCTTCTTCCCTTCAGCTGGGCCCCTCTCTCCGGTGCCCTCCTCCATGCTCCCCCCATTCCATCACCTCTAGACCCCGTACTTCCCTAGTGTGCCCCAGTCGCTCAAACTGAGCCTCCTGCCCCAGGGCCCACACCCTCCTCCTCCAGACCCCCTTTGTCCTTCTAGCTGGATCTCTCCCTGTAACCTTTGGCCTCCCTTCCCTTCCATCCCTCAAATTGAGCCCCTTTCTCCACACTCGGCTTTTCCTTCACCCCTTCCCCCTCCAGTTCTCACTCCCCCTTCATCAGTTTGAGAGGTGGAGCTATCTCACACTGAGCCCCTTCCTCAGGCTCCTTCACCCACCTCTCCTCCAGACGCCCTCCCCCCAGCTCATCCATCTGTTACAGAGCTCATTCTCCTCCAGATTCTCCTTCCATACAGCTACACCCCCAGGCACAGTCCCCTCTTCAAGAACTCTTGGTGGCCTCCCTCTGGTCTCTTGATCTAATACAGACTTCTCTGGGTGTTGAAAGCCATTCTTTCACAGGCCCCAAACCTTTCCAGGTTAATGGTACAATCTGTTGCAACCAAAGTGGACTTCTGGCTATTGCCCTGCGAGACAACCATACATTCCTTTCTTTAACCAGACGTTTATTATGTACCCGCTGTGGGCCATCTTCCCTCTCCCTGACTGTCCAGGTTGTTCCCTGTGCTTTAAATGAATGAAAAACACTTATTAAGCCCTCCCTCACTTCATGCCAGCCCCAGGAATGTGCTCCTTCCTCACCTCCCTTTCCTCACCTCTGCCTCCTGCATGGAGCCCCAGCCTCCCATCAGGTTCATCTCCTTGAAGGGGCCTTTCTCCTTCAACTCCTTGTGAGTGGGGCTGGTTTGCTTGTATTAATGTCCCCTGCTGAGCCTTGACCAGGGCATCTCCTCATGGGTGGGCTGATGACCCAAACTGTTAGTGGGTACCCCCCACCCCATTCCTCGCAGCAGCTGCTTTGCATTTACTTTGTACCCATTTCACATGTATGCACTATTTCTCACACTCTAGTTAACTTCAGGTGGGGACATTCCCTCAGCCTCAGTTTCTCCCTGTAAGAAGCAGGGTCAGGGGTAGGGGGCGGGTAGGTGGAGAACTAAATGATCTACAAGGCCCCGTCCAGTTTTAGAACTGGTTCTGTGTTCTCTTGCTTTCCTCCACTGTGCTGTGTAGACTCCTGGAGGGCAGGAGTCATCTCAGCTTTTGTCTTTGTCCTCTCTGAGCCTGGCACAAGGACTCTTGGGGACCAAGTCTTCTTTTTTGTGACCCCTGGAGTGTCTAACAGCACTTGACTCATGTAGTTAGCTGTAGAGAAGGAGTAGACCTTGGGGCCTGTGTCTAGTGTAACCTCACCATTTTACACATGAGAAAATTGAGGCCTGGAGAGGTTAGATGATTTACCCAGGGTCACACAGACTCCACATTCAGTGTTCACTCTCATGTGCCACAACCAGAACTTAATAAATGCTTGACAGCAGAGCCCCTTCCCCTGCCACACAAAGCCCTGCCTTTCCCTGCCTGAGCTCCTGGTCCCCAAGATTGATCCGCTTGACTGAACCTCTCTCTTGTGGTGGGTGAAGACCTGAGCCCTAGGTGACAGGCAGCCCAAGCTTTCCCAGGCCAGGCCAGGCAGCATTTGCTAAGTGAGACAAAACAGGAGAAGGCTTTATTTTGAAGATGCTCCCATACTTTTGGAGAGAGACACCATGTAGACAGGCACAGCCATGATCATCAGAGGTGGAGGAGAAAGTGGGTGCAATTCAAAGGGAATCAGAGAATGCTATTTTTATGAGATGGCGCATTGTAGACACTGGAGATGAGAAGGTGAAACCTTGTGGGGAGTGGGGGCTACAGCCTAAGCAAAGGCCTGGAAGTGTAGGTACAAGGTCAAATTGGAGGAGTAGCTTTTAGGCCAGTGTGGCTCAAACACAGAACTCCCAAGGATACCTCTGGGAAGGCGGCCTGCTGCTAGGTTGCGAAAGTCTTTGAAGACCAAGTTGAGGCGTTTGTATTTTGTCCTGGAGGCCGTAGGGCCCTGAAGCTTCTTGAGGAGAGACTTGTGCTTTAAGAAGATTATTTTGACAGTCCTGTGAAGATGGACTGGATTAGAGTCCTGGAGGCCTGATAGAAAGCTGTTTGAAATAGTCCAGGTGAGAAGTAATAGGGTCTGAACTAATAAGAATAGCTAGCATTTATATAGCACTTTGCATATTTTGACTCTTTTGGGAGTGGAGAGAAAGAACAGAGGAGTTAAACTCAATTAGATTTGACTGCTGATTAAATTTGGGGAGTTAGGGAGAGAGGGAAGAGTAGGGATGGCTGAGGTATTGACCAGAAGGACAGTGGTGTAATAAGACTGAACGCATAGAGAACACTGTGAGTTCTGTACCCACTTTCCATTTATCACGTCATTTGATCCTTGCAGCAATCTTGGAAGGCAGGTGCTATTATTAGTCTCCATTTTACGAATGAGGAAACTGAAGCTGAGTGACTTGCCCATTGTCACACAGTATTAAGTGTCTGAGGCAAGATTCTAGTGCAGGTCTTCCTGATTCCACGTCCAGGATTCTAGTCAATCCCTGCGTCACCGAAATAGCAGGCCCTGGGCTGACCTTAGTCCTCCAGCTCTGAATTCGGCATCCTGCCCTGTTGTGTAGCTCTGGCTCAGTAGTGGATGATGGCTTCAGACCCCCTTCCCCAGAGGGGATATGTCTCTTGTCTCCCAGGCTCATGTTTTCCTTTTCTTCCTTTCCCATGCCAGAATTGCATGGAAGTCCAAGAGAAAGAGGCATGCTATGACTTTCTCTAGAGTGCGTATTCTTAACCATTTTGGGGTTGTGGATCCCTTTGGCAATCTGGTGAAGCCCTTCTCAAAAGAACGATTTTAAGTGTATAAAGAGCCCAGTGAGGTGATGGCAGACCTGTCATCCCTGCTACTGGAGAAAGCTGAGGCTGGTGGATTGCTTGAGTTGGGGAGTTCTAAGCTACAGTAGGGCTGAAGTCTATCTCCCTAAGTCTGGCACCAATATGGTGAGTTCCTCAGAGTTGGGGGATCACCTGCCTAAGGAGAGGCAAATGGGCCCAGCTGTAATTAGCAGGTGAAAGCTTCTTGGATTTGGGCTTTTGAATGACTGCTGCACAGGGGGAATCAGTCTCCCCAAAAATGCATAAAATAAAATACTTAGGCTTAGAGATACTCAAATGCAAGTTCCCATACCCCAGGTTTAGAATTCCTGCTCTTGCATGTAATCAGTCATTTACCAGCTGTACTTCGGAGATGCTGAGGGAGGTAAAGGGGCTCCCAAGACTTTTCACCTACTGTATCCTGCCTAGTTGGGGGATTTATATGACCTGTCTTTGTTAAAGTTTTCCCCATATTGGATACAAAGAAATCCAGAGCTACTTAGTAGCTGTGTAGTCTGGGCAAGTCATTTCTGTAATCTGGTCAGAATAGCTGTCTGCAAAATGAAGACCTTGTCTGGTAAGACCTTCCCAGCTCTTTTACATTCAAGCATTCTCCAGTCTGGGCTTCAGTGTTCTCATCTGTAAAATGTTAGGATTGGATTGGATGATGTCTAAGGTTCCTTTTTGCTCTAACATTCTATGATTCTTTAATTCCATGAAGAAGCCAGCCATGTCCACAGAATCAAACAAAAAGCGGAAACCCAAAGTGATCCGAGGTGATGGAGCCCCACCTGAGGGAAAGCGGAATCGGAGCGAGCTAGACCTGGTAAGAACCAGAACCCAGCAGCCCCCATAGGCAGGTGTGCCCTCACCCGCTGGGCCTTGAGACCCTGGCTCTGTGCCTCCCACCTTCGGGATTGTCAGAGGTCAGTGGGTGACCTCTGGCCAAGGGCCTTTGACTGCCTGTATCCCAGGCTCGTCATCCTTGGACTGAGAAACGTACAGAGATGGAAAAGCCTTGGCTTCATCACTTGAAATAGCGCCGGAGCCTTTTTAAAGTGGCAATCTTGGCCAAAGGAAGTGTGCCAAGCAGAGCTTTAGTCTCCCTTCTTGGAGATGAGGAGAAGGCTTATCTTCTGCTATGCCATTTGTCTTAACAGTGGCGTTCTTCCTCAGGATGCACAGCCAGACCAGCCCCTTGGGTCTAGATGGTCATTTAAAATGCCCTGGCCTAAAATTCTTGTCACCAGCATGCTTCCCCTCCCCCACACCTGTTGTCTTCCTTTTAAAATGTGTGATTGATGTCTTATCTTGTGTCTTTACATGGCTTTTGTTTCACTGGCCCCAGATGAACACTGCCTTCTGTCAGAGCAAAGTGATAAAGCAGCATTATAACAGAAGGGGTATGTCTGACAGTGCATACAGAACACTGGTGTCCTGGTGGTGTCAGCCCCTCAGCCCTCCCACAAATGGTCTTTTCTCTGGGACTGTCACTGTTTTTTCCTTACTTGAGAGTTCTGCTTTTAGCGAGCTTTTCATTCATGTTGTTGCCATTTTGTGTGCTGTGCTTTTGGTTCTGCTTATTTCATTTGGTATCTTTTCACACTGATCTCTGCCTTAGAACTTGTCATATTGTTTCTTAGTGCACAGTGATTTTTAAAAGCATGTGCCATAGTTTTCTCAGCCATTCCCCTAACCATTGGGCACCCACTTTGTTTCCTGTTCTTCAGTACCACAAAGAGTGCTGCAATAGATTCTTGGTACCGTAGACTCTTGAATCTTTAGCTCAAGGGACCATCTGGTCTAATCCTCTTGCTTTGCAGATGAGGAAACTGAGGCCCAGAGAGGTAAAGGGACTAAGGTCACATGTAGGCTCATAGATCTGAGCCGAAAGGGACCTAAAAAGCCAGCCAACTCCCTCCTTTTACAGAGCATGAAGTGGGTGCTCATAGTCCTGTGGGTAGTTAAGTAATGAGGTGGGATTTGAACCCAGGGCCTCTGACTCCAGAGGTACTGTTCTTTCTTCTGTGCCACACTGCCTCCCTCATGTATTGGAGCTTCTGCATATCTCTCTTCAGATCTGTAGAATAAATCTGAAAAATCAGAACACCAGCCCCCAATGTAGTCACACCATAAAGTAGAGCATCCCAACCTGCTGGCCTGAGTTAAATTGGAAAGAAGTTCTTTAATCGGCAACGGGGAAAAAACTAGTGGAAAAAACGGGATATTTTGCCCTTAGTTGACATTTGTTTTTCTCCCAACCCAGTTGGCTACTTGTCTACTCTTCTGATGACCCACTCTCTAAGACACCAGATAAGACCATGTTCCTTCTCTTTACATTCCCTGTGTAGCTAAAGCTGCTGTTGGCAGGTATGGCCAAAACATGAAGGGCCTCTCTCTCTGTTCACCTGCAGGACATGAAATACTATAGTGAGGAGGCCGAGGTGGACATTCGAGACCCCAACAAGGACTATGACCTCTACAGGTTCACGTGCCACGAACTCCAGCGACTCATGGCTGAAATCCAGGAGCTCAAGAGTAGAGGCAGCAGGGACAGTGTAAGGAATGAGGGCTGGGTGTGCCACCTCTTCTCTCTGCAGGACTCAGCAGGCCTTCCAACCTTTTTCAGGGTTGAGGAACCTTACACAGATTTCCTAGACCCCTCCCATGATAATCCGTGTACTTTTATTATCTACTGATTGAGAAAATACATGTCTGGATGTACCGTGACTTCTCATGACATCAACTGGCGCACGTCAGGAACTGCTGGGTTAGGCCATTCTAGCCTTTTGACCTCATATTCATGAGGATCTTCTTTCTGTTTTTAGGCAGAGATTAGAAACTTTGAGATTCTCCATACCTGTGAATTTTCTTATAGTATGGAATCTTTTTCTCCTGTTGGTATTTAATTAACATTTACTCCGAGGAAGGGAAAAAATATTTCAGCACCTGAGCAATTATTTGAAGACTGAAAGTTCCTCTTTCTTGTGAAATACTGGGCTAGTACTATGGCCCAAAAGACAAAACCTAAACAGTCTCTGCCCTGGTGGCACCGCCACTGTACTAGGGGGTACACCATGCACACAGATGAGTAAATATCAAGTAAAAACTAGATAATTTCCAGGCGATGGTGGGGGACCTAGAAGCAAGAGACTTCAGGAAAGGCCTCACAGAGGAGGCTGTATTTGAGCTGGGCTTTGAAGGAAGCCAGGGATTCCAAGATGCACAGATGAGGAAGGGAGTGTGGTCTAAGCATGGACATAGTCTACACAAGACCTGGGGACCTAGGTCAGGGAGAGTCACTTTGAGGTCAAGAACTGCAGGATAGTGGTGCCTCTTCTAGCACCATTCTTCTCCCTGTTGCTTTAGCAGTAATAGGGATGTTAAGAAAGGGTGTGTTTTGGAGAAAAGATAGTCTCTTTTGGACATGGAGTGTAGGAGCGGCTGATGGGACATCCAGTTGGAGACATTTTGATGTATAGATAGCTATAGATAGGTATTGTTATATCTAAGAGTATCTACATTGAGATAATTGAACACATGGGAGCTGATGAGGTTGCTGAAGGAAGAGTCTAGAGAAAGGGAATAAGAGGCCCGGGTCAGAGACCATTAGGGGATGTGATATAGATGATGAAATGACAAAAAGACTGAGGAGGAGCGGTCAGATGATGACCAAAGAGCAGTGTCGCAAAAACCCTAGGAGGAGAGGGTGATCAGTGAGAAACACAGCAGAGGGTTCCAGAAGGATGAGCACCGAGTAGGAGTGATTCCCCCCAGCACTTTGAGAGTGAATGGGAGATGAAATCTGACATAATGAGGTCAACCAAGGTTTCTTGAGGATGGTACAGAAGTGAGCAAGGCATTGGAAAGAACCATCAGATACAAGAAACTGAAGATGCCTAGGCAGGAGGGTGGCGGATGAGGTAAGCTTGTGTGTAGTAGAGAAAGCTTTGTGAAGAAGGGCCACCACGTCCTCGAACACAGGTGTCAAGGAGGAGAGGAGAGAGAGATTGGGACGGGGTTTTGAGGTATATCTTAGAAGAGAAGAAGTTCATGCACTCTCTCCTTTTTCAGTAAGAGGAGATGCTACCTGCCTAGAGGGAGGTGTTGGGTGTTTAAGAAGGAAAGGTTGGAACAGCTGGAGAAGGGAATAGGTTAGAGTCCTTTGGGGAAGACCATGAAGCATAGGGAGCCCAGTTGTACTGGACGTAGTTTAGACTGATGATTCCTCTGCAGAAGCTTGAGTATATGAACACAGAAGATCGATGGTAGGTCATGGGATGATCCGTGGTTGAGGATTAGAAAAAGACGAAGAAACAGGTTCAGATGTTAAATGATGGTAGGACAAGGGCGAAGGTTAGCATGCAGTCGGACTCATCACTGCAGTCAGGGCTCTAAAGAGGATAGTGAGGCCAGAGCAGAGATGATGGCCTGGGAGAACAGGGAGGTTGTAGGGCCTAGAGGTTCCATTAAGGAATAGCATTAGGAGGATGAGGGATGTGGAGAGGTGGAAGGTAGGAGCCTGTGATCAGAGAGGGCAGTATCAGGTTCAGAGTACTGGAGGTGGCACAGTAGATAGGATTGTGAGGTGTCCTGGCTGTCCCCATGGATGGCTGGGGTCCAAGAAAGCTGCAGGTCACAAGAGTGGAAAGGTTGATGAACTGGGAGACCAAGATCTTTGAGAGATGGTTATACTGACATTTCAAAGTATCTGGGCTGGAGAGAGACACTGACCCAAGGACTAAATATCTTGAGGAAGCTGTGTGTGACCTGGTGGCTGGTAGATCCAGACAACTACAGTCTGGCCAGGACGATTCAGATAGATGGACAAGAGTGGGGAGCAGGCAGTACACCCCCTCCTGACTGGGGATGGGGAGGGGGCTTTCATTGCAACTAGCTCAGAATCCCTGGGATTAGGGGAGCAGAGAGTGCATGTTTGCTACCCAGAGGTACCAGCTGGATGGGCGGCTGGTGTTGGGTTAGTGTACTGTTCCTCTTTAAACCCAGCTTAAAACACAGGACCGGAGATTATCTAGTCCAATCCCTTCATTGTACCGATGAGGAGGTTAAGATTAAGTGGTTTACCCAAGGTCACATAGGTATTAAGTATCAGATCTGGCATTGAAACTTAGGTGTTCCAAATCCAGCGGCCTTTCCATTCTACCACAATGCCTCTAGGTCTGCAAGGATTGAACTGAGCTGAACATGTGACACCAACATGTTCATTAATGACATCTCCAAATGACCAGGGATGAAGCTCCCTCAACAGACACCTGCCGTAGGCTCTTGGTGACTTTGTGTCAGGCAGCCCTGGGCCTGTGCCTGAAATCTTCTAGTCTTTATTCCTTATTTTGGTTGTTTCAGTTGCCAGATCAGATCCAGAGCCCCTTGTTCGCTTAACAGTGGGGAGCATTTGCCTATATTGATGAAATTTAGTCTGATAGTGTCAGATGAGCAGCTTCGATGCCAGAGTCCTAGAAGCTAGAAGTGTGTCTGAGGCCTAGACAGTGGCACAGTACAATGCTATAGGTGCTTAACTGTTTCCTGGTATTCGTATATTCGTAGTGCACCATGATTTGGGGTCTGAGCCGCATAGATGGAGTGCCATTATTTTGATTTAAATGTTTATTGCTGTTGTTAGTGTGATAGAAGTAAAGAGATCACTTTTACAATTTAAATCCCTGTTCAATCATGGTGATTATTTATTCAGCATCTGTCGTTTAAAAAGAAAGATCTCCAAACCTAGGACCTAACAAGTGCAAGAGCTGTTCTGAACTTCAAATCTTTCCTGATGAGTTCATTACATTTCCTTTACTGGCTTTGGTTGGTCCTGCTTTTCCTCCAAGCTGTCTGTTCTTCCTTGGAATGGACCGCATGTCTGTGATTGATTCTGCAAGGCGGTGGAAAGCCTGAGAAGGGCCGGGCCCACAGGTGACGCCTACCTTTTCCCACGTCCGTTTCTCCCTAGGCTTCTGAAATAGAAGAGAGGAGGCTTCAGAGTTGTGTTCACTTCATGACCTTGAAGAAACTCAATCGCCTGGCTCATATCAGACTGAAGAAGGGCCGAGACCAGACTCATGAGGTAGGGCTGGGCAGAGTGGGGAGTTGGGGGAATAGCCCCATGCCCCCCTTCCAGTGATTTCAGTCTCACCTTCTCCTTACAGGCTAAGCAGAAGGTGGATGCCTATCACCTCCAGCTCCAGAACCTGTTGTATGAGGTGATGCACCTGCAGAAAGAAATCACCAAGTGCCTCGAGTTTAAGTGAGTATGGGAGCAGGTGGCGCATTGGACAGTGGCTCATGGAGCACAGCAGGCTGGGAACAGAAAGGCCTTAGATGCTGAGACATTCATTGAGTTATGTCAGGTGATGACTTGGAGCTGGGAAAACAAACAGCAGAAAACAAACCCAAACTGGGATTTTTTTCTTAGCAGGTTCCACGATCGTGCAAACTAGACTTTCAGGATGTATAGCAGTAACTCCCTCTGAAGTCACACTATTCTTTCTGCTACTCCCTGTTGATTTTTTTCTCCCAGATTCCCACAGTTCATGTGTTAATGGGTTACACTTTTTGAGAATTGACCTGAATTTTTACATACACATTCGTAGCACCGCCGCCCTTTATGTGGGACAACAGTTGTCCTGTGTCCTCTTTTCTAGGATGGACATCCTTAGGAACTTCCCACATTCTTCCTAAGACATAGTCTCTGAGCTCCTTCCTCTTTTGGTTGCCTTCATTCAGGTGCTGAACACTTCTTTTAATGCAGCCTGAAGTGGGTGTGCCTTTTGGAGATACTGTTCTAGTAATTAGATTTGTGTTCAGCCTAGACCCATGTGCTGCTGCTAAGCCAGCCTGCCTTCACTCTAGATTTCTGCAATTTTAAAAAATTTAAATTAAGGAATATCCTTTTACCCTTGCTAGATTTCATCTGGCTGGAACTCAGTGTTCCAGCCTACTAAGATGATTTTGTCACTTATTTGAATTAGCTACAGTCCTTCCAGCTTTCTGTCACCTGAAAAGTAAATCTTCTTTGTGGGTGCTTATTTACAGAATCATAGAATTTCAGAGTAGGAAGGGATTGGTAACCCTAACCCATGTCCCCCAAATAAAGTCTTTGACAGCATTGATGACTCCAATGAAACGAGAAGGAAAGGAAGTCAGGCAATTCATTCCTCTTTTGGAGGCTCATATTTAAAAATAAATTGATCTTTTTATTCTGGACTTGGCAAACACCAAGTAGAGTGGACATTTGTGTATACACAGTAGAACAGAAAAGAGAATTGTACATGAAAATGCACATCTCTTACATAGTGAGAGTAACCGGTAGCTTTCAAAGCTGCCCTGCTTGTCTGGCCTTTCTGGGTTTTTTCTCTCTACTTAAAAAAAATGCCCGTTTTCTTTCCTTTTGAGTAGCTCAAATTGTTCATGGGAGGCAGTGTAGGGGGAAGCAATTCTTTCTGCTACCTCTGAATCACCCTCTCCCCTTTCTACCTGCTACTCTTGGTTCAGCCTTCTGGACCAAGCAGACCAACATCTTCCTCTGATAGCTCTTCAGCTACCTCACCATCATGTCCCAAGGCTCCAGCTAGCCCGATCAAGGCCCTTCACCATCCAGGCCTCTCTTTTCTGGAAGCTCTCCAGCTGATCCCTGTCTCTTCTAAAATGGTGACATCTAACATCGGGCACGATATTCCTGATAAGGTCTGACCTGGCCGCAGCACAACACAGCTCTTATCTCCTTCATCTTGACACTTGAACTCCTTCATTTGGTCTGTGATTGGGTTAGGTTGCTTGATTGCCCGATCACACTGTGGGGAACATGAGGGAAGAGAATAAGCATTTACATCGCATATGCTCTGTGCCAGTCACTGTGCCAAGTGCTTTTTATAAATATTTACCTACAAAGGTAGGAGCTGTTATTAGCCCCACTTTACAGTTGAGGAAGCTGAAGTAGCAGAGGTTAAGTGACTTGCCCAAGGTCACATGGCAAGTGAGCGTCTGAGGCCAGATTTGAACTCGAGTCTTCTTGACTCCTGGTTCAGCATTCTTTGTGACCACACACTGCCACACACTAGTGACTGTTGAGCTTGCTGTTAGATAAGCTGACCCCAGATGCCCTCATGTTTTTTTTTTAATCCACATTAAGAATTTGCATTTATCCCTATTATGTTTCATCTTCAGCCCAGTGTTCTAAGCTGTCGGGGTTTGGGGGGAATCCCAGGTGGATTAAGTAGTGCTAGTTATAACTCCATGTTTTGTGCCTTCTCCACCTTTAAGGATCTTCCTTAAGCCTTTTTCCATGTCATGGATAAAAATACTAAAATGAGTGAAATCAGCTTTAGGGGCCCCTGTCCACGTACATATCAGACCCTCCACTGACTTTTCCAGTTCAGCTACTTCCCCGCATCCATCCAGTTGTGATGTCTCCTCGTCCACATCTCTGTCTTTTCCACAAAAACAGCAAATGAGAAGCGTCAAAGGCTTGGCCAAGATCTTCGTCGATTCTATTCTTACCTTTTTCTTTATTTGCCAAATTAGTGACCCCGTCAAGAAGGAAATGAGGTTATTTTGGCATGAACTGTTGTTGCTGCAGCCATTCTAGCTCCTTGCGATCCCCAATTCCTGTTCTCAGTTTTCCTCAGTTGTTGCCTTAATATTTCCTAGGGATTTGCCAGGGATCAAAGCCAAGCACTCTACCCTCTGTTTATGAGATCCCATTCTTTGCCCTTTTCTTGACAATTAGGTCGGCGTTTGTCTCTCCTTAGTCTTATGTGCTTGTCTCATGCTTTGAGATCTGTCAGATTATCACCAAAAGTGGGTCAGCAATCCCCTTTGCCAATGTCTTTCTGCTTCTGATACGGTTCATAGGTTCATCAGGTTAGGGCTGGCAAGGATTTTCGAGGCCATCTAGTCTAACTCCCCTGGTCATTTTATAGACAAGGAAATCAGCCTAGAAATATGAAGTCACCTCCCGGGTCAGCATTGAAATGCAGACCTCTAAATCCAGCTACTCATCCCTCTGGGCTGCAGGATTCAAACTCACCCAGGGCAGAAAGATCTAATCTATGTAAGTCTGTCTAACTTACCTTGAGTTTCAGCTTCCTCTTTACCACGTCTTCTCTCCTCTGTAAAGGTCTTTCTCTTGGGCAGAGGAAAGAGAAGCAAATTAAAAATTAGAGCTGTCATCTTTCTCCTTTCATCAGTTATCCCAATCACCTCGATCTGTGGTCTGAGCCCTTCTTTGATCCTTTTCCCACAGTAAAGCAAAAGAAAAGTGTTTTTTTTTTTTTTAAAGCCTGCTTAGCTTTCATTGCCTGCCTTGCCTCATTCTGAGCTTTTGTATCCTAGACGGGTTTCTGACTGTACTACACTTGACCTTGCTTCCATTTTCTGTATCTGATTTTTAAAACCCAAGGTGATTGGTGAGGTGGTCTTTCAGATGAGCCTTCCTTTTGTACCTCAGCACAATGGTTTCTCTCTGTTTTCAGAATATCCATCTAGATAGTTTTCCATCCCTTTGGATTGATTTTCCCCGTAAGTTAAGGCAACAGACAGTTATCAGTTGCCTACTATATGCCAGGCCCTAGAAAAATTTAGGACATGGGATCCTATTTATCCTTCCTCTGAACACTTTGATAATTTCTGTCCCATGGAGCGCATGTCAAGCTATTCCCGGCTTTCTCAAAAGTTAGAGGTCACTCTTCTTTTTTTCCCTTCCCCCAACTGTCATTTCCACTTCGATAACAAGTTCTTCCTTATTGGTGTCAATCAGACGTGGAGTAGAAGTTCCCCTTGGTTAGTTCTTCTGCCTTTGGAAAGATGATCTGATTAGATGCTCTGCTTTTGGCCCAGAGAGCACTCAACAGATGTTGGGTCTGTGTCACAAGAGTGTCCTGTCATTGCCGTCTCATGCTTCTGCCAGATGAGTGACGTATGGGCTGATGGCGTAGCTTCCGTGGCCCTCTCCACCATTTCCCAACCTTGCTGGGTGTGTCTTGTTTTTAATACTATTTTGTTTTTTCCCAATTACATGTAAAGATATTTTTTCCGAATTTTCTTCCTCACCTCCCCCTTCCCTAAGATGGTAAGCAGTTTGATATAGGTTATATATGTCAATCATATAAGACCTATTTTCATGTTAGTCATGTTGTGAAAGAACATAGAAACCACCCCCCCCCATTAAAAAAAAAGAGGAAGAAAGTGAAGAACGATATGCTTCAATCTGCATTCAGACTACATTGATTCTTTTTAGCATTTTTCATCATAAGTCCTTTGGAATCTTCTTGGATCATGGTGTTGCTAAGAATAGCTAAGTCATTCACAGTTGACCATCATACAGTATGTGTGTTACTGTGTACAGTGTTCTCCTGGTTCTGCTCACTTCACTTTATATCAGTTCATATAAGTCTTCCCAGGCTTTTCTGAGAGCATCCTGCTTATCATTTCTTGTAACAACAATATTCCATCATAGGCAGATACCACAGCTTGTTCAACCATTCCCCAATTGATGGACATACCTTTAATTTCCAATTCTTTGTTACCTCAAAAAGAGCTGCTAGAAATATTTTTGTACATTTGGGTGCTTTTCCTTTTTCTTTGATCTCTCTGGGACACAGATCTAGCCGTGGTGTTGTTGGGCCACAGAGCATGTGCCCATCGTTACAGCCTTTTGGGCCTAGTTCCAAATTGCTCTTTGGAATGGTTGGACCAGAAGCACTAGGCTCAGTCTCCCCACCAGATATTAGGGATAATTCTAAGTTCACATCTACCTCCTAGAACACAGCCTCTTGAGTGCGTCTCTATCTGTATCTGCACCCTGGACCAAGCTGTTTGAGGCCATCATTTCTTTTGGAGTATCTGACTCCTGGGACCTTCTGGGCATCCACATGGCTCTTCTGTGCATCATGCCTGTTCTCTCTGGCAGGATCAGAGTTCTGAGACTTCAAAAGGCAAACGCGTTCTAAGTGGCCCTTGCACATTCCTCCATGCCTGTTATGGTCCTGAAATAGACACCCCAGCCTCAGATACCATCTTAGTTCTCTCTTCATTTCTCAGACGACTTTTCTCTTAGGCACTCTGCCTTTTTTCAGTGGGCAGCAGGGAAAATGTCATCTCTGCCTCTGTGGGCTTCAGGTTCTTGCCTGACTTCCCAGTCTTTGGCAGAGTACTTTTGGGGTTCTTTCCAGCAGTACAACGTTGCACGTATGTGAATCTCCAGAAACAGAGATAGTCGTCGGGTTGGCAAGTCTTGGGAGAGTCTATCCTAGCTTGGATTCATTCTCTCCAGAAAGACATCAGGCCTGTCTTGTCTTCGGATATCAAACCATCATTACTTTTCTTGTCTTTCTCCCACTTTTGCTGGATTCTTCTTTTCTCCCAACAGCACTTTTCCTCTTTTGTTCTTCTTAAAAGGTGAAGTATTATTGATTTTTGTTTTCTTCATTTTGTTTCTGGATAAACCACCTTCCTTCCCCACCCCCCCACAGTTGTAACAAAGAAACACAGTTAATCAAAACTACCTTATACAAGGTTACCACAAAGTGGCAAAGAGAAGCAGAAAAAAAAAGTGGCCAATGTATCCATAGACGCCGCCCCCTCCGCTGATAAGAAGGTGTATTTCCTCATCTCTGTTCTGGGGCCACCCTTGTCCTGGCAGCATTTTTATTAAGACAACAGTTGAAAGGGTGGGTGGCATAAATCGACTGCCATCTGAGTGAATCAGAGGTGAACATTGAGTTAGCCAGGGAAGCTGCAGCTGGGCCTTGGGACTGAAGCTCGTGGCTCTGGTGGGTGCATGATTTGATTTTACCAGAAGCTAAAGTTTGAATCTTTGCCTCTGTTTAAAGGTCAAAGCATGAAGAAATTGAGCTGGTAAGTATGGAAGAGTTTTACCAGGAGGCCCCTCCCGAGATCAGCAAGAGTGAGATCACCATGGGGGACCCTCACCAGCAGACCCTCGCTCGCCTTGACTGGGAGCTCGAGCAGCGGAAAAGGTGAGCGCAGTTGTGGCCTGGATATGGATGCGCCTTGTCCCCAAGCGGTCAGATGCTTTACCTCCCTCCCTTTCGAAGATGCAAAGGTAGTTTAACTTAAGGTCTCTCTGTGTAATTGTCAGAGACCCAGCAGTCTAGTCTCAGGCTCCTCCTTCCCTGCTTTCTGTGATTCTGGTTGTTTTAAAGTCATACCATGTCTTCTGAAAGACATGAGAGCTTGTCCCCGTGCCTTGTGTTCTGTGGTTCCTTTGTTTCTTGCCGCAGCCCGAGGAGGTGGTGGTTCTATTTTCTTCCCTGTTTTCACAGTTGAGGAGACTTCAGCCAGTGCCCCTCTGGAGTGAATGAGCTTACAGTCTAATGGGGATGGCTGGTGTGAGTCAGAATAGAGTTGGTGTGTGAGAGAGACGGACCCCAAGGCCATGAGGGGGGCTCAGTGCAAGAAGCCTTCAGTTTTTAGTCAGAGCTGGTGAGGCTAGTTGCTTTTGCCAGCAAACTATAGCCATCCTGCTTACTGGATCCCCTGTCAGTCATTCCCATCACATCCTAGCCTCAAGAAACCACCTCTCCAGAGCCCCCAGGAAATAGAGAGCATGTATACTCTTCCTTTCTGTGCAGTACAGAGAAATTTAGTGTGTTGCCCTTAGTCCTACGGCCATGAGTTGTAAGGGCTGGTATTCAGGCCCTGTGAGTGCCTCTGGACTGTTGGACAAGGAAGCAGGGGAGTCCCAGGATCAAATCCCACCGCTAGCGCTTACTAATTTAATTGTGTGACCATAGGCAATTTCCTTTGTTTGGGAGGAGATGCCTGGGCCCTCGGGGCCTCCATTTCCTCATCTGTAAAATAACACTGACAGGATTGTTGAGGATCCAGTGAAATCATGGATGAAAAACATCCTCCACGCCTAAAAGTACCGGGGGCTATTCCTCTGTGGCATGGAATAAAATTGTGACTGGGCCCCCTATACCGTCTGACCCATGTCTCTGTGGCAGTTTGGGCACCTAGAACTGAACCAAACACATCAACCAGGCTTGGCAGGGGGAGTTGTCCCTGAATGGAGCCTCAGAAGAATGTTCCTTGAGATTAAATTTGAAATTGTTGTAACTTCCTCCATCAGGTTGGCAGAAAAGTACAAAGAATGTCTAGCCAACAAAGAGAAAATCTTGAAGGAGATTGAAGTCAAGAAGGAATACCTGAGCAGCCTTCAGCCTCAGCTTAACAGCATCATGCAGGTAAGTCCTCTCAGACCTAAACTCTTTGCCTGCTGAAACTGAACCCTGGGCCTTCTCCATCCAGAGGATTTTGCTGGTCAGGTACTTACTTGGGTGTAGCCCTCAGATCGTTTTGGCTTATCTGCCCAATCCTCTTGGGCCTGGTATCTTCCTCCATTACAGCACCATGCCCTCCTACTTGTATGGTGAGATGGCATGCCAGGGTCAGGAAGCGTTTGCTGAGCCCATGGAACAAGGGGATGCATGCATATGCACACATTAGGGGCATAATTACAGACGACTCTTCTGCTCTACCACTTTTTCATTGCTGTCAATTTACGGATTTGTGTAGGCGGAACAGTCAGTCTCTAGTGCATTTTATTAAGTGCCTACTCTGTGCCAGGTACTCTGCTAAGTGCTGGGAATACAGAAAAAGGCAGAAGACAGTAGCTGTCCTCAAGGAACTCCAGCCTAGTGGAGGAGACAGCAGTTGGACAAATGTATACGGACAGGCTGTGGAAAGGAGAAATCAGAGGTGTCGAAGAGATGTTGGGAAAGGCTTCCTTTAAAGGAGGGGATTTCGATTGGGACCTGAAGGAAGCCAGGGACATGCATGAGCTTAATGTTGGGAAAGGCCAGAACATCAGTTAAAGCCAACAGCAGCGGCCCCTCTTGAGTCTGCTGACTTTCCGAACCTTCAAGATAATTTGCATGGCTGAGTGCTTATTAGGAGGCCGGAGCCAAAAATGGAAAGAAGAAAGATTGAGTGATTGGTGTTAATCATGGGAGAGGAGCACATTGCCTGCGCTGTTGAGGTGGGGAGGAGGTGAAAGGAATTCATTTGCTCTCATTCAGAGAGGACTAAGGATGAAGGACTTTCCATTGAATGGAGTCAAGGGGAAAATGGAAATGCCACCATGGCTCCCCAGCTGGTTGGGCTTGATCCTTGTCAAAGACTGTTTGTGTTGAGTATAAAAGCTAGTGACTGCTGATGGTGACTGCTCGGTCCTCTAGGGGTGGGATGTAAGTTGTAGGGTTCAATCTTCAGGAAAGAAGAGGCTGTTATGGTACTCTAGAAGCTGTTGGAGGCTGGGAGGGGACCCCAGAGGGATCAGTGGTAAGGTAGGGTGCTTAAGCAAGAGTTGGTGACAGAGATTCATGATCTTGTGCTGCTGGCTGGCTACCAGGGGACCACTGGAAAGGACTCCTTCCCTTGCAGCTGTGGACTTAGGCCTGACTCCTTCTGCAGCGCTTGGGTGTCCTCTGGTGAGAGCTAGTGTAACAAAATGTGGTGGGTACCCAGTCCAGTGACAAGGATATGTAAAGTCATTCTCTTTTTTTTTTCCCTTTTAAATTTATTTTTAGTTCACAACATTCAGTTCCACAAGCTTTCGAGTTCCAAATTTTCTTCCCCTCCCTCTCTTCCCCCCTTCCTCCAAGATGGCATGCAGTCTGATTTAGGTTCTACATATACCTTTACATTAGGCATATATTCACATTAGTTGTGTTGTAAAAAAGAATTATAACCAATGGACTAAACCATGAGAAAGAAGAAACAAAACAAAAAAAAAGGAGAGAGCAAATAGTTTGCCTCAATCTGCATTCAGACTCCATAATTCTTTCTCTGGATGTATATAGCATTGTCCATCATGAGTCTTTTGGAGCTGTCTTAGAACCTTGCATTGCTGAGAAGAGCCAGGTCTATCAGTTAGTCATCAGAGATACCATGTGTCTGTATTTGTGTATAATGTTCTCCCGGTTCTGCTCCCTGTCTCAGCATCAGGTCATGTAAGTCTTTCCAGGTTATTATGAAATCTGTCTTCTCGTTTCTTATAGCACAGTAGAATTCCATTACATTCATATACCACACCTTGTTCACCTATTCCCCAATTGATGGAAATCCCCTTGATTTCCAATTCTTTGCCACCACAAAAAGAGCTGCTATAAACATTTTTGAACAACGGGTCCTTTTCCCACTGCTATGATTGATCTCTTTGGGATACAGCCCTAGAAGTGGTATTGCTGGGTCAAAGGATATGCACATTTTTATAGTCCTTTGGGCATAGTTCCAAATTGCTCTCCAGAATGGCTGGATCAGTTCACAACTCTGCTAGCAATGCGTTAGTGTTCTAATTTTCCCACATCTCCAACATTTATGTCATTTTCCTGTTTTGTCATATTAGCCAATCTGGCAGGTGAGATGTGGTACCTAAGAATTGTTTTGATTTGCATTTCGCTAGTCAATAGTGATTTAGTGCATTTTTTCGTATGACTATAGATATCTTTAATTTCTTCCTCTGAAAACTTCCTGTTCATATCCTTTGACCATTTATCATTTGGGGAATGACTTGTATTCTGATAAATTTGACCCAGTTCTCTGTGTATTTTAGAAATGAGGCCTTTATCAGAGACATTGGCTGTAAAAATTCTTTCCCATTTTTCTGGTTCCCTCCTAATCTTGGTTGCATTGGCCTTGTTTGTACAAAAACTTTTCAATTTAATGTAATCAAAATTATCCATTTTGTATTTTGTAACTATTGTTTGGTCATAAAGTCTTCTCTTCTCCATAATTCTGACAGATAAACTATTGCTTGCTCTCCCAGATTGCTTATAGTATCAGCCTTTTTATCTAAATCGTGAACCCATTTTGACTTCATTTTGGTATATGGTGTAAGATATTGGTCTACACCCAGTTTCTGCCACATCATTTTCCAGTTTTCCTAGCAGTTTTTGTCAAATGTCTTATCTCAGAAGCTGGATTCTTGGGTATATCAAACAGTAGATTTCTATGTTGACTACTGTGTCTTGTGTACCTAACCTATTCCATTGATCCACCACTCTTTCTTAGCTAGTACCAAGTAGTTTTGATGATTGCTGCTTTATAATGCAGTTTAAGATCTAATGTGGCTAGGCCATAGCTGCAAGAGGTTTTGACTCTGTGCTCAGGGGGACAGTCTGTGATCATGTCATATCATGTCATATAAGCCTCCCAGTTAAGGGCACTAAAGGACATAGCTGTTGATCCTAAAGGGATTCTAATGTTTAGGCCTTTCCCCTCTCTCCCCCAGCCCCCCATGTGAGTTTGGGACCATGAGTCCAAACTAGATGTTGTCCCATACCTCCCTAAGGCCAAGCCTGACCGTCTCATAAAGCCATTCCATTCAGGAATGGTCAGGATCCAAGGGTGAGGCTGGTCAGTTTGGAACTACCACCAAGGAAGCAGCTTGGAACAAGCAAGGGAATAGCTTCTTTGAAGTTCCAAAGAGGCAGATTCAGCCACCAGCCTGGATTAAATGCTTGCTTTGCGCTTCATGCTAAGAAGCGTATGAACAAAGGCGAGCCCACGGTCCCTGTTCTGTCCTCAAGGACTGGGGGAGTCAGCGCACAAATCATTCTGTATGTGCGAGGTCTTTAGAGGTAGTATGCCAGATAATCCCAGAGAAAAGGCACCAATGTAGAAGGGGACATGGAGACCTGTTGTGGGGACCCAGAGTGGAGGGAGCCGCCTTGAGGTCTGTACTGGAGGTCTATGAGCAGAGGCTGGGTGAGTCCAAGAAAGGAAGGGATTCCTGATCGGGTACCATATGGGCTGGATGACCTTCGAGGTCCCTTCCAGCTCAGAGGGTCTGTGGGTCTGGGTATTCTGGGCCTCCATGACCAAACACGGGTGTCAGGGGCCCTTGGGAGGAGTCACGGGATTTGCCAGGTACTTCACTGGCCATCTGCTTCAGCCGAGAAGAGCACATCAGGCACCTTGCCGGGACTTCCTGTCTGGGCTGTGCTGCAGGGGCTCTGCCATGCCGGTCAGCAGCCCTTGTCGCTGCAGCAGGAGGAGGGCTAGGCTGAGGCTGCCAGGCTCCTTCTTTCCCACAAGGACAAACTATTCTGGCTTGACATTTTCTCACCTAGAGGCAATGTGGCATAGGTAAGATGATAGAGAATGCTGGTCTTGGTGGCAGGAGTTTGAGGGTTCAGATTCTGTCTCTTAACACTTGCCGAGGCAAGGCCTTGTTTTCCTCAGCCTCCTCTCCCTCTCCCAAGGGACAGGTTGGTTGTGATATGGTTGGGAGGTGCTTCCCCCTCCCTTGGCCAGGGAGAGTGTAGCCTCAGCCATTTTCGGATGGGTCACTTCTGGTTTCTCTTTTGGTTAGGCCTCGCTCCCCGTGCAGGAGTACCTCTTTATGCCATTCGACCAGGCCCACAAGCAATCCGAGACGGCCCGACACCTTCCCCCACCCCTCTATGTGCTCTTCGTGCAAGCCAATGCTTATGGGCAAGCCTGTGGTAAGTATCTGGAAGCCAGGGTGGGCTGAGCAAGGGCTAGATTGGGTTATTCAGGTGGCCCTGTCGAATTTCACAGCTCCCTGCAGAAAAAGCATGTTCCTGGCAGCATTTGGGGGCTCTCAGGTGATGCTTCCCTCAGGGTTGGGTGGCTTTATCCCTCCCCTCCCCTCTCGGCATGGAGGCTTCTCCTTGACTGTCCCTGGTGCTGAGCAAGGCTGGAAGAAGCTGATGAAACAGCAGCATTTGAGATGCTCTTGCCTTTGAGTCTGGCAAGGTTAGCAAGCCTTACAGGCAGGCGGGGCAGGCTAAGGCTTGTGTCCTTTGTCTCTTGAGGAACTCTGGCCCCCTCCCCACTCACCATTCACTTGCCACTGCCTTGGCACTGGCTTTCCCTCGTGCCCTAGCCACCGTGTGCTTTCTTGATGCATGGAGGAATGTTGTCAACAAAAGGATAGAAAGAAGCCAATGCAATTCTCAGCCCAGAGAATGCTTGGGACTCTGTGGGCCCGGCCACCTCTCCAATTCCAGAGGCTGCTGGGAACTCTGGCTAGTGCCTCCTCTTGCCCTGCCTGCCTGCCAGATGAAGGTCTGCTCTGTTTCCAGCATAGGGCACCTCTCTTCCCTCTGACTATGTGCACCAGTGTGTTACTGCCTCTTTTCTTGAGTCTTCTGTCCTTTCTGTCTCCTTTTTCCCCCTCCTCTTCTCTGTCCTGTTTTCTACATTAGCTTACATGAAGCCTTCCTCTCAGCCCCCTAGGCAGGGTGAGTATTTTTCTTTTCTTGTGTCTTTCAAGATAATCCTTCCCCCCCTTATCCATTTTCCTGATAGGACCCCAAGCATTAGACTTGCTCATAAGGTAGCCAAGGACATTTGTCTAGTACCCTGTGAGGTTACTGATTTTAAGTAGTCTTACGCTAGGCTAGACAGTAGTGACTTGCCACTCCTTGAGACACTGTTTCAATGGCTTGGCATTCTGGAAATTTTTTTGGCCCACTTAATATAGAGAACTGAGGGTCCATTTGACTGTGCTGGAGCCCACCAAATTGGGAAAGTCAGAAAATTGGGAGCTGTGGATTGCTGGTCTTTCACTCATCAGTCTGACCTCCCATCTTAAGTCTTGTGAGTTCAGGCTTCATGGCCAGGTGGAGAAGATGGCACAGCCCAAAAACTGGGCTTGAAGCCATGGTCTCAGGCCTCTGTCGGCAGACTTTCAGGGCGAGAACTCACAAACCTAATAACAAGAGGATCCCTGGGGGATTTCATCTAGACAGCACCCTGCATCGGTGGCACAGCTAGGGAGAGGCGTTCCCTCACTGCCTCGCTCCTTGGGCATGTCTTGGCCTTCTGTTCTCATGTGGTGGCCTGAAGATCCAAACCGACCAGCTTTCCCTGCTTTTCTAGAGACTCTGGTCCCCAGGAAACGTCTTTATGCAGTAGTTGTAGTTCTTGAGTTCTCTTGGCCTGAGGTTCCACAAGGTTGACCTGAAGTGCTATGTTTTCAAATTGCCTTCAGATAAAAAATTGTCTGTGGCCATAGAGGGCAGTGTGGAAGAAGCCAAGGCTCTGTACAAACCACCCGAGGATTCTCAAGGTAAAGCCCCGGCTAGATTGGGTTTTCCCCTTCCCATACCTTCCTTGCTGCAGTCTGAGACCATCTCACCACATCTGGTTCTGTGGAGTCCTGGTGTTAGACCGTGTGGCCGGAACGCAGGATGTCTCCGTGCCCTCCTTGACAGTGTGCTAACGAGGCAGCTAGAGCTCCCATCCGGGAGAGGGTGCAGAGGGCACTAAGGGTGCTGGGGCCTTTTTGGAGCCCTCTGGGCAGCCCTGGCTTCTCTCTCTCTTTGGATGCAGATGACGAGAGTGACTCAGATGCTGAGGAGGAGCAGACCACAGTAAGAGCCCGGCCTCTGGGATCAGGAATTGGGGATAGCCTTGGGGCCAATGACCAAAGATTGAGGGGGCGCGGGGGGAGGCTTCTGAGAAAGCTGAAGCAGCAGTACCGAGAAGGGGATTTCTGGTCTTTTTTCCCCAGAAACGCCGACGCCCCACCCTGGGGGTTCAGCTGGATGACAAGCGGAAGGAGATGCTCAAAAGACACCCGCTGTCTGTCATGCTTGACCTCAAATGCAAAGGTGAGACAGTGGGGGATCCCAGGACAAGACCTCAGCACACAGCTAGGAAGAGGAGGAGTCTGATTCAAACCCAGGTCTCTCCTGTCACTAAGCTAAATGCCTCCCATGCTGCCTCTGAAGCTTTGGGGATTTGAAATGGTAGGAGGAGGAGAGCTTCTTTCCAACACCTTGGAGGATCTGAAGTTCATCCCTGGATGAGCCTTTCTGCTCTTCCCACTTGGTGGTGGGGGAGGGGGGGGGTGGAAGGATTGATTAGGGGAGGAAGCCACTGATGTGACTCTTGGCCCTGCATGCATGGCTCCTGGCCCGGCACGTTTGCCAGCTGTGTGGCCTGATGCCCATTCTCTCCCGTCAGTTGGGCACCTTGGCCTAGATGACCCGTATTCGTGGTCTGCCTCTGACACCCCTAACCCTTCCCTTGCAGATGACAGCGCACTCCATCTGACATTTCACTATCTCATGAACCTCAACATCATGACTGTGAAGGCCAGAGCGAGCACCACAACTGAGATCGTCACTCCAGTCAGTGCAGGGTATATGTTCCCACACCTCAAGTTGTTGGAATGGGTGGTGATGGGAGGCACCTCTCTCCGTCCCAGAAGCGTGTGCCCACCCCCACCCCTCAGCCCCTAGCTGAGCAGCAGGCCCACCCGCCCGTGTTGGTGCCCAGACTATAGTGAACAGAAGGAGCAGCCCACTGGCCACAACCAGGGCCTGCTCTGATAGCGGAATGTCTTGGGTGGCGCCTTTGGGTTCTCTGCCATTTCAGCTTTCCTAGGACATCCCTAGGGGTGCTGGTTTTGTCCCCGGGCTCACCTATAGCAGCCAAACTCAGCCTTTGGCAGGGGCAGGTAGGAGGGCTGGTGGACAGGGCCTTCCCTACTGGTGTGAGTGCAGCAGAGATTGAAGGCTCTGGGAGCCTGAGCAGGTGGCCATGTTCATGGAGAAGGGGAGGCCATGACAGGAAGAGCCCCCTTTTAGCTCTACTGGAGTGCCATCCTCTTCAGGAAACTTTGGTTACAGGTGCCTCTGTTTCCTCCTGAGCCTGTCAGAGGGGGCCCGAGTTTCCCAAAAGCTACCTGGGCTCTTTATCCTTTGAGCCATGATGGGGCCCTTGGGGGCTTGGTGGCTATTAAGCATCCTCAGTTCTGTATATGAGTCTGCAACCCTGTCTGATCTCTCATCTGTAAAAACAATTAGTCAGAGGAGATACCTCATAAAGCCAGCCAGAAGGAAAGTGATGCCATGAAGAATCTCCCCCTTGGTTAGGCGAAGGGACACACTTCACCTTCCTTTTGGATGAAATGGATTCTCTGTCTGCCTGCTGGCGAGAGAATGGGGCCAGCTCTCCTCTGCCTGTCACGCTTAATTATTTTCTGTCCCAGCCCTTGTGAGTGGTGGCAAGGTCGGTGTTGCCAGCTCTCTGTTCTGGTTTGTTGGGTCACCTTGTCTCTAGTGCAGAAGATACTGTCTCTTCCCTCAGGGGGTCTGGAGTGGGCAGGGGCTGTGTTTGCTGTGATTAGCTGGAGATTGGGCTTACATTGCCAAATGGTGGCAGATGCGACACTTGGAGCTCAGCAGAGATTTTACCCTTAGTAACAGAGATGTGTGGTGCAGGGGGTCTGCCCAAGGGGTACCAAGCAGCCTGTTCAGTCTGCATTAGTCCTTTGTCAGGGTCACCTGGCCATGCTGCAGGCAGGATGCCCAGGCCACTAGGTCCCACGTTGATCATCTTGCCATGTGTAAGTTTCCTAGCAAAAAGTAGAATGATCATCCCTAACTACCCACTTCGTCTCTGGGAGCAAGATCTTGGTCAGACCTGGTCTTTCCTCCCATCTCCAACTAATGACCCTGGGGAGTCCCTTTCCTTTTTTGTAAAATGGTGTTATGGATGCTTACATGCCCCATCTCATAGGTGGTGAGAGATTTGAGAGTATCTGTGAAAACCTGCTCCAGAATCCCACAGCTCTTTGGGGCAGGGCCCTGATTTAGGCTGAGAGCAGTGGAAGGAAGGTGGGAGCTGCCCTCAAGGATGCCTAGGCTGGAGCACAGACCAGGGCTGCTATTAGCAGTCCTCACACCTCTCCCCTCCACCTCTTCCTAGTGACCTGCTGTCTCCTGACATGATCTTAAGCTGCCTGTATCCTGGGGATCATGGCCAGAAGACACCCAACCCAGCCAACCAGTACCAGTTTGATAAAGTCGGGTAAGTCAGCCCAGCTGGTGGTTCCCACTCAGCCTCTCTCGTAAGGTCCATGGGAGTCCAAGTTTCCAGTGGAATTGTCTTAGACTCTTAAAGTAAGTAGTTTGTTAGAAGGGCAGTGGTACGGTGACTCCCTGAGCATCCTTCAGAGCAGGGGACCAAGGTGTGGAACGCTGGGAAGAACACTGGCCTGGGCGTCAGGGGATGTGGGTTTGAATCTTGGCTCAGATGCTTCCCATTCACTTACCTTGGAGAGTCCTCAGGCTCCTCTGTAAAAGGGTAATGACGTTAGCACTCCACAGCTGCCCTCACAGCTCTGTAGGATGGAACGGAGAGCAAAGGCAGTCCTTTTCCTCCGGAGTCCAGAGGGTTGGGTGCCTTTTGAGTTGATTCAGAGCAAGTGGCTTAAGACTGATGAGAAGAGAGTGGAGAGCCAGTCCTCGTTGCTTTGGTTGGTAACGAGAGGACGCCTCATACAATCCTAAACGGGCCGAGCCTCCCACAACCCTACTCCAGAGCTGGGAGGGAACCAAGGGCCCTTAAAGTCCAGCCTTATCATGTTAACACATGGCCAAGCCAAGGCCCAGAGAGGGCAAGTCAGGTCACACAGCTTGTGCCTCTTGGAAGGATTTGAACCCAGGTCTTCGTGCCTCCATATCCAGAGGTCTATGTCCTCCATGCCGTGCTGGCCGTCTGCAGGCTCAGGTCTTGGGGAAGAACTCAGAGAGGGCCGATCCCAGTTAATAAGTGATCCTGCACTGCAGACAGCATGGGAACCGTGACCTGGCATGGACAAATGGAGGATGGACACATGCAAGCACACACACGTGCACCGCATGCGTGCGCACACACACACATACACACTCACATGAGCTGGCTTGTGACTGCACCAAAGGAGAGTCTTTCAAAGAGTCCTCAGAAGGAAGATGTCACTTTTTACTGGGATGAAGGAGGAGAAGGCACAGAGATGTCCTCCATGGAGGAGGACGTTGTATCTAAAGCCTCAAGGTTGGAAAGGGATCTTGCAAATCTTCTGTTCCCATCTTTTACAAATGAGGAAACTGAGACCTATCCAAGTGAAGTAGCTTGCCTAAGGTCATACAGCTTGTTAGAGGCCAAGTCAGCAGTGAGATTCAAGCTGGGGCACAGTCAGAGAGAAGGGAAGAACTGGAGCCGAGGTGGGATGTCTGGTGGAGGGTGTGAATGAGCCACCTCTTGGAGAAGGGAGGGAGGGGAAGTGTGGCCCTGAGAGGAGGCTCCAACCTTGACCAAAATGACCTGTGTCTTTTACTGCAGCATCTTAACCCTGAGTGACTATGTGCTTGAACTGGGGCATCCCTATTTGTGGGTGCAGAAGCTGGGGGGCCTACACTTCCCCAAAGAGCAGCCACAGGTATGTATGCTGAGTTGGTCTAACAGTAATGTTGCTTGCAGCTGCTGTGGGGGTGTAAGAACAATAACACCAGCACACAGGAGGGCTGCTAATGCTGGATCTTTAATCTGCTTTTCTGAAGGAAAGCAACTGTGAAAGGGCCAACAATCATACTTCATGCAAACATACATATATATATATATATATATATATACACACACATACATACATACATATATATATATAAAAGTCACTTCGTTCAGGAGAAAATCAGCACCTTGAACTATAGAGAAAACAGAAACAGAAATTACAGGCAGAAATTATATAAACAGAGCAAATAACACAAATCAGCAGACAGAGCGTCTGTCTGTCCATAGCAATACATACATAGTTACCAGAGAGAGAAGCACCAACATCTGGGTTTTCAAAGCCAGGGGGCTCCTTAATGGCTACCCAGAGTCTCATCTGGATACATCACAGGAACACCCTTCCCAGGAGTGATCCCCAAAGCAAAATTCTAATCTCAGAGTATATATACACTTCAGGGTCAGAGGGCATCACAATCCTGCTCTAACTGCTCTAATTTTCTGCTCCACCCTGTCCTGTTCCATTTATTCAGCAAGCTCCTCCCACCACAGGCAGGCTTCCATGTGACTTAAGCAGGGCTCATGGGCATATTAATGGATGGGAAGATCTTCAAATTAAACAAATACAATAACAATGCAGTCGGGCACCATGGCGGCACTGTTCTGGGCAGTCTGTTCAGACTCTCTCACATTTTTTCACAAGCTCCAGGGGGATGGCAGGGTAGCCCTCCTTAGAAATAAAGCTGCTTGCAGGGCAGCTAGGTGGCGCAGTGAGTAGAGTACCGGCCCTGGAGTCAGGAGGGCCTGAGTTCAAATTCGGCCTCAGACACTTGACACGCTTACTAGCTGTGTGACCTTGGGCAAGTCGCTTAACCCCAATTGCCCTGCGCTGTACCCCACCCCACCCCCCCCAAAAAAAAAGAAAAGAAAAGAAAGCTGCTCAGGCATTCTAGCCATGGGAGTTGGAGACAGCTTTGGGCTCTCGACTCCTTTGAATTGAACGTGACCTGCTGGGCATAGGGATTTGGGCACAACATTGGCTGCTTTCCTCTCTTCCATGACCAGCTTTGCATGGAAGAACTGGAACTGACCCTCAGGAAACATGGGGCATCTTGGGGCTGAATATTCACTGATTTGATTCATTTTTTCATCAGCCTTTTATGAAATGCCCATGTGCCAAATTTTCCTTAAAGTCCTCCTCGGGCATCTCCTGGGGATTCAGAGGTTGAGCTTCAGTTGGGACCCTGTCCTTCTCAGGCCTCCTGGCCCTGAGTCCAGCCTCCTGCCAGCCTGCACCACCTGGGGTGTGGAGAGGGCAGAGCTGGGCACTGATGTGGGCCTTCCCCTCCTCAGCACACAGTAACTGCGGACAACTCGCTGAGTGCCAGCCACATGGAAACCACCATGAAGCTGCTGAGGACACGGCTGCAGGCCCGCTTGGCTCTCACCAAACAGTTTGCTTCATTGGGTAGGTCTGGCATCAAAATGAACTTGGGGCAGCACCTAGACCAGACATCACCACAGGAGCTTGTCTGACTCTCCTCAGGTTTCTCATCCTGAGCTGTACTGCCCCTCAACAAGTTCTGCTGGGTGGGGAGAGGAGAAGTCAGTCAGGGTCATTGCCAGGGAAGCTTCTCCCCTGCACGGCGTCAGGAATGCCCTTGTCTTTTCTTGGACAGCCTGAGGCCTAGGCACCCCGAGCAGATAGAGAAGCATGTGCATGGGCAGGGGGTTTCTACCTAGTTTGGGGGGTCGATTCACTGTTGAAGAATGTTGGGGTTTGATTTCTGGGTTCAGGGTAGAGGTGCAGCCCCCCCCCCGGCTTTGGCTCTGCAGCGACCATTTCTGCCCATCCCCTGTGGGCCTCAGTGCCAGCAGCTCTGCGACTCAGTAGTGCTAAAGCCCCTCGTGGGTTCATCTGTGTGTGGAAGTTGGGGCACTGTCCCTGAGGGGCACCCTGGCCTCTCCCACTGAAGTCCAAGGAGCTGTAGGCCAGGGGATTTCATTTCACTGGCCAGTGTTTGCTGTCAGAAGCAGTGAATATCTGATTTTTCTCACAGTGGAGCCATGTCAGGTGCGGAGGTCCAACTGTCTGTCCTGAACATTGGACACAGGTAATGACGACAGGACCGTCAAGTGCCCGCCCGTGCTCCTGGAGCCCTGTCTGAGGCAGCCGGAGAGCCCAGCAGGGAGGCTGCTGGCTCAGCACCACCACCACGTCTTCTTGTCACATAACCCTGCTTTCTCTCTTTTCTCTTAAAGAGCATGGCATTGTGCCAGTCACCAGTGAGTGCCAGCACCTTTTCCCTACAAAAATTGTGTCCCGCCTTGTGAAGTGGGTGGCAATCGCTTATGAGGACTATCTGGTACGTACTGGGAAGGAGGGAGAGAGCTTCTTCCACTGGGAGTCTCCACATGTGTGGCTTGGATAACACACATTCACACACACGATCTCTCATACACCACCACACACACATGCATGTTCACACCCCCATGAGTGACTGCTTTCCTCTCTCCCCTGGTTCTGTTGCAGGATCTGCCTTATACCCAGGACATTGTGGAGGCTGGGCTGGCAGAGGACACACACCTGTACTACCTGGCGCTCATCGAGAGAGGGACGGGTAAAGTTGTCTTCCCTTCCTTCCTCCACTGGCTGTTTGCTCAGGGCTTTGGTAGGAGAGCAGAGCCATGGAGATGAGGCCCTCCTTTGAGGAACCCGAGGCGAGTGAAAGAGAGCCCAGAAGGGGCCTCGAGGTGCTGCCACTTTTGTACGGCCCCCCAGCCTAGCCCTGGTATCACTGGTTCTGGGCAGCAGCAGGTTCAGGCTCTCAAAAGTGCCTCTCTGATCCCCACTACCTTGGGAGGCCTCTGCTTGTGCTTCTCTCGCTTCCTAGATCCCCTGACTTGTGCCTGCTCCTGGTGCTGTAGCTGGGGATATCGCACCCCAGGGATCGGGGTGGCCAGTGATCCAGAGTCCTTGTTGGAGCAGGGCTTCTCCATGAGGTGCCCTTCCATGGGGGATGAGCTGGGTCATGCTGCCCAAATACTCCCCCAGCTTCCCATGGGTTTGGGGGTAGCCCAGACACATGATGTGAACATCACATTGACTGGCCAGGCATTTTTCTTTGTCACATAGTTTGTTTTTCTCTTCTGTCTTTCCAGCCAAGCTTCAGGCAGCCGTGGTGCTGAACCCAGGCTATTCCTCCATCCCACCCATTTTCCGACTTTTTCTGAACTGGAAAGGAGAGAAGACCAGCAGCAATGATGATAACATCCGGGTGAGGGACGGCTGGTGCGGTGCTGGCTCTGTGGGGGGAAGATCGACTCATCGGGGAGCGTTCCAGTTACCCAGCAGCCGCCCACCTTACTCCAGATAGCGCCACCTTCTCTGGGGAAATGGGACCTCAGAGGCCTCCAAGCACAGCCTCATTGTTAGCCTTCAGGCTTGGCTGCCAGAGTCTTTGAGACCCACAGCCGGCTGCCCTCAGGCCTGACCCAGCCCCCTGACTGTGGGATCAGAGAGAATCTGGGCCCATGGAGGTAGACCAGGGAAGGTCTGCCAGCTGCTGTCACAGCACTGGGCAAGGAAAAAGGGAGGACTTCAGGCCTTGACCCATGGAGACCCGAATGGCCATGTTGTGGAAGGCAGGAATGAGGGGAATTGGCCACTTGGGGGAACATTGGGTTTCCTGGGCCAAGCTTAGGCATCAAGGTGGAGATGCATTCGTTGGTGACAAGGTATCTTGTGTCTGTCACAGGCCATGGAAAGCGAGGTCAATGTGTGCTACCGGGAGCTTTATGGCCCCAAGCCTGGCCACCAGCTCCTGACCAATCAGCTGCAGCGCTTGTGCGTCATGCTCGATGTCTACCTGGAGACGGAGAGCCACGACACCAGTGTGGAAGGGCCCAAGGAATTTCCCCAGGAGAAAATGTGTCTCCGACTGGTCAGGTGAGCAGGCTGGGCTTTGGGGGGCCAGGCCTGGTGGGAATGAACATCACCAAAGGCCACCTCAGCAGTTAGAGAGGAGGCCGGCCTTTTGGCTGAGCCTGAAAATGTGGCAGGATTGCCAGTGAGCAGAGCAGATTCTGGAGGCACTCAGCAAAACTCCAGGGATGTGCCTCTGCCTGGCATCAAAGGGCGTCCAGCCCACTCTCGTCGTCCTCATGTGAGGGTCCATTTTATCAGGAGCCTCTTCCTCCATCCTGTGGCCTCTACCCCGGGCAGCTAACCCTAGGCTTCATGAGTGACTGGGCCCACAGCAAGGCAGGAGGTTATTTTTCATCTTTGGTGCTGGGTCCTTTCCACAGACTGCTCTTTTTTTTTCCTAAAAAGTAGATTTCAAATCCTTTGAGATGAATTTTCAGTATTATCTCTTTGGTACAGAAACAGGCAGGAGCAGTAATAAGGAAGGAGAAGCTTAGAAACCTATTTCTGTCCACTCATTGATTCTTGTATAGCTGCCTTCCTCCCTGACGTGTCCTAAAGGAGGAGATCCTGGCAACCCCCCCACCCATCCACAGCTAGGAAAAGCTCAGCAAAAATCTGCCTCCTGGCTGACATCTTTGAAAAGGACCCATCAGTGTCTGGCTCTGCCAGGTTGAGGAAAAGTTTCTCTCCTACCAGATTGCTTGGTTCACCCAGTGAATCCCTGGGTGTTTTCTTCCCTTCTTCCCTCCCTCTAACTTTCTCTCTGTCTCTTCCCCCTCACTCCCCATCCTTCCCCCTCTCTTTCTTTCTCTTTGTCCCTCCCTCCCTCCCTCTACTTCCTTTCTCCTCTCAACCCTTCTTACCCCACTCATAGCCTGTCTTCATAATCCTAGCTGGTGCCCAGAATGGATTTATTTTACATGTTCTCTGAAGGACCCCTTCTTTTAGCAGGACATCTGTCCTCCAAGTTGAGCATTTCTGGCAAGGGAGGCTTCCTGACTGGCTGACTTGTAGATCTAGTGAACCAAGGGCTGAGAGGGCATGAAAACACCTGGAGGATCAGATTTCTGTCTCAAATCTCTTGGGAATGAGATTGTTGCTGACGGCTGGAATTGGAGCTATGGACCAGTGAGGGGCAGGCGCAAAGCTGAGTCAGGAGACATGGGTCTTGGTTCTGGTTCTGCCCCAAATGACCCCTGACTTTGGGCAAATTACTGGCCTTAATTACTACAATCTTGAATTGAGAAAATTAGGCCAACTGTCTCAAAGGTCTTTCCTAGCTCTAAAATTCTATCATATTCATGCTCACATATTCTATCATCTTCATATTCACATATTCTATCACATTCATATCACTTCTGTGCCTGTAGCAGTGAAGGGGCCTTGTAGGCTCACTGAGGCAGGCCCCCATCTTCATTGGAAGGTGAAAGGGCCCTCAGATTTAAGTCTAGGTCTCTAATATCTTAACCTTGCACCCTAAAGAGGAAAGTGACTGGCAAAATACAGAGAGCCAGCCACAGCCTCCTGTGCTGTGCCCAGGGCCTTTGGCACTGCCAGATGAGTGCTCAGAGGACGTGTGTGCCTCTTTCCCCAGGGGTCCCAGTCGGATGAAGCCGTTCAAATACAACCATCCACAGGGATTCTTCAGTCATCGTTGACCACCAGACTACCTTTCGTCCGTCCATCTGTCCATCACCTGGCAAGCTTCCAGCAGTGGGTGGGCACAAGGTTTCCACACCATGAGTGTGACTTGTGTGCTTCTCCAGGTCATCTGAAGTCAATTTTGTATTTTTAATGTATTAAATATGTCCCTGGGTGAAGTGAGCTCAGTCCTCTGCATGTTTGTGTGAAGGATCTTGTCCTTGGCGGTGGGAGTGGGGTGTAGATAAGCCTTTGATTTGCTTCCTGCCTAACCAAGCTGGGAGTTGTGGGTGCTGCTGTGTCATGCTGGGCGGGTCACTTCCGTTGCTTCCTCTGTCACATCCACTCATAACTCTGGTTATGTGGCTTATAAAATACTTTGTTTGGTCTCTCTCAATGAAGCCTCTCAGATTCTGGTTGGTAATCTCACGTTTGCCCAAGAGACAACCACCCCACCTTCACAGTCTCTCCTTCCTTGGTCTGGCAGACTTCTACTTCATTCCACAATCAGACTTCTTTCTGCCTTTGCTGTGATTTGATCAGGATTGTGGCTTGTCTCTTCCCTTCAGAGGTGATTCTGCATGATGGAAGGGCCCCCTTTCCTCAGGAACAGCTTCTGCCCCCTTGTCCTTAGTTTCTCCCCAGCCCATTTGACCTCGGCCCTCAAGGCCCCTGCATTTCAGCCATGGCCAGCATCCCTCGCCCAAGCCGCCTGCATCCCCTTGTGGTCTCACTGCTGTGTGTGCTGAATAAGATGGAAAGGGAGCCTAAAAATAGCATCTTAATGGAACCTGCACTGCAGCCTTGACTTCTATTCTTGGCTGGAAGACAGGCCACTGACTCAGCAGCCGGAGAGAGAGCAGGATCGAGAGCAGCCCGGGATGGGTGGGAGCTCAGCAAGGAGGCGCTGGTTCCTGGGGGGCCGGTGGGCTCCCTGCTGCTGCTGCGAGACAGTCCTCTAGAATAACCCACCCACTTCATGAGAGCAGAGAGGAAAAGAAAGAAGCATCTCCCTTTGTGCAGGGGAGCGAGCAGGGGCTGATGTTAGGGTGAGACCTAGAAGAGACCTCAGAAGACATCTCATCAAACCTTCTCTTTTTACAGAAGAGGAAACTGAGGCCCACAGGGCCTGAGGTCACTGAGCTAGTAGCCAAATAGCACCATTCAGACCCAAGTCTTCTGACTCCAAACCCGCTGCGCTTTCCTTGTCTCTGTGCTGTGTGTATTTCTCCCTATGGATTACTAGGGATTTGTGGAGAGAGGGGCTCCTGGGATAGGACCGACTAAAGTATCCCCAGTCAGCGATAGGAAAGGACACTCGAGAGCTGGAGCCGAGGCCAGGCACACCCAGGGCTAGTAACAACCAGAAGCCAAGAGGAGCCCCTGACCCCATTGCTTAGAGATGAGCAGGCACAGGGAAGTCACAAGTGCCTCGGGGCTTCCCCTTCCTCCTTCCTCCACCTCATTACACAGATTCTTGGTTTCTACCCTGGCCTTGCGGGTCTCACTCTCTCTCTGCTAATTCATGGCCATTTCCCAAAGATACTGAGAAAAAGAAACACCTGCAGCTTCCCGCAGCTCACAGCTGCCCCTCACCAGATGTCACGTTTTAATAGCATGGATCTCACGCCTTTTTATGGAGTAGGACCAGAACCGAATTGGAACCCTTTGTATTTTAACATTGCTCCTTATCTTGACAAGGTCTTTGTGTCTCCCCAGTGGAATTTTCCTTGTGAAAAAGAAAAACCAGGTGGTAGGATTAAGTCTAAAAGCGTAAGCGGCGTTCTGTCCATAGGCCCCAGCCTTACTACCAAGACGAGTGGGGTTTCTTCCATCCTCTGGGACCAAAGTCAGCCGCGGCATTTAATCTGAGTTAGCTGCCTTTTAGCTTTGTGTATTTACCGTGGATGTTTTTCTTGGTTCTGCTTTTTTCATTCTGCCTCAGTTTAGTCTTCCCGCGCTTCTGAATTCTTGATAATTCATGTTCCTTATAGGACGATAATACTCCACTATTTTTACATAAGAGTTTGTTCAGCCTTGCCTGCTTTGATGGTGTGTGCGTGTGCGTGTGCGTGTGCGTGTGCCTGGCCTGACACACTCTCTCCCTCCTCCTCTCTCTCTCTCTCTCTCTCTCTCTCTCTCTCTCTCTCTCTCTCTCTCTCCCTCTCTCTCCCTTTTTCTCCCTCTCTCTCTCTCTCTCTCTCTCTCTCTCCCCCTCTCTCTCCCTTTTTCTCCCTCTCTCTCTCTCTCTCTCTCTCTCTCTCTCTCTCCCCCTCTCTCTCCCTTTTTCTCCCTCTCTCTCTCTCTCCCTCTCTCTCTCTCTCTCTCTCTCTCTGCGTTTCCAGTTCATCATTACCACAAAAACCGTGGCTACGAATGTTAGTATAGATGATGTATGTGATTGATATCTTACCTTTGGAGGGGGGTTGTCCCCAGATCATAGGACATGAACAGCTCTTTCTTGCCCAATACCAAACTGATTTCTAGAATGGCTGGATCCATCCATCATCCCACCACCAGTAGCTTAGTATCTGTCTTCACAGATCGCTCAGGAATTCACCGTTGCCCTTGCTGGTTCTCCTGAAAGTGCCATATCCCTGTCATCCATTGTAGTTAATATCTCTTTTCATTCTTTAGGTGTGAGATAAAACCTCCGGTGAACTTGTGGAGCATTACTTAATTGAGGCATTGAGTCATTTTCTCTTGTGAAAGGGCAGATTCGGACTTACTGACCTCTACATTCCCTTTTGGTTCCCCTCCCTGCTCCTTTGTGGTGTCTTTGAAACTGTCTATGTCTTTTGAACACTTACCCACTGGGGAATGGCTCCTGGTCATCTCTCTTTGTATCAATTCCTCTATGGTTTGAATGTTGGTCTTTTCTCGCAGTTATTTGATGCCTAGATATTCTCCCCCACTTGGCTTTACTTGTGTTTTGAACGATTGGTCTTGGACTTTCCCCCTTGAATATTCTGTATCTCCACCCCAACCTCCCCAGCTTGTTCTTTTTAAGCTACCTATGTGCTCTTTTTGACATGCTGTCAATAAAAAGAGAATCCAATGGCTCCTGTTGCCCAATATTTATTCGGGTGAGGAGGTAGAGGAGGGGTCGGCCCTGCTGGGCCCTGGGAGGCAAAGCCGTGCACACGCTGACAGGTTCTGGCCCTGGCCCTGCCATGAATGCAGCTTTGCTTCACAGGGCCCCCCAGTCAATCAAGGACCCAGTGACTCTGGGTCACCTACCTTACCTCGTATAATTAGCATTACACTTTTCAAAACCCTTTCCCACTCCTTTTATTTGATTCTTACACCCGTGGAGATCCTGGTTCTACTGCTAGCTTTGCCACGAATTAGCTAACTGTGTGACCTGGAATGGGTCACATAGCCTGGGTTCAGGCATTGCTACAACGGGGATGTTAGACAAGATAGGCATCCTGTGGATGGCCAGAGAAGGTGAGGGTCACCTTACATGAGCTGAG
>CM053622.1:10330691-10373272 GCA_028646595.1 Phalanger gymnotis
GTCTAAGCAACCCCCAACTTAGAAACCAACAGTATCATAGACATTTCTGAACTGGAAGTTCTTAACATCAGGATTTATTCTGGGCGCCTAAGACTATTAGCAACTTGTGTCTGACACTTCTACAAGACATTGTTCTCACAGCCATTCTACTGGGTAGATGGGATGGGAACCTGAGGCCCAAAATGGTTCTAGGCTTGGAGCTGACCCCAGAGGTCATCTAGTCCCAAGCCCCTCATCTTACAGATGAGGAAACGGACCCAGAGAGACTTAGGTGACTTAGCCAAGGTCACCCAACAAGAAAGTGGCAGAATTGGGATTTGAACTTGGGTTCTCTGACTCCAAAATCCTTTTCATTTTCCACTGTGCTATACCATGATCACTGGACCAGAAGTTACGGAATCATTTGATTTGGAAATTGGAAGGAACCTCAGAGGCCAAGTCTAGTCCTGACCAAAAGTCCCTCCACAACATCTCTGACCCATGGTCCTCTAGCCTGTGCTATAAAACCTCATGTGAGACGGAACTGACAAACTCTGCTAATTGAGGTTTGCTTTTCTCACTTTATTTTTCTTGCTTTTTAGAAAAATATATGGCTTAATATGGAAATGTGTTTTGCACAATTCCACATTTATAATTGATATATTACTTGCTTTCTCAGTGGGAGTGGGAAGGAGGGAGAGAACTTGGAACTCAAAATTTAAAAAGGAAAGAACATTAAAAATAAATAACAAAATAAAAATCAAACAAAGATCTCACGTGTGGCGGAGCCCTCTTCCCATTCCATCCTGGGACAGGTTTAAGTGCTAGGGCTTTTCCCTAGAGCAAGCCTGAATTTTCCCCCTGACATCTTTTACCCAGTTATTTCAGCTTCTCCCCTCTGGGGCCAAGCAAGGCTAATCTTTCTTCCACATGACATCCTTTCAGATACTTGAAGATGGCTCTCATGTCCTCTTTAATTATCAAATTGGATTTCAAAGTCTGTTCTCCGTTCTCCCAGCCCAAGCCTTCTCCACCATCTGAGTCATTACTAGGCTTCTTTAGATGCCCGGGAGGGCTGTCTTGATATGCTGTCAAGTGACATAAGCCTGGGGTGGGAGCCTGCGTAGCTTCCCTCCCAAGGTACTGGAAACCGCTCCGCCGTCCCTGGAACAGATCTAGAGCCATTCGAAATTGATTCCTATTACTTACAAACAAGAACAGTTAACATCTTTTTTCAGCTGCAGTCACTGAGAATGTAATTCCCTCCTCCAGCTTGAGCAGTATTGACCATGGCTGAGAGTAAACCCTACGTGCATTTGCCTTTCCATTTGATGGATATATATTGCAAAAGTGACCAAAAAAAAAGAGAAGAAAAAAATGACGGTTCCTGACCTCATAGATGTTCTATTCTCCTGGAGGTACGGAACACGATGTACCCAGAGGAGTACAATACAAGCTGGGGGCAGAGAAGAAATCCAGACAAAGCATTCTAGGAAAATCTGAGAAGCTCCAGTAGCATTTGCTATTCCCTCCACCAGCTCATTTGACAGATGAGGAAACAGGCAAACAGGGTGAAGTGACTTGCCCACGGTCACACAGCTAGGAAGTGTGTGAGGCTAGATTTGAACTCAGGTCTTCTGGACTCCAAGCCCACTTTTCCACCTCTCAGCCTACAACACTGACTCTTGCACATACGTCATACTAGAAAGTAAAAGGTGGATGATGGCTTTGTCTTGAGAATGTTCCAGTTTGTCTGTGTCCTCACAGAGATGGGCTTAGAGCTGGACGCAA
Organism: Phalanger gymnotis; assembly: GCA_028646595.1. Taxonomy (NCBI): domain Eukaryota; kingdom Metazoa; phylum Chordata; class Mammalia; order Diprotodontia; family Phalangeridae; genus Phalanger; species Phalanger gymnotis. Next base: position 10,332,462 of record CM053622.1, read on the forward strand.
CCTTGGCCATCATTTAGCCCCACCCCCCAAGGAGGGACGTGAATGATTTATTTTTTTAATATTTAATTTTTTTAATTTTTGGTTTACAACACTCACTTCCACACGTTTTTGAGTTCCAAATTTTCTTCCCCTCTCTCCCCTCCCCCTCCCCCCAAGATGGCATGCACTCTCATATAGGTTCTACATATACCTTCATATTAAACATGTTTACACAATAGTCAACTTGTAAAGAAGAACCATGATCAATGGAGTGAGTCATGAGAAAGAAAAAAATAAAAAAAAATATTTTAAAAAAACAGCAGATAGTTTCCTTCAATTCGCATTCATACTCCATAGTTCTTTATCTGGATGTAGACAGCTCTTTCCATCATGAGACCTTTGGGGCTGTCTTTGAACCTTGCATTGATGAGAGGCGTCAAGTCTATCAAAGTTAGCCCTTACAGAGTCCGTATGTCTGTAATCGTATATAATGATCTCCTGGTTCTGCTCCCCTCACTCAGCATCAGTTCATATAAGTCATTCCAGGTTATAATGAAGTCTCTGCTCCTCATTTCTTATAGCACAATAGTATTCCATAACATTCATAAACAACAATTTGCTTAGCCGTTCCCCAATTCATGGGTATCCCCTTGATTTCCAATTCTTTGCTACCACAAAAAGAGCTGCTATAAATATTTTTGTACATACTGGTCCCTTTCCCACTTGTCTTATCTCTTTGGGATACAGCCCTAGGAATGGTATTGGTGGGTCACAGGGTATGCACATTTTTATAACCCTTTGGACATAGTTCCAAATTGCTCTCCAGAATGGCTGGATCGGTTCACAACTCCACCAACAATGTAACAGTGTTCCAATTTTCCCACATCCTCTCCAGCATTTATCATTTTCCTGTTTTGTCATGTTAGCCAATCTGACAGGAGAGATGTGCTACCTAAGAATTGTTTTGATTTGCATTTCTCTGATCAGTAGCGATTTCGAGCATTTTTTCATACGCCTATAGATATCTTTACTTTCTTCCTTCGTAAACTGCCTGTTCATATCCTTTGACCATTTCTTTAGTTGGGGAATGACTTGTATTCTTATAAATTTGGCTCAGTTCCCTGTATATTTTAGACATGAGGCCTTTATCAGAGACATCAGCTGTAAAGATTTTCTCCCAATTTTCTGCTTCTCTCCTAATCTTTGTTGCATTGGCTTATTTATACGAAAACTTTTCAGTTTAACATAATCAAAATTATCCATTTTGCATTTTGTAATGCTGTCTCTTGTTGGGTCATGAATTCTTCTCTTTCCCATAAATCTGACAGGTAAACTATTCTTTGCTGTCCCAAATTGCTTATAGTATCAGCCTGGAAGTGAATGATTTCTTAAAGCATTTACTAAGTGCTTTGAATGTGCTAGGCATTAGAGATGCAGATATCAAAGGAGACAGTCCCTGCCCTCAAGGAGCTTGCCTTCTAGTTGGGGAAGACAAGACAGAGAGTAGAGCGGCAGAAAAAGAGACAAGGAAACCCTCCGGGAGGTGGCAGAGGGCCACGTGTCCCAGGAGGATGAGAGGCAGAGGCCAAGTGTGATCTGGAGCCAACCAGCCAGTAACCAGAGGACAAAGGAGCCAGTGACCAGCCCAAGGGCCTCTTTCTGCTTCTTCTTGGTAACTGAAGCCTGACTTCTAGGGGTAACCAAGACCTGGCTTTCTAGTGGAAAGTTCATTAGACTTGAGTGTGGGGTTGAGTTCTGGCTGACAGTCACCACTACCTGCATGACCTTGGTCAAGTCACTTTCTCTTCACCAGCATCATCTTAATTGGCCCATGTATATTCAGAGGTCCCTCCCTCCCAGCCCTGACATCCCCTGGTCTAAGGCCCCTCCTAGCCCTGACATTCCCTGTTCTAAGGCCCCTCCAGCCGTGACTTCCCTGTTCATTTGGGCCTCACAAATCTTGACACTGTGGAGGTAGCTAAGTGGGCACCAGCTCCAATCTGAGTTGCTGAGGGAGGTCAGCTGAACTAAGCAGGGAGAACACTGTGACCTTTAAGCCTGGGAGTCTTAAGACTCAAGCTTGGCCCTTGGAGAGGTGAAGATATAATGTACCAGAGAGAAAACTAGATGGGGAGTCATGTTCTGAGTCTGCCAGTTGACTCATTGATCACCTTGGAAGGGTCATGCCCACACTGGCTCCATTTCTCTCCCCTGAGGAAGGCAGTCCATGCAGTGGAAAGGGCTATGGATGTGGAGGCAGAGGATTTAGGAGACTTTGGGCCAGTCTTTTCCCTCTCTGGGCTTCTTTTTCCTCATCCACAAAATGAGGAGTTGGTCTAGATGGCCATGCCAGTCTCTTCTCCCTCTCAATCTCCGATCCTCTGGCTGGGTTTCTGAAGTCCCCTCCTGCCCAAAGGGTACACAGTTCTTTGTCATTGGTACCTGTTCTTCCCAAGAGCTCATACGATGCTCCTTCATGGGCTGACTCAGGTAAAAGGAAGAAAGAGTTCCCCTTGTTTCAAGTTTCATTAAGACAGGCTCCCGGCCATATCTGTGGCCACCATCTCCCCTCTCACTTCAGGAGGCAAGACTCAATTAAACTGAACATTCAATACCAGGCAAAGTACCGTGCTTTGAATGAAATGAAAAAATTTCTGCCCCTTAAGAGCTTACTTTCCACTGGGAGAATTCAACATGGACACAAAGAAATAGAAGAGAAAACCTTCCCTGGCCCTGTGTCTTTGCTAACCAAGCTCTCGAGCCTTCTTGCCATTTTTAAGGCCACATGGATCCACTCTTTTCCTTCCTATCCAAAGCATGTCCCCTGCTGCTGGGGGAGCCTGGTGTCATTATTTCACCTTATCCCAACCACCCAAAGGAGCTGGCAAATCTCCTTGTCATCTCCTGGCTCTCTGACCCTTTTCCAACCAGCTCTGTCTCTTCTCAGCGGGGAGAAATGTCTGGTTGATGCTCAGCTCTGCATTGCAGTCAGGCTGCTACAGCCCTCCTGGGTTCCTAGGTCCCTGTCATGATTGGCTTTTTAATTTTGCAAAGTTATTCCTCTCTCAGCCTTAAGCTTGCTCATGCCCATCTCCCACTGCAACAGCCAAAGGGCAGAAACAATCTGTGCCTTTTGCAGCTGTTTTCTGCAGGACCTGGAAAACAGCGAGGTTTCTTTACACAAAATCTGTGAGCTTGGGATTTTAAAAATACTGTGGTAACTATGTCAATATAACTGGTTTCCTTTGTAATCCTATGCATTTTATTTTAGGCATTTTAAAACCTTCTGAGAAGGGGTCCATGAGCTCCATGACACAAAAGGTAAAGAGGCCTCAGTCTAAAGGAAATCTTTTTCCCCCTGGAAAATAAGGAGTTTGAGAACAGTCATCCCTCCATCCATACCTCTGTCCAGTGAAGCTCAGCTGTCAGTGCCTGGGTGTCCGTTGTATTCACCTTTGCAGTTGAGGTCCCTCTCATTCTCTTCTTGGCTTTCATCTACCCCTCCATCCACTGCTCCATCCATTCCTCCATCCACCCCTCCATCTACTCCTCCATCCACCTTCCATCCACTCATCCATCCTTCCATCTACTCTGTCCACCCCTCCATCCATCCCTCCATCCACCCTTCCATCCATCCCTCATCCATCTCTCCATCCACCCTTCCATCCATCCCTCATCCACCCCTCCATCCACCCCTCCATCTACTCCTCTATCCACCTTCCATCCACCCATCCATCCACCTCTCCATCCATCCCTCTATCCATCCCCCCGTCCAATGAAGGTCAGCTCTCACTGCCTGTGGTGTCTGTTGTATTCCTTCTCTCAGTTGAGGTCCCTCTCATTGTCAGCTTGGCTTTCCTCACGAAGTAGAGAAGATTCCTTCTTGTATGTTCACATCATGTGCTCATAGCCCAGCCATTGGAGCAGAAAGACTCAGTTCAAATACAAAATGAAGCCTTTTCTGACCCACCCCCTCTAACTACAGTTAATACTCTTTCCTTCTCTCTCCAAATACTTTGTTTTTAATTCGTGATTATTTTGTATTTGTTTACCAGAGCACATGTATATGTTAGAACATAAGAGCAAGAGCCTGTTTCATTTTTTATCTTTATGCCTTCCAGAGACTAGCCCAACATTTTGTACACAATAGGCACTTATTAATTACTCGTTAAATTGGATGCTGGCCCATGACACATCTGCAATTGAGTACATAGAGTGCTGGGCCTGAAATCAGGAGGACTTGAGTTCAAATCTCACCTCAGACACTTACTAGCTGGTAACCCTGGGCAAGTCACTTGACCCTGTTTGCCTCAATTTCCTCATCTGTAAAATGAGCTGGAAAAAGAGATGACAAACCATTCTAGTATCCTTGCCAAGAAAACCCCAAATGGAGTGAAAAAGATTCAAATTCTATTAAAAGACAACTGAAAAACAAAAGGTCAACCCAGCACAATGCCCTTATTTTACAGAAATGGAAACAGGCCTGGAGACAATGACTCTGCCAAAGTGATGTGGTTAAGTGGAAGAAGATGGGACTACAGCCCAACAAACAGGACAGCTTTTCCAAAGCATCTTGGTGTCTTGTGGTACAGTGAAAAGAGCATCGACTTTACAGACAGAGGTCTTGGGTTTAAATCCTGTCTCTGTTGCTTACGACTCAGTGATCTCTCTCTGGGCTTCAGTTTCCTCTATAAGATGAGGGCGGTTAGACTTCCTGGCTTCTGGGATCCCTTCCAGAGCAATCATTCCTCCAGCAGAACTACAGGAAAGGAGAGAAACCACTTCTCCCTAATCCACAAGAAGGTCCCCAAGGAGAGGACACCACTATCCACATTCATCCTTTTCTTATGCAGTTCCTTAGTCTGTTGAAATCTCCTTCCTCAAAGTATCATGTATCCTCAAATATCAAGCGTCATTGAGTGGGACCAAAGATGCCTCAGTGAAGCCCAGTAGCAAGCTGCAAGGCTGCTCTTCCTGTTTCTTTTTCTAGTCTGAAATGTATGGACCCAACAGTCCTGCAGCAATCAGAGTAAACCAGATATAATTCCAAGGGCAGCTAGGTGGCACAATGGATAGAGCACAGGACCTAGAATCAGGAACTCATCTTCCTGGGTTCAAATCGACCCTGGGCAAGTCACTTAACCCTGTTTCCCTCAGTTTCCTCATCTGTAAAATGAGCTGGAGAAGAAAATGGTAAAGCACTCCAGGATCCTTGCCAAGAAAACCCTAAAATGGGGTCAAAAAGAGTGAAACAACTTTGTGGCTGAAGAACAACAAATTTCCCAAGAGGTTTAGTAATCCTGAAAAAATTTTTCCAATAGCTCCCCTCCAACAAGGACTCCCTAGAACTGGAGTTTGTGTCCCCAAAGCACAAGCCTTGTCTTAGAAACCAAGCACTCTGGCTCAAGGTCCCAGGAGTGGTCATAGTAACCCAGCTGCAAAGGACCTCAGACCCCGTCTAGTCCAACAGATGGGGATAAGATCAGGGGCCCCTTTGCAACCTCCTCCATCTCTTCTCAGCATCTGCTGCTCTGCCTGGTCTCCATCCTCTGCTCCACCTAGCCTGTGTGCCTCTGTAGCTTCCCAGCACAGGACAGCTACTGGAATTATATGTTGTGGGAAGGGTCTAAGAGTGATGGGGGAGCGAAATTGAACATCATTCACTGGGATAAGTGAAGAGGAAAGCAAAGAATGTGCTTGAAGTCACAGCCTGTTATGAAGGAATCATCTAGAGTTTCTGTCCAGATTGTCACCTATGTGTGTGTATACATGTACATGTACATATACATATGCATATGCATATACATATACACACATACATATACATACATATACACACATATACATATACATACATACACATAAATATACAGATACACATATACATATACACACATACATATACACACATGTACACATATACATATACACATACACATATACATACACATACATATATACATACATATACATATACACATACGCATCTATACACACATTATATATGTGTATGTGTACACATATACATATATACGTATGTACGCACACATATATACACATGTGTATATCTATATGTATATGTGTGTGTATCAGTAAGTCAACAACAACAATGTAGATGATAATTGTCAAAATGCCTGTGTGGTTCTGTATTGCGAAGTATACGAGACTCTCCACATAGAAAGTAGAAGTAAACCATTTATTCAGACACCAAGGACCATATTCCATAACCAAGTGTTCAGCTTCTACAACCAGTTAACCCACTTCACCATAACAGCAAGGAACCCAAAACATGGTTATCACAACATGGAGCTTCGTCATCCCCAAACCTCTCCAACTCACTGCTGGGGTCTTCCCCAAAACAGTACAGTTAAGTCAGCCTGTTCAGTACTAACCATCATGAGGGCAGCCATTAGGAGCCATTAGCAGCCATAATTACTCTCTCTCTCTCAGCATTTCCTGTGACATAACTTCCTTTTCCTGTTAGGAAGCTCCTCCCACCACATGTAACTTGGGCTTCCTGTGACGTAAGCAGGTCACATGGCCTATTAATGGGTGGGAAAGATCTTCAAATCTAAATTGCTACTAAACTCGGTCCCAAGATCTTTCATATCCATTACACAGGGCAATGGGAATTCTGGGATAACTGGTGCCAACAGAACTTTCTACAACGATATAACAGGGATAACACAAGATCAGCATATAAAACAATGTCATCATTCCCCCTTTGAATGAATGGGGCTCAAAGTCTTGGGGTAAGGGACCCAGGTCTCATCCTCCAAAGCTTCTTTCTGCTGAAATTGGACGTAGAACTGTCCCTACCCCAAGAGATTAAGAGAGTCCTATTCAAGAGGTCAGTTCTTTAGCAAGCTGACATCTGGAAGTTGACACCAGGTCCAGGGATGACACATCACAGTCGTGGACAGGTCCAGAGGTGACATCCAAACACATCTGAGAATGACATTTGGCTTAAGCGATCAGGCATCTGCAGGTGGATGGTACTAAGTCTGCAGGAAACAAATCTCACAAACAAATTTAATAGACAAAAGCTAAAAAGAAACGAAGAGACTATCATATAGAATACATATATATATATAGAATACATAAGTCAAAGATACAGTTTCATAACCATTTTCTCCTGGGTAGACTTCTGTTACAGTATTGTCTTTTCCATGTGCTATAATTTCTGCAGCTTTTGGAACATCGTCCAGCTTCAGCTTTACCCATACTTTAGTTCCCAATTCTATTCTATCAGTAGAACCACATCTCTCCTTTCCTCTGATAGGTATTTTGGAAGGAAGGTCAGTTTTCACAAGAGGTATTGTTTCACAAGGAATAATAACCAATTTAACTATTCTATCGTTTTTACACAACCATAAAGGTTCTTCACCCAAATTCTGGAGTGTCACAATAATTTCCCCTTGATAATTAGATTCTATCACTCCATGTGTCCCTGAGCTGCTAATCCTAATATAGGTAATGTATGTCCAAAATGATTCTTAGGGATTCTCATACATATCCCAGTAGAGATTTTTCTTCTCTCTTTTCTATCCAACCAAAAGTTCTCTAAACAATGTCAATCATCTCCTGCCAAGCCAGGTATTCCTGGATACGATGGTAGGACATCTTCCCTCACAGTCCAGCACTCAATATTTTGGATCTTATATGTCTGCTGTTTTCTATTTTGCAGATTCGAGGTCATCATTCTGGCTGTACTTCCTCCTAGTGGTCTATTATTCAAATTACATAAAACGGTGAACAAATTATCCTTCCAATGTTTTTATGAATTATTAGAACTTAACTTTCTTAACTGTTCTTTCAACAATCCATTCATTCTTTCTATCAACCAAGATGCTTGTGGATATGTGGAATATGATATATCCACTCTATATTGTTCAATATGGTAACTTTATATAAGGGTTTCAAAATCTGCCCAAGATGTGGAATGTGGTGCCTCCTGTGCCTGCAGTGGCATGAATATATGATGAAGTAATTGACACAAAAAGACAAAGACATGGGGCTAGGCGAGTCGTATAGTTAAGCTATAGACTGATTTTAATGGAATTACTGACAGCATTTTATACAGGTTAATTGCTGAGTTATCCAGACTTCAAAGAACAGTACAATAAAGCATTGGTTAAGTTTTTTATCTCCTTGTTCCTAGGAGTGAGACACTTATTTTTCTTCGAGGCTATCCAAATTGAAACATTTATGTTCTCTCAGATATAGACAACTAGACTGAAACATTTCTGTCATCTCCCATGTGGGTAATCAGCTACAAAGGCAGGTTTTCTTTGCCAAGTCTTCTTATCCTAAAGCTGACCTTGCCATGAATAGACCCATCTCAATTGACCCTCCCTTGCAGAGGTCTAAGAGGCCTAAAGAGGATATAGCTGCCTCCCCACAGCCTCCAATACCCAAACAGTCCTATGAACTTTTGGGTCTCCTTCTTATTGGTGGGAATAGGAAAATCTTGAATTTTCTGTCGAGCTTGTAGGAGAATTTCTTACAGTCCTTTATTCCATTGTATACCCCAAAATTTCACAGTTTGAGCTGGTCCTTGAATCTTTGCAGGGTTAATTTCCCATCCTTTGCTTTTCAAGTGCTTAATTAAAAATATCAAACTCTTCTCAATTGCTTTTACATCTTCTCCCTGTATCATAACATCATCTATGTAGTGGGTAAGCTGTATACCAGGTAACTTTAATTCATCCAAATGTTCAGCCACAATCCTATGACAAATAGTTTGGCTATGCAGATATCCTTGTGGCAATCAGGTAAAAGTATTTTGTCGGCCTCTCCACGTGAAAGCAAACTGGTCCCATTGTTTGGAGTCTATTGGGATCATAAAGAAAGCAGTGGCCAAATCAATAACTGCGTTCCAAGTCCCATCCTATTTCTGGGTCCTTTCTATTAAGGGAACAGTATCTGGAATAGCAGCACACAAGGGTGGGCTCACTTTATTCAGTTGTCTATAATCCATTGTCATTCTCCACATTCCATCTGACTTTTGTACTGGTCATACAGGATTATTCCATTGAGTGGTTGTAGGGACTAACACACCTGCTTCAACATACTCCTTTATAGTATTGGCAATTTCATCTTGCCCACCTGGCACACGATACTGCTTTAAAGTAATTACTTTTGAATGTTCAGGTAAAATGATTGGGACCATCTTTACTTTTCACACTAAAACTGTATTTATTAATTCCTATCTTCCTTACTGCAAATTGATATCTCCCCTCAGGCACATTCAGATTCATACCTTTCAATATATCTGTTCCAGTGATGTATTCAGGAATGGATATGATGACCACGGTATATTCTTTCTTAGGCAATTGTCCAATTTTCATCATCAGTTTCACTTGTCTGGCTGGTATTTCAGCCCCTCCTAGTCCTATGATGGTAATAGGAGTTCCATGTTTAAATTTGTCAGGGTTTCCGTAAGTCAAGCTGGCCTCTGCCCCAGTGTCTATCAATGCCCTAGTTATAGTATTTGATCCATTTTTCCAATATATAGTCAGATTAATATGGGGTGTGTAATCCTGTCTGTGTGTTTCTTTAATATAAGCTGGGACTCAGCCTATTCCCTAGTCTCCTTGAAGGTGTGACCCCCTTGAATACAAGGGTTCAGTAGGATTTGTAGGGGCAGTTCTTACTTCTCTATTCCTTTTGCTATTAAGCCCCTTATCTCAGTATATTTTGTATAGCTCATTAGTTGGAATACCATCTATTTTTCTAAAATCTACCCCTACTTTCAATAGAGCAGTAAACATTTCTTTCCTTGTCATTCTTTTCTGATGTTGAAACTGTTGGTTTTGTACCCTTCTCTCCTGAGGGAGTTTATTATTTCCCCAGTCTCCTAAGTCACTTAACTGTGAAGTCTTATCCAGCACCTTTGAAAGAGGGTTCTCTACTTTTGCAATCAGCAAAGTCAGAATCACATGTTTATAAGTGGGGGCAGGGTACCTTCTTAACAATCAAATTCCTATGAGAGACTCCCAAGGGAGTTTCATAATAAACTTCAACACTCCCTAACATAATAACAGTCTTCATTACCTCCTCCTTTAACTTTCTCATACAGTCCCTAATTTAGAATACCAGGGTCTATCTGCAACAGGCCACATAATATCAGCAGGATATTCCTCTTTATAGCCTACCACAGCCAAAGCCAACAAATTGGTTGTTTGGTTACCTCTTTGCAAATTATAATCCCTAAAAGCTTGCTGTACAAAAGAATTCTGATTAATACTTAAGAATCTTATACAATCCACGGAATCTACAGACACTCCTGTGGCCCCTTCATCACTGATTCTCACCATCCAAGATATTACAATTCTCCCATTCTCTGGGTGAACCTACTCTAGATATCTATGATTTCCTGCTGTGTAAAATCTTCCAAAATCTCCCTGAACTCAGTACTATGACCCTGCATTTCTTGACTCCTTCGCTGTACAGGACAAATTTCTCTTTGAGAAATCTGGTGTGATACAGTAACACTCTTTGGCTCGGAAGTAGCATCATGCCATAAAATATCACCTCGTGCCTGAGGTCCTGACATTGTATCCTCCTGTCTAGATTCTTTCCCCGTTACCACAGTAAGCCAATTGACTTCTAGACTCGACCTCGGCTGAACTGAGGTGCACTCTCGACCTGCTTGGCTCCCTCTGCCTTGTAGCTGAACTTACAACAAGGCTAGTAGGTTCCTGTTTTTCTACCACCTGAGGGTCTCCATCTTGCTGTGGTATAGAAGAAGCACTTTCACTTAAATTATCAGACCTTTCAACAACTGTCTGAGTATAAGCTCTCTCTAGTGATCGTCTGTCTCTGTCTTCACATACAATACCATAGACTGTGAATAAAATCCAGCCTCTTCTAGAGATCTCTGTTGGTACTTCTGTTCCTGGCTCAACAGTAACCTCTCTGAGACATGGTTCCAAATGTCTAGGTCCTCCACTGTGTAGCCTCTGCTTCACAGAGACCAGTGCCTTTAGATCATTCCCTTGCTAGGGAGCAATAAGTTATAACCTCCCATCCTGGGACAACCATTTTTTCCTCTAAAGCCCTTCTACCTCTAAATAGAGATCTTATACCTTGCAATCCCATCCTATTCACCACCAAATAATGTATCAGTAAGGCAATAATAACAATGTAGATGATAATTATCAAACTGCCTATGTGGTTCTGTATCACAAGGTATACGAGACTCTCCACACAGAAGGTAGAAGAGGTAAACCTCAGACACCAGAGAACCATATCCCATAACCAAATGTTCAGCTCCCACAGCCAGTTATCTCACTTCATCATAATGGCAAGGAACTCAAAACATGATATCACAACATGGAGCCTTGCCATCCCCAAACCTCTCTGACTCCCTCCAGGAGTCTTCCCCAAAACGAACTCACAGTACAGCTAAGTCATAGCCTGTTCAGTTCTAACCACCATGAGGGCAGCCATTAGCAGCCATAACTGCTCTCTCTCTCAGCATTTCCTGTGACGTAACTTTCTTTTCCTGTCATGAAGCTCCTCCCACCACATGTAACTTAGGCTTCCTGTGACTTAAGCAGGTCACATGGCCTATTATTGGGTGAGAAAGATCTTCAAATCTAAATTGCTTCAAATCTAAATTCAAATCTAAATTCAATGTTGGAAAAGAATGACAAGGAAAGAAACGTTTACTGCTCTATTGAAAGTAGGGGTAGATTTTAGAAAAACAGATGGTACTCCAACTGATGAGCTATACAAAATGTACCAAGATAAGGGGCTTAATAGCAAAAGGAATAGAGAAGTAAGAGCTGCCCCTACAAATGCTACAGATCTTGAACCCTTGTATCCAAGTGAGTCACACCTTCAAGGAGACTAGGGAATAGGCTGAGCCCCAACTCATATTGAAGAAACACACAGACAGGATTATAGACCCCACATTAATCTGACTATATATATTAGAAAAATTGATCAAATAGTGTAACTAGGGCATTGAGAGACACTGGGGCAGAGGCCAGCTTGATTTGTGGAAACTCTGACAGTGTGTGTGTGTGTGTGTGTGTATTATACACATATACATTATATGTGTATATATGTGTGTATACACACATATGTATATACATATATAGTATATGCGTGTGTATGTATATATGTATGCATGTGTATATATATGTGTGTGTATATATACATATATGTGTGTATGTGTATATATCTATATATACATATATGTATGTATGTATTACCAGAGCAGGGAAAGATGGCTCAGTCACATAGCAAGCAGGAAGAGAGGTAATGTACATGTTCGATGGGCATCTGTACAATGTCAAGAGAACTTGAAAAGTGTGTCCAGCATGCCTTTGGGGCAAATTTGTGGAAGGATATGGATGACAGTTGCCCTGGGTGCAGAGGCATGGTTGGGTTGTGATCCACCTTCCTGGACAGTCAGTCAGCAAGTATTTATTGAGTACCTAGTATATGCCAGGCACTGTGCTAAGCCCTGGGAATACAAAGAAAGTCGAAAGACAGACCCTGCCCCAAAGGAGCTCACCATCTAATAGGGGAAGACAAGAAGCAAACAAGTATGTATGAACATGCTGTAGAAAGGATAAATAGGAAACAATTAACACAAGGAAGACACTAGAATTCAGGGGGTTTGGAAAGGACAGAAGCCCCACGTCAGCGATATCACAAACTCCTCAGAGTAGAGTGGAAAGAGTGCCAGGATTTGGGGTGATAAAACCTAGATTTTGATCTTGGCTCTCCCCTTTCCTGCCTGTGTGATTTGTGAGAGGTCGTGAGCTCCCTCTGCCTTCTGGGATGGATCATCCAAGCAGAAGCTGAACGACCACTTGTTGGGGAGGTAACCCCTGCCCAAAAGCCCTTTGGTGTGAGACTGTCTTCTTACGGGTGGAAATGAATGCCCTGCTTCGTGTGAGAGTCAGGGTCAGAGCAACAGAGCTCCAGCTTCCTTCAGTCCTCTTTGGGACTCTTTAAGAACAGTCTTCTTGGGGCAGCTAGGTGGCGCAGTGAGTAGAGCACTGGCCCTGGAGTCAGGAGGACCTGAGTTCAAATCCAGCCTCGGGCACTTGACACATTTACTAGCTGTGTGACCTTGGGAAAGTCACTTAACCCCAATTGCCCTGCCTTCTCCCTTGCAAAAAAAAAAAAAACAGTCTTCTTCAAGCTCTTCAAGTGGGGAGTTGCTTTGGGTGCTTCTGGCTTCCGGCTTCAAGAGAGAAGACGGAAGAAGTCACCCCCCCCTCAGGCGGCTGAAGAAAAAGATTCTGGGAAAGCGTGAGAGGAACGGTCAGTCTCCATTGTGTCCCTGTTCCAAGCTAGCTACAGAAGAGACTTCAGGGAGTTTCCCTTGAGTGAGATCCAGGCCTTTCTCTCCTGGTTGACCGAGTTATCTCACTGTCCAAGTGAGAATGCCTTCGCTAGAGGTTGTCTAGCAGACTGTCTCTGGTGTATTCTTGCTCTGAGTTTTTGTTTTGCAACCAACGTGGATAAATGGGTTTTCTTTACTATTCGCTATGTGTGTGTTTCATGGGAAAAGGGTCACCTCTCAGATATAAAACAGATTCCTCCTGTCCCCAATAATAATGACAAAGTGTTCAGAAGTTAGATTGAACCTGACCACATCCCTGAGATGAACAATCTTTGAAGGAGCAGGAAGGTATGCTTCCAGCCCAGTACCCCATCTCTCTGAGGTGAGGTGGCCTCAACCTCCTGCTTCCTCTCCTGGTGGAAATGAAAGTGTCCCTTGGAGAAAGGTGGGGGGAGAAGAGGCTGGAGATGTCTATTCTCCCTCCCTTTGAGCCTCAAAACACTTGGGACTCCTCTAGGAATGTCCTAGTGAGATTCCAGTTGTGTATGGCTTAGACTCAATGCCCTCTGAGCCCACATTCTGTGATTCTGTGAGTCTGGGCTCATTACCTCAGTTTTTTTTATCTATAATATGGGGATGATCATACACATATCATTCCTATCTCTAGGTGTGTGAAAAGTACTTTGTGAACCTTAAAGCCTTAAATAAATGAGTTCTATTAGCACATTAAATCCACATACACTTTAAGCTCTAACTTGTATGTATCATCAAAACAATTGGTAAATGGCTTTTGTAAGCAAATTTACTCAAAGTCTAGGACAGCCCTATTCCTCGACTGTACCCTGGGTATTCTTACTTAAAGTCTGTCACAAGTGGAAAAATATCTAACAAAAACCAAAAGGGGGGGCAGGTCTTGGGGCATACAGGTTCAAAGCACATCCGCTAGAAAGAAAATTCCATTTATTCTATCTGAAATATTTGTGTTTCCCATCAGGAGTATCACTTTCCTTCCATACTTCAAAGATCTTTGATTCTGTTTGCTTGGGTCCCAATATGACAGTAGCCCCTCAGCCATGTGCCAAGTCATCACGATGGGGTAGGAGTAGGTATAGTGGGTCAGGACTATAAACCCTGCAGCTGTGGGAGGCTGAGGCTGCTGGGATGCTTGACCTCAGGAGTTCTGAGCTGCAGTAAAGATGAACCGATCAGGTGTGTGCACAAGGTCTGGCACTAACAGAGTGAGCCCCAGGAGTGGAGGGCCACCAGCGTGCCCAAAGAGGGGTCACCCAGCCCAGGTCAGAAGTGGAGCAGATTAAAGCTTCCTGTCCCAATCAGTATTAGGATCAGGCATGAGAGTAGCCAAAGCACTTTCAGCCTGGGTGAGATGGGGAGTCTCCATCTCGAGAACAAGAAAAGGGATGAAGATCATGGCATTTGGAGCAAGAAGGGGCCTCAGAGGCCACTTGGTCCAATCTCATGTTACAAAGGATATTGAATCCCCAAGAGGTGAGGCAGCTTGCCGAGGGTACCCCAAGCAGGAAGAGGAGGAGCTGGGATTCTGCCCCCTACCTTTCCAAAGCTTGGCACAGTCCAGTTGAACGGCCACCAGTGAGTACCTGAGTCTAATTCATTGCCATTAGCCCCCCACCCCCCACTCTTAGAGCTGAATGAGCTATCCACAGTCACCAACTAAGAAGCTTCCTCTTTCCCATAGCAAAAAAAAAAAAAAACAGGGCCAAGACGTGGAAGCAACTTGATGTCCCTATTAGGAAATATCTGCCATGTCTGTGGGCCTACTCCGTAACTCTCCATCTCAAGAGCCCAGAGGATCCTGACAACTCCCTATGGTAGGCAGCTTACCTCCTACCCCTCTCCTCAATCCCCACCCCCAAAGCAAGGCACAAACTCCTACCAGCAGCAAAGAACATAATTTGCTCCCAGAAATATAGAGGCAACTTCTGTCACATACAAGGGCTAAAGGGACTTAGCCAAGGTCACATGGCTAGAGCTAGGACTGAAATCCAAGGCCCTTCGTTCCCAGGTCCAAATAGACCTGTCTCCCTAGCGTGGGTGGCCAAGGCTTCCGTGGAATCTCAGCAGCTTCCTCTCTCCCTTCACCCCCTCCCCACCAACATCTTCCAGAAAAGGGAAATAACAGAGCGGGAGTCCCCAGTTTTTATAAGCACTCTTGTTTTATTGCACACAAGCAATTGAAAGTGGCCTCAAGTTGAATGGTGCTCCTCTGAGTTTGTGGCGTGATTGACACTGTGTGGCTGACCCTGCATCCTCTGGGCCTACCCTCCAGCAGAGCTGTCTCTGCACCGGGGGGCCAACAGATTTCCTTTGGAAAATAAACAAAAAAGGCAACTGTACCATTTTAAGACATCTCAAGCATAATGCATCTTCTAACGGTGCATACATTCATTATTGCATTTGTCCATCGATTGATTGCACATACAGGAAATAAATGCACTTATCGGGAGGGGGAGGGGCAGTTTTAAATAGTCAAGTGTTTACATGTGGCATTCGGCATATATCACATTCTGCTACTTAAGCTATCATAACATAATTGACCATCATAGGTGAGGGTTGAGGGTTGGGGGGCTGGGTGGGTGGGGGGTGGAGGCCTCCAGGGTAAGGGGATCTGGTTTTCCTCTCTCCCTCTTTTCCTTTGTATTGCAACCAGGAATTCCAGCTTGGAAAAGGAGAGTGCCCTGCAGTCTGAGCACGGTCCCTTGTGGGAGGCAGAAATAAAATAAATTAGAGTCGATTGACCTGTCTGAGTTTCTTTGGCTGCTCCTGGTGGGTGTTTCCATGCCTGATCCCTGTGCCTACTTATCGCCCTTCTTGGCTTTGTCCTCAGGCACCTGCTCTGAGGCTTTGCTCTCCTTCTGGTCGGTGCTGGAGGATTTCTCCACTTTCTCCGTCTTGGGCTTGCTGGGTTTGGGGGCCTCTGTTTTGGCGGGTTCTTTGGGAGGGGCCTTGCCCTCCTCTTTGGCTTTGGGGTCAGCGTGGGGTTTCTCTTCAGCCTTCTGGGGCTCAGCTGCCTTCTCCTCTGTTTTCTTTTCCTCCTGCTTTGGTTTCTCAGGTCCCTTGGATGGCTCTGGCCCCTTTTTCTCCTCTGCCTTCTTTTCTTGGGGCTTTGCTGGCTCCTTCTCCTTGGTTTCCACCTTTGCAGGGGCTGAAGGAGGCTCTGGGGCTGGGGCCTTCTGGCTCTCAGCTCCTTCTGTCTTGGTCCCCACTTGAGGCTCCTTGGGTTTCTCCTCAGCCTCCTTTTTGGGGGTCTCTTTCTTGCTGTCCTTTTTTTCTTCTGCTTTGGCTGGGGCTTTCTCCTCCTCTGTTTTCTTGGGGGGTTCTTTCCCTTTAGCTTCCTGAGATTTTCCTTCTTCTTTGACAGGTGGGCCAGGTGACTTTATTGCTTCTTTCTTTGGGGCACTCTCTTTGTCTTCTTTCTCAGGAGATTTTACATCTTCCTTTTCTGGGGATTTAGCCTTTACTGGGGATTTGATCTCCGCTGGGGACCTCACTTCCTCCTTCACTGGGGTCTTGGCCTTCTCTGGAGACTTGACCTCTTCCTTCACTGGGCTCTTGGCTTTCTCAGGAGACTTGACCTCAGGGGGGGACTTGACTTCTTCCTTCACTGGGCTCTTGGCTTTCTCCGGAGACTTGGCCTCAGGGGGGGACTTGACCTCTTCCTTCACAGGGGATTTGGCCTTCTCTGGAGATTTGACTTCTTCTTTCACTGGAGATTTGGCCTTTTCTGGAGATTTGGCCTCAGGTGGGGACTTGACCTCTTCCTTCTCTGGAGACTTAACCTTCTCTGGAGACTTGACCTCAGGTGGGGACTTGACCTCTTCCTTCACAGGGGATTTGGCCTTCTCTGGAGACTTGACTTCTTTCACTGGAGATTTGGCCTTTTCCGGAGACTTGACCTCAGGGGGGGACTTGACCTCTTCCTTCACTGGAGACTTGGCCTTCTCTGGAGATTTGACCTCAGGAGGGGACTTGACATCTTCCTTCACTGGGGATTTGGTCTTCTCTGGTGATGTGACCTCCTCTGTAGGAGGAGACTTGGCTTCCTTCTCCGGAGACTTTCCTTCTTCACCTTCTTCTTCCTTCTCTCCAGTTTCTTCTTCTGCTTCTTCTTTCTCCTCTTCCTTCTCCTCTTCCTCAGTTACCTCTTCAGTCACCTGGATCTCCTCAGTTTGTTCTTCCACAATGACTGTTTCCTTCTCTGACTTCTCAACCACTTTGATCTTTTCTTCACTTTTGACTTTTATATGTGTGGAAGCAGCTGGAGCTTTGGGGAGTCCCTCAGGAAGGGAGAAAGGAACTGGGCCAAAACCAATTCTACACTCTTCTCCTTCCAGAAGTTTTCTGTGGGGAAGAGAAACAGCATGAGGAAGTTATTGGAAGGAGAAATCATCATACATCCCTCCCTGGCCACCATTCCTTTATGCATGCTTTCTTCCTCATTAAAATGTATTCTCCTTCAGGACAAAGTCCTACAGCTATGGTCATGGGTAAGCATACATGTATCTGCATCCCAACTACTTAGTACAGTGTTTGACACAATGTTTAATAAATTTTCATCCATCCATCCATCTATGCACTCATCCATTCTTCCTCACCCTCTGAGCTTCATGGGTAAGGTTGGCAAAGGTGGTGTTTAAGCTGCTAGCTCCTTCCCCCCACAATTCTGTCCCATCAAGCCAGAAGACCAATGTTCTATTCTTAGATCAATTACTATCTAGCCATGACCTTCTGCAAGTCAGCTAACCTTGATGTGCCTCGGTTTCCTAATTTCTCTAACTGGGGTAATAAGCCTTCATGAAGACTTGTGAGCCCCGAATGATATAATGAATTTCCAACTGGTCTGGACATATGAAGCTTTTTACATACCTGGCTTGTTAACACTAAAATGAAGCCTGTGACCACCAAAGGCCACAGTAAGATTCCTTTTCCTTCAATCTGCACCCTCAGCTTCTTCTGCTGTTCCATCTAACCAGTGCTCTTAGCATGGGGCTGCTAAGGGCAGAAGATAGTCAGCATGCCTTCCATTCCCAAATTCTGCCACTGAGAAGGCCAGGGAATTTTGGCTGCATATCCATCTTTGCCAGGGACCCTTCCTCTGCCTACCTGGCATGGTTATACTCCCCATGAAATGTTTTGCCAGTCCATACATCTTGTGATCTTCCTGGTGGCTTTGTAAGCTAAGGAGGGAAGGCAAGTGGAATCATGCCCATTTCACAGAGGGACAAAGAAAGGTCCAGTGAGATGAAGTGAGGTTTCCAGGATGCCCCAGCAGAGTAGTGACAGAGCTGGGATTTCTACCTGTCTCCTGGCTCCTAATCAGGTACTCTGACAATCCTGTAGAATGGAAGCAACTTGAAGGTAGGAAATGTCTTCATTTTCACTCTTGTATCCCCAGAACCCATGCCTGGCAGGCACTAGGTGCTTAAAAATGTTGGTTGAATTTAATGCCCTGCCTCCCTTTGCACATAATTTTGGTACCCTGGACAGCTCCACTCTCTCAACTCCCTACAGATCTCACAGAGGCCTGGCAAACCCTCTCTAAGTCATAGAGTCCCTAAGAGTCCCTCGAACTCCCCCTCCCCCACACACCCCAATGCTAAGTGTAAGCAGGGGGAAGAAAAGCCCAGAGGGTCAGTCTTAAAAGGCAACAAACAGCTCAAACAGGCTCTGGGCTTCCTGGGTTGTGGGGAGTGTTAACCCTAGAATTCCCTGAAAAAGGAGCATAATGAATGCTTGCCTCCTGCCTGCCTAAAGTGGTTGGCCTCGAGTCAAGAATACCTGGGTTCCAGATTTGTTTCTGACATCCACTATCTGTGTGACTCTGAGCTAGCCATTTAACTCAGTTTCTCTATCTGTAAATGGCATAGCTCCCACCTACAGTACCTAATTCTCAAAGCTGTCAAGCTCAAATGAGGCAATGTATCCAAAGAACCCTAAGGAAATGTAATGCCTGAAGGACAGCAATGATCCTCTCTTGCCACCACTCTGGAAAGTGGTCAGGATCGAACAAGAGCCCTTTGTAAACTGTAAAGTACCTAATAAATGCATAGTATCATCAGGGATGAGGTTCAGGAAAAAGAGCTTTGGATTTGGAGTCAGGACCTGGGTTTGAATCCTGACTCTTTCTCTTCCTGGAAGTTAGGTGGAGTGCTGGGCATGGAATCAGGAGTTCAAATCTGGCCTCAGACACTAGCTGGATGACCCTAGGCCACTTAGGTGACCTCTGTCTGCCTCAGTTTTTTTCATCTGTGAAATGGGGATAATAACAGTGCCTATCTCCCGGGGTTATTGTGAAGGCATAATGAAATAAAATCAATTGCTATATAAATGCTAGCTGAGTGTGGTCTAGTCACTTTACTGTTTGTTCAACTGTGAAATGAGGGGGTTGGACCAGCAGACCTGCCAGGGCCCTTCCATCTCTCCCCTGGTGGTCCTACATCTGTAACCGGGGTGAGCCCATCCTGGTCGGGACCATCAGACAGCCTAAGAAGTGGTTTTTCCAATCCGACATCTCCTGGGATTTTCTCAGCAGGTTTATTAACTGAGGAGGGAAGCAAAAGTGCCCCTATGTCACAGAGGGGCCCTCAGAACCATGTACCTGTAGGCTGCGATTTCAATGTCTAGGGCCATCTTGACGTTCAGCAAGTCCTGGTACTCCCGAAGCTGGGCTGCCATCTCCCATTTGGTGTTCCTCAGCTCGTTGTCCAGCTGCTGAATGGCTTCCTAGGGAGGGAACGGTTCCCTGTGTCATGGAGGGGCCAGCCCCTGGCTCTCTACAATGCAGATGCCCACTCCTGCCAGCCAGTGGGGAGCAGCGCTAACTGTGGATCCCAGCCACCCAACCGCAGAGAGGGCAGTCCCAGGGCAAGCTGTCATTTGTGGAAGGGACAGTTCTCGCTTAATGCCCATGTTCCCTTGGAATAGAACAATTTCCTTCTTTGTATTCAAGTACCGCAACAAGCAAGTGCTACACCCCCAGGCTCCCAGAATCCCCTCCCAGATGTTAAAAGTTCTGAAGAGCACAGAACATCACCAGTAAAGCAGGCTGGAAAGTCTCATAAACTCAGGAACCTCTAAGATCCTTTCTGGTTCTAAATCATCAAGGATATCAGAGGTCGTTCACTTTTTGGGTGCAGAGTGTGTCACGGACCCTTCCCCACCTTGGTGAAGCCTGTGGGTCTCTTCTCAGAATAATGTTTGAAAACACATTTTTTAAAAACCATGGGATTACAAAGGAGACTAATTATGTTGAAAAAGAGTTATCAAAAGAGTAAAAAAAAATTTAAAAAGAGACCCCAGATTAAGAATTCCAACTCTAATGGCAAGACCCGTATTTTATAGAAAAGAAGCTGAAGGGCAGTGATACACTCAAGGAGGTAGAACCTGAACCCAGATGACTGGATCTAGAGATGGAGACGATTTCAGGAGACGCTAGTCCAATGCGCTCATTTGAAAAATGGGGAAGTGGAGGCCCAAGTAACTTTTCCAAGGTCCCACAGCATAGACACAATGCCAGCCCAGGCTCTCTCCCTTCCCCAGCATCTACCTGGTAGGAGATGACATCAGCGTGATGGCGGTCTTCCAGATCTGAACGCTGCCTCTCCAAAGAGTCCTTTGTCCCCTTGAGGGCCTCCAGCTCGGTGGTCTTGGACTGCAGCTGACGTCTGTATTCAGTGATCTCCTCCTGGGCCGAGCGCATGGCATCTGTGTTCACTTTGGCAGCTTCTGACAAGCGGTCCAACCTCACTGTGGCAGGCCAGGGTCAGGGAGTAGAAGGGGCAGAGGTTAGATTCTCTACCCCAACCCCCACCCCGTGAGAACACAGTGCTTAGTACATGGTAGGAGCTTAAGTGCTCTTTGACAGATACCGCATGTCCCAAATCACAGGATTTCAAGCTAGAAGAGGGTTTGACAGATCTCGTCCAACTCTCTCATTTCACAGATGGGGAAACTGAGGCCCAGAGAGAGAAAAGGGCTTGCCACCCAAGGTTACTCAGCTTGTAAGTAGCAGAATTGAAATTCAAACCCAAGTTACTGTCTATATCTAGGGTTCTTTCTATTACTTCACCATGATTAGCCCTGCTCAGCTACTAGACCCCTAAACCTGAGCCAGTCCCAATTCAGGATGTATGAGGACCGCTATACAGATATTGCCTCCACCTTCCTACACCCTAGCCCAAAAGCCCTATGAGCCCCTGTACACCTGCAGGACCAATGTCTCCTGAAAGGGCTAGGATGGTCCCTTTGGTGAGGGCCTTTCTTTCCTCTTCCTGCCCAAGATCATGAGTCACTTATTCTATAAAGCTGGTGAACAAGAGAGCTGAGCCATCCCCTGGGGCACCTCGAATACTGTTGGCAATCAGTCAGATCACTTCCGCATCACAGTCCCCTCTCCAGAAACCAGCATTATCTCTTCCGTTTAGAAACAGTCATCCTGCAAGGCTGGCTCAAATGGACTGCCCATAACAATTCCTGGGCTGATTTTCCCTGGTCTAGCACCAGAGAATGAGGGACTGAGGGTTCCCACGCCATTTCCCATCCACCCACTCAGCCAAGCTGATGATTCAGTGAGTGTGTATATGTGAGTGTGTATGTCCAGTACTCTCCTTGAAGAAGTGCCAGTCAGAGTGCAGAATATGTCCCAGATCTTTGGGAGCTTATACCCCAAGACGGAGGGAGACCAGTCAGCTAACTCTGTGCCCAAAAGGATTCTAGTTTGTCCAAGGTTGTAGCTGGAGCCTAGGACAGGTTGGCTTTCGCTGGACATATCCAAAAAACGGTCTACTTCCCGGAATGGCTGCCAGTTTTGTTACAGGGTCTGGGGGCAGGTGGTGGGCAGGGCCAAGCTTATTTCCTAAGTGTGTGCGCCAGACTTAGCAGAGGAAAGGGGAGAACAAAAATGAGCTGAAGAGTAGAAAGACTTAGTTCTGGGTAGGCATCTTAGTGCAGATAGGAGCAGGGAAAGAGATGGGTTGGGGGGGGGGCGGGGAATCAGTCACTCTCACTATTCAAGGAAGCTCAGAAAACTCAAAATTAGGATGAGGTTTGTCCTGGCCAAAGAAAGTGAGATGAGGAGACTTAAGGTTCCATCTCTAGCTGCCTCAGCTGACTGGGGGTTAAAAAGGCCATAAAGCAGGTTTTCTTTCAGCCTTGGGATGACGGTGGGGGAAGGCGAGGTCTTATTAAAGGGCCACAGAAAGGACTTTACCAGAGAGAATCTGACTGTGGGAATGTATAGACTCCTACTCTAAAAAAGAGCCTCTTTAAAAATAAAAAACAGATTTGGGGACTCTGATGTGGATTCTGTCCCCTGTCCTGTCCCCTCCAATCTTCTTTCTAGCTCCTCCATTTCCTTTTTTCTCTCTCCCTGCAGTATCTCGAGGCTGCAGGGAAGAGGGGGAGTGTCCTCAGCCCCAAGGGGAAACTCTGGGAGAAGAGGGAGGAGGGAAGGGAGAATGGGAATCCTGCAATACGTCAAGTCAATGCTAGGAGCTAGGTGCTCTAAACTAGGATGAAGGCTGCCCCACCCCTCCCCCAAGGCAACCACAAAATTGAGAACATTTCTAAAAACTGGAGAGGGAGGGACCTTAGACCATCTGTAAGGTCAAAGCTGGGAGGGGCCTTAGACCATTTTTAAGGTCTGGGCTGGGAGGGGCCTTGGACCATTTCTAAGGTCAGGTATGGGAGGGACACTGGACCATTTCTAAGGTCAGAACTGAAAGAGACCTTGGACCATTTCTAAGGTCAGGGCTGGGAGGGTCCTTGGACCATTTCTAAGGTCAGCTATGGGAGGGACACTGGACCATTTCTAAGGTCAGAACTGAAAGAGACCTTGGACCACTTCCAAGGTCGGGGCTGGAAGGGAACTTGGACCATTTCTAAGGTCGGGGCTGGGAGGGGCCTTGGACCATTTTTAAGGTCAGAGCTGAAAGAGACCTTGGACCATTTCTAAGGTCAGCTATGGGAGGGACACTGGACCATTTCTAAGGTCAGAGCTGAAAGAGACCTTGGACCATTTCCAAGGTCGGGGCTGGAAGGGAACTTGGACCATTTCTAAGGTCGGGGCTGGGAGGGGCCTTGGACCATTTTTAAGGCCGGGGATGCGTATCAGAACTAGCCAGGACGGAGGCTTGGCCACCGGAGCGGGGAGCCTCGGAGATCACCTGCAAACAGGTGAGGGACCAGGGATGCGCTTCCAGCCCCCCCCCCCCCCCCCCCCCCCCCCCCCCCCCCCCCCCCCCCCCCCCCCCCCCCCCCCCCCCCCGCCCCAGCTCGCGCGCGCGCACCTCGGAACCACTCCTCAGACTGCAGCGTGTTCTGTACCGTGTGGCCCTCGAGCTGCGCGCGGATCTCGCGCAGCGCCGACGTGACGTCAGACTTGACGAGGTCGCGGCCGTCCGGGGGTCCCGCGGCCTGGATCTGGCTGAGCAGCTCCGCCACCTCCTCGTCGTGGCGGCGGCGCAGGAAGGCGCCCTCGTCCTGCAGCGCCTGCACCTTCTTCTGCAGCTCGGCGCGCGCCAGGCCCGCCTCGTCCGCGTAGCGGTGCAGCGCGCGCGCCGCCGCCTGCAGCTCCTCGCGCTGGCGGGCCTCGTCGTCTAGGCGCTGCTGCGCGTGCGCGATGTCCTCCAGCAGGCGCTCGTGCTCCAGGCGCAGCTGGCCTTGCTCGGCGCCCAGGCGCAGCGCGGCCGCGCGCATCTCGCGGATCTCGCGCTCGTAGAGCGCGCCCATGGCTGAGCGGCCGGCCTGCTGCTGCCGCAGCGCGGCCGCCTCACCCTCCAGCTGCCGGTTCTGCAGCTCCAGCTGCCGCACCTTGTCGATGTAGCCGGCGAAGCGGTCGTTGAGCGCCTGCAGCAGCTCTTTTTCGTTGCGCGCCCCGCGGCCCTCGCCGCCCAGCCCCGGCCCGTTGAGCGAGTCCAGGCTCTCGGTGCTCGAGGCGGCCAGCGCGCCGCGGGAGCGGAAGCCCGAGCCCGAGCTCCGCGCCCACGAGTGGAAGCCGCTGGACGCCGAGCCGCCGGCGACCGAGCGCAGCAGCGCGGTGCTCTTGCGGCCCAGGGCCGTGGGCAAGGGCAGCGGGTACACGGGGCCCTGCAGCAGCCCGTCCGCGCTGCCGTAGCTCATCATGCTGGCGGGGCCGCGGCCGGAGCCGGAGTGCGGGGAGCGGGGAGCCGGCCGGGAGGACACTGCGGCACCAGCCCGCCGGCCGCGCCTTTTATAGCTGCCCGGGCTCCTCGACGCGGCCCGGGCGGGGGGGAGGGGGGAAGGAGGGCGGGGGAGAGCTTCTCCTGCCCCTCCCCCCCCCCATTGCCAGGCTCTGCCAGCCCTGCCACTGATGCTGCTGTCG
The DNA here is from genome assembly GCA_028646595.1 of Phalanger gymnotis. Taxonomy (NCBI): domain Eukaryota; kingdom Metazoa; phylum Chordata; class Mammalia; order Diprotodontia; family Phalangeridae; genus Phalanger; species Phalanger gymnotis. The sequence continues at coordinate 10,357,127 of CM053622.1, forward strand.
CCGCCACCCCCCTCTCGTCTAGATCTCTTCCCCAGTTCCCTAGTCCTCCCTGCCCAGGTCTCCAGCTACTCATCTTTGCCTTCCTTTCTCCTCGTTCATCTCCCCTCTCTTCCCTCGCTCTTCTTTCCCCTCTTTTTTCCCTCCTTCTTTCTTCTTTTTCATTGTGAACTTGACAGTTATCAATAAACAGACATTTCATTATACAAAGGATGACAAGGAACATTCCTCCCTCCCCCTTTAATTTTTCTTTCCTCCTTCTCCTCTCTTTTCCCCCTCCTCCGTCCTCTTTCCCTTCTCCGCTGCCTTCACTTTCTTCTCTCCCCTCTTTTTTCCTTTTCATTGTGAACTTAACTATGAACAAACATTTCCATATACAAAGGACAAAGATTCCCTTCCCCTTTTCTTTCTCTCATTCTTTTCTCATGTCTCGCTTTCCCCTCTTTACCTTTCTTTTCTGTCTCCCATCTCCCCTCTCTTTTCCTCAGCACCCCTTTTTTCCCCTTCCCTTTCTCCCTCGGTTTTCCCTGGCCAGGCTGGGGCTGTCACTTCTTCCTCTTCTTCGAGCCCCCGGCCCAGATTCCCAGATTTGCAGCAAACTGTTAGCTTGCCCTTGCTGCAGAGAAGTATGTGGGGGAGGGGTCAGAGGGGGATGGGGAAAAAACGAACTAGAAGCAGAATCTTCCCTGCCTCTGTAGAGAGAGCGATATATGAGACCATTTGGGCAGAATATGATGGGGGACCTGGGCTTGCACAGTCGGGAAGGAGACTTGGTTTTGTTCCGATACTTCGGTTTGAGCAGGACTTTTTTCCTCCCCAAGTGTGAGAGGGGTGCGGCAAGGGGGTAAGGATACATTAGTCCTGCTCTGAGGTCAATCCCCACCTCGGGACTGCAGAGGAGCCTGGACTGATGGGACGGGCAGTGCACTCAGCACCAGGGGAGGCTGCGGTGCTGAAGTGCCTGGGTGGGGAGTGGGGCGAAGGCACATCTAGGCAGATCTACGTGCAGCCCCGCAGATCTACCTCTGCGGAGCGAGGAGGGCGCTGCAGCCCCAGTTCTAGAAGTGGGGGTGGAGGGCAAAGGAAGCCTTAGGGACCTTAACGAGAGCCTAGAACTTTCTCCTCAGCCATATCATTGTAGGCTGAATTAGTCTACACTGCATCGCCCCATGTTGGGGTGGGGGAGGGGACTCGTGAATGGAATTGTGGAACCTTCTCTTCCCCGCTTTCTGAATTCTTTTCGCTTTCTGAATTCACTTTCTCTAAATGTTTTATCACCGCTTTGTGTCCTAACTCCCAATTCCTTTAGAGATTTCCTCGCCCTCTTTTTCTCGTCGGAATTTCCTCAAATGGGGTAAACTTGAGCAGCGTCTGGGGGCACTGCATTGGAGGAGGAGGCTCAACTTCTGTTTCTGCTGCCTCATCATCGAGAATGATTCCCTCTCCTAGATTTTGTCGGTTGGCGAAGTTGAGAGCTGAGCCTGCAGCAAGTGCGCGCTCCCGACTCCTAGGCTTAGTCGCTCTGGCTGCTTTCCTTGGTCCTGAACAGAGCACACAACTGGTCTGTGAAGAAAGGCGTCCCGGGCGGTGCCCCAAAACTCCTGAAACCCAACCTAAGGCTCCTTTTCTCTCACTGCCACCAGCCTGTCCTTAACCCTGGGCTCAGTTGTGCAGCGCCTCCTCCCCTGAAAGTAACAAATACCAGGCAGGGCTCAAGAAAACCTCTTCTAGGGAATAAAGAGAGAAAATATGGTAGTATAGTAATAATTGCTGCTCTAGCTGAAGAGGCCAAAGCACTTTAGCTAGTTCTCTCTTACCTTCTCGGGGGACCCCACCTCGAACCCTCTTGGCCTTTCCTAGTGTCTTTTCCCCTCTCCCCATCCAAGTTTTCATCTCTGCCCCATTGGTTCAAGAAGTAGCTGAAGGGGTTAGGGATTACTGAAACCACCTTCCCTCTTTCCCCTCAAGTACGGGATTACCTAATCACCCAGCACTAGAAATGGGCACTCTTCCTCTTTCCTTTGGGTGAGGAAGAAGGGGGGGAAATATATCCATACACACACACACATGTGAAATGCCATATAGTCTCCAGTTTTTTGAGGCAATGGGAAGATTAAGTCGATGACCTGCCTCAAGAGTTTTTACTGGGAATCCCTGTCAACCTCCATTTTGCTGCCTTTTGCCTGGTGCTTATTCCCACTCCACCCCCCACCCCCGCCCATGACCAGTGTGCCTCAGTATGGGCTTAACCTAGATAGGGCTCCTTGAAGGACCAACAGATCCCTTCTGCTTCCATCCCTACTCACCTGTTCATATGTACTATTTGTGCCTGAATAATGGTAGAGCCTTCCAAGCTGATCTTGGTCTGGTCAGCCACAGTCAGACACACTGTACCTTGACCCCAACATAATGATGTCATTTTGGTCCTCCTTGAGAACAAAGAACAACCATCCCAATGTCTCTTTGCCAAATTAGCTCTGTAAGATTGCGGTTTATAGCCTGATGTCTGATACCCATACCTCAATGTAATGCTATGTATTTTGTTTTATGTATTTAAAAATTCTATTTATTTGGCAATTCTATGTATTTTGTTTTATGTATTTAAAACATAATTCTGAGAAAAGATCTCTAGCCATTACCAGACTGAGTGTGCCTAAGGAGACTCCAAAAAAGACAAAGGAGCCCTGACCTGGGAGAATAATTGGTTCTGCTGGAAGCCCCAAAACCTCAGGAATGAGGTCACTGCAGGGAACTTGGAGAAAGCATTGAACTCACGGTCAAAGGATCTATGTTGGAGTCCCAGCTCTACCATTAGATATGTGATCTTGGGGATATCCCTTAAACTTGAGGTGTTAGCAAAGGCTCTAGTATGTTGAAGACTGAGAGCAGTCTTGTTTGGCTGAAGCATAGAGTATAGGGATGGTAAGTAACATGGTATAAGACTAGAAAGGTAGAATGATGATCTACTGGGAAAGGCCTTGAAGGCCAGGCAGAATAGATTGAATGTTAAATACAGGGCAATGGATAGAGTCACTGAAGACTTTTGAGCAGTGACAAAACCAGATCTGTGCATAAGAGAGATCAGTGTGGCAGCAATGAAGCAAGTTGAGAAGATGGGGGCAGGGTAGAGGTGAAAGAAAGCTATTGAATTCCAGCATGCATGGGAAAATGTATAAACTCATTGGAATATGAAAAAAGAAAAAATGCCATGTAATTATAATGACCAAGGATAGCCTTGGAAGAGATAGAAATGCACCACCTTCCCTTCTTTGCACAGGTGGGAGGATTCCATATGCTGTCAGACTCAGTTGATAGGTTGGTTTTCATGAATTTTTCTTTCTTTAATTCTGTCCCAAGGGCCTGAGTAAGGGAGGGAGGGTAGATGTGTTTAGAAATTAAGGTAATGTAAAAGCCAGAAGTTCCCAATAGGGAAAAATTAAGATCTTAGAGAAAAATGGAAACTATTGAAATACTCTGAGTGGTGGTTAACAAGGGCTTTGGGGCAGTGGCAGCAGGAATAGAAAGGAAATACAGACTGAAGGGCACAATGGAAGAGGGAAACACAGGACTATTTGGGTACGAGGAATGGGGGAGGAAAGAGTCAAAGGTAACCCAGGAAACTTTGAAATGGAACATGGCAAACTGGGTGAGTGGCACCACCACAGATAGGAATGGTTAACCCAGGGGGAGGAGCAGGCTTGGGGAAAAGATCATTAGCTCAGTTTTGGCATGAGATATTCTTGGCAGATCCAGGTGGAGGTGTCTGTATGCAACTGGAGGTCAAAAGGGAGGCCAGAGCTGCAGCTGTAGATATGGGAGTCCTAGCCCTAGAGGTGGTCACTGAAGCCTTGGGAATGATTGGGACTACCAAGGGGGTAAAAAGAGGACAGCTCACCCTGAGCATGCCACACCCCTCCTCTCAGAGGAACTTTCTGCAGTGAAAGAGGCAGGTGATTGCTATCCAATGGTGGTCTAATTTGCTTTGACTTTGCAGTCCCATGAGAAATAACCATCTCCTTTCCCTTCCTTATGCCCCCTATTGCTGGGGATCTGGAGCCATCATCTCTTTTGGGCACCTGAAGACAACTGGACCTAAGAAAAAAACGGGCACTTCCCCTTTAACCAGCATTGGCTGGAAGGATTGAGTTTCCTGGAATGGGATGGCTCCCAGTTCTGAGTGGAGAAGCCAACATGATAAAGCAAAAATTTTTTTTCCATTTAAAGACACAGTAGTACTTCAGTTAGAAAAGCAAAATTGCTGATGAGCCACGTATACTAAGAAAGCAGCCATGTTTGGCAGGAGCTTAGAGGATGGGGTCACCTTCCTGAGTATGTGACTTGTGATCTGAGGGGGTCTCAAAAAGACCTCTGGCTCACAAGAATCCCTGCACTCTCCTCCATCGAGGTTGTGACACTTGAAATTCATAGTAATGTAGGATTTAGAGCTGGAAAGGACCTTGGGAAGGGAAAGGGGACACATACGGGCTGGGTAAGGGTAAGAAGTTATTGGAATGGGAGGAGGGAACCCCAGCTCCTGCGGCCTAGGGATCCTGGACATGGCAGAAATTCCCACACCCCCACCACCCCACAAGGGGAGCTGGGGAGGGCTTTGAAACCTAGGAGTCTGTGCTGAGGCTGCCATAGAAGAAAGGGGTTGACAGAAATCCCCAATCTCCAATACCTGTAGGGAGAAAAATGGAAAGAGGGATGTGAGCATTCTGAATTGGATCTGGTCCTAGAATGGTTTACAGATAGCACATCAGTTGTACTCCTAAGGTCCACATAGAGGCAGCTTGGCAAAGTGGGGCAAGCATTGGGCTTGGGGGTAGCAGATCTAGGTGCTCTTCCCAGCTTTGCTCATCACTTGTTTTGGCAAGTAAGTTAATTCATCCTTCCGAGCCTCTGTTTCTTCATCCATGAAATAGGCATAATGACCCTGGCACTATATACTTAAAGGGGTTCTTGGGAGGAAGTTATTTGTAAAGTGTGAGATGTTAAGTAAATTTGAGGTATTATTGTTAATCTTTGGTATTGAAAGGGGCATGAATGATTCTGCCTCTACACAAGGAATTACTTTTACCTTGTTGTTCTTCACTTTCCCTATCACTAGAATGGGGAAACATGGTATTAGGGTGTAATGACTGTCAGAGATTAAATCCTTTCCATTGATCAAATCCAGAAAGCTAGCTTTGGAATAAGGAAGACCTGAGTTCGTCATATCTCTGACACATTAGCTCTGTGACAAAGGGCAGGTCACTTAACCCTCGAGTGACATGTTCAGTCCTGGACATTTATAAAGTATGGTCTGTAAGCTGTTGACCTACATCGATGGAAGGAGTCTCCACGCCAAGAATTCTCCACACTGATGAAATCACAGGTCTGAACCCAAAGGAAAAATAAATCAAGTCCCATTCAATATTGATCTCTAACAAGAACAGTTCACAAACTCAACCAAAATTTTCCTGATCACCTATCTGTAAGGCATAGCACATGTCCAAGGGTTAGTAAGATCTGGTTCCTGCCCTTATGAAACTCAACACCTATTAGGGACATCTGAACAATGTAGAATTATCTGAACTTTATTCTGACTTCTTTCAAACTCTGAGTGTGTGTGTATGGGGAGGGGGTGGGGAGAAAGGTATCCCCATTCCAGTATTCCAGAAATAAAACCAGAGTCCTGATTTACAGCGGAAGATCACCACACACCCACCTACCCTATTCCCTCTCCAGGATCATAATTGTGATCTTGGCTTGGGACAAAGTATTCAGAAACTCCAAAGTTCTGGAAAAGAAAGGGCTGAACATTTCAGCACTGGAAATACAGACAGCTCCATGCACTTCAGAATGTACCCTGGTGGTGCCTCTTTGCACCATACCCAACAGTTGTTTGTTTTGTTGTTATGGGAAGGGCTTTTTGGCCGTCAATTGAATGCTAGTGTGGTGCAGTAGATAGAGTGCTGGGCCTGGAGTCAGGAAGACCTGAGTTCAAATCTGGCCTCAGACACTTACTAGCTGGGTGATGCTAGGCAAGTCACTTCACCTCGTTTGCCTCAGTTTCCATATTTGTAAAATGAGCTGGAGAAGGAAATGGCAAACCACTCTGGTATCTTTGTTGAGAAAACCCCAAATGGGATCATAAGGAGTAGGATGCAGCTGAAATTACTCAACAATAAAATGAGTGTCAATATAAATAAGGCCTGGTGGGGGGTGGGGGAAGGCTGAGGGGGAAGATTCCTTGATGCCACTTTGCTCTCTCCTGGGGCTAGAGACACCAGACAACACCCCTGCCCCAGGCTGTGTTTGCTAGGGAAGTTCAGCTCTGATTATTTGCTTCTTTTCCTCTCTTACCTCCCTTGGCCTTCCAGTCTACTCTTTCCCTTTCCTTGTTATAGCTGTTCTTAACACCTAATTAAATTCAACTTAACAAATATTTGAGTTCCCACCACATTCAGCAAACCACTCTCCTTCATCCTCTTCCCTACTTCCCTTCCTAACTTCTTTTACTCTTCCTTCACCTTTTCTGTCCCTCTACTCTTTATTTTCTCCCTCCATCTATACTTATATTTCTCATCCTTTCTCTCTCCCTCCCCCATCATGTTCCCTTTTCCCTGCTTCCTTCCCTTTACCCCTCCATCCCCCCCCATCCTTTTTCTTCCCTTCCCTTCTCTTTGAATCCCTCCAGGCTTATCTTTTTCCCACCTTCTGCTTGATCTTGTCCTTTGCTTCTCTTTTGCCACCTCATTCTCTCTTTTCCTTGCCTTTTTTTTCCTTTGGCCTATTTTCCTATAGCATTCATTCTCTTACTTCTCATCTTTCGCTCCCTCCTTCCCTTCCCTTCTCATCTCTTTCTCCTATTTATCTCTCTCCTTCTTATTTCTTCCTTTATGCCCTCTCTCTCCTTCCATTCTCATCACTCTCCCCATCTACCTCTCTACTCTCCTACCTTCCCATTTCTCCCTTTTATTCCTCTCCCTGCTCCTCTTCCTTCCTCCCCACCTCCTTCCAGGAGTTGCCCTATTTTTTTTACTGCTCAATAGTGATTTATAATAAAAGGAAAGGAAATATTTCCTTCTCTAGTCTCCTTTTAACATGGGAGCAAGCAAAACACCTGGCAATTGAGGTCTGATTTTCATCAGGTTCTGCACACGGCACAATCCTCTATTCCAACCCACACCCAGTCAGCGTCCAGAGTCCTGGGTCCATTAATCCTGTGTTCTCATTCATTGCTTTTCACTCACAAACAGAACCCACCAGAGAACCCACCAGGAGTTTATGAAACACCTAACATCGCGCCCCACCCCTCCATGGCTGTTGAAAAAGGATCATTTGTTCCCGTGGGCTGTTACATAAGAGTCTGAATTTTATTGGAAAGGTCAGAGGCTGGTTGCTGCATTCAAATTTCTGTTCTCCCCTCTGGTTCTTGGCAATTAAAGATTAATAATTTTTGGCAGGTTGCTCTTGAGACAGTAGGAGATGAGATGACTCATTAGGCTGGCCAAAATGGTCACTCCTCAGTAATGATTAGAAAAATAGCACATGGGCTGCTGTGTTCCTGTCATTTTATTCTATGTGACCCTTTACTCAGTGTGCCTACCAAATTCACTGGTGCTGAAATTCAGTATTCCCATCTTCTAGCCATGTGTAGGCTGCCCCTAGGGTCTGGCTGGAATGCTCTAGCTTCCTTTCCCTCCCTTCAAATCCCCAGCTTTCCCCAGAACTCAGTTCAGGTGCCACCTCCTCCAGAGCCCTTTAATCCACCTTCTCCTAATCCCTTCCTTTGTTCGTCTCCTCTCCCTCCTTAAATTACCTTGTACATCCTCGGCATACATGTTGTATCCCCAATAGAATCAAACTCCTCAACGCCAGTAACTTGTTTTTTTTTTTTAATTGAATCTCAGCACCCAGGACAGCGCCTTTACAAATTTGTCAGAGACTTGCAGATTTCACCCACGTTGGGCTCTCCTTTCACAAAGGCAAACAACAACATCTTTGTAATTTAACAGTCTAAGAGAGACACCAGTGGCTCAGACAGATCAAGTGATTTGTCTGGAGCTATATGACTAGTATCAGAGGCAGAGTATGACCTTAAGTCTTGCTACAACTCACTTCCCCACTTACATATGGTAGACACCTAATAGGTTCTGGTGACTTGAATTGTCCCTTCCCCTGACAAGTCTAATCTAGAGCAAATGAACTGTCTGAACCAATAATGCAGGGTCTCTGGAGTAGAATTTTAGAGCTAGGGACTCTTTCTCCCTAGTTCTCCCCTGACTGACTGCATGATGCTGGGTGGATGTCCTCTGTGCTTTGTGAAACAGAGGAGAATTTTTTCTGTGACAAATTCAAAGAATTATGATAGGCTACTTTCCATATCCTACAGGGATCAGGAATTCTGAATGAAAGGAAGGTATTGAACAGCAATGAAGGTGGAGCAGGAGAAATCAATGTTGACAGTCAAGAGGGGAGTCAAAAAACTTTGAGACTCTTTTGCCTGTATACTAATGACCCTGGATTATTGATCAGGAAATCAACAGGCATTTATTAATGCTTACTATGTGTAATTCCTATGCTAAGCACTAGGAATACAGAGAGAGGCAACTCCTACCCCCCAAAAAAACCCAATTGTAGTGTTCAATAGGGCCTTTACTTGCACCCTTTACTTATTAGGTGTACCCCAAGCCCACACTCTTTTGCTATTTAGGTTGAGAGGTGTGAAACCCTCAGGGCCCTAAGGAGAGGTGCTAAGACCAGAGTCAATTGTATGTGCACTGAGTTCTAGCCAATCAGATGTGCATGAATTACCAATCAGATGCTGGCTAGGTCTGTATATAAAGAGAGCCCACAGTGTGAAAGAAGCAGAACTGAGAAGAAGACATCAAGATGGCGTTGAAGAGGAGACACTGAGAGAGCCATCATGGAGAGAGACTGCAGAGTGGAGAGTGCAGACCAGAAAGTTGCAGAGAACAAAGATCTGAGAATCTACAGCACTGAGAGATTGGAGAACTGAGAATCCAGAGAACCCAGGAGACTGCAAGGATTCTGCAAACTGCAAGGGCTTTCAGAACTTTGAGAGAGGAAGAAGGCAAGCAGACAGTTAGGATTTGTGAGTGACTGCTTACAGGAAGGCCCTAGTGGGGGGGGGGGGAGGTTACAGGATGACTTGGTTCCTTGCTATAATACTGTGTTATAATTTCCTTGTTGCTACACTGAGGTGGGCTTACTGGTTTTGGAATATAATTACTGCAATATCAAATTGGAGTCATTGGTTTTGGGATTTGATACTCTGGTGTTTAAATAAATGTTATACTTCCTCTGCCTTCTACCTAGAGAATTTTTCATACTTTGAGATTCTGAACTATACAGGCCTATTCATGGTTATTCTCAAGGTCATGAATCTTGCCTTACTGATATACCAACCAAACCAAAAAAACCCAAAGAAACAGTCCCTTCCCAGACCTCACAGTTGAATGGGAGACAACATGTAAATAACTAGGAATGTGAAGGATGCATGCAGAGTAGTTGGAGGATCTCAGTGATACTAGCCCCTGAATAGGCTAGGAAATGCTTCCAGCAGAATATGGGATTGGAGCTGACTCAAAGGAAGCCAGGAAACAAAGGCAGGAGGGAGGAGGAGGAGGAGAATTCCAGCCTGGAGTTTAGCCATTACAAAGGTGGAGGAGAAGGAATGTCCTACAGGAGCAGCAGGAAGAAAGCTAGTGTAGTTAGACTGTAGAATACATGGAAAGGAGTAAGGTGTGTGAAGAATGAAAAGGTAGGAAAGCCAAGTCACAAAAGCTCTAAATGCCAGTAGACTTTGTATTTCATCATGAAGGTAATAGTATTAAATAAATAGAGCTCAACAAACTGAAGTTTATTGAATAGGAGGGGAAGATGGTCAGATCTAAGCTTTAGAAAAAATTACCTTGGCAGCTTTATGGAGAGTAGACTGGAGTTAGAAGATGCTTGAGGAAGGGAGAGTGATAAAGGGCTATTGAAATAGTCCAGCTGAGAGGTGATGAACTAGGGTAGTAGATGTATAAGTGGGAAGAAGACATGCTAGAGAACCTAGAGTGAAGATGTTTAGAATCAACATAATTTGGTGACAGATTGCAAATATGGTGTGATTTCAAGAGAAGAGTAGAGGTTGATTCAGGTTGAGAGCCTGGGCAACAAGGAGGATGGTGGTACCCTTAATGATAATAGGGAAGTTGGGAGGAGAAGATGGTTTAGGGAGAAAGATGCTGAGTTCTGATTTGGATATGTTGAGTTTGAGGTGTCGATGGGACATGCAGTTCACAGATGTTCAAAAGGCAGTTGGTAATGTGGGTTTGGAGCTCACTGCATATATAGATCTGGGAGTCATCTGCATAACTGAACCCATTGGAGCAGAGATGATCAAATGAGATAGTATAGAGAGAGAAAAGAAAGAGGGCCCAGGTCGGAGCCTTGGGATAGAGTCACAGTTAGTGAAGATGACATGGATGAAAACTAGCAAAGAAAACTGGGAAAGAACAATAGAACAATCAGGCAAAGAAAGAAAACCAGGAGAGAGCAGTGTCATGAAACCTGGAGAGGAAATTTTTTCCAGAAGGTAGATCCACAGTGTCGAAAGCTGCAGGAAAGTCAAGAAGGGCGATGAGTGAGAAAAGGCAATTAGATTTGGCAATTAAGAGGTCGTTGGTAACTTTGGAGAGAGCAGCTTCAGTTGCATGATGAGACTGGAAGCCAGATTACAAAGGTTTTAGAAGAGAACGAGAATAAAGAAATGGGGGTTTCTAGTGGAAATAGCTTTGGAAAGTTTAGCTGAGAAGAAAAAGAGATGATAGAGGACAGAAAGGAAGGGGAGATAGAGGAAAATAATTAGCAGGAATATAAGATCGAGAAAAGGTTTGACAGAATCATTAAATGGTGGTGGGAGAATATATAATGTCAGAACTGGCAGGGACCTTGAAACACTGAATGTTAAGAGTTGGAAGAGACCTTAGAATACAGAACCTAGAATGCCAGGGGAAGAAGGGATCTTGGAGAGTATGTGGCCCAAGTCCCTTATTTTAGCTGGACTCAAATTCAACCTCTGTTTCTTGACACTGTATTTCATTGGCTGTCCTCCACACTTGAAATTCTCTCCTTTCTCCCCTATGTCTCCTGACTCCCTTCAAGTTTAAGCTAAAACCCCACCTTCTACAAGAAGTCTTTGGTCCCCTTTAACGCTAGTGCCTTCCTTCTGTGAATGTTGTTCAGTCATTTTGGACTCCTTTTGGGATCTCTTTCAAGAGGTGATCAGTGGATTCTTTCAATTTCTATTTTACCTTCTGGTTCTAAAATATCAAGGCAGTTTTCCTTGATGATTTCTTGAAAGGTGATGTCTAGGGTCTTTTTTTTTTTTTTGATCATGGCTTTCAGGTAGTCCAGTAATTTTTAAATTTTCTTGCCTGCATCTATTTTCCAGGTCAATTGTTTTTCCAATGAGATATTTCACATTGTCTTCTATTTTTTTCATTCTTTTGGTTTAGTTTTATAACTTCTTGATTCTCCTAAAGTCATTAGCTTCCATTTGCTCCATTCTAATTTTTAAGGAATTATTTTCTTCAGTGAGCCTTAGGACCTTTTCCATTTGGCCAATTCTGCTTTTTAAGGCATTCTTCTCCTTATTAGTTTTTGGACTTATTTTGCCATTTGGGTTAGTCTATTTTTAAGGTGCTTTTTCTTCAGTATTTTTTGGGGTCTCCTTTAGCAAGCTGTTGACTTGTTCATTATTTTCTTGCATCATTCTCATTTCTCTTCCCAATTTTCCCTCTACTCTTATTTGATTTTCAAAATCCTTTTTGAGTTCTTCCATGGTCTGTGACCAATTCATATTTTTCTTGGAGGCTTTTGATATAGGGACTTTGACTTCGTTGTCTTCTTCCGGTTGTATGTTTTGATTTTCTTTGTCACCAAAGTAAGATTCTATAGTCTTAGTTTTTATGCTGTTTGCTCAGTTTCCCAGCCAAATACTTGACTTTCTAAGTCTTTGTTAAGATAGGACTCTGATTCCAAAGCAGAGAGTGCACTGTCCCAAGCTTCAGGGGTTTTGCGCAGCTGTTTTCAGAGATAATTCTAGGCACCTGTAAATTTCCAATTTTTGTAAGGTAGTATGATCAAAGGAGAGGTGTTTACTCCAACTCTCCTGGCCTGTGCTCTGGCGTTCGAGCGACTTCAAGCGCTCTTTTCTGCCTTGGAATTGTGCGGAGGGCTCCCTCTCCACAGCAGCCGCAAGCTCTGCCATGCCAGTGCTCCTCCTCGTCCCGGGACCGCCATCCGTGACTGCAACCCAGATCCAAGCAGGGCAAAGCAAGAGAATCTTGCCTCAGTGCCAGCAAAGAGATCCCTGCAGTCCCCCTCTGATCAGCCACTAGGTCCCCCCCCCCCACCGTCTGTGGGCCTGGAGCTCTGGAAGCTGCTGTTTCCACCACTGCTGCCACCTCCACCTCCCCAGGGCTGGGGCCCGATTGTGCTCCTCTCTCACCCCGGTCTGACAGAGTTTTCCCGTTGATCTTTTAAGTTATCTTTGGCATTTGTGGGTGGAGAAGTCTCAGTCCCCTGAGGCCTGCTCCAGCCCTATTTGTGCCCGGAGTGGTCCATGCTGGCCTGCGCTCTGCTCCTAGCCCAGTGCGATAGACCTTTTCTGTCCACCTTCCAGGTCGTCTTGGGCTCGAGATTTGTTTCATTCTGTCATTTCGTGGGTTCTGCAGCTCTAGAATTTGTTTCGTCATTTTTTATGGGTGTTTAGAGGAGCTTGGGGGAGAGCTCAAGCAAGTCCTTGCTTTTACTCCATCTTGGCTCCATCCCCCCACCAGGCATTTCGCGTGCCTTAAAATGTCAGCTATCAGGCTTATTGTAGCCGAGGGAACTGAGGCGTGGGGTGGAGTGTTCTCTGTTTAAGAAATAGGGAATGCATTGTGAAAAGATTTCCATAAAATGAATGTAAAAAATGAGTCTGAAAGTTTTGATGCTTGAAGGGTATTTAGTGTTTCACATACTTGGAGAGTTCACTTATGTAGGTAAACAAATACCATTTAGATTATCATCTAATAATAAACAAGTAACGAGAATAATTCTATTAAGAACACATTTATATATTGCACTTATGCACAATTACATGCACACATTTCCCAGACCTGGAATGCCCTTCTCTCTTTCTTCTGCCTATCCCACACCAAGAAAGCTTTGCAGGGTTAGCTCACGGTCCACACGCTCTCTCCTGTCAAGTTATCTACGACTACTTCCTCCCCTTGTACCCTACCAAACCCCACTAGTCTTCCAGGGTCTCTATGACACAATTATATCTGGTCTTGTCCAAGTCACGCTGCTGCAAGGACCTTGGGATGGGTCCCTTGGGGTAAGGGGGCCGGACCAAGTACCCTTGAGACTGTTGGATGCGCTGGGGAAAGGACTAATGAACGGATGCTGGTGTTTCGGGCCCCTCGTGAGAGGGGGCTTCTGGACCCCAAACTGGCCCTAGCTTGTTTGGGCACAGCTGACTGCATATGGTCTTCCCCCATTAGACTGCGGGCTTATGGGGGCAGGTATCAATTTTTGCCTTTCTTACAACTATAGGAGATTAATAAATGCTTCTTGATGGATGAGGGTGAGAATCCAGCTACTGGATGCCCAGACCAGCCGGGGGTGAGTTCTTAACAAGCACGTGGCCAAGTCTGCAAGGCCAGATCGCCCCCACGCGGCGCTTCTGGGAACTGCCGAACGAAAGCTGGGTCCTCCTGCTTCGCTTCCCCTCTCCCGCCCCGCCCTGCCCCGCCCCGCCCCTATGGACCTCCGGAAGTTGCCGAACGCTCGGTTCTCTCTCTCTGCCCCGCCTTCTGGGCTCCGGAAATTGCCGAGGACAGCCGGCCATAGGGACACACAATCGTGGGCGTGGCACCGCCCGCAGCCCGACCCGCGGCTGGTGCTGAGCTGGGTCAGAGGTGACCGAGGGGTCCCGGGGCTGGGGAAAGGGGGTGAGTGAAGCCTGCCATAACTTCCTATATTGTGAGCAAGCGATAGTGGCGGCCATAACCCAGCATTATCTCAGTGACCCCTGGGCCACGGGGCGACCCCGGGACATGCTGGGAAAGCAGGGGTTTTTCTCTCTCTTTCTGACAGGGGAGGGGCGGATAGGGCAGGGGAGAGGAGGGGCCAGAACCCTGAGGGGCGGTGCCAGAGCCCAAGAGTGAAGGGGCGGGGCCGAAACTTAGGGAGAGAGGCGGGGCCAGAGCCCATGGGGAAAGATGGAAGGGGCAGGGCCAGAGCGGAGGAGAGGGGCGCGGCCACAGACTATGGGAGAAATGGAGGGGTGCGGGACCACAGGCAATGGCAGAAATGGAGGGGGGGACCACAGACTGTGACGGAAATGGAGGGGGCGGGGCCACAGGCTGTGACAGAAATGGGGGCGGGGCCACAGGCTGTGACAGAGACGGGGGCGGGGCCGAGGCTGTGGCAGAAATGGAGGGGGCGGGGCCGCAGCCCAAGAGAGGAGAGGGAAAGGGAGGAGTTGTAAAGATCTTTCCAACACATTCACACCGTTCTCGCACACCCAGTCCCCCAAGAAAGGGCGACCCACTTCGCCACCTCCCCCACACACGTGCATGCTCCTTTAGAAACTGTGGTTGGGATGTGTTGGGATAGGTTTGGGTGGGATGGGTTGGGATGGATTGAGATGCCATCCCAAAGTCTCCCAGCAGGAGAGCACAGGTCTGGAACTAGAAGAGATCTGAGGGATTATCTAATCCAACCCCTTCACTTTCAGAGGAGGAAACACTCCGAAGCAGTGATTTTCAAGAGGTTCCCCCAGTGACAGAGCCAGGGTTTTGAATTGTGGGGATAGATCGTCATGTGGGATGAAGAGCAAGGAGACCAGTGACCCTGAATTGCGTATTAGGTGGTGGGGTGGCAAGTGTAAGCAGACTGGAAAGGTAGGAAGGGTCCAGGTCATGAATGCCAACAGGATTTTCTGTTTGATCCTGGCAGTAATAAGGAGCTCCAAGTTAGGGGGTGACAATGGAACCCCAGCTTTGAGAAGATCTTTAATAACTGAAGAGCAGATAGACTGCATTGGGGAGATCCCTGAGGCAGGGAGACCCACCAGCAGGCTCTTGCCTGGACCTCCTTTCACACATTTCTCAAGCACTCTAGGATTGGTCCCAGCTGGCCTTCTTATGGTTCAGCTTCACCCCCTCCACACCTGATTTCCTCTTTGTATGGTGCTGAGTGTCTGACCTGGTACCTGAAATGAGCTCCTTTCTCACCTGGACCCTCAAGCTTCCTTCAAGGTTCTACTTATGGGCCCCATCCCTCAGGAGGCCTTTTTGGAGCCCTGTTGTTGCTATCTTATTGTCACTTCCAAATGACTTTATATGTATATACATATGTATATATGTACTTATCTGTGTTAGCGTTATTTTGTTATTTTCCCTTAAATTAGAAGTTCTTAACCTCTTGGGGGGGGGTCATATGTCCCTTTGTCAGTCCAGTGAAGCCGATGGACCCCTGCTCAGGATCATATCTTTAAACACATAAAAATGCATAGGATTACAAAGGAAACCAATTGTATTGAAATACTTTCCAAGATATTTTTAAAAACCAAGTTCATGGACCCTGGGATGAGAACCTCTGGCCTCCTAGACTGAGAGTCAGGATAGTTTGGGTTTTGATTTTGCTTTCGCAGCACCTAGCTCTGTGCCTGGCCTAAAGCAAGCCTTTGACCAATTGACAGAGACAAAAAACTGAAGGCTTTGAATTTGTGATGCAGGGGCAGCTCGGTGGCGCAGTGGTTAATGGTTTGTAGTAGGAAGGCCGAATTTATGATCTCAAATATAATTATGTATGTTTGAATGGTCCGAAATCGCAAGGTATGAGAGATTCTCTAAGGAGAAAACAACAAGAAATTTATTTAGGCCCCACCGCAGCAAAATCTTGAACCAGCCTCCCCATTCCAACATCTTGACAAAAAGACTCCAGGCCCAGAAAGCCCATTTCACAAGGGCAACTAGGAGGCCAAAGAAAAGCAAGAGAGTATTTAGCCAAATCATGTTCACTGGCCTCACGTTCCTGCTCGCACTCGGGTAAGCCCCGCTTCCGCAGCTTCTGGCTTCCACACCTTCCGCCGCCGCC